>OY856412.1:8197500-9455000 GCA_963693085.1 Alisma plantago-aquatica
AATGAAACTTCAAACAAAAGAAGGGAAATGAAGACGGGGAGATGGAAGAATGACTTGGGCTTTCAATTGCTCTATTGGTCTTGTCGTCGGTTTGAGAAGACTACCACTAGGTCAGGTGTCAGGGGTTGTGGCATGTAGCTCTGGCCAAATCAAAGGAAGGGTTCACTTGATGGTGCCTTGGCGATGGTATAGGCATGGGTATTTATAGGTGTGTGCTTAGTATGAGGGGAAGCGAGTCAGTGGTGAGAAGCTCTCATCTGAGAGTTTGGGCATTTCTCTGTTTGGCTAAAACCTATAATTCTTAATGACTCATTCAAAACACCAGAGCTTTGGGGATTTGGAGTAAAAAAAATTATCAAAAATGATGAGAAATTGACCAAGAATTTGTGCGAGGATCAAATCTCTCTAAAACAGATTTATCCCTCGTGGGCACCAGAGCTAGAAGACGATCTAGATTGCATCAGATCAAAGATCCACGGCCCATAGCACCCACACTTAAGTCTAGTAATATGTGACACTTATTAAGTCTGTACTTTAGGTTTAATGTGAGACATTAATGAAATCATATTAATTTCTTAAGAAAACCTTAATGAATTGTTTTAAAAATGATTTGAGGGGTCAAAGAAGGGTCAATTGATCCCAAATTTGAACCATAGGCCCACAATAAAGTCTATAATATTCCCATGCCTTTAAAACTCATTGTTTTCACATTTTATCTCTCAACCACCATATTGGTCTTTTAATGTGTTAATTAGTGTATAAGTAAATTGAGTTAAGTTGAAAAACATTTTCCATTAAACTTTTCAATGCAAATATGAGGTAATCATCCCTAATTAACTCAAAGGCCATCAATAAACTTAATATCCTTATTTTCATGCTTTATTTTCCTTTTATGGGGAGAGAGGTAATTATGATACTCATTTTCTACTTGTATTTACATTACGTTTTTTTCTAACTTTAATTAATGATCATTTCATTTTTATACTCATTTTTGCAACATAACTCCTAATAACATATTAATTGAGTTAAGTGTGCACTAACCCCTTATGTTTGCATATATATTTACTCCAAGTCCCTCAATTTCCACAAAATCAACATTAAGGACAAATAGATAAGAAAAGTAGGATATTTTTATGAATGGGATGGAATTGCAAGTACATTGAGATTCAGTTCATTATAGCACTCCACCCATTAAAAAGGATTTTATCCCCGAAATTTGAGACAGAAAGTGAAGGGTGAGTGCGTAGCATCTCGTTTCGAAGTTCCAAAGTTGATTCTTCAAACCCGTGATACTTCCACAAGACTTTCACTAGTTCAATCTCCTTATTCTTTAGTTGTTTCACCCGAGTGTCAAGAATCTTCATTAGTAACTCCTCATAGGTCAGATTCCTGTGAATCTCCAAAGGATCTATCGTGAGTACATGAGAAGGGCCTTTCACGTACTTCCTCAGCACAGAGATATGAAAGACACTCACGTGTATTCAGAGTAGTATTCTTCTCCAAATACACTCAAGTGTATTCTATCCTGACTCTCCCTCTCTCTTTCTCTCTCTCTCTCTCTTGGTCTCTCTCTCTCTCTCTCTCTCTATATATATATATATATATACATATATATATATATGTATGTATATATATATATATATATATATAAACACACACATATATATACACACACATATATATATATACATACATATATATACACACACTCACACACACACACACACACACACATATATATATATATATATATATATAGTGGGGAGAGTGGTCACATTCCCCAGGTAAGGACTCATGCCCAAACTATGGGTGGTTTGTACTCAAGTACACTGCATTAGTTAATTAGTCATTTATATCATCATGCTAGAGAAAATCTATGGTGGATTTAAGAAATTTAATAACTTTGTAAGTGGTGTCCCAAACCCTAGATCAATTTATGAAATAATAAGTGTTAATGGAAATAGGCTCATGCCTCATTGGAAAAATAGGATTGGATTTAAAATATGTCCAACTTAGGGTTAGACTGCACATACCTCACTTGAGTTTTTCTAGAAATGACTTTTCCTCAATTACAGATGTGCAAGTTCCTTTTATCCTAAGTACAAGTGTTAATCACAAAGATTAAGATTTTGTAATGAGTTAAGGGTGAAAACCCTAATTTTTAGTTCTTCTAGATGAAACCTTGATTTTGGATTTGAAAACTAGGTCAAACGATTTGGTATATTTTTCTAATTAGTAAAACATATTTATTGAGTCAATTCGAAGTTAAAATGGATCACTTATGCATTATAGGGATTTTTTAATTAGATATTTCAGTTTATTGAAAAACCTTCCTTAAAAACATGGAAATCAGGCTCGAGACATAGTTTTATTAGATAGGGTTCATTTTTATAATCCATAGCATATTCATTTTTATGTTTCTGATAATAGAGCAATTAGTTGTGAATTTTCTTAAATCTGCAAATCAGAAATTAAGAAAATGCCACGTAGGCTATCTATTTTGTGAAGAGAAGGGATGCAGAGGCTGGGGTCCACGTGAGCTATCCCAATCACACATGACTAGTTCAAAGGTCCAAGCTCACGTATCTTCAGTCAGTGAGAATTAAAAGCAGGGCAAAAAGATGGTTATGCCCTTGGGCGAAAAACCAAAAGGAGTGTCAATGGGGTGGTTTGAGGAATTTAGCTTGGGGATTCTTCCCTCTATCCAATAACTACCATGGAGCTAAGATTCTTCGATCATCTTGTCCTTAATTTGGGCAAATCCAAGTATCACAATGAAACTTCGAACAAAAGAAGGGAAATGAAGATGGGGAGATGGTAGACTGACTTGGGCTTTCAATTGCTTTGTTGGTCTTTTCGTCAGTTTGAGAAGGTTTTCGCTAGTTCAGGGAGGAGTTCGAGGTGTCAGGGGTTGTAGGATGTAGCTCTAGACAAATTTAAGGAAGGGTTCAGTTGCAGGTTCCTTGGCAATGCTATAGGCATGGGTTTTTATAGGTGTGTGGTTGGTATGAGGGGAAGTGAGTCGGCAGTGAGAAGCTCCCTTCTGAGGGTTTAGGAATTTCTCTATTGGGATGAAGCCTACGATGCTTAATGGCTCGTTCAAAACCCCATAGCTTCATGGATTTAAACCAAAAAAATTATAAAAAATTATGGGAAATTGACTGAGAATTTGTGCGAGGATGAAATATCTCTAAAACGGATTTGTCCCTCACGGGAACCGGAGCTAGAAGACGATCTGGAGAGCTTCAGATCAAAGATCCATGTCCCATAGCTCCCACGCTTAAGTCTAGTAATGTGTGACATTAAGTCTGTACTTTAGTTTTAATGTGAGACATCAATGAAATCATATTAATTTCTTAATAAAACCTTAATGAATTATTTTAAAAATGATTTGAGGGGTCAAACAAGGGTCAACTGATCCCAAATTTGAACCATAGGTCCATAATAAAGTATAGAATATTCCCATTCCTTTAAACCTCATTTTTGTTCACATTTTAGCTCTCAACCACCATATTGGTCTTTTAATGTGTTGATTAATGTAAAAGTAAATTGAGTTAAGTTGATAAAGATTTTCCATTAAACATTTGAACAAAAATATGAGGTAATCCTCCATTATTAACTCAAAGACCATCAATTAACTTAATATCCTCATTTTCATGCTTTATTTCCTTTTATGAGGAGAGAGGTAATTATGATACTCATTTTCTACTTGTATTTACATTAAGTTTTATTTCTACCTTTAATTAATGAGCATTTCATTTTTATACTCATTTTGCAACATAACTCCTAATAACATATTAATTGAGGTAAGTGTGCACTAACCCTTATATTTTCATGCATATTTACTCGAAGTCCCTCAATTTCCACAAAAACAACATTAAGGACAAATAGATAAGAAAAGTAGCAATTTGTTTATGAATGGGATGGAATTGCAAATACATTGAGATTCAGTTCATTATAGCACTCCACCTGTTAAAAAAAATGTTGTCACTGAAATTGGAGACAAAAAGAGAAGAGTGAGTCTGTAGCATCTCGTTTCGAAGTTCCCACATTGATTCTTCAAACTTGTGATACTTCCAGAAGACTTTCACCAGTTCAATCTCCTTATTCTTTAGTTGTTTCACTCGAGTGTCAAGAATCTTCATTGGTAACTCCTCGTAGGTCAGATTCCTGTGAATCTCCAAAGGTTCTATCGTGAGCACATGAGAAGGGTCTTTCACGTACTTCCTCAGCGCTGAGACATGAAAGACACTCAAGTGTATTTAGAGCAGTAGTCTTCTCCAAAAAACTATTTAAATGTATTCTTCTCTGAATACACTCGAGTGTATTCTAGCCTGACTCTCTCTCTCTCTCTTTCTCTCTCTCACTCTCTCTCTCTCTCTCTCTCTTTATATATATATATATATATATATATATATATATATATATATGGGGCCCATCTTTATTGCCCGCGCGGGTAGCTACCCGCACACCCTTCCGATCACTTTTTTTCAAAATTTTTTTTTCAAAATTGTAGAGGACTATTTTGTCTAGCTCTCCAAAACATTTGAGCCAAAAATAATATCATTTGCCCCTCCAAAATAAAAAAACCCGTCCTTATATATATCTGCTGTATATTTTGTACAGAGTTACTTTTTTGGCCAGCAGAGTTACTTTTTTGACACCATAGTTACTTTTTTTTACAGCAGAGTTACTTTCTTAGCTAGGAGAGTTACTTTTTTGGCTGCAGGGTAGTGAAAATCCATGCTACCCGCGCGGGAAATGAATGAACACCCTATATATATATAGGGCCCATCTTTATTGCCCGCGCGGGTAACTATCCGCCCCCCCATTTCGGTTACTTTTTTTCAAGTTGGTTACTTTTGACATGTAGAGGGTTACTTTACCTTGCAAACTGCTAAGTTTCGTGCATAGATAGTTACGTTTGCAACAGCAGATTTTAAAACACGGGTACATATATATCTGGTGTGTATTTTGTACGGGATTACTTTTTTAGTCGCATAGTTACTTTTTGATCAATATAGTTACTTTTTTTTATAGCAGGGTTACTTTTCTGGCTAGAATAGTTACTTTTTTGGCTGCCGGGTAGTGAAATCCAGGCTACCCACGCGGGCAATGAATGAACGCCCATATATATATATATATATATATATATATATATATATATATGTTAAAGTGGGGAGAGTGGTCACATTCCTTAGGTCTCATGCCCAAACTATGGGTGGTTTGTACTCAAGTACACTACATTAGTTAATTAGTCATTTATATCATCATGCTAGAGAAAATCAATGGCAGATTTAAGAAATTTAATAACTTTGTAAGTGGGGTCCCAGACCCTAGAACAATTTATGAAATAATAAGTATTAATGGAAATAGGCTCATGCCTCATTGGAAAAATAGGATTGGATTTAAAACATGTCCAACTTAGGGTTAGACTGCACATACCTCACTTGAGTTTTTCTAGAAATGACCTTTCCTCAATTATAGATGTCCAAGTCCCTTTTATCCTAATTACAACTATTCATCACAAAGATAAGGTTTTTGTAATGAGTTAAGGGTGAAAACCGTAATTTTTAGATCTTTTAGATGAAACCTTGATTTTCGATTAGAAAACTAGGCCAAACAATTTGGTATATTTTTCTAATTAGGAAAATATATTTATTGAGTCAATTTGAAGATAAAATGGATCACTTATGCATGTTAGGGATTTTTTAATTAGATATTTTTAGTTTATTGAAAAACCTTCCTTAAAAACATGGAAATCAGGCTCGGCAAATAGTTTTATTAGATAAGGTTCATTTTTATGAATCCATAACATATTCATTTATATTTTATGATAAAAGAGGAATTAGTTGTGAATTTTCTTGAATCTGTGAATCAGAAATTTAGTAAATGCCATGTAGGCTATCTATTTTGTGAAGAGAAGGGATGCGGAGGCTGGGGCCCATGTGAGCTGTCCCAATCACACGTGACTAGGTCAAAGGTTCAGGCTCATGTATCTTTAGTCAGTGAGAACTAAAAGCAAGGCAAAACGATGGTTATGCCCTTGGGCAAAAAACCAAAAGAAGGAGTGTGAATGGGAGTGGTTTGAGGAATTTAGCTCGAGGATTCTTCCCTCTCTCACATGCCTACCATGGCACTAAGCTGCTTCAAGCAACTTGCCTTAAATTTGTGAAAATCCAAGGATTGCATTGAAACTTCGAACAAAAGAAGGGAAATGAAGACAAGGAGATGACTGGCTGACCTGGGCTTTCAATTGCTCTGTTGGTCTTGTCATCATCCCGAGAAGGTTGCCCCTAGGTTAGGGAGGATCTTGAGGTGTTGGGGGATGTGGGATGTAGCACTCACCAAATCAAAGGTAGGGTTTAGTTTCTAGTGCCTTGCGACGCTATAGGCAAGGGTATTTATAGGTGTGTGGTTCGTATGAGGGGAAAGCGAATCAGTAGTGAGAAGCTCCCTTCTGAGGGTTTGGGTGTTTCTCCATTGGGATGAAATCAATTATGGGTAATGTCTTGTTCAAAATGTAGGAGCCTTGAGTATTTGAAGCAAACAAAATTATCAAAAATGATGGGTAATTGACTGAGAATTTTTGTGGGGATCAAATCTCGGTAACATGACTCTATCTCTCATGGGTACCCATGCTAGAAGATGATCTCGTGAGCATCAGATCGAAGATTGATGGCCCTCAACTCCTGTGCTTAAGTCCAATAATGCATGACACTTACTAAATCTGTACTTCTGGTTTAATGTGTGACATCAATTAAATTGTATTAATTTCTTAATAAAACATTAATCAATTCTTTTAAAAATGATTTGATGAGTCAGACAAGGGTCAGTTGATCCCAAATTTGAACCATAGGCCCACAATAAAGTCTAGAATATTCCCATGCCTTTAGACCTCAATTTGATTCACATTTTGTCTCTTAACCACCATATTGGTCTTTAATGTGTTAATTAATGTATAAGAAAATTGAGTCAAGTTGAAAAAGATTTTCCATTAATCTTTCAAATGAAAATATGAGGTAATCCTCGCTCATTAATTCAAAGGCCATCAATTAACTTGACATCCTCATTTTCATTCTTTAGTTTGCCTTTTATGGGGAGAGAGGTAACTATGATACTCATTCTCTACTTGTATTTACATTATGTTATATTTCTACCTTTAATTAATAATCATTACATTTTTATGGACATTTAGCAACATAACTCCTAATAACATATTTATTGAGATAATTTTGCACTAACCGCTTATGTTTGCATGCATATGCACTCCAAGTCCCGCAATTTCCACAAAATCAACATTAAGGACCAGTAGATAAGAAAAGTATGATATTTTTATGAATGGGATGGAATTGCAAGTACATTGAGATTTAGTTCATTACAGTGATATTGCAACTACATTTGATTTCTAGTTTTAATGTAAAGCCTAGTACCTTCTTTTTCTTCTAACTTCTAATACCATATCCTCAAGTATCAGAGTGATATCATGATATGACGTGTATTTTACTACGCGCTTAAACGCAAGTATACGCGTCGAGTAATATAGGCCTTGTGAGGCCCGAGTCGAACTCAGGGATACGTGAATTATTGGAGACTTATACTAACTAATCGCAGTCAGCTAGGCCGATTAACAAAGTAGGGTTTTGTTGTTGAAATTAAAAGAAAATAAAAATCAAACAAAGAAAACAATCGATTAAAGGTTAATTTAATCAATTCAAAGGGATATCTTTAGGATGGCGGTTTCACCGCGGGTCAACATTGTATTAGGTTTCATATAATTCCTCACACTTCTCTCTCTATCCGGGTAGTGGCCTGAATATAGAATTACCCACTGTTGTGGTGTAAGTCACTACTTAGGTTTAGGTTGATTCCACCGTCGTAGTAATCATTCCCCTAAACTAAGTGCATTATAAACGGTCCCTCAGTTCCCACCATTAATTTTACAACTCCTTTGTCAAGGGTTTTATTAATTAATGTAGATTTCGTCTCTTTTCAACCGTGAATCCTTCTGTCGAAGTGATTAAGGGCATTAAATTATTATTATGGTGATCAAGCATAACAATAGAAATGGAGAAAACGAATCTATACCACGGATTTGAGAGAGAAAATATGAATTATCAATATAAAAATGTCATACAATGTATTCCAGGGCTACTCCCGGTCCTAAAGATTGAGGGTTTTAGCCTCTCATGTTCATCTCACACGAATACATGGTAGAAATGGGGGGTTTCATAAGAAAAACGTGAAACAAGTGGGAAAACCCCTGAACGGAGAAGAACCGGTAGATCCTTGGCGTAGAACACGAGCTTACCCGCCTGTCGGTGGTGGAAATCGTCTTCGGCAGCGTCCGAATCACCCGGGATGATCTCCTGGCCTCTGTTCTCCTTTCTCCCCTTCCTCGGCACTCGTGCAATCCAAAAATTCGATATATCCTCCTCTAGGCGGCCGTCATTAGGTATAAGTCCCTAATTAGGTCGTCAAATAACAACAGCCATCCGATCGAGATCAAAACAGATCCAACGCATATCTGCCAGTGTCGATACCATCGACGCGGGTCGATGGTATCGACCCAGCGGATTAGCGGCAGCTTCCCTTTCTTTTAGTCTGAGCGCCTGTGGTCATCTCGATACCATCGACTTGGTTCGATGGTATCGACTTTCTTTAGCGTCGGTTGTTGTCGTTTAGCGACGTTGTAGCTCTCCATGTGTCGATGGCATCGACTTGGGTCGATGGTATCGATAGTTTCCTCGCCAGCAATCTGAAGGAATCTCGATACCATCAACTTGGTTGTCGATGGTATCGACTCTGTGCTGCTCCTCTCGTCTGGCAATCTGTGGCTTGGTCGATGGTATCGACTTCCGTCGATGGTATCGACGGAAGCAAATACTTGTTTTTCCTAAAATTTCACAACAAGACCAAGTAAATCCACACATATAATAATATTATGATAAATAATGCTCAAAATAGTAAAACAAAGGGGATTTGACATAATATGAAGGCAAAGACCGAAATGAGTGAATTATGCAATATTATCCATGAAAATGAGTAATTAGAGCACAAAACGCATATGAAAAAGGTCTACAAATGCGACTCAAAATCATCGCATCAAACTCCCCTAAGCTTAAACATTGCTCGCCCTTGAGCAACTAATCCTTAGAATAGAATTGCAGATGTCAACTAAAAATCAACACACCAACCCACATCCCATGTGACTCCCACTGAACGTTCTCAAACCGGCCTTCTCTAACCACGTAACAGTAATTACCCTAAAGGCGACAATAATCGTCAATAAGAGAAATTGTCCTTCAAACCGATGAACACTATCACATAAGGCAGTTAACATAATAAAATTCGCCGATTCAGCATTGGTGCATCTTGTGATCGCCTACACTACGTTGCTCGCCCTTAACTACCATCTACATGGAAGCAGTTCTCCTGATAATCATTAGTGAGGAGAAATTCATGGTGGCCTACCAATCCGAGCAACGGGTGGATGGAAAGGGTGGTTCATGGAAGAACTTGGACGTATTGCACAGTTTCAAAATGCATAAAACACAATGTCCTACGTGATGCAAATGCACAATAAAAATGCCCTAATGCCTAATTTGGGTGAAATGATGCATGCCCTAACCTTCCACCTCAAAATGAGATGGAAATCTACTTAAGCCACATCATGTACTCAAATTTCCTGTAATGCGAGTGATATCATGTTCCTTTCTCCCTCTTATTCCATTTCCTTCCAACTTCTCTTTTTTTTCATATTTTTTTTCAGATTTTCAGATTTTTTTTTCTTTCTTTTAGCCCACATATCCATAATTGCTTAGAGATACATGTATAAGGCCATTTTCTTCACGATTGGAAATCTTTGCATTATTTCGAGGGTATGGAAAAGTTTAGATCACTTTTTAGGAAAAACTGAGGTACATGGTGTACTTAAGCATGAAAAGCATGAAAGTTATGAGTGCAACTACATGGCATGCACCTAAAGGTAGTGTGCATGAATCCCTATATTTTTCTCTTTTTATGCAAAAGTATGGAAAATATCAATGCAATTCCTATCTAAATGCTATGCACACAAGAAGGAATTAAAACTGTGCTTTACTTCCAATTCTTAGGTGGATTAAAAAAAAATATGAAGTGGAATGATCACAAGATTAAGTGACTGAACCTTAGAAGAATATTATGTGTCCCTCCTTACTGACCTATGTAGTGGTTTGGAGGGTTCTCTCTCTTACATCCAATTAAGGTCTCATTACCATTTGGTTAGGTTAGGCTCAAACAACCGTTACTATCCACTTTTCATGAGTCAACAGGGGTGTGGGTGTGACATATTGCTTTAGAGTTGACCTAATCAATCATTTTCATAGGACAAGTTTCCCAAGGACAACCAAGTCAAGCTATCCAAAAGACACAAAAAAATATTAAATTCCCTTAAAATTTCCCATGAAAACAGCGAGATGACAATTTTTAAGACATCCACGGTTACACTAGATAGATGTGGATCCTAAACAATAACTAAAATTGCAAGAACAAATAACAAAGCCAAAACTACAAATAACAAAAGAAAAGATAAAAGATAGAGTTGTTCCAGCCACCCCCCTAAGCTTGAATTCGACTATGGCCTCATAGTCAAAAACCAACTTAAGGGTGGAACAGTGATACCCTGATCAATCCTGCGGAGGCGGAGGCGGGTACTGCGGTGCCGTAGGATCCCAAGACGGGTACTCCCCCTGGAAGCTTGGATCATATTGGGTCCTCGGCGGAGGCTGTGGATAGCCTCCAAAGTAATCTCGACTCCAATAATGGTCGAAGAAGGGCTCCTGTTGCGTCTCTATCCGCTGCAACCGGTTGTGTATTTGCTCTTGGTTGGCGAGGATGAGCCGCTCGTTCTCGAACATAGCCCGTTGATTATCAAGTACCCGGCTCGTAGTCTCATGAATGTCGGTATACATAGCCATGTGCTGCTGCTGAGTCTGCTGGATATCCTGCAGCATGGTGTACATCCCCTGCATGGAATAGGGATCCTCGGCTGGCTGCTCGTGCTGTGGTGATGGCGGCGGGGGCTGAGATGATGAAGATGCACCCGGATGCATCCTAGGACGCTTCCGTGGTGCCACACGTGCACGAAGAGGTGTGAAAGCCTCCTCTTCCTCCTCAGCCTCGCCTCCTTGCTCGTCATCACCGCCTTCTTCTTGATCGGACTCAACGGCTATGATCGGCCACCGGAAGTGATGGGCTCCCTCGATGTGGAAGACGACGTCCGGCAGTGCGCACTCCTGATAAGCTTGGTTGACGTGGCAATGTGCGTACGCCAACCCATCCCGGAGAAGGATAAGGTTTGAACGGTGCAAGTGTTGCACGTTCACCTTACTCTTTGTGGAAATCGGAGTCATGGACTAAAAATCAGCCCCAAGTAGTGCGCCAACTTGGTGATGAGCCCAGTAAAATGGATCGGAGCCTTCCTTGTACTCCTCTTCACCGCCAGAATGCGCTGCAGAAAGAACGCACCCCAGTTGCATTCTTGTCGCTTCAGGAGCATGTAGAGGAAGAAAATATCGCTCTCCTGAAACTTGCTCAATGCCAAATCGCTCCGAGCAAAGAACGTAAGGCTCAACATCCGGTGTAAGACCCGGACGAAGGGATGCTCGAAGTCCGCTACCGCATCATTATGGTAGCTCACTGTCTTTCCCGCCGGCACTGTGACTAGCTCGGCAAAGATCGTGTCGTAGTCGGTGTGGGAATCTGGGCATCGGTGATCATGTTGGGAGTGGTTCCAGTTAAAGATGTTGTTGAACTGCTTAAGAGTGATGTTGTAGTTGATGTTGAAAAGCCGGAAGGACACCCTCCCCTTGATCCACTCACGGTCCGACGCCACCACGTCGTTGGGTACGACGCAGACGTCGAGGGACGCCATAAACTCCGCCACCAATTCCTTGTAGGTGGGCCATTCGCCGAAGAACGGCTGCCCATCCGCATGGCGCTCCAGCTCGCATGTCCTTATGCTGGTGTGGCGTGCTTGACCCTTCATCACATAGGCCAAGTTGGCCTCGAATCCCAGATCACGGATCATTCCCTGGTCCACATACTGGGTCGGCTCGATCTTCCACTTCATGATCTCCTCATAGACCTTCTTCACCTCCGCGGAGGGGTGAGCCAGGTGTAGACGTGAGACTGAAGCAGTAGGGGGTGGAACAAACTCCACAATCTCTTGCGAGGATGATGATCCGGCGGCGTGCACCATTGTTGCAAGAAAGATGGGATTAGAAGAAGAGAGCTCGGGGAAGATGGACAAGTGATTCTCCGCTCGATGAAGATTCCCGCTCGATGTCGCTTCTCTTCAGTCATGGATGGCTCGGGGGAGTGCTCGGTGCAAAGGAGGACGTTTGCTCTGAAGGTGTGACGTCAAATGACGTTGCAAGTCTCCTTAAATAGACTTGGCCGGTGCTACTATCGACCCGTCGATACCATCGACGCGGGTCGATGGTATCAACACGTCTCGATGCTATCTGCCTCCCTCGCGAGTATCGACGGATGACGTTTGCTGGATCGGGAAATCCGGATTGCTGACCTGTCGATACCATCGACGCAAGTCGATAGTATCGACGCAGCACCCGGATCGCTGACGTGGATTCGCGATCTTCGTCGATGTCTTGGCGCGGATCGGTGACATGGATGTCGATACCATCGACGAGGGTCGATGGTATCGACTTGCTTTTAATGCGACACCGCCACTTCTTCAATTTAACATGTGATCATGTCGATACCATCGACGAGGCCGTCGATGGTATCGAGTTGACTGAGCAAAAATCTTCTGAACTTCTCCAGAGATCTCGATGGTATCGACTGGCATGTCGATACCATCGACACTTTTATTGCAACCTGCCTGTAGGTACGTCGATACCATCGACGGGGGTGTCAATAGTATCGACGCAGTGCGATTTTTGCATCAATCAACCTGCACCCATGTCGATACCATCGACTAGTGTGTCGATGATATCGACCCTGCCTGTTCCTGCACATTTAACAACCGGATCAAGGTATCTTTTTTTTTTAAACTAAAATCTAAACGAAATAAAAGAAATCTATGACTCGAATTACACTATCCTAATGTACCAATGGTTGTGTTGCCTCCCAACAAGTGCCCTTATTTAACGTCTTAGGCTAGACGGTGTGACAATCATCATCTTTTCACCTTGGGAACTGCACTTAGAGGATCATTCGGTAATTTGAATTCAACACGATCTCCTCCAATGCACAAAGACAGAGTACCTCTCCCTAAACCAGTAACAACATCTGGTGTTGCTTGAAACGGTCTTCCTAGAAGAATTTCACAGCCTTGGAGCGGTGGCATATCAATAACAACAAAATCCACCAGGAATATGAATCTATCCACTTTGACGAGCACATCCTGACACACTCCATATGGTCTCACGATAGACCCATCTGCCAATTCAATTGTTGCGGCCAACTTCTTTATCTCTTTTAACCCCAGCTTTTGAAATGTCGCCAAAGGCATGAGATTTATGCTAGCGCCAGAATCACATTGCGCTTTAGGAAATTGTTGACCACCTATTGAGCACAGTATGTAAAAACCTCCTGGGTCCTTTCTCTTCTTTGGTGAACTCCCGTGAATCATAGAGCTCACTGTCTCATTCATCCAATAAATTTCATCGTCTTTTATCTGCCTCTTCTTATTGATGATTTTCTTGATGAACCTCCCATAGGCGGGTAGTTTTTCGATCACGTCCACTAATGGAATATTGATGTGGAGTTTTCGGAATATCTCCAGGAATTTCTTAAAATGACGATGCTCTTTCTTTGACTTAGAATTTACCGAATCTGAAACATCAGCTGCATCAGCACGCCTGTGAGGTGGCACATACGCACTTTTCAGGGGTACCTCCCCTAAGCTTGCTTCAATCACTCTCTCCGACGTGGGCTTTGGCGAGACATCCTCAATAGTAGTAGCTAGTTGTGGTTCCTCTCTCGCCTTAGATGTCTCCACATGTGCACAAACAACTTGCACTTGTTCTTCCTGCCTAGGTGGAGATACAATATTCACAACTCTTTGTGATTTTCTGAAGAAAGGGTTTCCGCCCGGCAATCCATAATACGTGTGTGGATATGGTATCGCCGGTGTTGCATGCACATTGAAAGTCATTTTTCTTTCTTCTATAACTTCTTGCACCTGAGATTCCTCCTTAGTGCTTACCACAAATATGTACTTGACTTGTTGGTGTGCCTGAGCCACATTTGCATTCTCGGTTGGTTTCTGTTGATTGGCGTGCTTGATGGCCGCCACTTCACTCGAAATCTGTGCCACAGTGGTTTCCAATGCCCGCATTTGTGCTCCATGGCTTTGCAGCGTCTGCCCAAACTTGGTTAGAATATCACCTTGAGATTGCAATTGTTTTCCAAACATGGCCATCATCTCTTGGTTTTGCTGGACCATTTGAGTTAGTAATTCAGTGTTCTTGTCCTCGGCTTTCTGCTATGACTTGGCATCCGGATCCTGTAGAACATTGTTTGGATCCTTCCATGAAAACTTTTTATCTTTCCCCCATGCATAGTCATTGTTTCTATAGCCCTATTGTTGCATGAATTTCACTTGGGCCTCCTCATCATCAGATGCATCCTCCTTAGTTAGCACCTTCTTGGCTAGAAGATCTAACTTATCATTCAGCTCCCTCACTATTCTGGATTCACCAGCAGCCTTGACATGTTCCACAGCCCCTCTATCACCCCATGACTGTTTCCTAGCCATGTTTTTCAGTATCTCCCAACATCTGATATCCGTATTATTCAGAAAAAATCCGGATCCGGCTGAATCAAGATTACTTCTATCGTGCTCGGAGAGAGCAAAATAGAAGATTTTCAATTGTGTCTCCTTGTCCAATCCATGATGTGGACATCTCCTCAACATGACTTGGAATCGCTCCCAAGTCTCAGAATAAGTTTCGCCCGCCTGTCGGGTGAAATTGTGGATCTTCCGGATCATATCATTGGTCTTCTCAAGAGGGAAGAACCTCTCGAAGAAAACCTCCACCATATGATTCCATGATTCGACAAACTCATCGTCGAGGTTATGTAGCCACTCACGCGCTGCTCCTGCCAGTGAACTTGGGAACAACTTGCGATACAACGCATCTTGTGGAAATCGGTCTATCTTCACCATATCACAGTTCTCCACGAACTGGCTGATGTGGGCAACCGGATCTTCATTTTTCAGCTCGTGAAATGCGTTGGATTTGACCAAATTAATCAGTGTCGGGTCGATCTTGTATGTCGGTATGTTGATCGCCTGCTTCTTTATGGGCCCCTTTGATGCTGAGGAAGAAGACGCCTTGATCTTCTCCCATATTGTCTGTGCTTCAGCCATTTCTTCTACTTGTTCTTGCTCTGAATCAGAATTTATATCACTTTGGTACTCCTGCTCGTAGTAGTCCTCGTCCTCTGGTCCCGGATGTGGGACCTCAGGTGTGCGATTTGCGTAGTCGGTACTACGCGTATGCACCATGCAAAGTACCTGAAATTTTGAAAATCGGGGTTCAGTACAATGCTTTGAACGAGTAAACACAATTATAGAGAAATATAGGAATTTTTAAAATTGTTTTAAAATAATAAAAAAAAATGTGGCCTAGAGTGGCCGCTCTTAGCACTCAAAGTGCCAATAATTCGCCGTATCCCCGGCAACGACGCCAAAAACTTGACGTGTATTTTACTACGCGCTTAAACGCAAGTATACGCGTCGAGTAATATAGGCCTTGTGAGGCCCAAGTCGAACTCAGGGATACGTGAATTATTGGAGACTTCTACTAACTAATCGTAATCAGCTAGGCCGATTAACAAAGTAGGGTTTTGTTGTTGAAATTAAAAGAAAATAAAAATCAAACAAAGAAAACAATCGATTAAAGGTTAATTTAATCAATTCAAAGGGATATCTTTAGGATGGTGGTTTCACCGCGGGTCAACATTGTATTAGGTTTCATATAATTCCTCACACTTCTCTCTCTATCCGGGTAGTGGCCTGAATACAGAATTACCCACTGTCGTGGTGTAAGTCACTACTTAGGTTTAGGTTGATTCCACCGTCGTAGTAATCATTCCCCTAAAATAAGTGCATTATAAACGGTCCCTCAGTTCCCACCATTAATTTTACAACTCCTTTGTCAAGGGTTTTATTAATTAATGTAGATTTCATCTCTTTTCAACCGTTAATCCTTCTGTCGAAGTGATTAAGGGCATTAAATTATTATTATGGTGATCAAGCATAACAATAGAAATGGATAAAACGAATCTATACCACGGATTTGAGAGAGAAAATATGAATTATCAATATAAAAATGTCATACAATGTATTCCCGGGCTACTCCCGGTCCTAAAGATTGAGGGTTTTAGCCTCTCATGTTCATCTCACACGAATACATGGTAGAAATGGGGGATTTCATAAGAAAAATGTGAAACAAGTGGGAAAACCCCTGAACGGAGAAGAACTGGTAGATCCTTGGCGTAGAACACGAGATTACCCGCCTGTCGGTGGTGGAAATCGTCTTCGGCAGCGTCCGAATCACCCGGGATGATCTTCTGGCCTCCGTTCTCCTTTCTCCCCTTCCTCGACACTCGTGCAATCCAAAAATTCGATATATCCTCCTCTAGGCGGCCGTCATTAGGTATAAGTCCCTAATTAGGTCGTCAAATAACAACAGTCGTCCGATCGAGATCAAAACAGATCCAACGCATATCTGCCGGCGTCGATACCATCGACGCGGGTCGATGGTATCGACCCAGCGGATTAGCGGCAGCTTCCCTTTCTTTTAGTCTGAGCGCCTGTGGTCATCTCGATACCATCGAATTGGGTCGATGGTATCGACTTTCTTTAGCGTCGGTTGTTGTCGTTTAGCGACGCTGTAGCTCTCCATGTGTCGATGGCATCGACTTGGGTCGATGGTATCGACAGTTTCCTCGCCAGCAATCTAAAGGAATCTCGATACCATCGACTTGGTTGTCGATGGTATCGACTCTGTGCTGCTCCTCTCGTCTGGAAATTTGTGGCTTGGTCGATGGTATCGACTTCCGTCGATGGTATCGACGGAAGCAAATACTTGTTTTTCCTGAAATTTCACAACAAGACCAAGTAAATCCACACATATAATAATATTATGATAAATAATGCTCAAAATAGTAAAACAAAGGGGATTTGACATAATATGAAGGCAAAGACCGAAATGAGTGAATTATGCAATATTATCCATAAAAATGAGTAATTAGAGCACAAAACGCATATGAAAAAGGTCTACAAATGCGACTCAAAATCATCGCATCATGATACTACAATACTTACATTTAATCATGAATCTACTTTACACAATAAAATGTTACAATACTCAGTTTGAGGTACAATTCATCACTATCTCTGTGAACCACGTATTGATATTATCTAGTAAAGAACCTAATAGTAAATGATTGTGATCAACTAGAATATTGTCTTGGGGAAATGAGAAAAGAAAGATATTAATAGAGACGTTCATATCTATTGAAGTACATACATTTGATGATGCACCCTCTAAGTTGTAGTGTTTATCATAACGTATGCCAGTAAATAGGAGGTGACCAATATCACATCATTGAATATTTCTTGTGACTGTAGATGTTTTAAATTTTGAATTCTTGAAATTCAGACTTCATAGAATAGACACTTTTGTTTCTGAATTCATGTATTCCTTGTACTCTATTGGTCTAGATCTTAGATGTATGGGCATGGAATGGCTTGTATATCTTTGTTAAGAAATGTTTTGGTATTATTTAGTAGGTCTCATCCCTCATTGTGTCGGGAGTCTCCATTTCTCACTGCTCCATGAAAAAGTCTTTAATGCACAACTACATGACGATGTTGGCAACCATATTAGTGGGAGGTGATCAACCTCTTATCTTCACTATTCTGAATTTCTTATATTGAAAATTTGTGGTAGTCTAGATTCCAACTATAGATGTGTTTTCTCACAACTACCTGAATGGTAGTTTATACTCTGTTCAACCAGGCCACTGATTATTTGGGATTTTGCCTCATATTGTTGGTGAAAATAGTCATGGTAGCTTCTGTTGCAGGTATTGTGCTCCCTAGAAGCTATTTGGTTCAAATAATAACTTGTTGCTGCTAAAGTGTGAAACTTATGAGAGTATTATTAATGTATTTTTTAGGCAAAGATCAATCTTGTAGAAATTGATTCATAATCATAGCCATCCCAAGAAGAATCATCACCTCATCCATGACCCACTGTTACATGTTCTTGATGTTAATCTTCCATTACCACCAAAGCATTCCCAAAACTACCAGCTTGTTGTGCAATTTCACATTACTAGTTCCACACTACCTCCTTTTCCACTACCTACTCCACACCCACCAAATGTCACAAGCTACAACCCATCCAACACCATGTAACCATTCTAAATCACCCCATCTCATACAACATAGCAGCACACTGCATGCTTACATCCATCATCCTTAGCAATTAGGAACATTGTTGAAATAAGTCCTTAGTGCACCACCATACATCACTACCACTCTAACTTCATAATATATGCTTTCAAAGTCCAAACCATAGCACAACAAACAACTGACTACCACCCACTACTATGTTGCCCCTCCATACAAAACAAACTAGGACAACCAACCACTCTAGTCCCAATACATTCCTACTGCCTCATTTCAAAGCAACTGTTTCAGCTAGTTCAACAACCCCCATATATTTTAGAGAAACCCAAACAACAACTCTAGAGACCACCATCATATAAGCAACTCATATGTCCTCAAACCACCGTCATAGAAGCAACATTGCTGCATTCACCCACCGACACCCACTTACACCATTTACTATGCATTTTCTTTTCAATTAGGAATGCATGACATAAATCTGTATGATCTTTATGTTTGCATCAATGGACCAACCATCTACTGTCTCAGGCTATCATCTTTGCTGCCACATGGTCTATATGGTATCTTTAGACCAATTTCACTCACTTCTCCATCTCCCCCCCTCAGTGGTTGATTCGAAGATTCCTCACCCTTATGTAACATGACATTCTTTGTGAGAAGAATGAAAATGCAACATGACACAAGCAGGGTTAGAAAATAATGCCCACATGGAGAAAATTCATACCTAATGTAGATTTTTGGAATCAATTAAGTTTTCAATTGATAGTATGAAACCCCACTGGTGGAATAGTTTCACACTAAAATGATTCATAAACATCTGATCCTTCTACGTATGTTGTAGGAGCCATCTATTTTGTGACGTTGTTGATTCCCATATTTTCTTGAATGATATTTCCTTCCAACTCTCTACAAAAAAATGAAAATAGCTAAAATAGATTCATTCTATTTTTTGATATTGTTGATGATCATATTGTGTTTCTTGTATTTGTATATTTTTGTAAAGAAGTTCATGTCAGACTTCACAAAAACTACAACAATTACTATGAGTCCAAAATTCCTTTTCTAGTAAAAGTTTTACTTCATGGAAGATCAGTTGAGATATGCCTATGTGTCAAACACTTTCTAGGAATATCAAAATTTGAAAACTCATATTACATCAACGTGGGAGATTAACCATAGTAGTCCTTGTCAGGAACACAAGACCTCAATGATCGTATCAGGTCTATGTTGATAATAAATCTAGATACGCATCTGAACCTCAATTGCAACCACCAAGAAAAATTGGGAATTGATCATCACATATCATTTTTGTAGTAACCATGGTGAGGTTGTCTTTATCACCCCAATAACCTTCTAGATAAATTAGATAAAAATGTTTTAAATGTTACATTCAACAATAATAATATTATAGATGGTTGTTTTATATAATCTATATTACATATTTTCTTTTTATGGTTTTCATTAATATGATATGTATGTAATCATGACTTAATATAATATATAATAAATGTGGTAGTCAGTAAACTTATGTTCCTAGTAATAAGATAGTAAACAATGTATGGGATCTAGAAATAGTACAACATTGTTCCATTGACTACTATAACATATTCTTATATATATCTAGATGGTGATTAAGAGTATGTTAGGATTATCCATTTCTCCTAGAAATCTATCTAAAAACTTTCTTGGTATCCTTTATGTAAAAAATTATGTGCTTCAGATGATGATTATATATTTGAAGGCTCTTCATCCTAAATATGGGTAATTCTATGTATCTTTTGGATTTTCAAAGTGTTTACTATAAAGCTAATTCATATTGGTTTTGTTTTTGTTGTTCAAACTATTTTTTGCAATGATGGAGTTTTTTGGCTTATCTATAACTCTAAATTACAGGCTCATTATTCATCTCTCCAAAGGACATGGTACTATAAGAATTCCTGACTTCATTTTAGTTGTATCTCCACAATGATGAAAAGACAACTTCTATCTTTAGTTGCCAAAGTATAACAAAGGCGAAAACCATTACAATTACAAATCAATTGAATAGTTCCCTTCTATGTTGCAGTTACCTACACCTGTTGCTATGATTTTCAAAAGTGTTTAGTGTGCTCTGCTAAGTAGTATGCTGCAAGTATCTACATCTTCTCTCTATTTTAGGGGATTCCACTTTGGCGGTTTGTATTAGAGTACTGACTGTATGGTTATTGTGCTAAAATAGGATATAGCTTAAGTTGTTATATTGTTTCTGTAAGATGTGTACACCAATATAAGTATATTTAATATGTTTTCTTTCTCTTTGACAAAAGATATGCATGTTCCAACTCTATTTATTGTGAAGCTATTAGATAATAGATTACATCAATGAAATGGACATACTGTTGCAAACAAAGCAACCCATCCACAGAAAAAGTCATAAGGCTCATGCATAGTCAGACTACAACACAGACCAATAGTTGTAAGAAGCATAGAAGAAAATCAGAACGTGAACCTATAAACCAAACTTCCACAACATAGAACAGAGCAAGAAACATCTACTTGAATAAACCTTCTTCATCAATCATTCAGTGCACTCATACCAACCATGAAAAATGGGGACGAGGCACAACCAAAGATGAAAACCCAAGAGGCATAAAGGAAATGTCAAAGGCATAAACCACCATCATAAGATTACAAATCATCACAGAATGGATGTATATCTGAGCATTTATTTGAAACAAATGGATCCCCTCTTCTTGATAAGGATGCATTGAGAGTGCATCTGCCTCAAGAAATCTCTTGTACATTTCTTCAACGTATATTAATTGTAAACAACCATATGATGCAAAATTCACAATACGGGAAAGGCATAATTTCATCCTCATGTATATGCATTGTTTCAATATAAATAAAAGTATGATTGTTAACACTCATGACTTCATGGTCGTTAAAAAAGCTTGTTATCAAAAATTACACACAAGATACATTATCTAACTACATATATATGCAGTAAATATTATTTTTCCCTATACATTGACTAAAAATAAAATGTAGTAAATTCATCCTTTTTCTACATATTGATTACATATGCAATCATATTTATACCTTTGTCTACAATTACACCTACATTTAAATATTTAAATACAATATCTAGGTACATTCCAAACTATATTTGTATTTGTAGAAAATGTGTTATTTAAATATATATTTGAAAAGTATAACTAAAGGAAGTCCCTACATGAGAATATACTACAATTTTTATATGTAAAGAAAAATGTAGCTAAAGCCTTTAGCTACAAAGTGTTGGGTTTTCGCTATGATTTCTTTTGTTGTTAAATACCATTTTTTGTAGTATTTTTACACACAACTCTTCCCTTTTACCATAACAAAGGAACCGATCCTTTTAACGCTTCCTAAGAACCTAAGGATGTTCTTTAAGGTAGTCTAGTGACCCTCACTAACATCTGGCATATACCCTCTTGTCATGTCCAATACATACGAGTTTGCTAGATAGGTATATATGTGTCTTCTCATCATGTCCCATACATCTGAGATGACTTGATATCCTTTCATGATGTCCAGAAAATATGAGATAACTGGTTACATACAAGATAACGAGTTATGTACATAACATTACATTCAAGATAGTTCTAATTGTGAATGCATATGGAAACTATTCCATGTGTTCCCATTCTTCACAAGAACTATCACGCTCGGGTCCAGAGAGACTAAATCCATGGAACATGGTCAAGTTCTCTCTCATTAAGTCCTACATTTGAACCTTTTAGTATTTTGCAAATGTATGTTCCCTAACTTAGGTTAACAAGCTTTCCAGATTTATCTCTATAGATCTCAATCCCTATCGCATAGGACCTTTGCCTATACCCTTAATATAGAAGGTACTTTCCTTTCCAGGTTTTAACATATGCTAAATTAAGGACATTATTCCCCATCATCATGTGGAATATAAATATGCTCTCACTAAATATTTTGTAATCAAATATTTCATCTTTATTTTTACTCAAGTTAAACTCTTTGATTGTCTTGTTAAAATGAAGTTTCTAGCTCTGATATGCTTGCTTCAATCCAAAAATTGACCTTTGTAGCTTATATACTTTATTTCCATTATTGGATTTATAAAACCTTTAGGTTGTATCACATACACATTCTCATAAGTATTCCAATGAAGGAATCTAGTTTTAACATCCTTATGTCAAATCTCAAGTCATACTAAGTTGCAACAACAAGCATGATGTAGATGGATTTTACCATGGTAATTGGTGAAAGACTTCATCATGTTCAACACCTTGAACTAATTTGAAACTCTTTGCAACTAATTTACCCTTCCATATTGGTAACCTTTCAAAGACCCAAATGCACCCTATGGGGTTTTACCCCTTCAGGTGGATCTAGCAAGGTCAAACCTTGTTAGTGTACTTGGATCCCATCTTTGATCCTGTGGCCTCAAGCCATTTCTCAAAACCTGGTTCCTCAATAGCTTCTAGGTAGTTTGTTTACTCATTATATATAACCAACCCATCGCCTCCTTGAAGATATCCTAATTTTTCAATATCTAGGAGTGTTCTACTAGAACTATAAGGTTTTGTGTTACATAAGGAACTTGAGATTCCACAACAACTTGTGATTCTCCTTGTTCCCATTGTACATCTTTAGGTTTAATGTTTTCTTGTTTGTATTGGACATTTCTAGTTCCACTTTTGGTCCCACTGATTCCTTTGGAACTAAGTTCTTCTTCAGGAATAGAGCCATCCTAACCAACAAACAACTTTGTTGTGGGATTGGGATAAGAGTAGTATTTAACAAAATAACAATTATGTGATTTGTGGACAAAGCCTTTTAAGAAACTATTTTCTTACATAAGAATTCATCTCTAATCACTATAAAAGACTCATCGGGCCAATTCCCATGCCATATCTCATATGGTGTCTTTTGAACCATTTTAGATGGTACATTGTTTTAGTGTTAAGCATGTACCCAAAAGAATTAGAAAGATTAAATAGATTTTATTGATAATTGCACAATGACTTAACAAGATTTATTTCCTTCTTTTAGATACACTTTCATGATACACTATCATTGTGTCTTAGGTGGAGTTCACTGCTATACACTAACACAATTTCTCCAGAAGGTCTTAAAACTCTTAGTTTAAAGTATTTCCACATCGATAATTTCAGAGTACCTTAATACTTTTACCAAGTTACTTGCATACTTCATTTATGATCTTCTTGAACATTTCAAGAGATCCAAATTTGTATTTCATTAAATGCAAATTTCATATCTATTGATAATATTAGTAAATATAATGAGGCACTTGTAACTACCTTATGAATTTACTCTAAAATGTCTATGTACATCAAATATGTAGGAGTTCTAATAGAATAATTGCTCTCCCACTACATCTAGTGAAGAGACTTTTGTCATATTGCTTAACAAATAAGATATGCATGTCTCTATCAGTTCAATAACCAAAAGAGTATTGATAACCATCATATGGATTCTAGAAAAGAATTTCTCATTTATGATCTCTAGATGACAATGTTATAGGTTTTCAATGTTCGACTCATCAAGTCATTCAATATATGTTTCATACTCATATTTGTCTTTAAAGCCAACATATATAGTTTGTGAGACACATGTCATTGTCATAAAAGATTATATATTTTGAAATGAAACATAATGTTCTTGTCACATAAGACATATGATGTTTTCATTAATAGAACGTACATAATAGCAATTCTCAAAATTCTCAAATTCTATAATGTGTTAGGGAGATAGGTTCTTATCTTCTAGATCAATATTGTTGAATTTGTGAAAACGAACGTGCATCCCTAGCCGTCTAGGGTTTGGCAGCAACCTGATAGGCGATCGAGCTCCTAGATTCATGGAGGGGGAGATCCCCTCCCCCTCATGCTTGCCTTGATGGACTCCCACTAGATCCAACACCCAAAGGTACCACACAAAGCCTGGAACCAAGTCCTTGGTGGTTCAGACATGTTCAAAGAGCATTACTGTGACCCAGTGGAGAAGAAGGATGGAAAGAGATTCATTACAATCGATGATAACACATATGAAGCTACAGAAAAATCATGGAAACATACAAAGATCCTCTATGTCATGGACAAGCATCCTTACTATCACCATTTATTGGTGTGGATAAAGAGAGTCAGGGAGCCGATAGGAGGTTTTGATCTCTTTTCCAAACCAGATCAATTTTTCTACTACTATTCAACTATGCCGAAGATAAAAAAGAGCATCATCAATGGTGTCCCTCATTGGTTTGATAGTAGGATAGTGGTTGTCAAAGACTACAAAATAGGTAACGACCTTAAGAAGGACTTTTTTAGTTCAATACCTATCTAGATCAACATCCCTAACATGGGTATAAACTAGTCTCCCAAAGCAGTTGACATCATTGCTACTGGTGTGGAGAAGCTTCTGCACATCGACTACATGTCAATAGGCCAAGAGTCTCTTGGTGAAGTAAGAGCTCTTGAGGAACTTGATGTAGAGTAAGACCTACATGCTGAGATCTAGGTTAACATGCCTAAATGGGAACCTTCTACAATAGCCATCAACTATGAACATATCCCTAAAAGATGCTCCATTTGTAAAGTTTTTGGTAATGATATTCAAGACTGCCCCATGAAGGTGAAGACGGTCGACAATGATGTTCAGGCCTCTACCTCATCTAGTTTGTCATAGGTTTGGAAAGTGGTGTCCAATAAGAAGAAAAAGGACGCTAATGTCCAGTAGAACAAAGATAACACAACCATCCCAGTTAGCAACAAATATGAGGGACTACACAATGATGAGGACATTGTAGTTGAAGAGGTTGTTATTAGTGTTAATGATCATGTTATTGAGCAACAAATTGTTACAGGAAATGGCATAGATGATGGTGAATCTAGCAACACTCCCCATGTGAACAAAAATGTGAGATCATCAAAGGCTAGTCAGAACACTGGTTCTGATGAACGGTCAGAAAAGGTAAATGATACAGACAAAGAAGAGGGGGAGTTGAGAAGAACTCCTCGGTCTAGGAAGAACAAAGCTACTAGAGGGAGGGGGTCATGAAATACTCGTTCGACTAGTAGAGGTCATTAATGACAATACTCATGACTAATGTATGTGGTTTGGGGAAATCACGGATGAAAAGAGAAGTTAGAGGATCAATTATGGAAGTACAAGCTACCCTAGATGTGCTGGTTGAAATGATTTTTTTTTCTGAAACATACCACTGACAAAATGTTCCTTAATGGATGGAAATGAATATCCAATTATGCACATGATCCTAATGATCGTATATGTGTTGGTTGGTATCCAAATTATTAGGATATCATCTTTCTCAAATCTTATGATCAATAGGTCATAATAAAATGCACTAATAAAGGGGGACTTATAATCATTGTTATTATTTTATATGCTCATTGCATTCTCAACAATGCAATTCCATATGGTCAACCTTGGAAAGGATTAGTGAGACTATTTCTGAACCTTGGTTAGTCATCGAAGACTTCAACAACATAAGGAATGCAGAAGAAACGAAAGGAGGATGTGAAGTTCGTACTCTAGTACTTATCTCCTTTAACATTGCTATTAGTAAATTTGGCCCTACTGAACTGCCCTCAATAGGTAATGAAATCTACACGTGGCACAACAAGCAGGGTGTTGCTAAAAGGATAGATGGCAAGCTAAATTGAGCTCTAGTTAATGACGCATGACTAGATAAATTTCTAGGTACCAAAACAAAGCTACTTACTTGTGGATTTTCTGACCACTCGGACATTAATGTCAATCTGAAACAAATTTCATAGAAAAGAAGGCATTTTCGTTTCCTTAACTTATGGATGGACTAGTTTGGATGCAAAGACATCATTTCCAATGCATTGATGACCCATCATCAAGGTAATCCTTTATTTTTTTTTGCACAAAAACTTCAACTTGTAAAGGTTGAACTCAAGTAATGGGCATGGAAATACATCAACCTCAAGAACCTGATAGTAAACCAAAGAATGGAAATGGAGAACAACTTAGTTGTGCTCAAAAGAACCCCCTAGATGGTGACCTCTTTCAAGCAAATAAAATCACATTTGATCATATCTCTATTCTTTCTAAAGATGAGGAACAATACTACTGGCAACGTAGTAGACTGGATTGGATCTCCAATGAAATTGTAACAAAAAGCTTTATCATTCTACTATCAAAAAATGAAAAGCTATCAACTCTATCACTAAACTTTTTGATGAGAATGGAAACAGTCTAGAGAATGAAGACAACATTGCTCATGAATGTATTGATTTCTTTGAAGGTTTATAAAATCAAAATCACGATGATAATTTTGCTGACTATCCTGAAATTGAATGGCTTCAACAAGTATCTAATGAATACAATGCTTACCATTATAAATTACCTAGCATCCAAGAAGTTAAAGATGCACTATGGAGCATAGGTCCTAATAAAATCCCAAGACCAGATGGCTTCAATGGCTTCTTTTATAGAAGTAATTGGGATCTCATCGAAGCTTATCTCTTTCAAGATATTTCTTGGTTTTTTGTAGGTCGAAACATGGTTAGAGAAATTAACCATGTCTTTCTTGCACTTATTCCAAAAAAAGATATTGTATCTTCTCCTACAAATTTTTGCCCCATATGTTGCTGCTCCATACTTTACAAAATCCTCACTCAAATTATCACCAGAAGATTAGCTACGATTACGCCCAAGCTCATCTCCATTAACCAAGGGGCTTTTTTCTAAGGAAGGAACATAGATGACTGCTCACTCCTAGATGCTGAATTTAGACTTAATTTCAACATCCAAAATAGTTTTGCATCAACCTGTGTGAAGCTTGACATAACTAAAGCTTTTGATTCAGTTGGTTGGCAGTATCTCTGGAGTTTCCTATGAGGTTTGGGTTTATGTGAAGCATGGATATGCCTTGTGAAATAGTGTGTTACAACACCTTCATTCTCTCTTATTCTCAATGGGAGTGTTGTTGGTTTCTTCAAAAACTCAAATGGCCTTCGTCAGGAGGACCCATTATCATCAGTACTATTTGTCATTGCCATGGAAGGTCATAGCACGATGACCAAAAAGTCCCATTCTTTAAGACAAATTAAATCTTATTCAGTTAGAAGAACCAAAATCTTGTCACATCTATTATTTGTTGATGACATTCTTATCTTCATTTAAGGTAGGAAGAATAGCCTCAAAAGCTTAAAGGAGCTCCTCCTATCTTTTGTAAAGATGTCAGGCGTGAAATACAATCCCAACAAAACTCATATCTATCTCTCAAAATTTTGCAAAATAAAGTTGATCTGGTTGACACTCTTGGTATACAACGAGGTTCATGGCTAACCAAATACTTGGGATTCCCAATGGCTGGGGGCAACCTTAGATGTAGACACTTCCATGAGTGTCTAGATAAATTGTAAGATATGACAAGCAAATGGCCTGGCTCTAAAATTTCTATGGCTGGTAGGCTCATTCTAATCAAACACTACACTATCGGACTGATTATTATTGGTTAAGGTAGGTTGAGATCCCTTCTTCTTCCCTTAACAGCATGGAACTTATGCTAAGTGACTTCATGTGGTGCACCCCGGTTCATTCATCTAGCTAGTCACGCATTGCATATCTGAAAGCTAAAGGTGGACTCGACCTAAAAGTGTTAGATAATATAGCTGGCTATCACACCATGAAAACAATTAGAAGGTTGTTATCCACCGTCTTCTGGATCCTCCAGCTAATCAATTGGGTCCACCAATCGATCAGTTCTGCTCATCCTTCTAGTCCTCCTTGGTCCTCCAACTAGTTTGCATGTCTCTGAGATGGTCAGCTGGCATCGTTTGAAATTTTTTCTTCTTCATCATAATAGGAAAGTAAACTATCTTACTTTTACATTTTTATAGAAAAACCTTGAGTTACATTCAAGGGGAGCAAGGGTAGGAAAGAATTAAATTTACATTGGGAAAATAAGATAGAGGCTTGTCATGCAGACTGAGATAAAATAGGATTAACCAACCACACAACCATGCATAGATAATAGGGGTTATTGGCCATAATCATGCTACACATATACCATCAAAACTCACTTTTAGGGTGACACATGTAAATTGTATATATTTATATCATATGCATATTAGTTTTTTATTATCATGGTATATGATTGGATAAGAAATTATTCACATTAGATACAATAATTAAATAATAAAACTAAAATCCGATCATATCAATTATCCAAAAGTATAGTAGATTGATTTGGCTTTGATCCTACTGTTGGAAAATAGGGCACAAATATAGGGAGCGGAAACAAAAGTTTTATTGCCATATTCCGCATGAACCAGCAGATTGTGTCAACAATTATATAAAATATGGTTTTGAGGATATACCTGGTCCTGGATCAAGTCCAGCAACAAATGTGTCATTATTTTAGATGTGCAACTATCCTCTAATTTCTCTTGGACAATGTTTGTGTAGCTCCTGGTCTTCTTCATGGATAATAGACTGGAACAATGTCTGCAATGGCTTTTGTGGTCTCGCCACAAATTGTTAGTTGACGTTGTCCTCATAGTAGATGACAACCTCCATCCTCTAAAGTAGTCTACGCTGACCACTGGGAACTCCATGTTTCTCTACCATAGCCAACAAGAAGGAGTTGTAACCTTCTATCAGTATATTGGTCACTAACATGCTCTCCCACAACTGATCCCCAGTTGTTCTCTCCCTCTCTATCCCTCCCATTAGAAGATAGGGTTTCCTTGGGATTTCTATTGGTTACCACAACCAGAGAGGACAACAATTGTTCAGTTGTTCTCTCCCTCTTTATCCCTCCCTTGAGAAGATACGATTTTCTCAGGATGTCTATTGGTTACCACAACCGAAGAGGACAACAATTGTCAAAGCAACTTATTCTCAATTGTGTGTCATGGGAAGCCCCCAGTACCCCTCTATTTATAGTAGAGGCTAGGATCAGGGTTCCCAATTGATGTGGGAGTATAAGGGTTTGGAAGCATGAATGTTCTAGAACCTATGAACTCTGAGATGGTCACCTCGCATAGAGAAAAGGTCATCTCGCTTTGCTAGATGGTGAAATGGGCATCTCTCTTAGTGAGATGATTACTGCATGGAGTTTCGTGTTCTGAATCAAATTGGAAATTTCAATCCAGTTAATACACACATGACGTCAACACTAATCCTTGATGTAACTGAATTTTCCCACAAATCAAGCATATCACTAACATGATCCAATCGTCTCACGACCATGAACTGGTCATATCGCTCATGCAAGTCGGTCATCTCACAACCACAAACTAGTCATCTTTCTCATGAGTGTTGGTCATCTCATGACAACAAACATGTCATATAGCTTACACGAGTTAGTTGTCTCGTGCCCTTGTTTAGGCAGAACTCAACCAATTCAGTTTCTAATCAACTTGACACTCGAAACAGTCAGTGCAACAGTTGAACTTGATGATTCTGAGTCTAGTCAGTTGATCTATTCTTTAATTGAATACCTAAACACCTTCAACATTAAATCTACACATTATTCATGAATATACTCTTTAAACCAAGTGTATCCTATATTGTGACCCTTAGTTCTAGAGTTACTTTGGAAGTGAATGTCCATAAAAAACTTATGACATCACAAGCAAATACTAGTGCCTAGTTACACATCATTGCTACCCAAGTAATTTAGAAAGTTGTAGAACAACTTCAACCTACTATCTATGATTAGTGTTACCGTGATCTTATAGTTCCTTTGTGCCTAATATCCGTATTGAACTCGAGGCATGGAATCTCCATCCTCTCAATGTTCAATCTATATTCCTTGAACTAGAGCAAACTACTTGAGATGCATATCAGTTCACATATCACATATTGAACCACATCGCTATGGCTAATATCTCTATCTCACTTATTAAGAGGCCCCTGTGGGAGTGACAAATCCCATCTACATCACTCACACTCAAGTTCCCATGTGTCAAAGCTACCCAATAATCATCTTTATGGCAACCCATATTTCCTTATTACATTTGATGATGTAAAAGTATACCCAATGAAATGTGATGAGCATAGTGACTTCTAGTCTAAGAACCAAAATCACCACTATCACTATGAGAGATGATTCTAACTACCATTCGATGGTCTCCATGTATCACACTCATGGTGGGTCTGTCTGATACACTATTCTATAACATGTACATGTATGAGTGACTTGATATCTTATATCATGACTAATGAGACTCTATCTTCAGTCAACACACACTCTACTCTTATGTATTATTGTTGTCTATTTTGCTGCCACAATAATATCTGACTAGGACATAACAAGAATGTATGTATACTTTGCAGCCATATGATCTCATTGTTTAAATAATGTACTTGAAGACATACGTCATTGAGTAACATCATTCTTTATAAATCTACTTATGTTTGTGTAACACAATAATGGATGGAGTTAACTTTTATTATTAACAAATCAATTATTTAATGCCACATCCCAATCATCATATGCTTACCTCTAAGGGTATACATACCAACAATGTGGCATCAACTTGTTGTTGGTCATATGGTGAGGTGGTGCTCCCCTATCTAGTCATATGTCACTCGCCCATGGTCCCAGACTGCTAGGGTGCTCACTTGAAGCATGCAACCTGATCGCCAATCGCTCGATGTGACCCAACATGAAGGTGTAACTCTAAACTCAGCATGGTTTCTAGGACAATGGGCAAGGAGTTATATGAGGATCTTGTGGGAGTTTTGTCCACACTTAGGGGGCTATGGCAAACCCTTCCCCACCCTCAGATGTTCTTGAGGAAGTATGAGAGGGTAAGGCAAAGGGGAGAACCCATGGTGGTGTGTCTTTCCTCTAGGTCAGCAAAAGTGGAAGGATCATATGGGGGTGAGCCAGAGAGCATGAATGAGGTGTAAAGATGAGGGGAATGAAAGAGGAATGAGAAATGTGAGGTTTAGAAGTGTTAATTTGACAAAATAGGGGAAAGAAAGAGGCCAATTGCTTGGTGACATGGAGTTTGATGACGGTAGTGCAAAGGGCATAGACGACATGTACGTAGATGAGTGATGGATTCTTAGCACTTGGGGTCTAGGATCCCTTATCTGATGTCCCACATCAGAGGAGCATTAGGGTTAGAAAAGGGTGGGGTGGTGGATGGTTCACATGCCCCCCATGTGCTAGACCCCTGACCTATGTTTTGGGATAACCCTATTTGCTTTGACTTGATTATGTGTTTAGAACCTTGCTCTAATGTTTTGAGATGATATTAGAGATTGTGGAGAGCTTTTGTTTCTAGTTTGAGCTTGTTTAGATGATGTTTGTGTTTTGTGTGCTTGTTTTGGTGCAAATTGCAATCTACCCATGTTGAGGGGTTGTCTTCCAATTTGTCACCTCTAGAGAGTTCTTTCTCTCTCTTACATTCTTGAGAGAGGTCATGGTGCTTTGGGGCACCTTGTTTTGTATAGAGTGTCTCGAGCTAGGAGGGGTTTGGTGACCTTGTGTCGCGACCTTGTTGTGTTTGGTGGTGTTGTCATGAACATGGATGGTGTTCCATGGTGGGTCGCAACCACAACCATGTTGGGTGACCTAGGTGGTCGAGACCCAACATAAATTGTATCACCATCTCATGCATTTGGGTTTTAAATTGTTGCATGTTAGTTTTTTGGAGCGACAAATGTCCCTTTGGAGCGCTCTCTAGTTGACACCTCATCTCTTACCCTACCTCTCTCCATGTTAGCTTCTTGGGGGGGGAAATGTCCCTTTTCTCTCCATGCAAGTGATGTTTTTCATCCATCTTCTTTCTCCTTCCTTTCCTAGTCAATCTTGAAGATTGCTGTAGCAAGAAGGTGTTGTTTGTGGTTCCTTGAAGGAGGATCAACCTTGCATGTGGTGACCCTTGATCATTTTTTGCCTTGGTAAGTGTTTACCTTTCCTTTATGGTGGTTTCCTTGTATTTTATACCCCATGTTCTTACCTTTTCTCAAACTTCGACCATTCTTTGACATGTCTATCATTCTTGAGACTAAACTCCTCCTCACAAGGGGTCGTAGGCCATGTTTTGACAAGGCAACACCCAAATGAGGGGAAGTTTCTTCTGTCTTTTCCCCCATCTTTCTTTTGGATCGGCCTTGTTCTTCTTTTCTCTTTCCTTGGACAATCTTTTATCATGGCATCTTCTCTTTCTTGAGGTGTCCTTGTAGCCAAGGGTGGAGTTTTTGGTGGAGCTTCATCATCATTGGGATTGTGTGTTGGATTTTGCAACCCTTGGAGGGACCATCTTTTAGGTGGGTTATATAACTCTTAACCTTATCTACTAATGCACGTTTTCTACAGGAATGCTACTATTTTACATCTCTAAAATTCTCCCTTAAAATGGAAGTAGATGATGATAGACTCTAGATCTTGGTTGATGTTGAGATCATGCTTGGTTTGGATGGAATCTGAAACCCTAGTTTTATTTGTACCTGATCAAGCAGGTGATGAGTAACGAGCTATCACCATGAATCCCTACATACCAATCCGAAACAACGTGCCTCTCACTTACTCATGTCCTAAGAAACAAGGCAAAAAGACTCTAACGACTTATGAGGATCTCAATCTGCATCAGATTGGTCCATGCAGCGAGCAACAGTCCCTGTAGTTTGAACCAGTTGGTCCAAAGCAGTGAGATGAACTCCTCGTACTATGCTCGAACCAACCCTACTACTGAGATGATCTCATAGGTCACCTAGGGGTTCTTAATGACTCTCTATCGAGCTTTTGGAATGATACTACCAGGCACGGCATACCCGTATTCGTGAATCATACACTGGTTGGGCACCATCCTCAACTCTCCTAAAAGAGAAAACAACACTCTTTTATTGTTCACACTCAGGCTTTTATCATCTGCATTCTATTTGTAGGCTTGGGTAAGAACTATATAGATATTTTGGGATTTTGGGGGCGGCCAAGCCTCTTTTGCACATTTTTATATTTTTTGTCTTTTTGACTCAATCTCATGTGAGAAGGCACATAGTCCATCAAGGAAAACACTTCATCATGATCATAGCTCAAAGCTCATCATAATCTGCTTGATACCTGTGTGAGAAGTTACAATTCTGATTCAATGATTCTTAGAATAGAGGCAAGCTTGTGAATCCACAGCTAGGATTCTTTAATCATGTTTTAGCTCATTCCAACGGTCCTTTACCATGGATTCTCCATTCACGACATAGATCAAGGGAATTTAGCTTTAATCTATGAAAAAGGCACATAACCTTAGATTTATTACCAAACTCAAGGAAAGAGTCAAAGAGCAAGTCAAGCAAAAGGTCAAGCAATTTTTAAGATGAAAAATATGCATCTAGGTATAAAGTCAAGCATTTATCTATTAGATTCGCACCATATATCCATAATTGCAAAGCTAAAAAGCAAATTTTTTTTAGAAAAATTAAAATTAAATTCAGGAAATAAACATGCATGCTAGAAGGGTGAAGAGAAAGAAGGGCAAAGCCCACCACTACCCCAAGCTTAAAACTTGCTTGTCCTCAAGCAAGACTGTTCTCAAAGAACAAAAGATAACATCCAAATTAATCTTGGAAATAGATGATAAGGTTAAGAAAAACAATTTAAAGCATCAATACTCTTGATCCATGTCGCTTCAGAACAAAACTCCACCAAGCAGGCACAATCCTGCCAAAGCAAAGTCAAAGAGTTTCCAGGTAAGATTAAGCAAATTCACTACAGCCTACCGATACTCATGAGGGTTGAATCATAATTATTAGACATGCAAGAATTGTCACATAGGTGATCAAGTAGGTGATGAGTAATGATCTATCACCATGAATCCCTGCATACCAATCCGGAACAATGTGCCTCTCACTTATTCATGTCCTAAGATATAAACCTAGTTAAATTAGGATTTAAATTTGGAGCACGTAGTCCCCGACAACGGCGCTAAAAAGTTGATCGGCCTTGAATCACGTGTCTGGAATATGAAGGCGGATTCAGAAGGAATCAAACTCTTAAATTTATAACCCGAAACCTTCTAGGCCCCCGCAACTTTTATTACGGGGTCGAACACAGGGACGTGGTGACGTTTAAGACACCACAGATTTTGTTCCTAGGTCAGATAAGCCAAAATGATATGCGATGAAAATATATGCTAGAACTAGTCTAGCGGGTTGTCACGATTTAAAACAAAACAAAGAAAAGAAAAGAAAATAAAATAAAATAAAACATAGCTCGTGGTTCTAGTAATCAGAGAAAGAGAGTTCCTGGCTATGTAACCACAAACTGGGCAATCTATGCACTCATTCTCGGGCATAGACAAACCTCAAACACCCAAGCAAGCATCTAGTACGCACAATGGTATCTGTCATGTGGGTCATCCCACTCGCTCTCGCGACGCGTGACTAAAACCATCAGTGATATGTCATCGACCCTCTCTCAAGGAATGACATATCAACACCTCAGAATATACTAAGTTCCCCTTCAGGTCTTAGGATATTTTGGGGTGTTAGGAACAAAATGCCTTGGATCATCCTCCTCTCATGTTCAGATCCAAACTATCATCTCTTAGCTATTCCTACAATGGATCTCTCGATACAGGCAGAAATAGCAGTTTAAGCGAGTAAGAGATCAACCATACTAGAAATCATAACTTAGAAAGAGAAAATAGAACATGCAACATACTAGATCTGAAATGAATCTACTTGCTTAAAGCAAAAGTACATATACATCCCCAGATCGGGCTACATAGCCAAGAAGGAGCTAACTAGCCACAGACAAGCATGGTTAGCACCAAACAAAGATGGATGAACATCATTTGTACAGATAACCAAAGAACACAACTGAATGAAAGAGAAGAAGGAAAAGATATAGCCCGTAGAGGAGAGGTGACTCTCACTCCTTGGCCTCCGTGTAGGCCAGATCTCATCCCTTAGACCTCCTCTTCGTCCTTCTGGACTCTTTGGTCCTTTCTCTCTCTAGATCTGCTCCAACAGTAGCCCGGTGGATGTGAGAGGATGTTGGTGTAGACTAATCTTCTCTCTCCTTGGCTTCTGCCTGTGGAGATCGTAGACCAGTTGTGGAGGAGGGCGGTGATGTGGATCTTCTCTCTCCTTGGTGGTGAAGGTGGACGTAGCACATATCTGCTCTCTCCTTGATTTCCACCCTTGGAGAGAATAGATCTGAGATGGGGACGGAGGAGAGAGAGAGTGAAGGCTGGTGGCTACTAGAGCACGTAGACCGGCTGCCTTGGTCCTCTCACACCTTGGGATGCTTCCCCGAGGCCCTGGCTCCAACCTGAAAGCCTTCCGGCGTCTGGACTGGATACGATCCAGCAGCCCTTTGGCCTCTAGGCTGGATTCCCTCTAAACGGTTGGGGTCGGGTTCTATTTATAGGCACGACTGGGCACTCGGCATGTGCTTTACACATGTCCGTGAAGTCAGTTTAACAAGAGGAGCAGTAGGTCGCGATCTTTTGCACGATTGCGACCTTTTTCTTACTTAGCCAGCATGTCGTGGTTGTGAAATGCACAGTTGTGATTCCCTTTTGGTCAGGTCGCGGTTCCTCCTTTAGCATGTGACCACAGGCAGATGGCTGCATGAGATCGCGATCATGAGGGAGAGAGAGGTTGTGACCAATTGCCCTGGTCGTGATTGTGAGAAAGGGGGTTGCGGTTGTTAAGGTCACGACAAAGATCGCGGTCGCGATCATTTGCTGGTGAGGTCGCGATGGTGGCAAGGGTAGACGATCGTGGGAGTGTTGTCGTTGCTGGCTGTTGAGGAACCGATGTTGTGGGCAGGCGACGTGGAGAGGTTAATACTGAGTAGCAGAGGCGGTGTCACGCGTTGGGTGATGATGCATTCGTAGTGGAGAACAGAGGGATGCGTTGGCAGCAGGTCGGGAGGTTGCGGCGCCTGTCTTCGATCATGATCCAGTAGGGGGTCGCGATGATGTAGAAGCGCAGGCGTTGTTGTCGTGGTGATTGTTGTAGGGTTGATGGTGGTAGTGGAATCGCGGTCACGATTAGTTGATTCCGCGATCACGGTTAGTGGAATCACGGTCGCGATTAGTTGATACCGCGGTAGCGGTTAGTTGCTGGAGGCCTGCCCGTGGTGTTGAAGAGTCTCGACTAAGTCCCAAGCAAGGCAGCAGGTCGTTGTAGGCGGCGGTTGAGATGCGATTGATGCCACATCGTCTTGACGTTTAGGTCGTGGTCTGCACGAGACCTGCGAGCAGCTAAGGGTAGAGGTAGACACGGTCCCAATCCAAGTGTGTGCGACGTGCATGGAAGAGTGGAAGATGTGGCTAAGTATGGGACCGCGACCAGGAGGCTGGGTCACGATCTGGCTGAGTTGCACCCACGGTGTGTGGAGGGAAGCATATGGATGATCATTGTCAGCAGACACAGGATGCCTAGGGAGGGGATGAAGGTAGCCACTGTGCGTGGAGGTGGAGGTTGTGGACATGGAGGTGATGGGGCCACGGTCGCGGCTAGGCATACTGCGGTTGGTTAGCTTGGGGTTGTGCAGACCAGGAGTAGGTGATGGAGAGGTCGCTGTGGGTGGAGAAGAAAAGCAAGAGGCGATGGCGGGCGAAGAAGCAAGGATGCAGGGTAGCTGCTGTCGGCGGGGATGATGGTTGTGGTGTTGGGGAATAACAAGTGCGATCGCGGTTTATAGAGAGGCATAGAATGCATATGGTCGTGATTTATGGGAGGAGAGAGAGGGTCGTGGCATCTGAGAATCACGATAGCGGTTCAGCAGTAGGAGGGATCCGCGGGCAGGAGTGTTAGGGTAGACGGCTACATAGGAGTGTGGAGCCCACAACTAGCAAACCAAAGCAAGCAGCCACAAAGGCTAAACCTGCGAGAAGGATAGGAGGGAGGTATGTGGACCTTCTTTGACATGGCCCAATCCAAGGGCTAAAATGGATATAGGGCTAAGAAGATAGGGCCCATATGCTCCCAATCGGCCTGAACATGAGATATAAACCCAGTTAAATTAGGAATTAAACATCCAAAGGGTGTACACAAAGAATTAGATAGTGAAAGAAATTGATGATAGCCAAACTGGGCCTAGAATAAAGGATAAGACAGTGATGATTATGTATTCATCGTTAGATGAAATATCAAGCAATATAATTCACTGAGCCACAAATTAGTAGAGAGAGAGTATGTAAAGATAGTTCATGTGTTCGGTGCACGCAAGTCCAATATTGGCTATATAGCTACGTTATTGGCTATTTTAACTACACTACCTATGAGAAGATAAAAGGTAACAAAACATGAGCACTATTGGGCAAATTAAGACTAAAGTGTCATGAAACCATAGATAAAATGCATGGACAATATCTGCAGATTTGGGTGTTATCAGTACCCAAATTTGGTGATTGTGGTGCATGATGTTTTCCCCTATCTTTTGATCTTGGTTTTGTTTGCATGCATGATGATTGAGTGTTTGGCATTCTATGAAGTTTTGGTTCCGTTTTGGTGTGGTTTAACATGGCTCTCTCTCTTGTCGGGATCCCTTCTGTTCGTGATCTCATGATACGACCTTTAGGGTTTTGGTAACCATTTTTTGGGAGATGCATTTCCTCCTTGAGGGCGATTGATTTCCTCAGTGTTCTCTTTTGTTTAGCCATGGTTTTCTTCTATTTTGATTTTGGTTACTATTGGTTTGAAGATGATCCTTGGTCTTGGTGGTGGTTTGACCCATAGTAGTCATTACGCCTTGTCTTTTCATGCTATCAGTTGAGATGATGGTTTTTCATTTGGTCAAGATCCTTTCCCTAAATTATTTAGGAACTTGCTTTTGTTTTGGAAGAAATATATGATCTTATGATGTTAGTGACATTTACTATAATGACCTCGCTTCCCGATAACCCCCAATTAAGGAAGACCAAGAAGTTAGAGGCGTTATCCCAAAATAGGATCAATGGTTTTGCAACTGATCAAAAATCATTAATAAATCTACAAAAGATTAAACTCATAAACTAGAATAAAAATTTACTTTCCACATACCTTTAAAAAAAAAGGAAACTAGGACTTCTACGAGCAATAGAATTCTATCTAACGAAATCCTCCTTTATGATTTAACTTTAATCTTCACAAGTTCCACTTCATAGTTTGTCCAATTTCAGATATTCCTAAAATGTTGACAAACAAAATGTTGATCAGTATAAGTGAATAGACTGGCATGTGGTGACAACCAAAATACTTCACGTGAGATCTAACAATCTAAGCATATGAATTAGTTGTTAACATTGCAAGATTACATTTTCAATATGACTTCCCAACCACTTTTACTCATACTTTGGGATACACTCTCTTAGGGTTTACCCCTTGCAAGGGACTTTAAGGCTACTTTCTCCATCCTGAGCTTGGTACCTGGGGTCACCTCTCTGGGTGCCCAATGGTCTTCCCACCGGGGCTTGACCTCTTCATACCTTCCCTCCAAGGCTTGGTCTCTCATCATACATCCAGAGATGGTATGTAGGTTCGGTCCAGTCATATATATATTTAATTTGTAATAATCATATTCACTTTAAAGATTGCACAAATAAAAGAATCCAAATAGTTTATTTCCAAGCAGTTGATAAAACATTGGGAAATGCTGGGAAACTAAAGCATGTACTCATAAATAACCACACACCTGATTTGAACAGTAACTTGAACTCCAAGACAAGATCAATCAGGAATAACCAAACAAGCAACTAAGCAAATCATCCTGAAAGTTAAAGAAACACACCTATGTATTATTATTTTATCCAAATCATCATTAAGATTGACTTGGGCCTCGAGATAGGGTTCCATTAGAGTTTTGGCTTTCCAAACCATAATTACCACCTTTGATGTCTTATAGGTTTACAAACCCTAATCTAGACATTTTATGTACATGTAACTGAAGAAAACCCTAATTAATCAACTAATGGGTTATTAATCTCACATAGATTTCAAGAGAATCATTTTCATGCCACCTTGAAAGATTCCCACAATTAAATCCATTAAACCTCATAATGACCAGAATTCTGGTTATAAAGTCAATTAAACACATTTTAGATGTTAACTTTAATCACTTTCCAAATTAGAATAAATATTCAAGCCTTGATGATATTTTTATTGGATTCCTCAAATTCTTCTGAACAATTTTCATATATAACATGTATCTATCCGAGTTAACAATCATTTCCTATGATTATTTCAAGATTAATCTTATTCGACCAATAGGATAGTGCCACATCAGTGACCAACTCCTACTTATCTAAATACATGGACTCGAATAACATTACAATGAAAAGATACAATTGCCCCACACACAGAGGCTTGGGTAAGGGGCGGTCTGGTCAAAAGACCCCCCATCTCCTCCTACTTCCCAACACGACTATGAGCTGTCGTGGGAGGGCCAACCCGACAGTTGGATCCCAGGATCTGGGGCTTGGGGATCACGGAGCAGGTCAGGGCGACGTCCCAACCCTCCATCAGACTCGAGTCAAACCCTAGGGGCATGCGGTAGCTAAGATGGGGGAGTCTAAGGTGGGATAAGAGCGTAGTAGCACGTGACCTAGGGATGAGCATTTACCTGGCATGGAGTCAAATCTAGTGGTGACGATGGTCATTCACATACTACATGGGGTTCGTGCATCTTTAGCCAACTCTGTGGCATGTCCTTCTCCAAGGAATTGTCAATGAGGAATACTTTTTGTCGATGGTAGTCTACAAACTCTCCATGTAATTCATCGTGGGGACGACCATGGAGAGGATGATATGTCATCATGGCTTTCTATCGGGAACCATGCCATCTTCCGCAGTGACTACTCACTGACTCTCTGAGTAGGAGAGGGTCCCAAAGAATGAGGACCAGTGTGGGGTTTCCCATGGACAAATAGACTAGGGAAACATGTCAGGTTTCATTTGCAAGGATTCATATGATTCTTATACAGACCTTGGACGGGATCATAGTGGTTAAGAGATGGAACGGAGAAGGAAAGAAGGGATGTGTGATCCCAATAGAAAATTAAATTATTTTCCGCTAATACCTTGTTTCCCACCTCCTTCTATAATCATGTTCCAATTTCCATTCTTCTTCTCTTCTTTAAAATTGGCCATCTCCTTCCAATTAAGAAATTGGGTTAGTAAATCATTTCCTTAAAGGAAAGTGTATTTGGTACATAATTAGATTATAAATCATCAACCAAAGGAGGCTTTTCATAATTTTCTATTCAGATTATTGTTATTGTTCCTTTTCTCTCTCATAGATGTACCCCCTTAGTCTATGTTTTAAGGAAAGGTTTCTATTACTTATTCTCAATCTAGGAAAGATTTAATAAAATACACAAGTGAAATACCTTTTTCTTGTCTCTTTAAGAAAGGGATTTATTTGATTTATTTAAGGCATCAAATTAATTCTTTTCTCTTCCCAACTTGGCTATGTTTCTTTATTTAAATTACCTTCCTTATTAGAAACCATGTCCATAGGAAAACTAATAAATAGCGAGCATGCATGCCACTTTCTACATTTTTTTTATCATTAAGTGTGCTTCTATTCATATAACCAACCAACATGTACAAGCGGTTGGAAAAAAGGGATAGGGAAAAAAATAGAAAGACTATCTATACATTTTTATCCCTATAGACTATATAAAAAATTTCCAATCCTCTGTATCCATTTTCCAAACTGTAGAGGGTTGGGCATTTTCATCATCAAAAATGGTTTTATTTCTTGCCCCCCATACATGGTATAGGATGTTGATCGCCAAAGACCCGCTTCTTCTCTATCGAATAGCAAGTAGAGAGTCTATCCCATCTGGTATCAGTTCAAGATCAGTGTTTGCTCTATCCCAAACTTCCCAAGTGAATTGGCATTCCCAAAAAATATGTGTTCTAAATAATTCTACACAATTCTAATTATTATCTTATTTTTTTCCTTTTTCTGCTTTATTCGATTTCTTTCATCTTTTCTTTCCTTTTATCACATTGGACTCACTAACTTATTAGGATCCACAAAATTACTCATTTAAAGGAAACATTACAAGGTAAATCCATTCAATACACATAAATCTTACAATTTCATAATCATACATTTATTGGAGAAACTGCATCTCAAACCATATAGACCCAAAATCAGGGTTGTAACATCCTTCCCCTCTTATAGGAATTTTACCCTCATAATTCCACCTAACATACAAGCAAATCAGGATAAGACTTTTCCATGTCCATCATTAGCTCCCATATGGCTCCATGGTGCTTGCAAAGAACCTTTATCATCTTAGATTCTTACATCTGAGTTCTTTCAACTTGGTATCTAGAATTCTCATAGGTGACTCATGATATGTCAGCCCCCCTTGAAGCTCAATAGGTTCAATGCTCAACACATGGCTCGGGTACATCACATAGTGCTCTATATTGGACTCATGGAACACATCATACATCATATCATCCTAGGGTGTAAGGCTAAACATAAGCAACTCCACCAATCCATCTCAAATGGACCCATGTATCAAGGACTTAGCTTTCTTAGCTATAGCTGGGAGTGGTCGAGTTTTCATAACACATGTTCACCCACAGTGAAATGCATGTAAGTCTACTTTGCATCAGCATGTGACTCTTGATGATCCTAGGCTTTCTCTGTCATTCCTTGATCAAAGCGACTTCATCTGCATACACTATAGTTTATATGACCCACACAAGGTCCTCTCACCGACATCATCCTAGTAAAGTAGTGATCGACACAACCTCCCTTATAGAGCTTCACACATCCCAATACTAGCCATGGTTGCTTTCATAACAAGAAAACTCTTCTAGGGAGAGGAACTGCTCCCATGAATCACCCCAAACGAGCACACATTCTCTAATCAAACCCTCCAAAGTCTAGATCAAACTCTCTTGACTGTCCATGTGACAGAGTGAGTTTTTACTTATATTTTTTCTCTCCTACAATTTTTTTTATTCCAATTATTCCCTCAATTATCTCCATCACTAAATTGATCAATTGGATTATCAATTGCATTTAATACCATCCATAGTATCACATAAAAAAATCAAACATACAAGCAATATGATATGTGGTCAATCGATATGACCAACAATATAATTTTGACTCAAATTTTGTACTTTAGCTACATAATGACACCATTAAGCTACTCCTAAAATTTCATTACAATTTGATGTACCAATTAGGAGTTATTCACAATTGAAATTTATGTGTATTATACCCTAGGACCTAATCTTCCAATTCCATTTGATATAAATGTGTCACGCAGCCCTTTTTTGGCTATTTGGGCATGAATAAATTAAAGGGGACAATCCCTACGGTTCGATCTATCGATCGTAGATCCCATGAGATCTAATGACTAGCAGGTCATCTCTAACCTCCCGCAAGACCCGGTCTCTACCTCCAACAGTATAGCAGTCCATCCAAGAGACCTCACGCCCGAATCACATCCCCACTATGTGAGATATTTGGAGGAATGTTTCTCCTCCCACCACCGAACCCAATGACCCTCTACTCACCCCCCTCACGCTCAGAATGGGGAGAACGACCTCCACCTTCTCCGCGCCTCTCACCGGCTGTGGAGCCCATATCAGGGCTTCCCCCTTTACACCTACTTTCCTATATTTAAACACCTAAATAGCATCTCTGACCTTCCTTTATTTGTTTCCCATCATCAATTGTACCAACCAACACCCCTTTCTGCCCAACCTTGAGCAACCTCACCTCACTGGTCCCGACTCCCTCCTCCACTTTTGGGCCTCCATTTTCCAATCCATTGAGACTACGCCTTCTGGGGATATCGATGAGCTGAGAACTGCCCCTTGTTGGATCCGTGGAGGTCCAGGACCTTGGGTCGATGAGCACCTACAACTGAGCTTCATAGCCCTATCGTCGGGGAGATCCAAAGCTTCTCCAAGCCTCCTAAGGATCGCGGATGCATCGCCAAAGCCTCATGAAGCTTCTTGAACCCTCAATGCAGCCCGAGGGCAGGTAACCACCTATCTTCACCCTTCATTCATTTTTGTCCTGTTTGATTGTAGAATGAAGCTCACGCCACCGTCGGCGATGAGCTTGGTCTCCTCGCAACCAACGTGACCCCGAGGACTCTACCCACTCCTCAGCCATGCTCCACATTGCCTGGAACCCCGACCTCACCTCATCTCGCCCCTGATGTTCCCTCGTTGTAGCCATGGTGCACGAGTAGGGAACAATCAAGAAGGTGTTTTTACCACCTTGCCCATACCCGATGATGGATTCAATCAAAGGGTCATGGGTATTCCCGACCTTCTACTTGTCTGGCCCCTCTTCAATCGAGTTTCTACTCATGGGTCAATGGGAGGGTCCGATTAGTCGGATCCCTCGCCTGATCCGCAAAATAGAGCTCACAATTCTTTTATTTATTTTTTGTTTATTTCTTCAGAAATTATCTGAATGGCCATATCTTAGAAAAATCCTAGAAATTGCTATGAATATCAAAATATATCGAACCTATATATAATTTTCATCATAAAAATGCGATCTATCTATATAAAATATAGTAAGGACCTAGATCCTATCCCTTTTCATAAAAAATGGCCTACAAGCTCGAATGACCTTTTAACATATATATATATATATATATATATATATATATATATATATATATATATATATAGGGCCCATCTTTATTGCCCACGCGGGTACCTACCCGCCCACCCTTCCGAACACTTTTTTCCAAAAAAAAAAATTTGCAATTGTAGAGGACTATTTTTTCTAGCTCTCCAAAACATTTTAGCCAAAAATAATATCATTTGCCCCTCTTAAATCAAAAAACTCGTCCTTATATATATCTGGTGCATATTTTGTACAGAGTTACTTTTTTGACCAGAAGAGTTACTTTTTTGACACCATAGTTACTTTTTTTACAGCATAGTTAGTTTCTTAGCTAGGAGAGTTACTTTTTTGGCTGCAGGGTAGCCAAAATCCATGCTACCCACGCGGGCAATATATATATATATATATATATATATAGTGTAATAATTGTCATCCCTATTTTAAATCTGCCTTGTGGACATCCTAAACCCTAATTGGGGTCCTGATCATCATGTTACTTGAAACCCTAATCAAAGAGGGATATTTGACTCAATAGTTATGAAAGACCCTAAAATCTAGTTTTCTCTCCCTACATGTGTATACCTTATGCAACAATATGTCAAATCCTAATTATTTAATGACACTATATGATATTAAACGACTCTAAAACTCTAGATCCAACTCTGATATCTCGAATCATATGTATCCGAAAGAGATATTCCTAATGATCTAAACTATAATAGAAACCCTAATATGGAATGACGAGAACCCATAGTGACTTTAGGTTCATGTTTACATTTCAGGGTGATCTACTGTCTTTCTCCTAATTTAGGACTTGTGGAAGTCAGATCTGAAATTAAAGGTAAGTGGATATAATTATATGACTAGTTTTGTTGGACGTTAAATATATGCATTTTCTTGCATGTATTTGAGTACATTGTTAGATGTAGATATATGTGTATTGTCAATTTCCGCATTGAACATATAAGAACATAAATGAATGAGAAAATGAAATGTAGTTACTAGTGGTGCTCATTAATCTCCCTATTAGAGAGGGAAAGAATTAATGTTGACTAGTACCTCCCTAATGGTACAAGGTACGCATGGAGATCCCTAATGGTACAAGGTATGCGGGAATAGGTCCCAATTAATCTATGTTTGTGCTAGTCCACCATAGTAATGCATATTCATTTTAAATGTGATTACTAACTTGGGATTTCCTGATTTTCCGCCTCTAAATAACATTTTCTTTCTCTTTCTTCATTTCCAAGTATTTTTATATGCCATCATAGTATAGCTTTTAATTCCATGTACCAACTTTGTTGATGTTTCTTTTTCTCATATTTTCTAGGTACAAGCAACATATGATGCACTTCAAAGTACCAGAAGCCAATAAATAATGAGCATGGAGGATAGTACATACATCTCCACTTATTATCTTATTCATTTTATTTATATAGTTTTATTCTTCTAGATGATGTAATAAGATGTTATAGGTCCTATGTAATAATCATATTTTTCTTTCTCATAGACTTGTTCATTCTTCATTTTCAGTTACTAGCATGTAATGACTTTATTTATTCTCAATGAGTAAAGTGTTGTGTGTCTATCTAATGATGATGTGAACTTGATCTTGGCTTTCCTCTGATTTTAGTTGACTATCTTAATTTCTTATATTTTCCCTTATGACATTTATAGATATGAGTGCACGCATATCTATGGATGTCACTATGGAAAGTATATAGAAATTGGGATTGTCACATTTGGTATTAGAGCCAAGGTTCACACATAATAGTCACATAGCCTTCATTCAACCTATTATGTGTCTAGGGTAGTCCTTGAGTTAGGGAGGTGAAGGGTTGAGGTGACTAGGATAACATCTGCCTAAGGTTTGTCTAAAGTCTCCGAGCCACTTTACTTGGCAATCATGAGGCTACCTATATGGCATTGTAAGTCTACCTGGCCGATATCCTAAATGTCCCCTACTTTTTTGGCATGCCTTAATTAGGATTCTTCTCATCTATATACATCCCCCCTCATCTTTTCTATAGGAATATTTCCCTCTTATCTCTATTTTTAAAAAATTTCCCCCTTACCTTTATGATATAAGGTTAGGAAAGAGTCTCTCTATTTAGAAAGTCTTAAGGAATGACTGATAACGATTTTAGGGTATCCTCCACAAATCATAACATTAAGAACATTAATAATCAATAAAAGAGAATAATTAACTTTTATGTGAAAAATAATGATAATGATGAGAATAATTGTTGAAGTAATAAATCTAATATATCCAAATTAATTTCAAGATGCCTCCTAAGACTCGCAACTCAAAGGCCTTGGAGGAATCATCCTCTAAAAGGAGAATAGAGCCAGAAACCTCTGAAGTACCTGATCTCGATACCACGGCCAAGGAAAGGTGGGAGGAATAGAAGAAAATCCTTGTAGACTTTATGGAAACCCTTGCCACAAAAAGAACCCCTAAACCTAGCTCCTCTAGGAAAAAGGAGGTGACAGTGATAGATTTCATCAAACTCAACCCTGATACCTTCTGGGGGGAAGATCAACCTGAGGTCATGGATAAGGCTGAGGCCTGGATCCTCTCTGTGGAGAATGGTTTTCGTACCCTAGAAGTACCCACTAAAAAGAAGGTCAATCTTGTCACCCATCTACTTATGGGAGGGGCAAAAATATGGTGGGAGAACTATGGTGGGAATAACACAGTAGAAATAGATAACATGGGGTGGGAAGCCTTCAAAACCCTCTTCACTGATCGTTTTATGCCCATAGCTGAGAGAAAGAGGAAGGAGAAGATGTACATGGAGCTTAAGTAGGGTAGTCTTTCAATAGCTGATTACACCTGAAAGTTTAGGCTTCTAGAGCGTTATGAACCTATCAGGACTGAAGACCACCTTACTGAGCATTACATTGACTGCCTTTCTGCCCGCCTGAAAACCCTAGACATAGCCTCTCAACCCAGAAGCATAGATGAAGCCCTATACATGGCCCTCAAGTAGGAGAGAGAGCAGGGAATGCAGAAACCTTCCAACATGGGGTACTTAGGGTTAACTACCACTTCTGAGGAGGATAAGTCTAAGAAGTTCAATCTTGGCCATAACAATAAGGGATCAGGGAAACGAGGAGGTTCAGGAAAGAGAGGATAGAAAAGCCACCAGAACCAGTCAAGGACAAATCATCCCAAGTGCAAGACTTGTGGGTGTTTCCATGGTGGGGTATGCCGCCATACCAAGCCGGTCTGCTATAACTGCAAGAAGGAGGGTCCTTTCGTCGCCAAGTGCCCCACTCCCTCCATCTTTGGCAATCCTATAGTAGGTTCTCCACAACCTCAGGGACATCGCAAGGGCAGGGTATTTGTAGTGAATGCAGAAGAGGCCAAGGGAAATCCTAACAAGCTATGTGAAGGTAACCTAAGTTCTTTTATATTCTAATATCTTGTTGAAACCTGCAATTATTCATAACTTGATTATCATGTGTAGGCACTGTAATATTAAATGGTCATCCTATTAAGGCTTTATTTGACTCTGGATCTACAAATACGTTTATTTCTTGAACTCTAGCATCTATATTACATCTGCATATACGGGACTTGGGATATATTCTGGATGTGTCTACTCCGAGTGGCAAAATACTCACAACTCTACAGAAAGTTGATGAGCTCTCTCTTAAATATGAAAATCATGATATGCCCTTTGAATTCATTCTCTTAACTATGGAAGACTTTGATGTTATACTTGGTATGGACTAGCTATACACATACCATTCTCATATTGATTGTAGAAACAAGATGGTAGTCCTCTCTCAACCTCATTCTTGTCCTATGCAAATTCCTAGGGGAAGTATATTTTGTAAGAATATTATAGTCTCCTCTCTTAAAGCTAAAAAGCTCATTTATCAAGGATGTAAAGTCTTCCTCGCCTTAGTCTCAGAGACCAGTCCCGGTAGCGGGCCTGTAGAAAGTCTGGAGGTGGTACGTGACTTCCCTGACGTATTTCCAGAGGAGCTTCCTAGGATGCCTCCAAATAGAGACATTGAGTTCTCCATAGATCGTCTTCCTGGAACCACTCCGATTTCTAGGGCACCGTATAGGATGGCTCCTGTTGAGCTTATGGAGTTGAAGAAATAGTTGCAAGAACTTCTCGACAAAGGTTTTATTTGTCCTAGTGTTTCCCCCTGGGGTGCTCATGTTCTTTTTGTCAAAAAGAAAGAAAGTTCTATGTGTATGTGTATTGACTACCGCATGTTGAATCAAGCTACTATTAAAAACAAGTATCCTCTCCCTTGTATTGATGACCTCTTTGATCAGCTTTGTATTGCTAAAGTTTTCTCAAAGATTGATCTTCGTTCTGGCTACCATCAACTTAAAATCAAGGATTCTGATATTTCTAAAATTGCTTTTCAAACTCGTTATGGGTATTACAAATTTGTAGTGATGCCATTCGGGTTGACCAATGCACCAGACATATTTATGAACCTATTGAACAAAGTTTTCCAACCTTACCTTGATGAATTTGTGGTCGTCTTCATTAATGATATCTTGATCTATTTTGATTTTATGGAAAAATACCAGGAACACTCGCGAGCAATTCTTGACATTCTTCAAACCCAAAAATTTTATGGCAAACTTTCAAAATGTGAATTCTGGATTGACAAAGTCATGTTTTTTGGACATCTCATTTCTAGAGGTGATATATATGTTGATCCCGTTCTAGAAGTTAAAGTAGAATTTGATGTCAGCTCTTGTTCTTATTCTTGTTCTGCCCTCTGGCAACAAAGGGTTTGTGATATTCACTAATTCTTCGAGGAATGGGTTAGGATACGTCCTGTAGTAGAATGGAAAGGTAGTGGCCTTTGCGTCTAGGCAGCTAAAACCCAATGAATTTATTATCCCACACATGATTTGGAATTAGCTACAATCATTCATGCTCTTAAAATCTGGAGGCACTACTTCTACGGGGCAACATTTGACATCTTCACCGACCACAAAAGCTTGAAGTACATCCTGAATCAGAAGGACTTGAATCTGCATCAACGTTGATGGATTGAATACCTAAAGGACTACGATTTCACTATTGCCTATCATCCGGGTAAGGCAAATGTTGTTGTTGATGCCCTTAGTAGAAAAAGGGTAGTGTGTGCATCTCTATCTGTTCTTGAATGGAGGAATATGGAGGATCTAGTGGGCTGGAAGTCATAGTTTATGTCTGATCGTGTGCATGTTAATAACATCTCTATCATGTCCAAGTTGCATTTTGGACTGCTTGAGGCATAGAAGGCTAGTCCTGGTCTTGTATAGCTCTCCTCTCTTCTGTCGAAGCCTCAAACGCATCTGTTTGTGGGTCTTAATGGTGGTATTCGATACAAGAACCGTATGTGGGTTGCTGAGCAATCAGCGGTAAAGACAACGATTCTCAGTGAGATACATGGGTCAAAGTACACAATTCATCCCGGCATGACAAAGATGTACAAAGACCTACAACGCCAGTTCTGGTGGAAAGGCATGAAGCGTGATATTGTCGATTTTGTGTCCAGGTGTCTGATATGTCAAAGGATAAAGGCCGAACATTAGAGACCAGGTGGTCTACTACAACCCTTTGAGATTCTGGAATGGAAATGGGAACACATCACCATAGACTTCGTGGTGGGATTACCCAGGACGAGGAAGGGATACAACGCCGCATGGGTCATAGTGGATCGTCTCACCAAGTCATCTAATTTTCTCCCTGTGAAGACTACTGTGGAAGTTTTTGAGTTGGCCAACATCTATATACGGGAGATAGTACGTCTGCATGGATTTCTAGCATCTATCATCTCGGATAGGGACCCAAAGTTCACCTCAAAGTTATGGAAGCAAGTTCAAGAGTTATTGGGCACCAAATTAAACTTTAGTACAGCCTACCATCTGCATATAGATGGGCAGTCAGAGCGTACAGTGCAGATTCTGAAGGATCCGTTGTGAGCCTATATTCTCGATTGGGAAGGCTCATGGGACCATTACCTACCTTTAGCTGAGTTCGCATATAATAATAGCTATCAGTCAAGCATTGGAATGCCTCCCTATGAAGCTCTCTATGGCCAACCATGCAGATCTCCACTACATTGGGATGACATCGAAGAGCATACCTTGATGAAATCTGAGGAGATGCAACTATATACCATAAGGTTGCACTGATCAGACAGAGAATAAAGTGAGCACAAGATAGGAAGAAGTCTTATATAGATACTCACCATCAGGAACATCAGTTCAAGGAAGGTGACCATGTTTTTCTGAAGATCTGACCTATTCGAGCTTTGGCCAAGAATAAAGGAAAGCTCAGTCCTCGTTATGTTGGATCTTTTGAGGTTATGGAAAGGGTTGGTGAATGTGCCTATCATCTTGCTTTGCCACCTCAGTATAGTGCCATGCATAATGTCTTTCATGTATCTAATCTAAAACCTTATGTTAAAGACCCTAGTCACTGTTTGAATCATGAGCCTCTCGAGTTGAAGGATGATCTATCATATGATGAGTCCCCAGTTAGAATTCTTGACTTTAAGTCAAAGGAGCTTTGCAATAATCGATGTATAGAAATGGTGAAAGTTCTGTGGAGCCACCATGATGAGACTGATGCCACCTAGGAGCTAAAGACCGAGGTCGAGAAGAAAAATCCACATCTCTTTCAGGCTACTTGAATTTTGGGGACAAAGTTCTTCAAAAGGAGGGGAGAATGTGATAGAGTGAGGTTTTACTTATATTTTCTCCCTCCTACAATTTTTTTTATTCCAACTTATGCCCTCAATCATCACCCTCACTAAATTGATCAATTGGATTATCAATTGCATTTAATACCATCCATAGTATCACATAAAAAAAATCAAACATACAAGTAATATGATATGTGGTCAATTGATATAGCCAACAATAGAATTTTGACTCCAATTTGGTACCTTAGCCACATAATGACTGACGTGTATTTTACTACGCACTAAAATGCAAGTATAGGCGTCGAGTAGTACATGCCTTTGTGAGGCCCGAGTCGAACACAGGGATACTCGGAATTGTTGGAGACTCCTACTAACTATTTGCGATCAGCTAAGCCGAATAACAAATTGAGGGTTGTTGTTAAATTCAAAAGAAAATAAAAATAAAAACGAAACAAACGATCGATTAAATGTTAATTTAATCAATTCAAAAGGGTATCTTTAGGATTGCAGTTTCTCCGCGGGTAAATCATTGTATTAGGTTTCATATAATTTCTCAATCTTCTCTCTCTATCCGGGTAGTGGCCTGAAAACAGAATTACCCACTGTCGTGGTGCAATTCACTACTTAGGTTTAGGTTGATTCCAATGTCGTAGTAATCTATTCCCTAAACTAAGTGCATTACGAACGATCTCTCAGTTTCCACCATTAATTTTACACCTGCTTTGTCAAGGGATTTATCGATTAATGTAGGTTTCATCTCTTTTCAACCGTTAATCCTTCTGTCGAAGTGATTAAGGGCATTAGGTTATTATTATGGTGATCAAGCATAACAATATATGGAGAAAACGAAACTATACCACGGATTTAAGAGAGAAAATATGAATTATTAATATAAAACTGTCATACAATGCATTCCCGGGCTACTCCCGGTCCTAAAGATGGAGGGGATTAGCCCCGCATGTTCACCTCGCACAAATACATGGTAGAAATAGGGGAAATCATATGAAAAACGTGAATTAAATGGGAAAACCCCTGAACGGAGGAGAACCGGTTGATCCTTTGCGTAGAACACGAGCTTTCCCGCCTCTCGGTGGTGAAATCCGTCTTCGGCAGCGTCCGGATCGACAGGTATGAACCTCTGGCCTCCATTCTCCTTTCTCTCCTCCTCAGCACTTGTGCAATGGCTAAATTAGATGATCCTCTCCTCCGGGCGGCCGTCATTAGGTATAAGTCCCTAATCAGGTCGTCAACTAACTCCAGCCGTCTGATTGAAATCAGTCTGAATCCAACGCATATCTGTCGGTGTCGATACCATCGACGCGGGTCGATGGTATCGACCCAGTGTAGTCGCGACAACCTTCTTGTCTTTTCGTCCGAGTGCCTGTAGCCATCTCGATACCATCGACTGTGGTCGATGGTATCGACCTCTCTATAGCGTCGGTTTTCTCGTTTAGCGACGCTGTAGCCTCCATGTGTCGATGGTATCGACTTCCGTCGATACTATCGACAGCTTCCTCGCTAGCAACCTGAAGGGATCTCGATGCCATCGACTTGGGTCGATGGTATTGACTATGTGATGCTCCTTTCGGCTGGCAACCTGTGGCCTCGTCGATGGTATCGACTTCCGTCGATGGTATCGACGGAAGCATATACTTGTTTTTCCTGAAATTCCAAGACAAGATCAAATAAATCCACACGAATTATAATAAAGTGATGATTAATGCTCAAAATGATAAAACTAAGGGGATTTGACATAAAATGATGGCAAAGACCAAAATAGGTGAATTATGCAATATTAACCATAAAAATGACTAATAAAAGCACAAAATACATATCAAAAAGGTCTATAAATGTGACTCAAAATCATCGCATCAAACTCCCCTAAGCTTGAACATTGCTGGCCCTCGAGCAACTAATACTTAGAATAGAATTGCAAATGTCAACTGAAAAACAACACACCAACCCAACATCCCATGTAACTCCCACTGAACGTTCTCAAACCGGCCTTCTCTAACCACAGAACAGTAATTACCCTAAAGGCGACAGTAATCATCAATAAAAGAAATTAACCTCCAAACCAATGAACACTATCACATAAGGCAGTTAACATAATAAAATTTGTCGATTCAGCATTGGTGCATCTTGTGATTGCCTATACTACATTGCTTGCCCTAACTACCATCTACATGGAAGCAGTTCTCCTGGAAATCATTAGTGAGGAGAAATTCACGGTGGCTTACCAATCCGAGCAATGGGTGGATGAAAATGGGTGGCTCATGGAAGAACTTGGAAGTATTGTACAGTTTCAACATGCATAATACAAAAATGTCCTAAATGATGCCAATGCACATTAGAAATGCCCTAATGCCTAAAATCGGGTGAAAATGATGCGTGCACTAACCTTCCACCTCAAAATGAGATGGATATCTAGTCAAACTACATCGTGTACTCAATTTCCTGTGATGCGAGTGATATCATGTTCCTTTCTCCCTCTTATTTCACTTTCTTCTAAATTCTCTTTTTTTTTTCTTTAGCCCACATATCCATAATTGCTTAAAGATAAGTTTATTGGGCTATTTTCTTCATGCTCAGAAATGTTTTCAATATTTAGAAGGTATGGAACAGTTTAATTCACCATTGAGGAAAAATTGAGATACATGGTGTACTTTATGCATGAAAATCATGAGTACAACTACATGGCATGCACCTAAAGGTAATGTGCCTGAATCCCTATATTTTTTTTTCTTTTTATGCAAAAGTATGGAAAATATCAATGCAAGTCCTATCTAAATGCTATGCACACAAAAAGGAATTAAAACTGCACTTTACTTCCAACTCTTAGGTGGATTATGGAAAAATGAAGTGCAATGATCACAAGATTAGATGACTGAACCTTAGAAAGATATTATGTGTCCCTCCTCACTGACCTGTGTAGTAGTTTAGAGGATTCTCTCTCTTACATCCAATTAAGGTCTCATTACCATTTGGTTAGGTTAGGCTCAAACAACCATTACTGTCCACTTTTCATGAATCATTAGGAGTACAGATGTGAAATGTTGTTTGAAAGTTGACATAATCAATCATTTTCGTAGGATGTGTTCCCCAAGGTCAACCAAAGCAAGCTATCCAAGACACAAATTTTTTTTAAAATTTCCCTTAAATTTCCCATGGACTACCAGCAAGATGACAAACTTTTATGACATCCACAGTTACACTAGATAGCACGTGGATCCTACAAAAAATAAAGATGCAAGAAACAAATAACAATGCTAAAAACTAAAACAATAAAAGATAGAGTTGTTCCAACTACCCCCCTAAGCTTGAATCTGACTATGGCCTCATAGTCAAAAACAAACTTAAGATTGGAACAGAGATACCCGATCACTCTTGTGGAGGTGGAGGTGGCTGCGGAGAAGTGGGGTCCCAAGATGGGAACTGCCCTTGGAAGTTCGGCTCATACGGGGGCATTGGTGGAGGCTGTGGATACCCACCAAAATAGCCCTAACTCCAGTAGTTGTCGTAGAATGGCTGTTGCTGCTGCTCCATCCTATGCAGCCGATCATGGATGCTTTCTTGATTGGCGAAAAGAAGGCGCTCATTCTCGAAGATCGCCTGTTGGTTTACAAAAAGCCGGTTGGTGGTGTCTTGGATACCGGCATATGCAGCGGTGTGGCTGTGTTGCGTCTGCTGAATATCTTGGAGCATGGTGTACATGCCCTGCATAGAATAAACATCCTCACTCTGCTGCGAGGGCTGCGGCGATGGAGATGGAGGCTGTGATGATGAAGATGCACCTGGATGCATCCGAGGATGCTTTCGGGGTGCTACTCATGCGCGAAGAGGTGTAAAGGCCTCTTCTTCCTCCTCGACCTCGTCGTCCTGTCCGTCGTCGCCGCTGTCATCGCCGCCTTCTTCCTCATCAGAGTCGATGGCTATGATAGGCCATCTGAAATGTTGTGTGCCCTGGATGTTGAAGACGGGATCCGGCAGTGCGCATTCCTCATACGCTTGATTCATGTGGCAATGTGCAAATGTCGCGCCATCCCGGAGAAGAATTAAGTTGGCCCGGTGAAGATGTTGCAAGTTGACCTTGCTTCTGGTAGAAAGAGGAGTGAGGGATTGGAAATTCAGTCCCAAGTATGATGCCAGTTTGGTGATGAGCCCACCGAAATGAATCGGCGCTTTCCTCGTACTCCTCTTCACGTCCATCACACGCTGTAAAAAGAATGCACCCCAATTGCATTCTTGTCTCTTCAGAAGCTTGTATAGAAAGAAGAGATCAGAGCCTTGAAATTTGCTAAGGGCCAGATCACCCCGCGCAAAAACAGTAGAACTCAGCATCTGATGCAAGACCCGGACGAAGGGGTGCTCGAAGTCGGCTACCGCAGCGTTGTGGTAGCTAACCGACCTCCCTTGTTGCACCGTCACCAACTCGGAGAAGATCATGTCGTAATCGGTGCGGTGGTCTGGCCTCCGGTGATCATACTGGGAATGGTTCCAGTTGAAAATTTTGTTGAACTGTCGTAGCGTGAGGATGTAGTCGTGGTTGTACAGCTAGAAAGATACCCGGCCTTGGATCCACTCTCGGTCAGTAGCATTGATGTCGTTGGGATAGATGCAGACGTCCAACGACGCCATGAACTCGGCTACCAACTCTTTGTATGTCGGCCAGTCACTAAAGAACGGCTGGCCATCTTGATGAAACTCCAGTTCGCCAGGCCTTATGCGAGTGTGACAGGCCTGTCCGTTAAGAACATAGGCCAAGTTGGCCTCGAATCCCAGATCACGCACCATCTCCCGGTCCACATAACGGGTGGGCTCGATCTTCCTCCTCATTATCTCCTCGTAGATCTTTCGAATCTCCGGGGAAGGATGGATGAGTCGGGGACGAGCAACTGATGTCGTTGGTGGTGGAATGAATTCCGTCAGAGTTGCGTGTGAGGGCAATGCTCCGGCTGTATGCACCATGGCGGCGATGAGAAAGCGATTGAAGAAGAAGAGCTCGGGGAAGATGGAGAATCGACTCTCCGCTCGGTGAAGATCTTTGCTCGGTGTTGCTGCTCTTCGATCTTGGATGGCTCGGGGGAGTGCTCGGCGCAAAGGAGGAAGATCACTCTGAAGGTGTGACGTCAAATGACGTAATGACTCTCCTTATATAGACTTGGCCGGCACCACTGTTGACCCATCAATACCATCGACGCGGGTCGATGGTATCGACACGTCTCGATGCTATCCGCCCCCTCACGAGTATCGACGGCTGACTATTGTTGGATCGTGAAACCCGGATCGCTGACCTGTCGATACCATCGACGCAAGTCGATAGTATCGACGCAACACCCGGATTGATGACGTGGACGCCGCGATCGCCGTCAATTTCTTTGCGCGGATCAGTGACATGGATGGTCGATACCATCGACAGGAGTCGATGGTATCGACTTGGATTCATTGTGACACCGCCACTTTTTCACTTCAACCTGTGACCATGTTGATACCATCGACGAGGCCGTCGATGGTATCGAGTTGACTGAGACAAATCGCTCTGAACTTCTCCAGAGATCTCGATGGTATCGACGGATGGGTCGATACTATCGATTGTTGTTGGGCGACCTGCCTGTAGGTGGGTCGATACCATCGACGTGACCGTCGATAGTATCGACTCAGAACGAGCCTTGCAGTTGTCAACCTGAACCTATTTCGATACCATCAACTAGTGTGTCGATTGTATCGACTCTGCCTCAGCCTGCACAATGAACAAACGGATCAAGGTATCTTCTTTACACTAAAATTTTAATGAAATTAAAGCAACCTATGATTATAATTAAACTATCCTAATGTACCGATGGTTGGGTTGCCTCCCAACAAGCGCCCTTATTTAACGTCTTAGGCTAGACGGCTTCCGAGCGTCTCATTCGTCCGCAAGTGTAATGAGTTTGACCTCATTCACTTTTCTCTTGTAATTCCCACCAAAATACAGCTTTGGCCTCTGTCCATTCACCAAGAACGTGGCATCTCCATCACACACCAGAATCGTACCGTGCGGTTTTACCTCTTCCACCACAAACGGTCCACTCCACCGGGATTTCAGCTTCTCGGGATGCAACTTGAGTCGGGAGTTAAACAACAGAACACTATCTCCCTTCTTAAATGTGCGCAGCTCGATATGGCGATCGTGGATTAGTTTTGTGCGCTCCTTGTATATTCGGGAATTCTCATATGCCGTCATGCGCAACTCGTCCAGCTCATTCAACTCAAACATTCTCTTTCTCCCAGCTTCATCATAACTCAAATTTAGCCTTCTAAGTGCCCAATGGGCCTTGTGCTCCAATTCCACCGGAAGGTGACAAGCCCGGCCATACGCCAACCTAAAAGGTGTAGTGCCTATAGGTGTTTTGTAAGCCGTTCTATATGCCCAAAGTGCGTCCGGTAGTAGGGCACTCCAATTCTTCCTTGTGGATGCCACTGTTCGCTCTAGAATCTTTTTGATTTCACGGTTTGAGACCTCCACTTGGCCTTGAGTTTGTGGATGATATGGGGTACCAATGTTGTGCTTGACCCCATTTTTCTTCAATAGTGTCGAGAATTTCTGATTCTGGAAGTGTGTACCCCCATCGCTTATTATCATTCAGGGTATCCCAAACCTGCAGAAAATATTTTCCTTCACAAACCTGCACACTACAGTAGAATCATTAGTCCTTGTGGGGATTGCTTCCACCCACTTCGACACATAATCAACAGCTAGCAAGATATACAAATTGGAGTTCGAGGACACAAAGGGTCCCATGAAGTCTATGCCCCACAAATCAAATACTTCAACTTCCTGAAATACATTCAGGGGCATCTCTTGTCGCTTTGAAATGTTACCTGATCGCTGACACAGATCACATTGCCTTACAAAATCGTAGGCATCCCGAAACAAAGTTGGCCAATAAAGTCCACTTTCCAACACCTTAGCTTCTGTTCGCGAACTGGCATGGTGTCCTCCCGTAGGCGATGCATGGCAATGGTGGAGAACACTCTCGTACTCCACCTCAGGCACACACCTGCGTAAGATACCATCCCTGCATTGCTTCAAAAGAATTGGATCATCCCAAAAGTAGTATCTTAAAGAATGAAAGAATCTCTTTTTCTCTTGATATGACCAGTCTTCTGGGATGATCCCGCAAGCCAAATAATTAACAATTTCAGCAAACCACGGTTCTTTAGAATTAATTTTCAAAAGCTGTTCATCGGGAAATGTCTCGGTTATGGGTATGTGCAAATGTTTTTCATTCACCCTTTCTAACCTAGACAAATGATCAACCACTACATTCTCAATTCCAGACTTATCCTTGATTTCTATGTCAAATTCTTGTAGGAGCAAAATCCACCTAATGAGTCTAGGCTTTGTGTCCTTTTTCTCTATCAAGTATTTTATCGCAGCATGGTCGGTCCATACAACTACTTTAGATCCAACTAAATACTGCCGAAATTTCTCAAAAGCAAACACGACGACAAGTAATTCTTTTTCAGTAGTTGTATAGTTCAATTGAGCATCATTCAGAGTTTTGGAAGCATAGAAAATCACAGCGGGCTTATTATCTACCCTTTGCCCCAAAACGGCTCCTACTGCAAAATCTGAAGCGTCACACATCAATTCGAAAGGTTTTGTCCAATCCGGCGTTTGAACAACCGGGGCAGAAATCAATTTTTCTTTCAAAACTTCGAATGCATGAAGACACTTATCGTTGAAATCGAAGGCCGCATCTTTCTCCAACAGTTCGGATAAAGGTTTTGCAATTTTAGAAAAATCCTTAATGAATCGCCGATAGAACCCGGCGTGTCCCAAAAAGCTTCTCACCCCTTTTATAGAATTTGGTGGGGGCAACTTGGAAATCACCTCAATTTTCACAGGGTCTACCTCAAGACCTTTGCTAGACACCTTGTGTCCTAGCACTATTCCCTCTGTCACCATCATGTGACATTTCTCCCAATTAAGGACCAAGAGTGTGTCCTCACAACACTACAACACCTTGGCTAGGTTATAGAGACATTCATCAAATGATGCACCATAAACCGAGAAGTCATCCATAAAAACCTCAAGACAGCGCTCTACCATGTTAGAAAATATGGCGAGCATGCAGCGTTGAAACGTCGCCGGTGCATTACATAAACCAAACGGCATTCGTCGGTAAGCAAAAGTCCCATAGGGACATGTGAATGTAGACTTCTCTCGATCCAAAGGATCAATCGAGATCTGTTTATACCCCGAATACCCATCCAGAAAAAAAAATGCGACCGACCGACAAGACGTTCTAAAATTTGATCAATAAACGGTAAGGGAAAATGATCCTTAAGTGTGGCGGCTTTCAGACGACGGTAGTCAATACAAACTCGCCACCCAGTTACCAATCGGGTGGTGACAGGTTCATTCAACAAATTTTTAGTGAAAGTAATTCCCCCCTTCTTAGGGACTACCTGTGTGGGACTCACCCACGTCGAGTCTGATATGGCATAGATTATTCCTGCAACAAGAAGTTTGATGACATCCTTCTTCACAACCTCCATCATGCTCGGATTTAAACATCTTTGAGGCTGAATAACAGGCTTGGCTCCCTCTTCGAGCCGAATCTTATGCTGGCAAAGAGTAGGGGAGATCCCTTTTATGTCTGCAACAGACCACCCAAAAGCTCCACGGTGGTTCTTGAGAACTATCAGCAGTTGCTCCTCCTCATCCGCACTCAAATAAGCAGATACGATCACCGGTAACTTGTCCTTCTCAGCTAGAAAGACGTACTTGAGATGTGGGGGCAACGGCTTCAATTCTAAATCTGGCGGGCTGATAAGAGATGAATGCAACGGTGGGGGAAGTGCACCTAAATCTTCATAGTGCCTCGCATAGAAGCATGGAAGCATCTGAAGCATTCTAGCGCACTCCTTGAGTGATTTACTCCGCATCCAATCATAGGTAATATTCAACATACAAGCCTCTAACGGCAATTCCGGATATGCATCAACAACAGAAATAGCAATTGCATCATCCTCCCATGAAGGCGGAATGTCCTCATTCTCATCATTCGGAAATCCAACAGCTTTGCACAAAGAAACAACCTTAGTTTGCTCCATGATATCCACAGCTAAATTTCCATTATCCATCTTGCTCATCACATGAGCCATGTCCAAAAATGGTGTTCCAAGGCAGAATGAGATGTTGTGATCCATGTGTTTCACCATATTACATTGTTCTTTTGCTTTAGAAGACGCAGTGCTAGAGGGCATGACCATCTCAAAGCGGTCATCTGCTATGCCTAAGGTCAAGCGACCTCTCCCCATCTCTAAGATCATGTCAGTTGTAGCTTGGAATGGACGTCCAAGTAACAGCTCATTGCCATGCTCATCCTACATCTCCATAACCACAAAATCAGCCGGAAAGACAAATCGATCCACCTTCACTAAGACAACTTCGCAGATTCCATAAGGCTTCACCACAGAGTTGTCGGCCAATTGGATAGTCATATTGCTCGGCCGTAACTCCTTTAATCCCAGCTTTTTAAATGTCGAAAGGGGCATCAAATTGATGGTTGCCCCTGAATCACATAATGCCTCTCCAAATTTAAACTTCCCGATATAACAAGAAATGTTGAAACACCCGGGATCCTGTCTCTTTGGCAGTAGAGTGACCATAATGAAGGTACTCACTTGCTCCTTTAGCACAACGACCTCAGTATCTGGTATCTTCCTCTTCTTGGTGATGACATCTTTTAGAAACTTCCCGTATTAAGGGATTTGCTCAATAGCTTCCAATAACAGAATATTGACCGAAAGCTTCCTAAAGCTATCCAAGAATTTCTTGAATTGTGCATCTACCTTCCTTGCCTTTGCATTATTCGGATAGGGGACCGGAACGTCTTGTGCCCTTTGATGAGGTGGCACATAAGGCGTCATTTTCTGTGGTTCTTCCTCAGCAACCTGTTCATCATTACCATCCACGGCAATGTATTCAACCTGCCCTGTGACTGGTGCAGGCTGCTCTGTAGTGGCTTCACCTTCAACTTTATCTTGCAGTATGCTTGTGTCATCCATTTTTGGATTCAACACCTTCTTGCCGCTTCTCAGTAAAATGGCCTTGGCTTGCTGGTTTCCTCCGGGAACATTGGTGTTCCCCGGAAAACCCGGATGTGCTGGCTTCTTCAAACTAGCAATTTCAGCTGCCATCTGCACCATGGAGGTCTCTATGGTCCTCATTTGAGCCCCATGGCTCTGCAATGTCTGCCCAAATTGATTCATAAATTCACCTTGTTGCTTGATTTGCTGCCCGAATGTGTTCATTAACTCTTGATTTTGCTTGATGACCTGATTGAGCAACTCCGTGCTCTTGTCCTCTGTAGCAGGTGTAGGCTTGTCTTCCGGATCCTGCAGAAAATTATTCGGATCCTTCCATGAGAACTTTTTGTCCTTTCTCCATGAGTAGTCATTGTTCCGGTACCCTTGTTGTTGTCTCATGTACTTGACTTGAGCCTCATCCTCGGACTCATTTTCTTCTTTTTGCAGTAACTTCTTTGCGAGAAGATCCATCTTCTCATTCAACTCTCTCATTGCCTCTGATTCACTGGAAACTCGTGCTTGCTCAACTGGGCCTCTCTCTCTTTCTCCCCAGGACTGCTTTCTCGCCATGTTCTTGAGTATTTCCCAGCATCTAGTGTCAGTGTTATTCAGAAAAAATCCTGACCCGGCTGAATCCAGATTACTCCTATCATGCTCGGAGAGAGCAAAATAGAAGATTTTCACCTGTGTTTCTTTGTCCAGCCCGTGATGCGGACATCTCCTCAACATAACCTGAAATCGCTCCCAGGTCTCAGAATATGTTTCACCCGCCTGTTGGGTGAAATTGTGAATCTTCCGGATCATGTCGTTAGTCTTCTCGGGAGGGAAGAACCTCTCAAAGAAGACTTCCACCATATGGTCCCAAGACTCAACGAACTCATCATCTAGATTATGTAGCCACTCTCTTGCTGCTCCTGCCAAGGAACTTGGGAACAACTTGAGGTACAAAGCATCTTGTGGAAACCTGTCTATCTTTACCATGTCACAGTTTTCAACGAACTGGCTGATGTGTGCGACAGGATCCTCATTCTTCAGCCCATGTAACGCATTTGATTTTACCAAATTAATCAACGCTGGATCGATCTTATATGTCGGTATGTTGATCGCCTGCTTTTTTATAGGCTCCTTTGAAGCTGATGAGGATGAAGCCTTGATCTTCTCCCATATGGTCTGTGGCTCGGCCATGTCTTTTGGTTCAAATTCAGAATCTATCTCTTTTTGGTACTCGTGCTCAGAATGCTCCTCGTCCTCAGGTCCCGGAAACGGAACCTCGGGTGTGCGATTGTTGTAGTTTGTACTACGTGTATGCACCATAGACAGTACCTGAAATAAGAAAATTCGAGTTCAGTACTATGCTTAGACGAGTATAACAATTATAGTGCAATGTAAAAATATTTGAATTTGAATGAAAATTAAAAAGAATTTTGTGGCCTAGAGTGGCCGCTCGTAGCACTCGAAGTGCCAACAATTCCGCCGTATCCCTGGCAACGGCGCCAAAAACTTGACGTGTATTTTACTACGCGCTAAAACGCAAGTATACGCGTCGAGTAGTACAGGCCTTTGTGAGGCCCGAGTCGAACACAGGGATACTCGGAATTGTTGGAGACTCCTACTAACTATTTGCGATCAGCTAAGCCTAATACCAAATTGAGGGTTGTTGTTAAATTCAAAAGAAAATAAAAATAAAAACGAAACAAACGATCGATTAAATGTTAATTTAATCAATTCAAAAGGGTATCTTTAGGATTGCGGTTTCACCGCGGGTAAATCATTGTATTAGGTTTCATATAATTTCTCAATCTTCTCTCTCTATCTGGGTAGTGGCCTGAAAACAGAATAACCCACTGTCGTGGTGCAATTCACTACTTATGTTTAGGTTGATTCCACCGTCGTAGTAATCTATTCCCTAAACTAAGTGCATTACGAACGATCTCTCAGTTTCCACCATTAATTTTACACCTCCTTTGTCAAGGGATTTATCGATTAATGTAGGTTTCGTCTCTTTTCAACCGTTAATCCTTCTGTCGAAGTGATTAAGGGCATTAGGTTATTATTATGGTGATCAAACATAACAATATATGGAGAAAACGAAACTATACCACGGATTTAAGAGACAAAATATGAATTATTAATATAAAACTATCATACAATGCATTCCCAGGCTACTCCCGGTCCTAAAGATGGAGGGGATTAGCCCCACATGTTCACCTCGCACAAATACATGGTAGAAATAGGGGAAATCATATGAAAAACGTGAATTAAATGGGAAAACCCCTGAACGGAGGAGAACCGGTTGATCCTTTGCATAGAACACGAGCTTTCCCGCCTCTTGGTGGTGAAATCCGTCTTCGGCAGCGTCTGGATCGACAGGTATGAACCTCTGGCCTCCGTTCTCCTTTCTCTCCTCCTCGGCACTTGTGCAATGGCCAAATTAGATGATCCTCTCCTCCGGGCGGCCGTCATTAGGTATAAGTCCCTAATTAGGTTGTCAATTAACTCCAGTCGTCCGATTGAAATCAGTCTGAATCCAACGCATATATGCCGGTGTCGATACCATCGACGCGGGTCGATGGTATCGACCCAGTGTAGTCGCGAAAGCCTTCTTGTCTTTTCATCCGAGTGCATGTAGCCATCTCGATACCATCGACTGTGGTCGATGGTATCGACCTCTCTGTAGCATCGATTTTCTCATTTAGCGACGCTGTAGCCTCCATGCGTCGATGGTATCGACTTCTGTCGATACTATCGATAGCTTCCTCGCCAGCAACCTGAAGGGATCTCGATGCCATCGACTTGGGTCGATGGTATCGACTCTGTGATGCTCCTTTCGGCTGGCAACCTGTGGCCTCATCGATGGTATCGACTTCCGTCGATGGTATCGACGGAAGCAGATACTTGTTTTTCCTGAAATTCCAAGACAAGATCAAATAAATCCACACGAATTATAATAAAGTGATGATTAATTCTCAAAATGATAAAACTAAGGGGATTTGACATAAAATGATGGCAAAGACCAAAATAGGTGAATTATGCAATATTAACCATAAAAATGACTAATAAAAGCACAAAATACATATCAAAAAGGTCTATAAATGCGACTCAAAATCATCACATCAATGACACCATTAAGATACTCCTAAAATTTCATTACAATTGGATGTACCAATTAGGAGTTATTCACAATTGAAATTTATGTGTATTATGCCCTAGGACCTAAGCTTCCAATTCCATTTGATATAAATGTGTCACACGTCCCTTTTTTGGCTATTTGGGCACAGATAAATTAAATGGGGCAATCCCTGTGGTTTGATCTGTCGATCATGGATCACGTGAGATTTGATGACTCTCAAGTCGTCTCTAACCTCCGACAAGACCCAATCTCTGCCTCCAACAGTATAACAATCCATCCAAGAGACCTTGTGCCCGAATCTCATCCCCTCACCGTGAGATATTTAGAGGAAGGTTTCTCCTCCCCAAGCCGAACCCAACGACCCTCTACTCACCCCCCTCGCACTCGGAATGTGGAGAAGGACCTCCACCTTCTTTGTGCCTCTCATTAGCGGTGGCAGCCATATTAGGGATTCCCCCTTTACACCTCTGTTCCTCTATTTAAACCCCTAAATAGCATCTCCAACCTTCCTTTATTCGCTCCCCATCATCAACTATATCGAGCAGCACCCCTTGCTCCCCAACCTTGAGAAACCTCACCTCGCTATCCCCGACTCCCTCCTCCACTTTTGGGCCTCCATTTTCCAATCCACTGAGACTACGCCTTCTGGGGATCTCGACGAGCCGAGAACTGCCCCTCGTTGGAGCCGCGGAGGTCCAGGACCTTGGGTCGATGAGCACCTACAACTGAGATTCAGAGCCCTATCATCGAGGAGGTCCAGAGCTTCTCCAAGCCTCCTGAGGATCGCAGATGCATCGCCGGACCCTCACGAAGCTTCTTGAACCCTCAATCCAGCCCGAGGGTAGGTAACCACCCATCTTCACTCTTCGTTCCTTTTTGGCCTATTTGATTGTAGAATGAAGCTCACACCATCGCCGACGATGAGCTTGGTCTCCTGACGTGGTTTATTATCTCACTAACAAATTCACTCAGGGTTGAAACCCATGAGCTTTTACCAAAACCTTATGCAATAATACCACCCAAAAGCAGATGGGTCTTATCGTAGTATAGTTGAGGATCGAATCCCAAGGGATAACGTTTTTAAGAATCATTGCTAGTCGAATCTAATTCAAGTAAGACTAATATTTAGAACCAAGGATTGATGTGAGGTTAATTAAAATAATTGTAGGAAAGTAAGTAGCATAATTAAAGTTGATCTAGATTAATGATATGGAATCACTGGGATGGTTTCGGGTTTTGCCACCACTACACATGCAAACACATCCAATCATCAAACATTCAGGAAAGATATGACTATCCAAATAGAACTGTTGTGGACCCTCCCTGAGGGATGTTTAGGTCCACGTATGCATCCCATTAGGCATCAGATGTCTCATCGCCATCTGAATCATACACTTATGGTTCCGAAGATACAAAATCCAACTGAGGTTGTGGCCCTCCCTGAGGGATGTTTAGGTACACAAAAGCGTCACCGTAGGCTAGATGGCCGGTCCCCTCATAGATCACACACTTACAACCTCAACGAATCCTATCATAAGTTCTCATTAACGGGTCAACCGTGCTAATCGACAAGCAAGCATGTGATTAATATACAAGCAAACATCGACAGTTAACAAAGAAGATACAAAATCCAACTAAGGTTGTGGCCCTTCCTGAGGGATGTTTAGGCCACAGAAGCGTCACTGTAGGCTAGATGGCTTGTCCCCTCACTGGTCATACACTTACGACCTCAAGGAATCCCATTCTATTTCTAGTTTGTGAGTCAACCTCATTAATCAACATTCTACCCTATGTATAGAAGTTCTCACAACATAGGAAAAAACAAGATGAAAGCAAGCAGGTAACCAATCTACAAACATTAACGATTAACAATGAAATGGAAAGTTATATACATTGCCTTAGAATGTTAAATGAAAATACATAAAAGCATGGGCAGTGGGGCTAGTCCCTGCACCGCAGCAAAAAGGAACTACTCGCTCATGATGCGAGAAATAAGAAGAACAAGAGAGAGGGAAGAATCTGCCATGAGCATGATGCAGAAGGTAGTTGTAGATCAGTGAAGATGATGCAATTTTGTACATCGTGTTGGAGAAGATCTGGACAAGGAATGAGGGACGCAAGACAAATCAGGCAGTCTTTCTCACTCCTCCTTGCTTCTCTTCTCAGTCTCCTCAATCGCAGTAGGAGAAGAAGGTGAATATGTGTGATGATCTGGACTAGACTTGTATTCAGGTAGCCTGTCGACATCCTAGACCCGATGCCTCAAATGAGGACCCTATTGGTCCTATTTATAGGCTTGGATGGGGTCTTCACGATTTGGACCCTCTTGCAATTTTCACAGTCTGCTTCAATAGTTTGGAGACCATTTAGATGACCAAAACGGTCTTGTATTATTTCCCTCGAAACGATCCTGATTAGTACTGACCAAACGGTCTTTATGTTCTATCCTCTAACAGTTTGGGAAACCGATAGGCTTTTATTGGTTTGCTACATATCCAACCAGACTTGTTACCCCAGCAATCCAAACAGTTTTGGAATCTCTGTCCTAACGGTCTTGCAAGACTGGTTAGTCTTCTTCAGATGGTCTTCAATTGAACTGTTGTCTTGCGGATCGATGCCTCGTGCGGTTTTCACTTTTCCGCCCTAATGGTCTGGTATTATCAGTATTGTAGAGTATCCTCCAACCGATCTTGGAGTTGATAAGTCCAAACGGTTCTGGTCTCTCAACGACCAAACATTCTTCGGGTGGCTAGCCAATCAGTCTTGAGACCGTGTTCTAGCTCCAAACGGTCTTTCAAGACCGTGCGAGTTGGTGTGGTCGAGGTAAAGATCTTTTACGGAGAGATGGAGGTAAGGTGTCATGGAAGGCACAAATTCATGTAGGTCGATGGAGATGCAGCAGGTGAAAGGCTGAGGTAGCACTGCTATCGCCGGCGGCATGGATGTGGTGGTCGTAGTGGCACAGGCGCTGCTGGTGGTGTCATCGTCATAAGAGAGTAGATGGGGTGGCAACTCGTTAGGGTTTAGGCATGTAGGTGTGAGGACAATGGTTGCGGAGGAAGTAAGAGGGAGCGGCATCGATGCTGTGAGTTAGGGATTGCATGTGGTGAGGAAAAGAAAAGGAAGAAGGGAAGCGAAATCAAGAGGGTGCTGGGCGATGGCACGATGGTGGCAACTGGTAGATCAACTACCCATAAGGTCTTGAGGTGAGGCTGCCCATACGATCTTGAGAGGATGTTTCTGATGCGGTCTTGAGACCATGAGGCTTCACATGGTTTTGATACCGTATGAAGGGGAAAGCACTCAAGACCATTACGGAAAACTGTTTAGGTGAAACCGGTTGGCCAAAACTGTTAGAGTCAAGACTGTTAGGGTCATGACCTTTAGAAATGGTGATGATGATGGTAGAGTATGGAGAGGATAAAAGGATGATGTTGGTGAAGATGTAGGTGTAATGAGCTCATGGTTCCGAGACCAATGGATCAAGATCGGTTGGATAACTCGAATGGGCAAACCATTTGGTGCAAGACAGATTGATCAAATTGTTTGGTCCAAATCAATTAATCAGGACAGAGGATGAGAGGCTTGAGTGAAGGTGAGTTCTAGTTGATTGTTGAACCTCATCATGACCTGCATAAAATCTACATAAACTCAGTTGATAATCTTGAAAATTGAACTAATTAAGCAATTTTGCATATTGTGATATTTAGGAGATGAAATTGGATGTATTGAATCGAATTTAGCTCAAGATGGTGATTGAATATTATGATGAATATGCATTCATCATCTCCTCATAACCGGCGTGACCCCACAGACTCAACCCACTCCTCATCCATGCTCCACATAGCTTAGAACCCCGAACTCACCTCATCTCAGCCCTATTGTTCCCTCACTGCAGCCATGGCGTGCGAGTAGGGAACAATCAAGAAGGTGTTTTTACCACCTTGCCCATACCCGATGATGGATTCAATCAAAGGGCCATGGGTATTCCTGACCTTCAACCCGCCTAGCCCCTCTTCAGTCGAGCGCCTACTCACGGGTCAATAGGAGGGTCTGATTAGTTAGATCCCTCACCTGATCCATGAAATAGAGCTCACAATTCTTTTTTTATTTTTTGTTTATTTCTTCAGAAATTATCTAATTGGCCAGATCTTAGAAAAATCCTAGAAATTGCTAGGAATATAGAAATATATCAAACCTATATATCATTTTCATCTGAAAAATGCGATCTCTCTAAATAAAATATAGTCAGGACTTAGATCTGATCCCATTTCAGAAAATATGGCCTACAAGCTCTAATGACCTTTTAATATATATATATATATATATATATATATATATATATATATATATATATATATATATATATATAGTGTAATAATAGTCATCCCTATTTTAAATCTTCCTTGTAGACATCCTAAACCCTAATTGGGGTCCTGATCATCATGTTACTCAAAACCCTAATCAAAGAGGGATATTTGACTCAATAGTTATGAAAGACCCTAAAATGTAGTTTTCTATCCCTACATGTGTATACCTTATGCAACAATATGTCAAATCCTAATTATTTAATGACACTATATGATCTTGAACGACTCTAAAACTCTAGATCCAACTCTGATATCTCGAATCATATGTATCCTAAAGAGATATTCCTAATGATCTAAACTATAATAGAAACCCTAATATGGAATGACGAGAACCCATAGTGACTTTAGGTTCTTGTTTACATTTCAGGGTGATCTGCTATCTTTCTCCTAATTTAGGACTTGTGGAAGTCAGATCTGAAACTAAAGGTACGTGGATATAATTATATGACTATTTTTTCTAGATGTTAAATATATGTATTTGCTTGCATGTATTTGAGTACATTGTTGGATGTAGATATATGTGTATCGTAAATTTTTGCATTGAACATATAAGAACATAAATGAATGATAAAATGAAATGTAGTTACTAGTGGTTCTCATTAATCTCCCTATTAGAGAGGGAATGAATTAATGTTGACTAGTACCTCCCTAATGGAACAAGGTATGCAAGGAGATCCCTAATGGTACAAGGTATGCAGGGATAGGGCCCAATTAATCTATGTTTGTTCTAGTCCACCATAGTAATGCATATTCATTTTAAATGTGATTAATAACTTTGGATTTCTTGATTTTCTTCCTCTAACTAATGTTTTCTTTCTCTTTCTTCATTTCCAAGAATTTTTATATGTCAACATAGTATAGCTTTTAATTCCATATACCAACTTTGTTGATGTTTATGTTTCTCATATTTTCTAGGTTCAAGCAACATATGATGCACTTGAAAGTACCAGAAGACAATAAATAATGAGCATGGAGGATAGTAGATAGATCTCCACTTCTTATCTTATTCATTTTCGTTAGATATTTTTATTCTTCTAGATGATGTTATAGGTCCTATGTAATAATCATATTTTTCTTTCTCATAGACTTATTCATTTTTCATTTTCAATCACTAGCATGTAATGATTTTATTTATTCTCAATGAATGAAGTGTTTTGTGTCTATCTAATGATGATGTTAACTTGATCTTGGCTTTCCTGTAATTTTAATTGACTATCTGAATTTCTTATATTTTCCCTTCTGATGTTTATAGATATGACTGCACGCATATCTGTGGATGTCACTATGGAAAGTATATAGAAATTGGGATCGTCACAGTCCATCAGTCAGGGGGTGATAAGTTGTACTAAACTTCAATCTAGCATTGAGTTTTTCTTGTATCCACTTCCAAAACATAGAAGCAAACTTAAGGCCATACTTAAGACCATTTGAACTCAAATAATTGTGTAGTCATACCATCTATATCTCATACATATATGGTTCAACCAGATCTGTCACTCTGGCAGTGTTCTCTCTTGGTTTAGGGGAGACCTACCACAACATCCATGGTGATCTGTTCCCATTCTCTCTCAGGGATTCCTCCTTATCTGTAGTGCCTCACTGGAATATTGTTGTTCAACCTTCACCCTCTGGCATGTATAACAACATGCCACATGCAACACTATATATTTCTTCATCCCAAGTCTTCAAGGTACCACTACAAACCTTAACCATCCAGGTAGTACCACGGTGTACAACTAACTGACTTAACATCATGAGCTTCTTGCATGACATGATTCCTCAAGTGTGACTCATAAACCCTAAAACACTCTAGTAGTGGGTTTCACCACCTTCTTTTCCTGAGAGGTGTATCTATTGTTCTTATAACAATCCCTTTATCTCATCAAGCTCTGGGCTGGCTAATTGGGCAACCACCAACTTAACCAGTAGGTCTGGTTGTATCTGGATGTTAACCACATAGGTCTAGTCCTCTAACAGTCATAGGGTCCATCTAACAACCTCTTTCAGCTCTCTCTATCAGCTAGACAAGACAACTATACACCTGAGCTGAGTCTCGACAAAGAGTATCTTTACCACATTAGTTTCCTATTGTTCTAGGTGATGGTGAAAACATAAACCTTCATATACTCCACTCATCATCCTTACGTCAGGTTTAGGTCTATCTGAGTCAAGAAAACTTCAATTTCTTGATTCCATCATCTCAGTTATCAAACCCAAACTTTAACTCATAAAATTCAAATTTCTATTGTTGATTATGTCCTCATATGATGATTACCATAGTTCATTTATGCTTACATACCATCTATCTAATATACCTCCAAAAGGGTGTTGTACTTCCTCTATCCTCAAACTTCGTAGAAATGTTTCAACTCATATCACCTTTATCCTTAGTAAATGGCTTGCATTCTGCCCTATGTCTCACACCCATAATGAGAGGAAATAAGCATTTGGCTACGGTCCAAATACATAGTTCATCCCGTTCCAAGAGTAGAGATGGTGCATCACACATTTCCATTACCCTTTAAGTTGAAACATACATCACATGTCCCCACACCATGAATATCTCGAATCAATGTTTACATCCATGGAAATGTTGTTCCCAAACGCTCTTGTCTCTTCATATTACTCATATATACATAATCCTTAGTCATTTCCTCAAGGTCTCTAGGGCGCATGTACTCTTGATGTCATCCTTATGCCCTTATGCATCCAACGAGAGCCTCTCTCATTTACACCTTGGGCCCATGAACTCATGAAGGTGATCAAACTCTTGACCCATGGTCCTCGAGAAAAGATAATTGTTACCTCCCTACCCTATGGTATTATACATCTAGGGAACAGACAACACCTACTCCCATCGGTCTTATCCCTACCTTACCTTAGTATTGACTTAGGATTCTACCATAGTTCATCTCAATCTTGAATCCTCACCCGAATCTCCATCATCTCTTTGGGCACTCATGATTAAACTTACTTCCTTTCATAGGGATCATGGTGACCTACCTAACTTGGTTGGGGCCCAAACAGATTACCTCTATGGTAACATATCCTCATGCCACTTAGAGATGGTCACACATGGGTCTATAAATTGATGCTCATACTATGTGCTCTTACACTTAACTCCTCAATCTCGTATAAGTGACCTTGTAAGGTTACCTCAAACCTAAAACAAAAGTTGATACTCTCCCTACATGAAGGCTTCCTTCCTAAGATGGGAGAAAACTATCTCTTGATGATTACAAATGTCACAAACATCCCTACCTCCAAGGTTTGCATCATAATGTATATGTTTAGCCCTATCATGCTACTAGGTACATAGCTAGCAATAATACAACCTACCAATCCATTATGAGTTCCTTAGTAAATCATGCTTGTTCATAATTCCTCAAGGTTGGACCAATCTTATACATGCGTATTCCACCAACCTATGTGGGTGGTTCATCAAACATATAACTCAGTTCAAGTTGGGTTTCCCTTTTTCCCTAAATCATGGGGGATGTCACACTTAAATCTTATGAACTCAATTAGCCTCCTAAGCATCATGTACACCAGGTACTTCCACTTCCCCTTTTTTGTCCAGGAACCCCAGGTTCACCTTTTATGCATCATTTGTCTAACTACACGACCAACTGTTCCACCATGAACCAAACCTATACATGATATTTAATACACTTCCTACCACTCTTCTACGTCAACAAACCCTTAGAGTCCAACACAAGGACAACCAACTGGGTGTAATACCTCTCAACTTGTTACCATACCTCTTCAAGGTCTAAAAAACTCTCCTTTCTACACCTAAAAAGTAGGCACTCATATCATTCATACATTTGTTCAGGAATCCTCTTTCTCTCTTCTAGGGTTTGGTTCCTCTAAAGGTATCCAAGGTATAATAAGCCCCCAAGGATCATGCTTGAGACAATCACACATATCTACTTAGGGTCATCCATTCTAAGCCATATTATACACAACATCTCATGATTCCTCATGTCTCAAAGTCAAGGTATCCAACCTTCCTCATCGGGTCTCACTCTCTCTCTCTAGAGATAACCCTACAATTGGTCTTACCACAGGGGGTTCTCTCTTAGAAGATAGGTCAAGCTCTTAAGGATACACATCTATCCCTACTTGGGTGAAACATACTAACCAAACTTATATTCGATTAATGATCATGCAAAGCTCTTGCATGCCCATCTCATAAACTATCAGGCACAATGTCATCCTATCTGGCTTAGGTCTAACCCTTCTTCTAGCCTTGATGACGTCCTCTTCTATGTAAGTACATGCCTCTTTTCTACTCATATATATCTGTTAAGGTTCCTATACAGTCATCACTAACCTCCTAAATGAGGGAGTGATCCCTCACCCCCAACAGGCACGACCACCCAAGGTCGGGTCACCAAAAGGAACTAGGTCAAGCAACCACACATAGCTCATGCTTCTAATGGGTACTCAAAACCTTTATGTAAAGCATGTAGGTCTCACTCATGTACTTGAAGGTATAAAAGACTAAGGTATCCAACTCATCTTGTCATCTATTTCTCTGACTACCACTTAGGGTTTCAGTTAGCATCGCTCTCAGAGGTTGAGTAGGGTCTCTTCCTCTTCCTGGAGGCTTCTTCATCCAGGCTAACTCTCTCCTCATCTTCCTATAAGAAGGTCTAACCTCAGAGCTCTCCTAAGGGCATGGTGACACACGCCGCGCAACCTAAGCATGTAACTAAACTTCGTTCTGAGTTTCTAATTATCAAAACTTATGTCCATGACATCTTGTTTACATACTTTTCATTATTTGGTGGAGGATTCCTTAATCCTTATAAATCTTATCCCAAACATAGGAGTAGTGTGGAGAGAGAGAACCCCTAAGCACTTAGAGTTATACTTGAATTAGGTTTGAGAAAAGAAGAAGACAGATGAGAGAGTCCTAGAGGTATCTTACTTTGAGTCAAATCCTTCAATTTTCACCAGACAGTCACACAGAATCTGGGAGTCCTCGTAGATCAACTAGAGGAGCCCAGGAAAATCTTTCTAGTCCTGGAATTGTGATCCTTTTCTAGACACCTCCATCATTGGAAAATCCTCTAATAACTCCCTTGGATTCTAAAGAGTTTGTAAAATTTAATAATGATTAGAGACTAAATGAAAAACCATCACTCTAATACCAATTGTAACGACCCCACTTCCCGGTAACCCCCAATTGAGGAAGACCAAGAAGTCAGAGGCGTTATCCCAAAAACAAAATCAATGATTTTGAAAATAATGAAAAATAATTAATCAATTCAACGAAAAACTAAATTCAAAATTGGAATAAAAATTTACTTTTAACATACCTTTCAAAAAATACGAGACTGGGACTTCTACCCATAGTAGAATTCTATCTAACTAAATCCTCCTTTATGATTTAACTTTAATCTTCACAAGTTCAACTTTACTATTTGTCCAATTTCTGATATTCCTAAAACGCCGAAAAACAAAACATCAATCAGTATAAATGAATATACCGACATGTGGTGACAACCAAAATATTGCACATAAGTTCTAACAATCTAAGCATATCCAGTAGTTGTTAACAATGCAAGATTACATTTTCAATATGACTTCCCAACTGCTTTTACTCATACATTGTGATACCCTCTCTTAGGGTATAGTCCTTGCAAGGGACTTTAAGGCTACCTTCTTCATCCTGAGTTTGGTACCTGGGGTCACCTCTCTAGGTGTCCATTGGTCTTCCCTTTAAGGTTGACCACTTTAGACCATCCCTATGGGGCTTGGTCTTGCATCATACATCCAAAGATGGTATGTAGGTTAGGGCCAGTCATATATATTTAATTTTTGATAATCATATTCTTTTTAAAGTTTGTAGAAATAAAAGCTTCCAAATAGTTTATTTCCATGCAATTGATAAAAATATTTGGAAATGTTGAGAAACTAAAGTGTGTACTCATAAATAACCACATACCTAATTTGAACAGTAACTTGAAGTCCAAGCAAGATCAATCAGGAATAGCCAAACAAGTAACTAAGCAAATCATCCTAAAAGTTAAAGCAATACACCCATGCATTATTATTTTATCCAAATCATCATTAAGACTGATTTGGGCCTCAAGATAGGGTTCCATTAGGTTTTTAGCTTTCCAAAACCGAATTACCACCTATCATGTCTTATAGGTTTACAAACCCTAATCTTAACATTTTATTCACTTCTACCTCAAGAAAACCCTAATTAATCAACTAATGGATTATTGACCCCACATTAATTTCAAGAGAATCATTTACATGTATCCTTGATTGATTCCCACAATTAAATCAATTCAGCCTCATATTTACCAGAATTCATGTTATAAAGTCGATTAAACACATTAAAGATGTTAACTTTTATAACTTTCCAAATTATAAGTAGATCTAAGCATTGATAATACTTTTATTGGATTCCTTAAATTCTTCTGATCAATTTTCATATATAACTTGTATCTATACGATTTAACAATCATTTCCTATGATTATTTCAAGATTAATCTCATTCGACCAATAAGATAATTCCATGTCAGCGACCAACTCCTACTTATGTAAATACATGGACCCATATAGAATTACAATGAAAAGATACAAATGCACCTCATGTAGAGGCTTGGATTACCCCGCGCCTAGGGGCGGTATGGTCAAAAGACCCCCCGTCTCCTCCAACCTCCCAACGCGACTGTGTGTTGTTATGGGAGGGTCAACCCGGTAGTTGGCTCACAGGATATGGGGCTCAGGGATCACGGAGCAGGTTAGGGCAGTGTCCCAACCCTCTGTCAGACTTGGGCCAAATCCCAGGGGCATGCGATAGCTAAGTTGGGAGAGACTAAGGCAGGATAGGAGTACAATACCATAGGTCCTAGGGCTGAGCATTTACCTGGAATGGAGTTGGATATAGTGGTGATGGTGGTCCTTCACATACTACGCGCATGGGGTTCATGCATATCTAGCCAACTCTGTGGTATGTCCTTCCCCATGGAACTGCTGCAAAGGAAGACTTCTGGTCGACGGTAGTCTACCAACTCTCCTTGTAACCCGTCGTGGGGACGGCTATGGAGAGGGTGATATGTCATCCTGACGTTCTTCTAGGAACCATGCCACCGTCCGTGGATACTACTACATTGATTCATTGAGTAGGCTAGGGTCCCAAAGAACGAGGACCAACGTGGGGTTTCCCATGGACAAATATATTAGGGAAATATGTATGGTTTCATTTTCTAGTATTCATATGATCCTTATATAGACCTTGGAAGGGATCAAAGTGGTTAAGATATGGAATCAGTTAGGAAAGAAGGGATGTGTGATTCCAATAGAAAATTAAATTATTTTCCTCTAATACCTTGTTTTCCACATCCTTCTATAATCACATTTCGATTTCCTTTCTTCTTCTCTTCTTTATAATTGTCTATCTCCTTCCAATTAAGAAATCCGGTTACTAAATCATTTCCTTAAAGGAAAGTGTATTTGGAACATAAATAGATTATCGATCATAAACCTTAGGAGGATTTTCATGATTTTCTATTTAGATTAGTATTATTGTTCCTTTTCTCTCTCATAGATGTACCCCCCCAGTCCAGGTTTTAAGGAAAGGCTTCTATTGCTTATTCTCAGTCTGGGAAAGATTTAATAAAATACATAAGTTAAATACCTTTTTCTTGCCCCTTTAAGCAAGGGATTTATTTGATTTATGTAAGGCATCAAATTAATTATTTTTTCTTCCCAACTTGGCTATGTTTCTTTATTTCAATTACCTTCCTTATTAGGAACCATGTCCATAGGAAAACAAATAAATAGCGAGTATCTGTGACACTTTATTATCTCAATTTGATTTTCATTTTATGCTTTATTCGATTTCTTTCATCTTTTCTTTCTTTTTATCACATTGGACTCACTAACGTACTAGGATCCACAAAATTTCTCATTTAAAGGAAATATTGCAAAGTAAATCCTTTCAATATGCATAAATCATACAATTCCATAATCATACATTTATTGGAGAAATTGCATCTCAAACCATATAGACCCAAAATTAGGGTTTTTACATTTACCCTTGTGGTGGTCGCGACATCACACCTATCTTTTATTGGTCGCAACCCATGGCAGGGTTTGAGGTTGAGACAACCTTGGTTTTGGCCGGGTTGCTCCCCTTGAGGTTGGAGGTCGTAACATGTTTGCTTTAGGTGGTCAAAACCCTAACCCCAGTTGATCGAGACATCTTGCTTTGTTGGGATCGTGACATGGTTGATGGTTGAGGAGAGACATATTGCTCCCTAGTGTGTCGCGGTAGCAACATCATGGTGTTGGTCACATTCGAGACACCATAGATGGTTGGTGATCATGACCATTGTTGGTGGGTGGTCATGACACATGGTTGATGGATTGTTGAGAGACATGCTTGAGTACTTGATCCATAGACATCTATGAGGAATGCATAAGTGACGTCTAGTATTGTGTATATAGTTGTTTCCTTAACCTAAAAGTGTTCCTGGAATATGGGGGGTGTTCTACCCAGGGTTTAGTGATTTTGATGTATCTACACAACCCTAATATGTTGAGCATGGATCCCTAACTCTAATGATGAGCCATCTATTCATTTTATTTTTCTCCCTTGAGATAGTCATCTTTCTATAATGATTTCTCTCTCTTGTTTATAAGCCCCTAACCTTGTAGGTGATATGTATGCCATGGGTTGTGTATGCTATGGTGGTGATTATATGATACAATGTGGTGTTTATGCACACTTATGAGGCATAATGTGATGAAGCATATGTAGGGTTTAACGTGATAGCTCCTATGACCTGGTGATGGTTTGATGCCTTGAGAGGTGGCATCCTCAAGTGATGTGATTAAGGGATTGATATCCCACAGTGATGTGTAACATTGGTGTTGGCCTTGTAGATGGCAGAGATTTTAGTACCATGTGGTGATTTTGTGACAAGTTCACACCTTGTATGGTTTATATCTTTTGGAGTTGTAATGTACCCTTATTTTTGTAGAGTTGTTTTGCCTTTATACATTGTAACTTGATTGATGCTAAAAGTCACCTAATTCGCTAACTAATCAAGTGGAACCCTAATCATGTAGGACCCATGTTCCATAGAATCTTTCCAGTGTCATCTCTAATTGTTGGATTGGTGAAATGAGTATAACTCGGAGCACCTATTTTTGAATATATGGGGGTGCAAGTCGAGGTATCTCCTTGCCTCCACAATTATAGGTTGCGTGAGACGGCCATGCATGAGATAATATCCTTGTGATATGGATGGCCATGCGTGAGCCACTCCTTCTTTAAATAACGGCCATGCGTGAGCCTATTCTTCTAGCTTCGTACCTATACCAAGGTGGGTCTAGGCGTATTATACAGACGGACATGTGTTAGACGATCCTTCTATTGACTATATGTCATATTTTTGTAGTTGGTTGATATGTCTCTATGGTTTTTCTCTTGTGTTGATCAAGAGGTGTGAGAGGTCGTGGATTCCCTCTCTTCCATTTGACCTTGTATAGCACCAATTTCGACTTAGCAGTGGTAGGTTGGATTTGGGTGGTACAACTCAAATCCTTGGGGAAATAATAAAAGATGTAAAACAACCGTATAGTATGTCTTGCTTAGGGTTAAATACAAATAACATTAGTTGATCGCCTTGCCTTATATTTGCATTGATTTCTTGAATTATAAGTTGGTAAGAAAAGCAATTGTTATACATGTTCTTCATATTCCTTTTTAGAATATAACTTGATCTACTATTCGGTGGTAGCTATCCAATCTTGCTTAATTTGCTTTATATTTTGAGTACATATCATTTAGCTAAAACTGCTCAATCTACTTTGTATGTTGTTTTACCTTCTTAGCTTATCTGAGCATGAATAGACTTTGGAGGAGATTTATATCTCTCACTGGGACGTTTGGTCTCACCCCAAGGTTTTCCACATCTTTTAGGTGATCAAGCACGAAGATGTAGAGATCATATTGTTGGTGCTAAGCAGCAAGAGAACCAGTAGCAGTTGCAAGGTTGGATATGTTGCTCGTGTGTAAAAGTAGAGTCCTATGTGTCTTCCATGTACACTTAGGTCCTTAGGGAGGTTTTTGTTGTATGTATCAATATGAGGTTTTGTCTTTATGTCCATTGTTGTATAGAGATGGCATATTTATGTATATAAACATGTTATCATGTGTGAAAGGATGTGGATTGAGAACTAGTGAATAGTATTTTGTATAAGGTTTGAGCAAGTGATATGCAATACATGTGGATTTTGTGGACTCATGTGCAATATGTTCCAACTCTTATGATTGTATGCAATCGGTTTTAATTTCCTATGTTTTATGGTAACCTGGATGTTTTGTTCTAATTCTGTAGTTTGGTTTTGAGTTTTCTCACTTGTGGTGGTATGGGACGTCATAGTTTGGTTGGTATCAAAACTTTAGGTTCACTGAGTCTACAGGGACATAGGACTAGGGTTGTGTTTTCTAATGTCCTCCAGTTTATCTTATGCTCATTTCTTCTTCTGCAGAAGAATAAGAAGAGTGAAAAGATGGTTGGAGGACACGAAGAACATGTTGCTGAGAGTGGTATTTCTTAGTGAGGGAGGTTATTGATGGGAGGGCACCTGAAGTGCACAAGTTTGACCGGGTTGTGCTAAAAAACCCTACCTATCAGTCTATGTTTGGGTAGTTTGTGGCCATGATTACACATATGGAAGTGATGCACTATTTATTTGTTGTTTTCAGAGGATATTGTATATTGATTTTTGTACACATTTTGTTCATTCTCATATTAATTGTACATTATTTACTTTTAATAGCATGTGATACTTGTTTGCATGAAATAAATATAATTTCAATATTTATGAATGATTTAATATATTTCTAGAGATTATTTTCAAATTTTATACATTTCAGGTGAATGTACAAGAATTTGCATAGCTCGGTACTACTAACTTTACAGTCGATGGTAGTGACACATGCTCAGGTTGGAATAAAAAGAAACCGAGAGGAATCGATAATACTGACTTTGGATTTGATACTAATGACAACATCACAACATTTTGATCAAGAATTATCGAAGTAACTTGGTACTATCGACACCCATTCGGTAGTACTGACAACTTGATAGGTGGCCGCACAAATAGAGGATTTGGTCGTATCGACACCTTGTCAGTAGTACCGACATGTCAAGATCAAGAAGATCTAAAGACATTGCTTAAATTGACGGATGAGATTTTCACTCACCCTAAGTCACTCTTATGACTTTGGGGAAGTGCATCCAGTCCTATCTATCTCATCTTTTCCATAGTACAATGGCTAGGAGAGAGAGGGTAGAAACCAGAGAAGAAGATCACATTCCGGATGATCTGGGCACTTCTAGCGGATGGATTTGCATCCGGAAGGTAGAATATCGGCATGTGCGTGAGAAGGGATCATTTAAACTGTCTGCTTTAGGGGTTCTTCATGTTCTCCACTTTTTTTTACTTCCCTTTAATATTTTTGACTATGAAAACCATGCAGTGCTAATCCCCGTGTTCCTTAGGACCCAGGAGTAGCCTGTTTATGTATTATAATTGACTCTTATGCATTAATTCATCAGTCTCTCTTAATATCTGGAATTATTTCTATGAGAATGAATGAACTATCCATTATTGATCACCATAGGTAGTAATTAGACCTTTAATTGCTTTGAAAAAGGAAAATTAATGGTCAGAACTTCATAGAAATATACTTTCTATAATGCCCTTTGAGAAATGTGGCTTACAAACATTAGGAGATTACCTACAGAAATCGATAAAGCACCTGTCTAATAACACAATAGATCGGAGATTAAGGTTGGTATTAGATTAGGTAGTGAATTACACCTTAGGAGCAGGCAATTCTCACTACATGGTCTTAATCCTAGGTTAGGGGAGATTTTTATTAATGTATTAATATTAAATTGTAATGTTAACCATGGTGAAACCACTATATGAGGGAATTCACTGAGACTGAGATAAACAACCAATAGTTTATATTTATTTTCTCTTATAGATAATTAAACCAATCAATCAAGTTTCTTCGGCCTATGTTGATTGTATTACAGTCAATAATAGTCTCTAAAGTTATGTTTCCCTGGGTTTGACATCTGGGCCTCATTGTCCTATATTACTCTGATAGTATACACTTGTGTTTTAAGAGTATGGAAAACACCTATCAAGTTTTTGGCATCGTTGTCAGGCAATCGACAACTTCAATACTACAAGTGTTGTAATTGACCATTCTAGGCCAAACCATTATGTTTCTTTTATCCATTGAAAGCTGAATTTCAAATATTTATTTGTTCTTACCATTAGTATCGTGGTCTCACAATAGTTTTTGCTATTTTCAGGTACTAGTGCCTGGTGCATACCCAAGCCCACGACTACATAGAATCAACTCCACCAAGATTTGGCCAAGCATAGCTTCTATGTAGAGGACGGGAGTATGGCACATTAGTGGATTGATTTAATCAAACTCCACCACCTATACATCTTCCAGAGGAACCTGAGCCAGCAAAATGAGCAAACCAATAGAAAAAAAGACGATCTGGGAAAGGACCAAGGCATCTTATTTAATAGCTCAAAAGGGACAATTAAGGTACAAACCATAAATGTTGGAAATTATAAGATTGATCTAGGGTTGGTGTCACTAGTCAAATAACAAGGCATTCTTGGCCACAACTCTAAAGATCCAATGACACATATCAATAATTTCATAGAAAATTGTGATATGGTTAAGATAGATAGGGTGTCAAAAATTGTCATACACCTAAAGTTCTTTCCTTCATCATTGGCAGACAGCGCCAAGTCTCGGTTCCATCACCATGAATGTGAATGCATTGAAACTTGGGAACAAATGATAGATGCCATCTTTGATTGGTACTTTCCACCCCAAAAGACAAATGAACTAGTTTAAAAAATCTACACCATCAAACAACAAGTTGAGGAGTCATATTATGAGGCATGGGAGAGGTTCCAGAACATGTTGCAGAAGGTCCCCCACCTTGGCATTGACTTGTTAGGGCAGGGAAAGATTTTCTTTTATGGTTTGTACAAGGGAGAAGAGACCATGCTTGATAATGTAGGAGCGGGCTTCTTCCTCAACAATAAGCCAGCCTGGTGTCATGAAATCTTAAAGAACATGGCTAAGAACCAGACATGGGGAGAAGAGAGAGAGCACCCAACAACCCTTAAAAGTGTTGGGGAGTCCAAGGTTATTTTGGAACTGAATGAGAAGTTTGATTTAATTGCTTAGAATTTGTGTGCTAAGGATGAAAATTCTTCAGGAGGGTAGGATTAGGAGTGCATGTTTTCTCAACAACAACAATAGTATATGAATAATGACTACTCCAGGAGGAAGGATCCTAATAATTTCTAGCAAGACCCATCCCAGGTGTTGCAGGCTAATCCATGACAGGTTGGTGTCCAACAACAATATCAACATGATAGGGGTCCCAGTAAAAATTTACCACATTGAGGAGATGCTCGGGAAGCTAGTCAACCAAAATGATGATCTTACTGGCCAGAATTAGAGAGAACTAAAGAACCAAGGAGCACAAATTGGTAGAAATGAAATGCATATTTCTTAGATTGAAGCAAAAGTGGCTTCCTTGAAGAAGCCAAGGTAGTAGGCATTTCCAAGAAACACTAATGTACCTTCAAGGAAGTATTACTTCATAGTGGTAGAAACTTTCTTAATGACAAACCAACTAGTTTAGATGCAGGAGAAGCCATAGGTTATAAAGACAAGGCAATGACTATTGATACACTTGAACTAAATACTACAACAGAGGGTAAGGCATTTGATGAAGTGGTTGAAGAGACAGAGGAGGCAATGAAAAAGCCATATATCCCACATCATCAAAGGAAATTGGTGAAGCCGGTGCAATTTCCAAATAGTATGAAGGCAAATACGGAGGACAAACAATTTCAAAAATTCCTAGACAACTTTAGAAATTGCATGTCAAAATCCCCTTGATTGATGCAATTGAGTAGATCCCTTCATACAACAAATTTCTAAAGGACTTGATCAACATGAAGAGGAGGATAAATGATTCTGAGGTGGTAGTTCTGAGGGAGAAAGTTAGTGCTTTTATTCTGGGAACATTGCCACCAAAAAGACAGGATCTGTGATGTTTTAACATATCCAACTTTATTAGGAAGAGGAGATTTGGAGAATCTATATGCGACTCAAGGGATAGAATCAATCACATGCCCTTGACCACTTTCTAAAAGTTAGTTCTAAATGAGTCCACACAGAGCAATATGACCATTCATCTGGTAAGCAATTCATTGGTGAGGCCTTATGGTATTTATGAGGATGTTCTTATCAAGATGGACATTTTTGTATTTCCCATAGACTTTGTTTTCATGGATATTTAAGATGGTCAGGGCAAAGAGTTATTATTTAGGAGGCCATTCCAAGCCACAACTGATATGATTCTGGAATTGGGTTGAGGAAGACTAACATTGGGCTATAGAAAAGAGCAATTTGAAATCTGGATGTATGAGCCTACACAAACTATTAAATGGAAAGCATAGTGTCACATGCTGCAGTAGGTCAAAGATAATATGTCATTACTTATGGGAAGCCATTTCTTAAGATGTCTCATGTGATGACACAAGTTCACAAAGACACAGTGGAGGTGGACATCTTGGAATACACAATAGAGATATCTTTGATAAAGGTTGTTTAGCATCCCCATGATGAAGAAGAGGACTATTGCCCAGCAATGATTGAGGAGGCATCCTCTACCACTCTTTTTCAAGCACATGTGTAGATTTCTTGGGAGGCATGTCTCATGAATCTGGTAGATGATTATACCATATGTTGTTCTATAGATGAGTGTGTCTTCCTTGTCAAGACCTTACCGTGCTGTTGATGCATACATTTTGTGGACTTAAGACCACCTCTACCACCATTGATCCCATATTTCTTGAGTCCTTTGGATTTGGAGTTGAAGCCACACTTGAAGTACATTTTCTTGGAAACAGAGGTCACACTTCAAATCATCATCTTGACTTCACTAAGCATTCTGGAAGAGGAGAAACTACATGTGGTTTTGAAGAACCACCGCACAACATTCGGTCGGTCCATGGAAGACATAAAGGGGATTTCCCCTAGTTTTTGTCAACACAAGATCAGACAGGAAGAAGGATCCAAAGCTATAGTGTAATCTCAATATCAACTCAATCCCATAATGACTGAGGTAGTAAAGAATGAGGTAGGGAAACTTTTGTCTATAGGTATTATATATGATATGTCTAATTCAAACTGGGTTAGTCCAACCCAGGTGGCTCCTAAAAAGGGGGGTATAATGGTCACTAATAATTCCAACGATGAGTTGATTTCCACTAGACTAGTGACTAGGTGGCATGTACGCATAGACTATAGACTTTTAAACAGTGCCACTTTAAAAGACCATTTCCCACTCCCTTTTATCGACCACATTTTAGAAGAGATCGTCGTCTACTCTCATTTTTTTTCTTGATAGTTATTTGTGATACAATCAGATTTCCATCGAGCCACAAGATCAAGAGAAGTCAACCTTCACTTGTCCTTATGGTACATTTGCATATCGCCATATGCCATTCCGTCTTTGCAAAGCACCAGCCACTTTCCAGCAATGCATGCTTAACATTTTTCTGATATGGTAGACTGATGTCTAGAAGTGTTCATGGATAATTTTTCAGTGTATGAGGAGTCCTTTGATGATTTCCTTGACAATCTAGATAAGGTCTTGCAAAGATGTGAGGACACTCACCTTCTCTTGAATTGGGAGAAATATCACATGATGGTGAGTGAAGGAATTGTCTTGGGACACAAGGTGTCTAATAAAGGAATGGAGGTTGACCCAGTGAAAATAGAGGTCATCTCCAAGCTACCTCCACCATCATCGATGAAGGGAGTAAGGATCTTCTTAGGAAATGCCAGATTTTATTGTCGTTTCATCAATGTTTTTTTCCAAGATTGCTAAACTACTCATCAATTTAATGGAAAAGGATTTTGAAAATAACTTTGATAAGAAATGTTTGAAAACTTTTGAGGTGTTGAAGGAGAAGCTTGTGCTTGCACCCGTTGTCCAGACTCTAGATTGGAGTCAACATTTTGAGCTAATGTGTGACGCATCAGATTATGCGATAGGGGTTGTTCTAGGCCAACGACAAGATAATGTCCCCCTTTTATCTATTATGCATATATGACATTAAATGATTCCCAATTAAATATACAACAACTAAAAAGGAGTTGTTGGCAGTTGTTTTTGCTTTTGAGAAATTATGTTAATATTTGATAGAGGCTAAGGTTATAGTATGGATAGATGCAACCATCAAATACCTGCTACAAAAAAATATGCCAAGCCTAGATTGATTAGGTGGATTTTATTATTACAGTAATTTGATATAGAAATTTAGGACAAAGTTGGCACTGATAATGTGGTGGAGGATAAACTTTCTAGGCTTCAACGAGTGGATGAAAAAGACATTGATATACCTATTATGGAAGATTTCCCAGATGATCAGCTCTTTGCTATGAAAAGCAGAGACTGATGGTTTGCAAACATTGGGAACTATTTAACATGTTGAGAGATGCCAGGAGATTGGGTATACCAAGAGAAGAAAAGATTCTTCCACTCCATATAAGGTATTACAAATGGGATGACCCCATCTTGATCCGGCTGTGTTGGGATGGTATCCGGATAAAGTCTGTGTTGGATTGTGATTTTCAGAGTATTTTGGCATATTCTCATTCTTTACCCATATGGGATCATCATGCTAGTTCTAGGAATGTGGATAAAGTTTTAGAATGTGGTTTCTATTGGTCGACAATTTTTATAGATGCATACAATAATGTTTGTCATTGTGATGCTTGTCAACATGCAGGTAATATTTCAAAAAGACATGAAATGCCTCAGAATGTTTTTTTAGGAATTTGAGGTGTTTGAATTATGGGGCATAGACTTCATGGGTCCTTCTGTGTCTTCAAAATCTAATATTTGTATATTACTTGTTGTGGATTATGTATCTAAGTGGATGGAAGCAGTTGCAACCCACACCAATGATGCCCAAGTGGTATATAGATTTGTGAAAGAACACATCTTTTGTAGGTTTGGGGGGCCCAAATTAATGATCAATGATGGTGGTTCTCATTTCACCAATAGAAAATTTGGGGCACTTTTGAGAAAAAGTGGAGTGAAACATTGGGTAGGTACTCCATATCACCCCCAATCCCAAGGGCGGGTTGAAGTGTCTAATATGGAAATCAAGAAGATTTTGCAAAAGATGATTTCAACCAACAATACTAACTAGATAATTTTTCTCAATGATGCCCTTTGGGCATATATGACTGCCTATAAAACACCTATAGGGACCACTCCTTTTAGGTTGGTTTATGGGAGGGCTTGTCACCTACCTTTAGAGCTAGAGCATAAGGCTAAGAGGGCCCTGAAGAAATTAAACTACAACTTGGACAATGTAGGGAAAAAGAGATTGTTAGGTTTAAATGAGTTAGATGATCTTGGGTTTGATGCCTATGAGAGATCAAGAATCTATAAGGAGAGGACTAACCAAATTCATGATCGCCACATATTGCATAGGGTTTTCACTCAAGGACATAAGGTTCTTCTATTCAATTCTAGGTTGAAATTACATCCAAGTAAATTGATGTCTAGATTGAGTGGATCCTTTGAGGGGATTAAAGCAATTTCCCCATGGATCTATAGAGACTATAAATGGGGATGAGCCATTCCTTATCAATGGACAATGACTTAAGCTTTGGGGGAGATGTGATTAGGAAGGAGGAAGAGTTGAAGCTCATTGAGATTAGCTGATCTTATGAGCTTAGGATCGTCGAGCCTATGACGTAAAACAAGGGCACTTGTTGGGAGGCAACCCAATCATCATTTTTTCTCTTTACATTCCAATTTGTAGTTGCAAAGCCTTTATTTTCAATTTATTATTTTTTATGTAAAAAGGGGTCATGATTCATTTTGTTTGGCGTGCAGAATGAGTACCACTCGGTACTTCAGACACTAAGTCAGTACCATCAACAAGGTAAGAGGGAAAAAGAAAGAGTTGAAAAAACAACTTGGTACTAATGACCACAATGTTGGTAGTACCAATGACATCATATAATTTTTGAAAAGAAATTCAAGTTGAATTCGATACTACCAACCCACAAGTCGGTAGCACCAACTTTTTTGTAGAGATTAGGATGGGAAAATTGATAAGGACTCAGTACCACTGACCAAAATTTGATAGAACCGACAAAAGGCACACATCAGGTTTGAAACATCGAGTTCCTGCTCAGAAGCACCGATAAAATTTGAATGATTTAGTACTACCGACACCCCATCTGTAATGACACCGCCTCCCGGTAACCCCCAGTTAAGGGAGACCAAGAGGTAAAAGGCGTTATCCCAAAATAGGATTAGTGGTTTTGCAAATAATCAACAATAATTAATAAATTCTACTGCAACTACACTTTTAATGGAATACAATTTTTCTTTTCATACCTTGCAAAATATGGGATGTGGAATTCTTTACCCTAGAAGGAACATATCTATCTATAATCCTCCAATTCTTTATTAAACTTTATTCCATCAATGCCACTTTAAAGGATTATCCATTTTCTGGATAACCTAAAATGCTAACAAAAACGGCGGTCAGTATAACGAATTATACTAGTATGTGGGGGAACCAATAATCGTGTAGTTAACTATGACAACATATTGCAAGCAATTATGGTTTAGCAAACAAACTTTATGTTTTAAACATGACTACTCAATCCATACATACCCTAGCCTTTGTGTTGACCCTGCAATGGACATGGATACTACCTCTGATATGGTAGATTTCATCTGACCCCCATGATCCTACCTAACAAGTAGATCAATACATAGGGCCGTAGAGTTGCATGGTACTACTCAAAGGTAGCCAAATCACTCACTCATGATGACCTGATGGTCCTACCTCATAGGTAGACCATGCACTAGGTCATCCTTTTCATCATCATCAAAGCTACAGAGGAGGACCGGGATTTGAGCTAGTCTTGCATGAAATAAAAGGCTATCAAGCAGTTATTCCAAGCAATCGATAAAACTTTGGGAATCACCGGGAAACTAAAGAGACTTAGCCATAAGCGTAACCACATACCTATCCTTGAGCAAAGAATCCAAAGATCAATCAAGGTCTTCAAGAAAACACTCAAAGCAAGCAACAATGAACCCTGGAACATGTAAATTGCCTATTGTCATTTTCACATTCTAAATTTCTTTCCAAAGGCATGAGAATTGCCTTAGGGTTCATTAGGGTTTCTGTAACATCCCAAGATTTGAGGCCTTGGATAACATGATCATAAAAGGAATGATTGGACTACCCATATCACCAAGGTGCACCTCCTTTTCAGGGAGCCCATCTCTAAGGAACTCCATAGTTAAGCGTGCTCAGCTTGGAGTAGTACTAGGATGGGTGACCAGTCAGGAAGTTGATCCTGGCTTACGCATGAGTGTGGACAAAGTGCGCAGTTAAGGATAGTGGTGGTCTGTGGGGCTAGTCGTCATTCCTGAAACTCTACTAGAGCCTTGGGCAGTGGGTCCAGGTGTTACAATTGGTATCATAGCCATAACCCCTCTAGTAGGTGGGGCCCGCATGGGCATGTGGCATGCCAGTCTTGAGTCGTGCGGTCTAGGCATGTAGGAAAGGGTTGTCCATGGTTGATGTAGCCACCATTGCACTGGTAATCTGTGATCGGGAGTTGGGTGTCCATGGGACATTATGGGTCTGCACTGAAATGGGGTCAGATTATGAGACCATATAGTTGAGCCTTGACGAGGACGTCAAGAGTCTAAGTGGGGGAGATTATAACATCCTAGGATTTGAGGCCTGCGATAACATGATCTTAAAAGGAATGATTGGACTACCCATATTACCAAGGTGCACCTCCTTTTCCAGGAGCCCATCTCTAAAGAACTTCATAGTTAAGCGTGCTCAACTTGGAGTAGTACTAGGATGGGTGACCAGTCGGGATGTTGATCCTGACTTGTGCGTGAGTGGATAAAGTGCACAGTTAAGGCTAGTGGTGGTCTGAGGGGGCAGTCGTTATTCCTAAAACTCTACTAGATCCTTGGGCAGTGGAATCGGGCATTATAAATTGTATTAGAGCCAATTCCCCTCAAGTAGGTGGGGCCCACATGGGCATGGCATGCCAGTCTTGAGCGGTGTGGTCCAGGAATGTAGGAAAGGGTTGTCTATGGTTGACGTAGCCACCCTTGTGCTGGTATTCCGTGATCGGGAGTTGGGTGTCCATCGGCCATTGTGGGTCTGCACTAAAATGGGGAAGAGATTATGAGGCTTTATAGTCGAGCCTTGAGGAGGACGTCAAGAGTCTAAGTGGGGGAGATTGTAACATCCTAGGATTTGAGGCCTCGGATAACATGATCTCAAAAGGAATGATTGGACTACCCATATCACCAAGGTGCACCTCCTTTTCAGGGAGCCCATCTCTAAAAAAACTCCACAGTTAAGCGTGCTCAGCTTGGAGTAGTACTAAGATGGGTGACCAGTCGGGAAGTTGATCCTGGCTTGTGCATGAGTGTGGACAAAGCGCGCAGTTAAGGCTAGTGGTGGTCTGTGGGGCCAGTCATCATTCCTGAAACTCTACTAGAGCCTTGGCCAGTGGGCCTAGGCGATACAGTTTCTTTGGCTACCTTACCTAATTATGCTCCCCTTTTAGATCAAAACCCTAAAACATGCTCTTTCATTTGAAAACCCTAATTAATCCATTCATCATCATCATTAAGGGTTATTTAACATGCATTTAGGTTTAAGGATATTAATCCTCTGTGACAAACTAATAATTTCAAATTTCCTCCATTAAAACCCATCTTTCCTAAAATTAGGGTTTTAGTTCATTAAACCATAACATGTGCACAAAGGAAACCCTAAAACAACCATATTAACATCCTTTTATGAGTTTATCATTTCTTTTACTCTAAATAGGTTAACATCAATCCATGTTTCTAATTAAGCCTGATTTTCTGTTCTTTTACCCTAAATTAGGGTTTCTAGATTCATTATCTTATATGCGTGGTTCATAACCCTAAAACATGTAATTCCTCATCTAAAATAGAGTTGAATCTTCCATTATCATTCAACAGGTTAATATTAATCGAATTAACCGATTAAGCATCATAGATTCACTCATTAAAATCAATTAGGGTTTCTAACCAAATTTTAATACATTTTCCATCAACTTAACATACTTTTGTGAATAGAAATGAAATCAGGTTCTCAAACAATTTTTATCGTGTTCCTTGTATTTTTCTGATCAAATTTTAGATATTAAGTTTAGTCATCAAAGCTTCGTAGCAATTTCTAAAAATTTTACAAAGAAAAATATATCCTTGAATATTTCACAAAGAGGGCTATTTACCAAAAATAATAGGCTGCTCGATCGGTGGTCTGCTTGGACTACACAGGATCAGACGATCCATATCATGTGTCTCCACTATCTCGATCGTGCGTTGTAACCCTACACTAGCCCGTTGGATATCTCACAAGTCCATGGTGGTCCTTAATCCGAAAGCCACTACTTCTCATAATTCTTCTTTCTCTCGAACCCAGCCTATGGTAGGTCCGCGGCAGCACTCTCACCAGAGAGGAATCGATCCAGAGAGGGACAGAGAGTTAGGGATCTAGGAGTAGCCTTATGGGTCATGAAGATGATAGGAATCGAGAGGGGCTATATTTAGAGGGTCGGGGGGTCCCTCTAGGGTTTCACCAAACCTGTCTCCGCCCACACCTTCGAGTGATTTGGGCATTCATTCTAGAATACATGAAACACCCTAAATGCTAGGTTAGATGGATGTGGAATCATGTCCCAAAGACCCTTGTGGTCTTGGATTCCTAGCTGGTACCGTGTGATTCGATAAAATTGGATTAGAAATTCTCGGTTTCCCTTTCCCTTTCCTTTTTTGATTTTAGGTGGACGATGCACAGCCACCATCGGATCCATGGTCCCATGGACCACGTGGGGAATACGATGGTTGTCATCGTCCCCTTGTTTCCAATTTCTTAAAATCAAGGAAATTTGTGTATTAAACAAAGGAATCTTGTAAAAATCATATCTCTCTCCTCATTTCATATTTTTCACTCAAATTGTAGAGGAAACTCTGTCTTGGGATTATCAACTCGTGTATTAATTTTGAAACCCAAATTCCAAAGGAAAAGGGTGTTTCCTTCATATGCAAGTTATTCTTTAATAAAACCAAATTAATTGGTATTTCCTCTTTCTATTGCCATTATCTTATCATCTTGGATTATTGGAACACAAGGAACCCTAAAGGCACAAAATCCCATCTTGGGAAAAATTCCTTTGCCTTTTCCTTTATCCTTTCTCCCTTTCTTACTTATTTGTTTTATTAAATAACTCCCTTTTTCTTTTATTTTTCTTTTTCTTATTATTGGGATCAATAGCCAATAAATCCCACTAAACAACCAAACAAGGCTATTGTAAATGAAATCCATCCAATGCAAACAAATAAAACCATTATTGATTTCATTTATCATTAAAAGGAAGATTTACAAATTTCATTACATAGTCAAGAAAATGAGGTTGTAACACCATCAGTACTAGTGACACCTGAAGACACGAGACCAATGGGACCGCAATCCAACAATCATGACGCTTCACATCATACAGTCAGTAGCACCAATCTGTGGGACGGGTCAGTACTGCCGACAACACATTTGTACTACCGACAATATGCAATCCACGCCAAGGACATCAGAATATTGGGACCGTCGGTAGCGTCCATCAAAAAGATTTGAGATGAAAAGTCAGTACTACCAACACATTGTTGGTAATATTGATGACCCGTCAGGTAGTCAACCAAGATCTATATAAGGAGGGGGTGTGATTCATTTCTCTCCACACCTTCTTCACTAATCCTCTAAGCAAGTCTGTGAAATAATCTCTTGGTGTTTAGATTCTACATTGAGATCTCTTTTCTTAACCTCTTTCTAGTTCTAAAGATGGTACCAAGGTGGGATACTTCTTCATCTATGGGAGTTCCAAAATTGGTTCCCAAACTAGGTCAAAAATCTCATCCCAATGTTGATGTCAAGATGATTTATGAAGATGTGAAAAAGAGGAAGATGCATAAAATATGGTATGGCAACCATGAACTCATCACCTCGATTGGATTCACCGACAACATGTGCTTGGTCTGCGAGCATCAAGGGTTGTTAGGTGACTATCCCTTCTTCGATGACTAGTTTATATACCCAGATCTCATTTGTGAGTTTTTAGTGTAAGTAGAGGTCTGCATCATCCCTGAGCATGGGGATGGTTGGATGAATGGACACATCAGCCTTCGCCTCTACAACAAGGAGTACACTCTGATGTTGTAGTAGTTCAATGCCATATATGGATGGCCGAATGAAGGAGACCGCTTCTACCTTGACAACTTCAGCAGCAAGGTGGCATGAGAGCTATTGTCCAAGTTGCCAGAAGGCCAACACTTCAGTTGGCATACAAACTCTGTCAATGACATCGAGCATCCCTTTGCTCGCATACTCCATAGCCTCATCACCAACACTCTCCTTGCCAAATATTGCCAAGGGAAGGGGAAAACCCACCAAGTTGACCTCTTCTTTCTCTATAGGCTACTGGAATTGGGTGAAGGGAGTGTGAAATTTGGTGTTTTTTTCCTTCTTCACATTATGGGGGTCAAGCTTTAGGTGTAGAGGAAACCTCCAATTCATTTTGGAGGGTTGATCACACGAATAGCTCTACATATCAACCTATACCTCTCCACTGATGAACCACTGAAGGCCGCACCAAAGCTTGATCTGAAGCACTTCAAGAAAGCCAACCTCGTCAACACATGCCAGAATATTGTATACACATGTTGTACTGTAGGCACCCAGTATAAGGAACATGAGCTTCTAGATGCCATATTTGACTTGCAGGGAATGCACCTCATGCAGTGGCCTATAGATAGCTCATCTAACGAGGAGGAAGAAGATGTTGTAGTAGAAAATCAAAAGAAGGAGCATGATGAGGAGGAAGAGGAGGTGGAACCAACCTTCTCCATCACGTGGATGTCAGTTCCACACAAGAATCGATGACACTATGAAAATTCTAGTTCTTCTGCTCCACCACCATCACAAGAGGATCATCCATACTCTATGGAAGAGATGTACGTGATGCTTTAGGAAATAGAGCAAGGCCAACAACATCAATCAAAGACCTTGAAGGGCATCCACGACGTGCAGGGACAAATGTACCACAACTAGCTGGAAATATTTTAGAATGATCAACTTCTCTTGGCCAGTCAAGAGAATATGAATTTATGCCTGTAAAGGATGGAGGGATACCAACAGTCATTTTTTAATCACTATTGGACCAAGAGTACTTTGGTAGCTATTCACAACCTCCACCAATGCCACAACAGCTGCCAAGTTTTCGGGGGATGTTCTACCCCTTGATCCCAAAATGCCATATCCTCCACCACCAACCATGTGATATGGTACCACTGTTCCAACTCTTAAGCTATAATTTTGGGTATGTGGACATTGTCAAGTTCATGCTTGGGGGGTAGTTGGAACAGTTTCTATCCATAGTTTTATTTTCTTTAGTCTTTATTTGCTTTATTTTCTTTTTAGTTTTATCTTTTAAAGTTGTAGGATCCACAATATATCTAGTGTAAAAGTGGATTTTAATTGATGGTTCATGTCAAAGTCAATTGATCTTAATGTGTGCAACCAAAATTAAAAATTAAAATATTTTTTTCTTAGTTGCAAATTTCTTGAGTTGCACCACTTAGAGGAAGTGTATGGGCTAGTCATCTTAAGGACATTTAATATGAATGGACATCTTAATTATTCAATAAATGTGGATGAAGATGGGGTTTAAGCTTAAATTGATCAAAAAGTTAACGGGATCTTAAATTGAAGTTTAAGAAAGAAATCTTAAGTTTACCTTATACATAGGTACTTCGAGAGGGACATATCATAGTTATGAAAGGCTATGTCTCTTAATTATTTGATTCCACCCATCCTCCACTCATTATTGACTCACCACCTTAAGATGAATAAGGAATTTGAATGATTTCCAATTGTTTGCATTGCATTCCATAGTAGGTGACATGATATTTAATTTGCTTTTATTGAATTTGTACAAAAAAATGGGAAAAAAATATATGCATCAGCAGTTTTCATGCATTTTTCACCATCAACTATTTTTATCATGTAGATATGTTATTTTCTTTAGAAATAGAGTGTAACGATATACTTCCATACTCTCAGAAATAAAGAAAAAGAAGAAGAAAAAAAATGAATAATTTGTTAGTAAATCCCAAGCATAATTTCCATCATGCTAAAATAGTGGGGCTTTAATATATATATATATATATATATATATATATATATATATATATATATATATATATATGATGTTTGAAATGAATACGAAGAAAGGATATCCATATTTTTCACAAAAGAGAAGGAAACAAACCACATGATACATTCTTTACATTACTTAATTCTCATTTGAGTTGATGAGATATTTTTTATATGCATCATTCCACCCATAATTTTAGACATTAGGATTCATGCATTTTTTGTTCTCTTCACCATGGGTTCATCATGTTTTTTTCTTGCATAAACAATTTGGATGATACTTGTGAATCTCCACAACCACCTATTTCATACAAATCATTGTTGTTAATGGTAGGCCACTTTAATGATTTTTCTCCTCATTAATTTTTATACGACAAACTTCTTCCAAGTAGTTGGTAGTTAAGAAATAGCAATGTAGAATAGGGAATAACATAATGCACCAAGAAAATGCTTGATTGGTTAGGATGTTAACTGCTCTCTTGATAGTGTTCACTGATATAAGGGTGGACATCTTTTATGAATGTTTTTTGGACACTTAAGAGCAGTTAATTGTTCAGCGATTAATGAAGGCCAGTTTGGGACCGCTATGTGGGGATAGTTGAGAAATGATATTCATATTTTTATGTTCTTTTGTTGACTTGTATCAAACGCATATGAGAGTGTGATGCTGAAGGATGAGCAACATTTAAGCGTAGGGGAGTTTGAGGCTCTATTTATTTGTCATTTTCATAGGCTACTTTATATTGATTTTTTTGCACTTTTTGTTAATTCTCATATTAATTGTGCATTAATTACTTTTATTAGCTGGTTATACTTATTTTCATCAAATAAATATAATTGAAATGTTTCCAAATGATTTAGTATATTTTCGGAGTTTATGTTTAGATTTTATGCATTTTAGAAGAATGTACAAGAATTTACCCAGATCGGTACAGTCAAATTTGGAGTCAGTGGTACTGACACATGCTCAAGTTAGAATAGAAAGAAATTGAGAGGACTCATTAATACTTACATTCGAGTTGATACTACCCATTAAATCACAATGTTTTAATAAAGAATTATCAAAGCAACTTGGTACTATCGACACCCATTCGGTAGTACTGACAACTTGATAGGTGGCCACAAAATTAGAGGATTTAGTAGTACCGACACCATTTCGGTCGTACCAACACCATGTCGATAGTACCGACATATCAGGATTAGGAAGATCTAAAGACATCATTTAATCCAATGGCTGAGGTTTTAACTTTCCCAAATTCACTCTTATGACTTAGGGGAAGTACGACCAGACCTACCTATCTCATCTTTTACATCGTAGATGTCCGGGAGAAAGAGAGAGGAGAAAGTGGAGAAGAAGATTGCATTCAGGACGATCACAACACTTCTTGTGGACAGATTTGTAGTCGAAAGGTAGAAAATCGGCATCTATGCGAGAAGGGATTGTTTGAACCGTCTACTTCAGGGGTTCTTCATGTTCTCCACATTTTTTCTCTTCCCTTTGATGTTTTTGACTATGGCAACAATGTGGGGCTAATCCACACATTCCTTAGGACCCGAGAGTAGCCTGGTTATGCATTGTAATTTACTCTTATGAATTAATTCATCAATATCTCTTAATATCTAGATTTATTTCTATGAGAATGAATGAACTATCCATGCTTGATCACCATAGTTTGTAAACCTTTAATTGCTTTATAAAAAGAAAACTAATGGTCGGAAACTCATAGAAATACATGTTCTATGAAGCCCTTTGACAAAGGTGGCATACAAACATGAGAAGATTGTCTAGAACAATTGATAAAGCACCTATCTAATAACACAATCGATACAAGAGTGGGTATGATGGAACCATTTGTTACCCTCATCCTACCCCCCCATTGGCTACAGAGTTAGTGGAAGTAGGGTTTAGGCACTCATCCATAGAATGCCACAAATATTTCACACATGCAATATATTTGTAAAAGCATTAACCATCTACCAAGATACTAAAAGGGGATAGACACACATGTACCCATTTATACTCATAACATCCCACTGATGTTTTATTCATAGTGTAGAACCATGAGTGCAGTGAATCTTCACTTGGCAACTAAAAATTCGATAAACAAAACATATGAATACGAAAGCATTAATTATGCTATTAAAAGGCATGTAAATAGTGTAAAAATAATACAAAACTTTCTTGGCCAGAAACATGATCAAAGTCAAGAAGAAGAAACGAAGCGAGAACACTTAACGATATCATTTTATAAAAAGCATGTTTTGGGTTCCTTAATCCATTATGTCAACATTAAGTTGCATTATGGTTTCTTATATATTATTTTCAAGGTATGTCAACATAGAATACTCAAACATGCAAGTAATAATCATAGGAACCATATCTCAAACAAGTAAGTAAGTAAGTAATTAAGCTTTCATACGAGCATACATACAAGCAATCCAATGTCATAGTAGGGTCAAGAGGAAAATGTACCTTTCAGTAGAGTACTAGATTTATATTTTGATTAAGAAAACTATTTATAGCAATCTTGACTAGATCTTGGTAATTGAGTAAACATAGATATCTTGATATTTTGAATAAGTGCAATTGTATTAATACCAACATGATTAGGTATCATCAATCATTATCATGGTGGTTGGATGTGTCACATAGATCTAGCTATCATATCTTTCATCATTGATTTCAACATCTCAACTAGGTCGTGCATATGCATTATCAAGCATCATAGTATGTCCTGATTTCATCTAGAAACTATGGTGACACATTGCAACTATGATAGGGATCATAATCATTAAATTGTCACCCCTAGAGTATAGCCGGGGTCTATATGAGTTAGTTGTTGCAACCATCTTCAAAATATAGATTTGAGACCATTAAATAATGTAGATGATCATTAGGGAAAGACTCAAAAAAGATTAGAGACTAGTTATCAATGTGGATGCTAGATTATATTTCAAGTCTAGATTATGGCAATTGATAACATACATTCACAAGAATATTCCATAATGCATGCAAGGATACAAGGCATGTAAGATTATTGATTTTAGAGCCATTAAATCATCTTGGACATCAAAGAACAACATAGGGGCAAGTGTGAAGACTCAACATCAATGTATCCACATAAGGAAAATTTCAAGGTTCAAGGCACACAATCAAACCAAGATAGGATGCTAGCATGAACAAATTTAAACCCTAGTACAACATACATCAAGAATTACTGATGTAGGTCAAGCATGAAGATTAGAGACACATTCACCAAGGTTAAGAACTAAAGAAGTAACATTTAGCATAAAATCCCAATCTAGGTCATTCAAGCAACATTGGACCATTTTAGGATACATGGAAGTACAAAGTTCAAATCTTGATGTATATTAGGTTCAAGGTACTGATATTAGGCTAACAACAAGTTTCAGGACATAACTTATCAAGATCATTCATTCAATAGCACACATAATCTTAAAAGAACTTCAAAAGCATGCATTTTGGGATATTAATAAAGGAACAAGCAAAACTAGGGTCAGTAAGTATTTTATTTGGATAGCATACATTTTTTGACTAAAAAGAATATATTACATGTTACATTTGACAAAAGGAGTCATGAGATACACATTTTTTGAGTTTTACTTAATTCCAGGCGATGCAGACCCTTGGATCAAGATCCAAGTGCTATAGGAACGTTGAGTAGAGTGATCTTGGTCTGGGAAAGAGGGTGGAGGGCCACATGAGGGAAAGTTCTTCAATGGCCCCTAGTTCCCCACCTCTGATGATCTCTCATTGAGTGGATGCTAGTGCCTAAAAAATGTTAGCCACTGACGCTCATCAGAACCCACTGTGGCTCCTCGCAAACATACTGAACCAATGAAAACAACGACAAGCTTGCCATAGTGAGGGTCATGTCGAGGCCAGAGTGCATGAAAATCCTAGAAAAGGAGACGATCAAACCTTCCTTGGCGTCACAAAATTTCCTGGTCTCCCATCTCAGCGAGAGAGGGGCCAAGGAGAAAACCTCCAACCCAAGCTCCACGGAGGCACTAATGCTACCCCGACAGAGTTGGGGGAGAATAAAGGGTGAAAGGGAGGCCTCTTCGGTACAAGAGGAAGTTTAAAGATAGGGGAAACAAAGAAGAGAAAGGAGGAAAGTGGATTTAGGATTTTATTGGAGAAAAAAGGAGCGGGAAGGGATAGGTTTCTGGCACTTAAGTTGGAGTAGGTGGTGTCGGTGCCATCAATATAATTCTCAGTACGAAGAAAGGGAACGAGGCAAGTAAATTTGAGGGATCGATCTGAGGCTAGTAAGTTTGAGGGCCGAGATCCCACACCCAATGATTCAGGGTTTGCAATTGGTCTATCAAAAGAGTGTGGCTCTCAAACTTGACAAGAGAAAACACACCCACCTTGCTAGGTCTCATCCACCAAATGGGCCCAAAAGGGGTTAAAACAAGCTAAAATTTATTAATAAATCAAGGTTTAGGTACCAAACCTCAAGAGGACATAATGGGAAAAAGTGGATTTTAGCATAAGAATAAATTAATTACTCTTTTGACCCTTGTATTTCCACTCATGAACTTGCATTATTTTTCTTGGCTCCTAAATCAATGTTGAGACTCAAATTCAAAATATAGTGATCAATGTGAACTTTATACACATTATAACACCTTAAATTTGATTAATTCATCACTTAGTCCAATGAAGTAAATTGATCCATCAAACTTCATCGTATGGTTCTCAAACTTCTTCTAAATATACTTCACATTATTTTGAAGCTATGGTCCAAAAATCATCTCATTTGGATGTTCCTACCATTTCCTATGGATTATTGAAGTTTTTTTAATACTAATGACTACTTTATTTATTCACATTATCTTACATGATTACATCTTGCACCTATGTACTCTACACTTGGTACGTTGGAGTTCTCATTGTCATTTGTTTCATCTACATAGAATTTCATGATACCCATTGGTGGGTGTACAAAGTCTTCATGTGACATATTTCTTTTAAGATGTAATTTAGCTAGTCCATCCACAACTTGGTTGCCTTGCCGCCCTATGAATTGCACCTCGGCACCTTCGGTCTTCCGTTTCTTCCACTTATATCTCTAGTAAGAAAATCGTGGGTATTCCTTCAAATTGGCCACCAACGCCTTCACAACTATGATGTTGTCTATTTCTATAACTACTCTTGGCCATCTTTGTGCTTGAGCCTTATCCATGGCTAGCATAACTCCTTCAAGTCCTGCTTCCACAACTGAAGTGCTTCTAGTTTTTCTTGCCCAATGTCCCTGCCATGTTTCTGTCTCATCTCTAGCTACTGCCACCACTGCTGACTTAGATTGGTTAACAGCAACATTTACATTTATCTTGATTGAGCCTCCGACTGGTTTACTCCATTGAGTTCTCTGCAGGTTCCTCCATCTGGAGGTTGTCATTTTCTTCATTTCATTATTTAATTGTATCTCTCTTTTGATGCTCTCTACCAGATGCTCTGTAGGTTTTCTTTCCCCTTCAAAAACTTGTAAGTTCTGACACCTCCAGAGATTATGGCATGCAATCCAGAAGCTTTCCTTGGGCATTTGGAGTTGTTTAGTCGACACCTTGACCCAGTCTTCCTTGTTGTCTGGTCTGAGGAATCGTACCAGATCCTCTAGGGACATAAACATTCTCTAGACCTCCTTCACTGAATCATAGTCACATAGAGAGTAAATGCAAGTTTCCATTTCCTATGGATTATTGAAGTTAATGTGTTGAAAACCATTATTTTTGTCTTTTATTTGACCTTTTTTCCATGTCAGCAATCCAAGGCAAGGATCTAGGGGGATCACAACCCTTGGACCTACCTCTCATGGATCCCGGCCTAATCCAACAGCCATGGACATGTCTTCTACATCCCGCAATCAGCGGGGAGGATTAAATGAAGACCGAGAATAAGATCTCCCGCCTACGGCCATGAATCAAAATTATATATGAGCCAAAATGCTCCTCTTGCAATTTTGAATGGATCAAACCCTAATTTTAACTGGGTTTCTCACATTGTTTCCCCACCAAAATGAGTTCCTCACTCCTCCATCTCCTTCCAGCATCCATGGCTGCTACCCCAACTTTTCTTAGACCTAAACCTAGTCCCTAATGCTTTATAAACACCCCTCGAGGATCACCATCACCACACCTATCTACGACCCTCTTTCTCACTCTCTCATGTGGTCTTGAGCACCCCTATTTCCCCTCCCTTCTTATCCTCTTTTGGGCACTGCCATCGCATAAGATATTTTTGGCATTTCACCCTCACACTGCCAACCTCTTCTGCTCAACCACCCCTTGCTCTGTGGGGTCACAACGATCTCGGACAGCACTCCCACTACCTCCATTAGAGCCTCCTGCTCTAGTTAGCTTCCACGTCAATGAGTTGTCTGCCACATCTTTTTCTCATGTGTGGGTGCTGAATGAAGGGGAAAGAGCCCCCAAACCAGCTGGTCCAAAATAGAAATTGCCCGGTCTGAAAGAACCCAACAAATCGCAATTGAACCAGTTATTAGAGATTGAACTGGCCATTTTTGCCTCTGAACTAGGCCACCAAGCAAGGGAGCTGCCTCACCTACATGGAAAAATACCGACCATCCTTTACACATCGAATGACCCCTCTTTTCTTGATTAAAGGTATTTTTGCTCCCTCTCTCCTAAAAAATCAAATTAATGGATATATCTTACAAAAATCGTATATAATGCACCCTATCTCCAAAAATTACTTATAAATAGTCGATCTTGATCAGAAAAATCGAATGAATCATTTAAAAATGATTGCCTAATTCTGATTGATTCTCACTGATAAACCTATATTTGAATCTATTGCTTATTTTAGTTTATCAAATGGCTCAATAATGATGTTTAATCTTTGGAAACCCTAGGTTTGGACTCTGATGATTATCTTGAAACCTAGATCTAATCTATTTGACTCATATACTCTTGAAAATGAATCATTAGTGATCTAGATCTATTTACTAGATTCGATCTTTACTATAATCTTTATGACTAATGAGTAGTCTTCATATTGATCTTAATCTTGCAAAACCCTTGATATATTTTTCACCCATAAATCTGATCTTGAATTCTAGTTATGCTAAGTATCATGATGATGATCTAGAAGTTTAATGAGGAATTGGATAATGATCATAAATTACGGTTAACACATATGATCCTAGAAAACCTAGGTAAGTCTCACACTCAAAAATACCTGACACTTGAAATAATGTTGGACATATTGAAATATAGCTGATTATATGTGAATGACCCAACCATAAGGTTGACATAGGAAAACTGTAACTCTAATCTTGAATATTGAAACATGATCTACAAATATCATGATCCTGACCCTTGATCCAAACATTGTGATTTAGGATCTGTCTCGAAGGGTCTACCTACTACTTGTTGATATCTATACTCAAAATCCTCAGTGAAAGGTATGTTATTCTATTTCCTCCTTGGTTGAATTGAAGATACTTTTTATGTATATCTTGATTGTATACTTGGCTATATACTTATTTGAACTATTGTTCCCTATTAATTAGGATTCTGTATTTCTTATATTATATTTTGAGACAAACTAGAAAACATAAATGATATGTCCATTATGATTGCTCGTATATTGATAATGATGATTTTGTTGATTTTGTTGATATTGAGTGCAAGTAACCCCTCATTCAGAGGTGGACATGTACATTGGCCTCCTACCTCATATGACGAGAAGGATCCTGGTGACCTTCCCCATCACGTTGGGGCAATAGAGTCACACAATATATATAAGCATGCTTCTTGATTGCAGCATAATGGGAACTCGTAATAAAAAGTGAATTGTTTTGAAATAAACATCTTGTCGAATAAATGTTGATTTTTGAAATTTCTTGTACACTTTTCAATATAAGTCCCGCCAAGTTTACACTTTTTCTATAAACCATTTTACTCATTTTTATTTATAGTACCATGCAATTGCATTGACTTGATTTTCTTGATTTTAGGAAAAATATTAAAAACTTGACTATATCGCTTCCACACTCATATACTCCTATGAAAAATATTGATCTACAGTATCTCCTATATTGGGTTTGTTGTTCTTTAAATTTCCTAGTTTTTGAGTTATTATTTCTTATTGTACATGTCAAGGTGTTAGATCCTATCGGGCCACTCAGGGACGGGCACTTCAATCCCTTACTACTGTCTACAACAAAATATTAGACACTTGACTATATCGCTTCTGCACTCATATATTCTGATGACAAAGATTGATCTACAATAAATCCTATATTGGGTTAGTTGTTCTTTAAATTTTCTAGTTTTCAAGTTATTATTTCTTATTGGATATGCCAGTGTGTTAGATCATATCGGGCCACTCAGGGATGGGTGCTTCAATCCTTTACTATTGTATATGCAGTAGGATTGGGATTGGGGTAAGAATGGTTCTGTGATAGTTGGTAACAAAGTTTCTTGATTTTCGGAAAAATATTGGAAACTTAACTATATTGCTTCCAAACTCATATACTCTGATGACAAAGATTGATCTACAATATCTCCTATATTGGTTTAGTTGTTCATTAAATTTCTAATTAGTTTTTGAGTTATTATTTCTTATTGTATATGTCAGTGTGTTAGATCCTATCGAACCTCATTCTCACTCTCTTGTTCGGTCTCAAGCACCCTTGTTTTCCCTCCCTTCTACTCCAGTTCTGGGCGGCGCCGCCGCATAAGATATTTTGGGCATTTTGCCCTCACACCTCCAACATCTTCCTTTAAGTCACCCCCTTCTCCATGGGGTCACAATGATCTTGGACGACACTCCTACTGCCTCCATCAGAGCCACCTGATCCAGTTAGCTTCCACACCGACCAGTCATATGCCGCATCCGATTCTCATCTACGGGTACATAATGAACGGGAAACAATCCCCAAATCAGTAGGTCTAAAACAGAAACGGCCTGGTTTGAAAGAACCCAACAAATTACAATTGAACCAGTTATTAGAGATTGAACCGATCATTTTAGCCTCTGAACTGGACTGCCAAGAAAGGGAGCTGCCTCACCCATGTGGAAAAATTTTGACCGTCCTTTTACACATAGAACGGTATTTTTGCTCCCTCTGCTCAAAAATCAAATAAATAGATAGATCTTGCAAAATTCGTATTTAATGCACCCTAGCTCCAAAAATTACGTATAAGTAGTCAATCTTGATCATAAAAAATCCAATGAATCATTTAAAAATTATTGTTAAGCCTAATTATGATTGATTCTAACTCATATCCCTATATTTCAATCTATTGCTTATTTTAGTTTATCAAATCGCTCAATAATGATGTTTAATCTTTGGAAGCCCTAGATTTGAAATCTGATAATTTTCTCAAAACCTAGATCTAATCTATTTGACTCATCTACTCTTAATAATTAATCATTAGTGATCTAGATCTATTTACTTGATTCAATCTTGATTATAATCTTTATGAATAATGAGTAATCCTGATATTGATATTAATCTTGCAAAACCCTTGATATACTTTTGACCCATAAATCTGATCTTGAATTCCAATTATGCTAAGTATCAAGTAATGATCTAGAAATTTGATGAGGAATTGTATAATGATCATAAATTAGGTTAACACATATGATCCTAGAAATCCTAGGTAAGTCATTCACAATCAAAGATACCTGACACTTGAAATAATGTTGGACATATTGAAATATGGGTTCATTATAAGTGAATCACCCAACCATAAGGTTGACATAGGAAAAGTGTAACCCTAATCTTGAATATTGAAACATGATCTCCAAATATCATGATCCTGACCCTTGTTGCAAACATTGTGATTTAGGATCTGACTCGAAGGGTCTACCTACTACTTGTTGATATTTATACTCAAAATCCTCGATGAAAGGTACGCTATTCTATTTCCTCCTTGTTTGTATTGAAGATACTTTTTATGTATCTCTTGATTGTATACTTGTCTATATGCTTGTTTGAACTATTGTTCCCTACTGATTAGGATTATGTATTTCATATATTATATTATGAGACAAACTGGAAAAAATAAAGGGCATGCCCATTATGACTACATGTATACTGATAATGAGGATGATGTTGATAATGTTAATAATGTTGATATTGAGTGCAAGAAACCCCTCATTCGGAGGTGGACTTGTACGTTGGCCTCCTACCTCATATGAGGAGAAGGATCTTGGTGGCCTTCCCCATTGTGTTGGGGCAATAGAGTCACACAATATATCAGCATGCTTCTCGATTATAGCATAATGGGAACTCGTAATAAAAAGTGAATTGTTTTGAAATAAACATCTTTTCTAATAAATGTTGATTTTGGAAATTTGTTGTTACACTTTTCAATATAAGTCCCGCCAAGTATACTATTTTGCTATAAACCATTTTACTTGTGTTTATATAGCTTACCATGCAATTACATTGACTTTGTGTCTTGATTTTCTTGACTTTAGGTGAAATATTAGAAACTTGACTATATCGCTTCTGCACTCATATACTCTACTGACAAAGATTGATCTAAAATATCTCCTATATTTGGTTAGTTGTTCTTTAAATTTCCTTATTTTTGAGTTATTATTTATTATTGTATATGCCAATGTGTTAGATCCTATCAAGACACTCAGGGATGGGCTCTTCAATCCTTTACTACTGTCTAGGTAGTAGGATTTGGATTTGGGTAAGAATGGTTCTATGACAGTTGGTAAGAATGGTTTCATGACAATCGAATTGAAACACTACAAAGTCTTCTAGCATCTCATCTCTTCTATAAGGACTACTCAAGCCACCCATGTAGGTGAAGATTAGGTAGTCTTCTCATCTCCTCATGTGGTCCTTCTGTTGTGACCATTTACAACATGATGTCTAGATTGTGGGTAGCTTGAGCATGGGAAAAATGAATATCAATAGAAAATTTCAAAAGTTGATACCATGATCTGACCTTAATTTGAAAACTCAAATTTGATCAATTAATTTTGAAATCAAATACTTTTCTATGACCCCTAATATCATGAAAATTGGATTTAATAAACACTAGACTACATGCTTTCTATGTTGAGGTAAATCTGGATATGGTGAAATAAGGATGACTTATACCTTATACCTCATTGTTGATGAGGTCTCTATTTGATTAATATCCATGTTGCACTATTGTTGATTAAACCTCACATAGTTAAGCAAAAAAATTCCTTATTTGATACACATCATGATTATTCCATCAAATTATTAATCTTAATGACTCACAAAATCATGATATTAGACTTTGATACAGAGGGCACATCCCTTATTGACTATTCATGCCTATTTGTAATCTGGATTTTGATATGATGATCATGGACCTAAATCATACACCTATTTTCAAATTATATCACTACCTTAATTATGAAAGGAAAGGAATGCAAATCTTGACATTATTTCCCTATTATGATCTTGAATTTAGATCTCGTGACCTTATGGAATATGATTTAATCATTGATACTCTCTCTATTTGAATAATCTCAATGGATCATGACTAATGTTAGTAATGTGCTAGATTAGGGTGGTACTTGACTCATGACTTCCCTAACCTAAGTAACATCCCTATTATGACTACCTCTAAATTTTCATCTTGTTTATTATTTAGAGTCTAGAAAGGTATACCCTTCCACCCAATTTGGATTGGTTGACCTAACATTAATAGGCTAAACTCGTGATGATATTGATACTCAATCTTGAATCTTGATTTAAATGACAATCTTGAAATACGATAATAATGACTATAGCTTGTGGTTGACTTCCTAGATAGACCTAGGTCTAGATCATTCATTAACCTTGGAAACCATGATAATGAAATGTTAATATGTTGACCAAATATTGCTTGAATATTGTTGATAGAAATTTAATATAGAAGAGTGATCTACCCTAAGGTATAAATAGGAATCTAAACCCTAGCTTCAAAATTCTGGACCTATGACTTTTGATGTCAAAAAATCTCCACTCTTTATATTGATATATAATAATGTGGCTCACAATTATCCAATCTCAATAACGATACAAATCCTATGATCACACTATTTGGACATTGAGATATATGACTAATGACTTCAAAATCCCAAACATTGAAAATTTTGAAATGATGACTATTTTGACTCTCTCGATTTATGACTTAGAGTTTAGCTCTCATCAGGACTAGGGTGGGACCTCCCGTTAATTTTGAGCTTGAAAATCGATATCATTTATGACTTAGGGTTTAGTTCTCATCGGGACTAGGGTGGGATCTCCCATTGATTTTGAGCTTGAAAATCATGATATCAAAAGTATGATGTTGTCTAGAAATTTTTGAAATATGAAATCTCAAATCTTGGGTGTATAACCACACCTAGGCCAATGTATAGGCTAGGACCCTGAGATATTGGGATTGAAAGTCACATTGTACACTTGATTCAAGAACTCTATTTGTTTGACCTAAAATATGAACTCACCAAATTTGGGATCAGTAGGATGCTCTCCATATTTGTGACTCATATGATGACTTTGAACAATATATGCATTGACCTTGATACTCAATTGCTCGATGATGAAACAATGACGATGTTGGTACCAAGTTAGTTATGATTTGAAACATGAAACATCAATTATGATTATTGGACTACTTGAACTTTGAGGACATGATTTTTATTATATAGTTTACGATGTTCTAGTAATTAAGGGTATAATCTGGATTTGGATCATTCTAATTTTGAGGATGTTTTTGAATTTTGGGGACAAAATTCCTTTTAAGGAGGAAAGTATGTGACTAAGTGGATTTTAGCATAAGAATGAATTAATTACTCTTTTGAACCATGTATGTTCACTCATGAACTCACATTATTTTTCTTGACTCCTATATCAATGTTGAGACTCAAATTCGAAATATTGTGATCAATGTGAACTTTATACACATTATAACACCTTAAATTTGATTAATTCATCATTTTGTACAATGAAGTAAATTGATCCATCAAACTTCATCATATCGTTCTCAATCTTTTTCTAAATATTCTTCACATTATTTTGAATCTATGGTCCAAAACTCATCTCATTTGGACGTTCCTACCATTTCCTTTGGATTATTGAAGTTAATGTGTTGAAAACCATTATTTTTGTCTTTTATTTGACCTTTTTCCATGTCAGAAATCCAAGGTAAGGATCTAGGGGTGATCCCAGCCCTTGGATCTACCTCTTGTGGATCCTGGCCTAATCTAGTAGCCATGGACCCATCTTCTACCTCCCACAATCAATGGGGAGGAATAAATGAAGACTGAGAATAAGATCCCCTGCCTGTGACCATGAATCATTATTCTATGCGAGCCAAAATGCTCTTGTCGTGATTTTGAACAGATCAAACCCTACTTTTGACTAAGTTTCTTGCATTGTTGCACAACCGAAGTGAGTTCCTCACTCCTCCATCTCCTTCCGGCGGCCATGGCTGCTACCCTAACTTTTCTTAGCCCTAACCTAGTCCCCAATGCTATATAAACACCCCTCGAGGATCGCCATCACCACACCTATCTATGACCCTCATTCTTGCTCTCTCGTTTGGACTCAAGCACCCCTATTTCCCCTCCCTTCTTCTCCTATTATGGTTGGCTTCACCGCATAAGATATTTTGGGCAATTCTCCCTCACACCGCCAACATCCTCCTTTCAACCACCATGTACTCTATGGGGTCACACCGATCTCAGACGGCACTCCCACTAGCTCCATTGGAGCCTCCTACTCCAGTTAGCTTCCACACCGATTAGTCATCTGCCGCATCTTCTTCTCATGTGTGGGTACTGAACGGAGGGGAAAGAGCCCCCAAACTAGTCGGTCCAAAATAGAAACCGCTAGTCTGAAAGAACCCAATAAATCACAATTGAACCAGTTATTTGATATTGAACCGGCTGTTTTATCCTCTGAACTGGACCACCAAACAAGGGAGTTGCCTTTCCCATGTGGACAAATCTTGACCATCCTTTACACATCAAACGGTCCATCTTTTCTTGATTAAAGGTATTTTTTCTCCCTCTCTGCTCAAAAATCAAATAAATGGATAGATCTTGCAAAAATCATATCTAATGCACCCTAGCTGCAAAAATTACGTATAAATAGTCGATCTTGATTAGAAAAATTCAATAAATCATTTAAAAATCATTTTTGAACCTAGTTCCGATTGATTCTCACTAATATCCCTATACTATAATCTATTGCTTATTTTAGTTTATCAAATGGCTCAATAATGATGTTTAATCTTTAGAAACCCAAGATTTGGGCTCTAATGATTATCTTGAAACCTAGATCTAATCTACTTGACTCATCTACTCTTGAAAATGAATCATTAGTGATCTAGATCTATTTACTTGATTAAATCTTGATTATAATCTTGATTATAATCTTTATGAATAATGGGTAATCTTAATATTGATCTTAATCTTGCAAAACCCTTGATATACTTTTGACCCATAAATCTGATATTGAATTCCAATTATGCTAAGTATCATGATGATGATCTAGAAATTTGATGAGGAATTGGATAGTGATCATAAATTAGGTTTAACACATATGATCCTAGAAAACCTAGGTAAGTCATTCACACTCAAAGATACCTGACACTTGAAATAATATTGGACATATTGAAATATGGGTGGATTATATGTGAATGACCCAATCCTAAGGTTGACATAGGAAAAGCGTAACCCTAATCTTGAACATTGAAACATGATCTCTAAATACCATGATCCTAACCCTTGATCCAAACATTGTGATTTAGGATTTGACTGGAAGGGTCTACCTACTACTTGTTGATATCTATACTCAAAATCCTCGAGGAAAGGTATGCTATTCTATTTCCTCCTTGGTTGTATTGAAGATACTTTTTATTTATCTCTTGATTATATACTCGGTTATATACTTGTTTGAACGACTATTCCCTACTGATTAGTATTCCATATTTCTTATATTATATTTTGAGACAAATTGGAAAACATAAATGACATGCCCATTATGACTGCCTATATATTGATAATGATGATGATGTTGATAATGTTGATAATGTTGATATTGAGTGCAAGAAACCCTTCATTCAGAGGTGGACTTGTACGTTGGCCTCCTACGTCATAAGAAGAGAAGGATCCTGGTGACCTTCCCCATTGTGTTGGGGCAATGGAGTCACATAATATATATAAGCATGCTTCTCGATAACATCATAATGGGAACTTGTAATAAAAAGTGAATTGTTTGAAATAAACATCTTGTTGAATAAATGTTGATTTTGGAAATTGCTTGTTACACTTTTCAATATAAGTCCGTCCAAGTATTCTCTTTTGCTATAAACATTTTTACATGTTTTTATATAGTGTACCGCGCAATTGCATTGACTTTGTGTCTTGATTTTCTTGATTTGAGGAAAAATATTTGAAACTTGACTATATCGCATCTACACTCATATACTCTGATGACAAAGATTGATCTACAATATCTCCTATATTGGGATAGTTATTCTTTAAATTTCCTTATTTTTGAGTTATTATTTCTTATTGTATATACTAGTGTGTTATATCCTATTGGGCCACTCAGGGATGAGCGCTTCAATCCTTTACTACTGTCTAGTCAGTATGATTGGGATCAGGGTAAGAATGGTTCTGTGACACATAATTTGGGCTATGGTGGTCTAGAAGAGGTGATTTTGCACCATTGGAAAGATAATTCAATCTTCCACAACATGAGATACATTTTATTAAAGGAAAGTGAATTCAATGGATTCAATTGTGATTACAAGTTGATGATACCTAGAAGCATGACACTTAGCTCAAAACTCAAAATTAGGGTCATGATTAGGTTCACAGTGATATTTAATCAAATATAGCTCATCCATTCAGTATAAGGTGACTAAAAGTCATCAAATTAGGGCCAAGGAAGGTAATAGAGTATAGCAAGGCATTTAATGAATCATGATGTACATAATTTGAATGAGAGTAAAAATCTTGGTTATTACAGTGGGGTTTGTGTTATATTAGGTAGTGAATTACGCCATGAGATCGGGTAATTCTCGCTATAGGCTCTTAATATAGGGATAGGAGATATTTTTATTAATGTTTTGATATTAAATTGCAATGTTAACTGTGGTGAAACCACTTCATAGGGAATTCACTCAAAATGAGATAAACAACCAATAATTTAGATTTATTTTCTATTCTAGATAATTAAACCAATCAATCAAGTTTCTTTAGCCTAAGATGATTGTATCATAGTTAGTAATAGTCTCTGAAATTATGTTTCGCTGTGTTTGACATTCGTGCCTCATTAGCCTATTTTACTCTGATAGCGTACACTTATGTTTTAAGCGTATAGAAAATACCTATAAGTTATACATAATGCTTGTTCCTCAAATGAGAGTAGCAGTCCCCAATGTGGAATTCTCGGGCACTGGGAAGACCTTTGAGAGGTTGAGATGTGTCAGAGCTATGGAGTATATTGGTTAGGAAGATCCAACATATGTGTATCTTTGGTTAACAAAGCTAGAGAAGTCTTTAAAGATCCTTAGCATTCCTGAGGTTGATAAGGTGAAGCACACAATGTATCTTCTGAAGGGAAGTGTTGGCCATTGGTGGGCCATTGAGGAAGAGAAACGACCAGGTGTTGAGGTCATCTGGGAGGCATTCATTTGGGAGTTTGTCAGCAAGTAGTTCCTACGTACGTATCTTTATGACAAGATCTCTCAGTTTGAGAAGATCAGCCAAGGACCCATGTCTATCAATGAATATGAGATGAGATTCATGCAGTTGTCGTGGTTCTATCCTTACATGGTGGCTACAGATGAGGAGAGGATCACACATTTTGAGAAGGGTCTAAATGGTGAGCTGACTACAGTTGTGGCAGTGCTTGATAATTGAGAGAAGTTTGCAATGTTCATGGAGTCTATTAGGAGGATTGAAAGATTTGTGGTTGGGAAGTGGGAGAAGAGTGCCAAGAAGAGGCATGTACAATACCAGGGATAGTCCTCATGAGGCTTTAAGAAAACAAGATTTTCTTCACTACCAGATCAGCAAAGGTCCAGTGTACAGACTCAATGGACACCAAGCAAAGGTAGAGGCTAAAGTTTTCCACCAGTAGGAGCCACCACTGTAGTGTCGGTATTAGTAACAGGGCCATCAAGGCCATCGTATGAGAATAGAACATGCTAAATGTGTGTTTAGGTCAGGGATAACAAGTAGTTTTGTTCCATGAAGGATGACGAGGTGACCCAACAACCGAGGCATAGTCAGTTGGGCTCGTAGAGACAATAATACAAAATCGGAAGAGGACAAGGACATGGACATGCATCACATGTTGGTTCTTCAGCACATGCCAGTAGGGGACAGGGACGTCATTAGGCAGTGGCTAGATTCTATGCCATGAGGCATCTAGAAGGAGTGGTCAACCCGTGAGTAGTGACAGGTCATGTGGATTTATTTCATTCTGATTTGTCTTCTTCTTGCTATATATCTATTTTGGTTGATCTGGGTGTGAACCACTCTTTTATGACTCATGAAGTGATTTCTAATAGCTCTTTGTGTGTTAGATGTAGACGTGATAGCCTTTGGTTAGAAACCCCTTTGGTTGGTTCCACGGAGTTGTGGGAGGTGTGTCTATCATGTTTCCTTTCTTTTTCATAACATAGCATTCAAGTGGACCTCATACTGCTTGACATGCATGGATTTGATGTGATCCTTGGAATGGAAAAGAAGTATTGTGCAGTCTTAGAATATGGTGCCAAGGTGGATTATTTTTGATATGGCAATGAGATGTGGATCTTCCAAGGAGATAGGAAGATTCTTTTAACATGTCGGGTGTCGGTGATGGTGGCAAAGAGGTTGATGAGGCAAGGTTGCGAGGCATTTTTAGCACATGTGAGGGATACTAGGGTGAGGAATCCTAGTATGCAGGAGTTACCAATTGTTTGTGAGTTTGAGGACATGTTTCTAGAGGAGTTTATAGGTGTTCCCCCACCTCGAGAGATTGATTTTGAGATCAATCTAGTCCTAGGTACCCAGTTGATAGCACATGCATCGTATAGAATGGTGCCAGTAGAGATGGCAAAGTTGAAGAAACAGTTGCAAGAGCTACTTGAGAAGGGTTTTATCATACCAAGTGCATCACCATGGGGTGCTCCAGTACTTTTTGTGAAGAAGAAAGATGGATCTACGAGGTTTTGCATAGACTACAGGTAGTTGAACAAGGTGACGATAAAGAACAAGTATCCCTTGTCACGGATTGATGACCTGTTTGACTAGTTGTGTGGTGTTGCAATCTTCTCCAAGATAGATTTGAGATCAGGATATCAGCAGTTGTGGATAAAGGAAGATGACATACCTAAGTCAACATTTAGGACTCGGTATGGTCATTAGGATTTTGTGGTTATGCCATTAGGGCTAACCAATGCACCGATAACATTTATAGATCTAATGAACATGGTGTTTGGACCTTATTTGGACCAATGCATAGTAGTGTTTATAGATGATATCTTGATCTACTCTAGGGACAACTAACAACATGAATAACATCAACATCAGGTGCTGACCACATTGAGACAGCATCAGTTGTATGCCAAGTTCATCAATTGTGATTTTTGACTGAAGGAGGTGTCCTTCCTAGGACATGTGATATATACTAAGTGAGCTCATGTGGACCCCAACATAGTGGAGTCTGTGAAAGAGTGGGAGCAGCTAAAGACATCGATAGTAGTTCATAGTTTTCTAGATTTGGTAGGATAGTACGATAGGTTCATCAAGAACTCCAGTTCAGTGGCGTTACCCCTAACGAAGCTAACAAGGAAAGATGTGCCTTTTGTATAGGATGACAAGTGTCAGTATGCCTTCCAGTTGTTAAGTGAGACGATGCTAGTACGCAATATTAGTTCCGCTTGATCAAGGGAAGGGATACATAGTCTTTTGTGATGCGTCGAGGAATGGTTTGAGTTGCGTGCTAATGCAGGAAAAGAATGTGATTTCTTTTGCTTCGCGACAACTTAAGAAACATGAGGAGAACTACCCAACCTATGATCTAGTACTAGCTGGAGTGGTCCATGCATTGAAGATCTGGAGGCACTAACATCAGGGAAAGAAGTGTCACATCTTCATAGATCACAAGAACCTAAAGTACATGTCTTCACAATAGGATTTAAACACACAACAACGATGATGGATGAAGCTAATTAAAGGCTACGACTGCACAATTGATTACCATCCAGGAAAGGCTAATGTTGTGGCACACACTTTGAGCAGGAAATATCCTACATCATAATCTATGAAGAGAGCATAGATGTGTTCCTTGGTGTTCCATAAGAGATACATGTTTGTCTCCTTGCATTAGATGAACTTGAAGCTACAGGCTTCCTTGCTAGTTGCGTTCTTGGCACAGATGCAAGTAAAGCCCATGTTGAGGCAGCAAATTAGGGAGGAGCAACAAGTTGATACCATGACACATTACATACAATCATAGTCTCGAAGCAAGAATAATGATGGCTTTCATGAGGAACAGGAAGGGACCGTGTGTTACCACAATAGTGTCATGATTTCTGGTGTTGACAACTTGAGGAAGTTGGTTTTGGAAGAGGCTCACTCTTAAATGTATGCTATGCATCTGAGTAGCACCAAGATGTACCATAACCTCAAAGATTTGTATTGGAGGCCTGGCTTGAAATGTGATGTGGTTGAGTTTGTGGCAAAGTGTTTTGTGTGTCAGCAAGTTAAAGCAGAACATCAGAAACACGGAGGGACATTGCAACCATTGCCTACACCATAGTGGAAATAGGATCATGTGAATATGGACTTTGTGTTTGGTCTACCTAGGACACCCAAAGGTTATGATTCCATTTGGGTGATCGTTGATAGGTTGACCAAGTCAGTGCATTTCCTTCATGTGAAGCCAATGTATATAGCTGAGAAACTCACTCAGGTATATGTTGATGACATAGTGTGTTTTCATGGTTTCCCAACGACCATAGTGTCGGATAGAGGTCATCATTTTACGAGCCTCTTTTGGGAGCTCTTGTATACAACTTCGGGTATTAAGTTGAGGTTTAGTACTACCTTTTACCCATAGACAAATGATCAGTCTAAAAGGACCATACGGATGTTGGAAGATCTATGAAGAGCTTGTGTCATTCAGTATTTGGGCATTTGGGACGTCCACATTAGTTTGATGAATTTTCCTTATAATAATAGTTACAAACAAAGCATTGACATGGCACCTTGTGAAGCATTTTATGGAATATGTTGTAGATCTACGTTGGGTTGGTATGACACTAGTGAATATCAAATGTTTGCTACTAAGCTTGTGTAGTAGGCTACAAAGAAGATCAAAGTGATTTAATAGTAGTTGAAGGCAGGACAAGACAGATAGAAGTCGTATGTAGACAACCAGCAGAGACCGTTGGATTTCCAAGTGGGTGACAAGGTGTATCTCAAGTTTCTTCCTTGAAAGGGATTTTTGAGGTTTGGGAAGAAGGGTAAGTTGGCTCCCAGGTATAAGGGACCTTACCCTATGGTGGAACGTATTGGGAAGTTGGCTTATAAGTTGGATCTACCACTTGAGTTTCACAGGTTTCATGTGTTCCATGTGTCCATGTTGAGGAGGTTCCACCCTAGTGTAGACTTAGTCTTACATCCAGTTGAAGTTGAACTTGATGAGGATATGTCATATGTGGAAGGACCTATGGTGATCCTTGATAGAAGAGTGAAGATGCTAAAGAAGAAGGACATCGTGTTGGTGAAGGTTTTGTGGCATCACTGTGGCATAGAGAAAGTCATGTGGAAGCTTTAGGAGGAGATGTGGAAGAAGTATTTGTCACTTTTCTATTAGGATTTTGGGGGCAAAATCCTTGTTAGGGGTTTATGGCTTGTAAGACCCCTGACTTGTATTTTGGGCTAACACTATTTTCTTTGTTTAGATGGATGTGTTTAGAACTTTACTCTAATCTTTTGAGATGATCTTAGAGCTTGTGGAGAGATTTAGTATCTAGTTTGAGCTTTTTTTATGATGTTTGTGCATTGTGCACTTATTTTAGTGCAAATTGCAATTTACCTGAATTGAGGGGTTATCTTACAATTTTTCACCTCTAGTGTGTTCCTTCTCTATCATGGATTCTTGATATAGGTTGTGGTGCTTTGGGGTAACTTTTTTGATCTTTGGTTGAGTGATGGAATCACCTTGGGTGATTAGGGTTTTCTAGGGTTTGTGTACCTTATGGGTGTACTGACCTATGTCATGACCTAGGGCTTGTTGGGTGGGTGTCACGGTCGAGACACCTCCCCTAGTTGTGGTTTTCATGACTGAGGTGGTTTTGGAGGATCTTGGGTCAAGATAGTTTCCATTGTATAGAGTGTCTCGACCTTGGAGGGGTTTGGTGACCTTGTTCCATGACCTTGTTGTGTTTGGTGGTGTTGTCGCAATCATGGATGGTGTTCCATGGTGGGTCACGACCGAGACCATGTTGGGTGACCTAGGTGGTCGAGACCCAACATAGAGTGTATCATGATCTCATGCATGTGGGTTTTAAGTGGTTGCATGTTAGTTTCTTTGGTGGATAAGTGTCCCTTTGGATCCCCATCTTGTTGAAACCTCATCACTTGCCCTACCTCTCTCCTCCTTTGCTATATAAACCCTTTGCTCTCCATGAAAGTGATCTTTTTCAACCATCTTATTTATCCTTCCTTTCTTGGTTGTTCTTGGATCTTGGTGGAGCAAGGAGGTGTTGTTCTTGGTGCCTTAAAGGAGGATCAACCTTGCATGTGGTGCTTGTGGTGATCCTTGATCATCTTCTACCTTAGTAAGTGTTTACCATTCCTTTATGGTGTTTTCCTTGGATCTTCTATCCCATCCTCTTCCCTTTTCTAAACTTTAGACCATGTTTTGACATGGTAGTCATTATTGAAAGTAAACTCCTCCTCACAAGGGGTCGTAGGCCATGTTTTGATAAGACGACACCCAAATGAGGGGAAGTTTCTTATATCTTTTCCCCCATCTTTCTTTTGGCTCGGCCACGAGCTTCTTTCTCTTGTTCTTTTGGCAATGTTTGGCCATGGTGTCTTTTTTTCTTAAGGTTTCCTTGTAGTCAAAGGTGAAGATTTTGGTGGTGCTTAATCATCCTTGGGTCGTGTATTGGATCTTACAACCCTTGGAGTTACCTTCTTTCAAGCGGGTTATATAACTCTTAAACTTCTCTATTAATGCACTTTTTCTACATGCTTGCTACTATTTTTTATATATATAACATGCTCATAGATGATGACTGATAGTATAACATGGTTGATGTTGAGATCATGCTTTGTTTGGATGGAATCTGAAACCCTAGTTTTTTTAACAAATTTTGGTGATTGTGGTGCAATGTTGTTTTTTCCCTATCTTTTGATCTTGGTTTTAGTTGCATGCGAGATGATCCTATGTTTTGATGCTCTATGAAGTTTTGGTTATGTTTTGGTGTGGTTTAACGTGGTTCTCTCTCTCTCACACTCTTGTTGAGATCCCTACTTATCTTGATCTCATAATGCAAACTTTGGGGTTTTGCTAACTAGTTTTTGGGAGATGCTTTTCCTCTTTGAGGGTGATGGTTTTCCTTGTGTTCTCTTCTATTTTTTCATAGTTTTATTCTTTTTTGAACTTGGTTACTATTAGTTTGACGATGATCCTTGGTCTTGGTGGTGGTTTGACCGTTAGTGGTCATTACACCTTGATCTTTTCATGGTATCAGTCGAGATTATGGTTGTCATTTGGTTGATATACCTACCCTAGAATAGTGAAACCTTGCTTCTATTTTAGAAGATATATATGATCATATGATTTTAATGACCTTTACCCTTATCGCAGTCACAATGTCACACCTATCTTTTTTTGGTCGTGACCCATGGCATGGTTTGAGGTCAAGACAACCTTAGTTTTGGTCAGGTTTCTCCCCTTGAGGTTGGACGTCGTGACATGTTTTCTTTGGGTGCTCAAAACCCTAACCCTAATTGGTTGACACATTTTTCTTTGTTGGAATCGTGACCTGGTTGATGGTTCAATCAAGACATATTGCTCCGTGGTGTGTTGCAGTCACGGTCGAGGCACCATAGATAGTTGTTGGTCATGACCCATGTTGATGGATGGTCGTGACACATGGTTGATGGATGGTCATGACACATGCTTGAGTACTCATTCAATACACATCTATTATTAATGCATAAGCCACAAGTAGTGTTTTGTGGATAGTTGTTTCCTCAACTCCAAAGTGTTCCAAGAATATGGGGGATGTTCTACCGAGGGTGTAGTGATTTTGATGTATCTACAAAACCCTAATCGGCTGAGTATGGAGCCCTAACCCTAATGATGATCTATGTGATGTGTTTTCTATCTATCCCTTGAGATATTCATCTTGCTATAATGATTTCTCTCTTTTGTTAATAAGCCCCTAACCTTGCAGGTGATATGTTTGCCATGGATTGTGTATGTTGTGGTGTTGATTATATGATTAAGTGTGGTGTTTATGCGCATTGATGAAGCATAATGCAATGAAGCTTATGCGGGGTTTAACATGATAGGTCCTATGACCTAGTGACAATTTGATGCATTAAGAGGCAGCATCCTCATGTGATGTGATTAAGGGATTGATATCCCACAGTGATGTGTAACATTGGTGTTGGACATGTGGATTGCAAAGATTTGAGTGCCATGTGGTGATTGTGTGACAAGTTCACACCTTGTACGTTTTATATCTTTAGTAGTTGGAATGTACCCTTATTTCTTATAAATTTGTTTTGTCTTTATACATTATAACTTGATTGATGGTAAAAGTCATCTAATTTGCTAACTAATAAAGTGGAACCATAATCATGTAGGTGACACATGACATAGATCCTTTCCACTGTCATCTCTAATTCCTCGAGTGGTGAAATGAGTATAACTCGGAGTACATACTTTTGAATATGTGGTGTGCAAGTCGAGGTATATCCTTGCATCCACAATTATAGGTTGTGTGAGACGGTCATGCATGAGCGATCTCCTTGTGATATGGATGGCCATGCATGAGCCACTCATTATTTTAAGAACATCCATGTATGAGCCTTTTCTTCTAGCATTGTTACTTGTACCAAGGTGGGCTAGGTGTTTTATATGGATGACCATGGGTGTGATGGTCCTTTTTTTGACTATATGTCATCTTTTTGCAGTTGACTGATATGTATATGTAGTATTTCTCTTGTGTTGACCAAGAGGTGTGGAGAGTTCATGGATTCCAAGTCTTCCATTTGACCTTGTATGACACCCATTTTGACTTAGCAGTGGTTGATTGGATTTGGGAGGTACGACTACAATCCTAGAGGAAATAATAAAAGACATAACACATCCATATTGTATATCCTACTTAGGGTTAAATACAAATAACATTGGTTAAGCCCCTTGTCTTATCTTTATACTAATTTCTCGAATTATAAGATGATAAAAGAAGTCAACTTTTATACATATGCTTCATATTTCATTTTATAATATAACTTGATATACTATTCAGTGGTAGTTATCTAGTCTTTCTTAATCTGCTTTATCTGTTGAGTACATATCATTTAGTTGAATTTTCTCAATCTGCTTAGTATGTTCTTTTACCTACTTAGCTTATTTTTGCTTTAATAGACATTGGCAGAGAGTTATATCTCTTGCTGGGATGTTTGGTCTCACCCTATGGGTTTCCACATCTTCTAGGTGATGGAGTATGAAGAAGTAGAGATCATGTTTTTGGTGTTGTGCAACAAGAGAACCAGTAGAAGTATAAAGGTTGGATATGTTTCTTGTGTGTAGAAGTAAATTTCTATGTGTCGTCCATGTACCCTCAGGTCCTTGGGGATGTTTTTGTTATATGTATCAATGCAATTTTTATGCTTTATGCTTGTTGTTATATGGAGATGGCATATATGTATATGAACATGTTATCATGTGTTACATGATGTGGCATGAGAGCTAGTTAATAGTATTTTGTATAATGTTTGGGTAGGTGATATTGAATGCAAGTGGCTTTCGTGGACTCATGTGCAATATGTTGCAACTCTTATGATTGTATGAAATTAGTTTTAATATCCTGTGTTTTATGGTAACTTGGATGTTTAGGTTTAATTCTGCTATTTGGTTTTGAGTTATCTCTCTTGTTGTGGTGTGGGACATCACGCCATGGCCCCAACCACGTGTCCCAACAACATAATTTGGATAGAAAAATATCTATTAAATCAAAGGTTAAGAGGACAACTTTAAATTAGCATAAGTTTTGGTTCGTTGATGCGATCAAGATGATTTTTGTATTGTTGGATTAGTAATTGAGTACTCCATAACATGACATACGTTGAAATTAATAAAGATCACATAGATAAGGTTCAATCTTATTTACAAATGGTGATGTATTATAAATAGTGCATAGTTCATAATTGTAAATTAATGTCACATATCATAAAGTTGATCACTGAAGTAACAAAATAGGAGTTCCATAGTACCCAAACTATGGAATCAATATAAAATTGAGTAAGTGGCCACTTGATGAGAGATAAAGAGTATAATTCAGGAGAGAGAAAAGATAGTATGCCACATCCTTCCCTCCTTAAAAGAAAAGTTTCCTCAAAATTCGTCTAAGATCATAGTCAATGGTCAAAGTCAACATACTCATTGTGCTTAGACAACCAACCTACATGTCAAGGTATCCACCACTTTTGGGTGCACACATAGTTTGTAATCATCAAGGGTGTCCCCTCCCCATTATATCGATATTACTGGGAATTTAATCATGTTAGGACATCCTCTTTGACATTAGGTTCCATAACCTTGATCTCTATCACATTAGGTTTTTTTTCATGTATTCATACGAGCTCAAGGTGTGCTATCAAGATCCAAGTTATTAATTAATCAAATGGATTTGTTCATCATCATGAATTTCAATTAGGGTTAACATTTCACTTATATTTCCTCATCAATTGAAATTACATGCATGTTTTAGTTTTCCCCCAATGTTCCACCAACTATCCCCAATTATGTTCACCATTTCTCATTTTGGGTTTAAAATTAAGAATTATGTTTGTGATTATTCTATGAATATCTCAATGCAACATCATATCAAGTTTGTTATTTCAAACAAACATCTTTCATGTATTGTATGGTTTCATTTAGGTCTAGATTATGAGAGTGACTTATCCTACATATATAAAACTTTTAATGTAAGTGAGATTATTTTAATATATCATGTATTTTCTCAAGGAACAACATTATCATAACCATTAAGGTTTCATGATTATATCACTTGCATCCCAAAGAAGCTCCATAAGCTCAAGCAACTCAAGACAAGAATATCCTACAAAACATACTTACTACAACCATCTACCTATAATATAATTTCTACTCAACTTTTAGAAGCAAGAGCACACACTAGATTCATGCAGATACAATCACTAACCTGAGTATGAGGTTCATCATGGATAGCACACATCATCTATGTCATTTTAGGGTTTTAGAACATCTCCCTCACCTAGATGGAAAACATACATATATTCAAATGCCTCCATCTCTAGGGTTAAATTTTTTCATAATAAATCTAGGTTCACTACTTTCAAGAAAACCACACACTAGGTGAGTCAACTCTATTATATAGAAGTATTCTAGCAAGATAATCATCATCATGTATTTCATCATGTAGATTTTCCAACATTACATATGTTCTGGAGGTCAGATACTCTGACCTTCTCTCGTGATGGGCCAACTCATATCAAGAAGTCACCCTTTTTGTATGTCCCATTCTAGAGGTCCTTCTTTGTAAGGAGATTGAGGCCTATATTGGTCCTAAACCATATCTCCCAATCTATATCTCAACATGTACATCACTAGGAACAAGCAAACATGTGAACCCACTATCCATGTTTAGCACATCCACCAAGTCACATGTTCCTTAGAATGTGCTATGTTTAGCTAGGGATGCGTGTTCAAACTCATATCATATCATCAAAACATATTTGACTCTTTCATCATCACCATCATCATCACCATCGTCGTCGTTGTCGCCATTGTCATCATCGTCATCATCATCACCAACTTACTTACTAGCCTAACCTTTATCATGGCTCTTGACAACTCTAGACTACATCTAGTATCTAAACACTCTTATTTATATTGATGTTACATATCTTTTTCTTAGGTCACATGGATACTCACTGCCTTTATGTGTGCGGTAATGTTTTATATGTACATATAAACTAATATATGAAATAGGTTTTCTCCAACATTGATTTAATTGATGGAAACCACCATACTCAATTTGTAAAAAAACAAAAACCAAAATTAGTTACCAAACTCATTAGGCATCCTATTACCATGACACCTAGAGAACTAGCAAGAACATGGTCTAGGCCTGTGTAGAGACCCTAAGAACATTCTAGAAACATATGTCTAGGTTTGTAGTAACATCTCCCTTTTCTCACTCGCCTGGACCTACAATCCATACTATAGGATAGAACCAAGAGAAAATAAAGGGTATAGGGATTATACAAGCCTACACCTTGTTATAAAATATCTAGGTTCTAACCTAGAGACTAACTCAACTTCATCCAAAAAGGATAAGTGATTAAGATTGTAGAATTGATATGTAAGGTGAGTTTAGTTTTTGTTTCAAGTGAGCAATATGTTTGGTGTAGTTATTGTTCATGCTCTGATACCATCTATCATGGAATTATTTATTAACTAAATCCAAACTCTAAATGACTACAAAGTCAATGGTGGTAGGACCTAGGCATCCATCCCTATGTTGGTATTATCAAAGTGTGAATGCGGAAGCATAATATCTAAGAAAACATGAACAAATAACAAGATTAAAACACAAATCATAATATCAACATTCAACAAGTATCATTAGTAGAAACATTGTTAACTACTAGATTTCAACTACATATTGAGAGTAAAATCTACACAAGTCTTCTCATGGACACTAGGGATCTTACAACAAGTACACCTGACAGAGCTCACCAAGCCCATCAACTCCTAGCCATCTCCAAATATAAAAATATGTGAAACAAGCATGTCAACACACAAAGTGTTGAGTATAGGGTAGAATGATACATATATATAAGATTTGCATAATCTAAAAGAGTTCCAGAAGTAGATGAACAAGAATAAACAAGTGAAGTATTTTGAAAAAATGAAATCCCATGTTTTTCATAATTTTATTCCAATTATACCAACAACATCATATATCAAAATGCCTTTTTGACTAACTTTGAATTGGGAGAGTTCATCAGGGTGCTCAAGATTAGCTAACTATTTTCTACATGAGGGACCTCAAGGACAGGGCCTATACCTAACCCTTTCTCTGACATGGTCTACCCTATCCTTACAACTCAAGTTGGATGCCCAACCCTGTGTCCTTACCTTGAGAATACATGTAGGTGCACAATATTTGTATAATGGAGTTTCTATATTATGTTTGTAGGTTATAAAATAACGACCACAAGACAAACATATAGTACAATTCTAGAATGCTACATGGCAATATTTGAACAAATAAAAAAACATATATATGTATCACATTTCAAGCAAGAAATCCATAGTCATATAATTATCAAATCATGTACCTGATTCAGAGATTCTTTACTTGACTTATCCTTGATGTCTAGACACAAGAAACACTTAATTAAGCATAATATTGCATGGATGCATTATATTCTCATCATCAAGCCTAACTACTTCCATTTTAGGGTTTTGGGTCAAGTTAGGTTCAAGTTTCTTATTAGTGTGTTTGATGATCTTTTACAGATTTATATGTCATTATGAAGGTCTATATTGAGTTTCATGTTATTTCAAGGTTCTATCTTTTTTCTATAATACTCACAAGACTTATGTCAATTGTACAAATTTTAGGGCCAAAAGACTCAAAATAAGGCATACAAGGTCATGATCCATAAAATCATGAGATCCACACATAATATATAGTTTCGTTCTAGAATGTGAAGACATAAAAATCTTATTAACACATAGATGGATGTACATTGCAGTCTAAGCATCATGCAACCAACACTAGATATCAACATTTCCATCATACATGTGACCATCGATATAGTTTACATATGCCATTAAGGTTCAACATGAGACCAAGGTGGGACATTCAAATATACGACATCATGAGGGATAGAGTGATCAATGATTTGATAGAGCGGGTCTAGGGAAAAAGGATCCAAATAACCTCAACCAAGTCATATATGGGAATAGTAGATCATAATTAGAGGGTATGAGCCATATACATCATCATAGCACAAAAAGGGGTTGTCCTAAGACATTTAGGCAATAAGACATCATATGTTACTGATTTCAAGGATATAATATAGTTTCATGGATCAAGTAGGTCAAACATAACATTTGAATCAAGTGTAACCATTCATTTATATAGAAGGGGTACATTCAAAGCATTAGGTGTCATACAACTCAACCACAACAAAAGGAGATAAGGGGCTTATCCTTATGATGAATAGGGACAAAAATAATTGAATGAAAGATTAGAGTGAGGTGTGAGGTCAAATATGAGAAAGATGTTAACATTTATCATGATCATACATGAAAAGTCCTAAACAAGGCATTGATGTGCACTAGAGTCAACCATAGAGAAAGAAATGAGACTAGGGGTTTCATGATTTCCATCACATTTACAAGTTACTAACTTTCTGGTTAGGAGGGTAGAGATACGTCAAAGTTTCAATATTCAATGTACTCAAGCATTTATCATTGTCAAACAAGGTCAAGTTCATATATTTAAAAAAATATGAGAACTAGAAGAAGACTTATGGTATGAAAGTATGCTCATTTCATAGATCTCATGATTTGATATATAGAATAATTGTATTAGGGTAGCAGATCTAGTAGTTATTAATTTCTAAAGGTATTGTATTGAAACTATATAGATATGATAATTGGGGTGCACCCGTGTTTAGCGAGTGATTTCGACTATGGATTGTTTATCCAAAGGCCGACCCCACAACTTCCCCCCACACTTGCAATGGAGGCCCCTTACCTGGATGCATGGAGTTAGCTCATTGGCTGTCAGATGGTGAGGTGGACCTCCCCTATTCAATTTTTTATCGCCTACCTGTGGTCCCAGACCGCTCAGTTGCCCATTAAAAGTATTCAACTCAATTGCCAACCACTCAGTGCAGACCATCATGAGGGTTTCAAGCACGCCCAACAGCTCACCATGGCTTCTTAGATGATGGGAAAGAAGCTCTTTGAGGATTACATGAGAGTGTTGTATACACACTACTACAGAAATAGCATTCAATGTCGCTTTTCTGGGCGTCGGTTATTTCGGACAACCGACACCTATAATATTAGGTGTCGGTTATTTATGCAAACCGACATCTATATTCGAAGACCAGCCAGACACGGGTACCGCTTTGTATTCAGCGTCGGCTGAGTATAACCAACCGACGCCTAAAGACACCTGCGTAATCCAATTTTCGAGCGAAAAATTTGGGTCACATACATCGTCGGTTGTTTAACGATGCACCGACGCCTATGTAAAATGAAATTTTGCGCGAAAAGTTCCACTTTCGGTGTTGGTTATCCTTGGATAACCGACGCTGATAATAGTTCCCACCAATTAATTTGGGGTCAAGATTGTCTAATTGGACGTCAATTTTTGTATCTGTTAACATCTGTTATTACATTACTATTTACTTATGCAATTTATTGTGTTATATTAACATGTAGGGGTTTAGATGCATTCAAAAAGGCTGGAGGAACGGTCCCAAGGAAAAAGAACCAGCCAATAAATTGGCAGAACGTACAAGTAAGTTCCCGACTCTAATGTATATATTATTGATGTGAATTGTGCTTAGTTGTATTATTTTGTATGTTTCAATTTATAGTGCGCTACATAAGACAACGGCTGGGCATGCACATACTATGTGATGCAATTTATGCAGATGATTATTTGACATGCGTCATTGGACATCGATACCATACATGAGGTATTATATATAGTCTCATTAGTTAGTATGAAATATATCAATCTTATTTTTATATTATTACTTATATATATACATCGTTCTCTTTGCAGGTGTTTAAAACTGACCACACTATAGGTAAACGCTTAAAAAATGTACATGCTCCATATACGATGGAAGCATTAAATGAAATAAGAGAAGAATGGGCAAAAGCCATACAAGCAGTGGCAATTGTAAGATATAATTGGGATGTTGATAGCGATAATGAATGATACTTTATAAATGAATATTTCTGAATGTTAATACATGTATTTGAATGTTTCTATATGTGTGAATGTGAGAATTGAATTGATGTCTGAATGTATCTACTTGTGTGAAATTTTTTTTGTTAATTTTGCAGGTTTGTGGCCTGTTTGTAGGCTGATATCAATGGATGTCGTAAACCTGCAGTTCAGAAATTGAACTGTAGGTTCTCATTATGCTGACCAGTCACAGCAGGCCTGCAAACTGATATGAAAAAAAAAGATATAGGCGTCGGTTATTTACAGAAAACCATCAGCAAAGACCTACAGCGTCGATTTTTTGAAAAAAACCGACGTCTCATGTGGCCACGGCCGTGCTGGAAACGGTCGTGCTGGAAATGCCATATAGCGTCAGTTGTTTAGTTGATCACCGACGCCAAACGGGTTCGCGCCACAGGAAATGGCGTCATCTAGGACACTTTCTGCGTCGGTTACCAATTAAACACCGACGCAGAATGTGTCCTAGATGACGCTGTTTTCTGTGGCGCGAACCCTTTTGGCGTCGGTGATCAACTAAACAACCGACGCCTGTACGCTAAATAGGCGTCGGTTAAAAAACCGACGCCGAAGTGTTCGACCTTTAGCGGCGCCCACATAGGCGTCGCTCGGAAACCGACGCCAAAGGGGGTTAAACAACCGACGCTAAAAGGCATTTATGTAGTAGTGACACTCAGGGGGCTATGGAGGACCCATCTCCACCCTCAGATCGCTTGAGGTGGAGCAATAGGCGGAACCCAAAGGGAAGAACCCATGGCAGAGCCTCCACGCTAGGTCAACAAAATTGGAAGAAAGAATAGATGGGGGCAAGCTATAGGCCATGAACGAGTTGGAAAAATAAGAGGAACGAGAGAGGAAAGTGAAATGTGAAGTTTGGAAGTGTTAATTTGATAAAAGAGGTGAGAGAGATGGGGCCAGTTGATGGCACAATGGAGATAGGTGGACATACGCAAAGGATGTTAGTGGCACATACAAATGTGGGTTATGGGTTCTTAGTCGTTGGATCAAAGGTCCCTTATGTGATGGCCCACAATAGAGGCATGTTTGGGTTAAGAAAGGGTGTGGTTGTGGATGGGTCGCGTGCCCCCATGGGCCCAACCAACCAACCAACCTGACAACACAACAATGATAGGAAAATATGAATTAAATCAAAGGAAAAGAGCACAACGTTAAATTAGCATAAACGATCAAGTACACTTTAAACTAGCACAAGTTTTCTCGTTGATCTGATCGAGATGATTTTTTTTATTTTTGGATTAGTAATTGAGTCCTCTATACCATCACATACATTAAAATAAATAAAGATCATATAGAGAAGGTTCAAACTAATTTACAAAATGGTTACACATTAGAAATGGTACATAGTTCAAAATTGGAAATTAATATCATGTGTCATAAAATTGATCATTGAAGTAACCAAATTGGAGTACAATAGTACCCAAACTATGAAATCGATATCAAACTGAGTAAGTGGTCACTTGATGCGGGATAAAGAGTGCAATTCAAGAGAGAGGAAAGATAGGTTGTCATGCTCCTATTGACACTAACATATTCAAGATATTACAACATCCTTACCTTTGTATCTTATGCATGAATGGTATGAAGTATATCACCACCATGTTTTCAATGCTTCTACTTGTCTATTTAAGGCATATGGTTTATATGCATTTTCTTCCTCCATGTGATCTCAAAACTTCCATTAGAAAATATAGTATTTGTTCGATTCGATGTAGATGACCTTTTTTGTTCCTTTACCTAGATCATATTCAAATAAAGATATAAGAGAGTATTTTAAAACATTAACTTATTCTTTATAAATATTTTTAACCTATGTTTTGTCCAATCTTGTTGCGCAGAACAAACATTGCAAACAATTTGTTTTTTTTTTGCTTACTTTGAAAATGCCTTATATATCAAATTATCTAATTATAAGAAATTCTACTCATTCTTCAAGAATGGTGTGGTAGTTACTTGCTCGGTGCAACTTCATGTTTGTTACAACTCCTGATTGTGCATACTTTCATACCCCAAAGAATGAGGATTATCCCTAATGACACTTTCTTGTATTCCTTGGTAGATACTAGTTTTTAGTTGTTGTTTTTGTAAGATGCACTACCATCCTCTTTATCATCAGTGGTTGGTCCCTATAGACGATGGTTTTCATTTTTGATGTGTGTTAGGGGATGTCGAGGGCCTAACTAGTTTTAAAAACCCTATATTTATGCTGTCATTGTGTCTGTATTGTTATGGGAATGCTCTTAGATCCATGGATATGAAAAAGTAAGTTGTCTACATATTTTTCTATGTCACTATTACCCTTGTATTTTTATAAACATGTCATCATCCATATATTAGAATCAGAAAATGCGAACATATAAACTGGTGTGAAAAAGATAAGCTAATATAAGAAGCGCCAAAGGTGCCACAAATTTAAAATACATGAAGATGGGATCTATACATAAATACAACCCTCATGTAAAAATAAAACCTTAACCAAGGTAGGCTATTAGGAAAGCAACACTGTAAAAAGGATCTTGAAGAGCCATTAGATAAATCCAAAATGGGGGTGGGATCTTATATGGTTCCTTCGTATGGTTTAATATCCTATAAATCTGGCTAAGTGATACAATGTTCTTTTGTGTTGTACATCATGCTTCCTCTAGTTTGCTTTATTTCTCAATGATGTCTTTTCTTACTATTGAGTTTACTTGAAAAGGTATCATAAAATGTTTATAAAATAACATAAAACTTGTATCAACCATTACACTGTGTCCATATTCCAGTTATTGATGTAATTACAAAATTCTATCATCGCAATGTGGTTCGACATAATAAAAAACATTAATCTCATATGACACTTGCTTACCCAATTAAATGCCTTCCTTTGACGTATTAGTGATCTATTCAATTGGTTAGCCTGACTTCGACGGTTTATTAGCCGGAAGTGAAGGGTTGGATACCGTGCCGGAGTGTCTCGGTAGAAAGAATTAAGTTTATAGCAACGTCTAAATGCTATTTGTCATGTTGTTGTGATAATGTTGGATCTCTATCTCATGACCCTCATAATTAATAATATCATTCACTTAATTGTTCTAACACGTCGGTTTCATCTCATTCTGCCCGCACCAAGTAAATATATTCTGATCCAAATTTAAATACCAAGATCTTCCCGGATAGCTATGTAACAACCAAGATTTATACTACAAATCAGGCTTCTCTTTTGGCAGTAAGCGAACAACTAAGATGGTGAAGCCCACCTACTCTTGTCCCATTTAGAACATCATTAGGCAGTGTCTGCGTCAAATCCTTATCTGACAACGCAGATATCTTCCACTCATTCGTTAAAGTTTCTTTGCCGACTGGTGATGGGTGAGACAGTGGACAAAATGTGCTTATATGTAGGAAGATAAAGAAAGAACTGACCACATTAAGACAAAAACACAAGTTGATCATCATGGCCATTCCATGCCGAGTGCCTGACAGACTGGGGATTCATCTGTACTTGGCAGCTATTTCAGTATCCCACTTTAGATACGTTTGTTGCTTCTTCCTGATGTATATCTTAGCGTCTGTCCGTGGAGACGTTGTTTTTTCAAAGCACAATGTATGCCGCATCTCATTCATATGTCCTAGTTTGTCCTATCTTATTGAACATTTTGATGCGGAACAATAAAGTGAAATATCTTTAGGGCACCTCACAATTAATAATTATGGGCATCTGAATAAGCAAGATGCTGGTACTAAGACTGTTTACGAAGATTGACGCTTTATTCTTTTGTATACTATAAGGCCGCGTTTGGTTTGCAGGATTCTGAGCAGGATTGGCTTAGAATACTACGTAGAAGTGCAATTCTACGTTTGGTTGTGCAAAATAAAAAAAAAGGATTTTAGTCCCTCTGGGATAGAAATCCCAGCTGGGTGGGACTATCCAATGCGGCAGCCCCCCCTGGTATTTGCGTAGTATACACCCATGCCCGGCCCCGACGCCTCTGTCTACTGGCCTTCGCTCGTCTCCCCCAAAGATTTCTTCAGCATCGAGTTGCACGTCGCTTTTAGCCAGCACCTGTGTCAACACCCCTGCATAGTTGGTCCTTCTAACTCTTCGCATAGTTGGTCCTTCTAACTCTTGCAGTCAGCTAATAAGCCGACCACTGCAGCAGCCGGTGTGCTTCACGCTACCACGCAGCTGACCTCGCCTCACATGTTGCTGCTGCAACGGAATGAAGTTGGGCGTTACTTATGGTATCATTAGAAAGAGATGGTTGTTCAATTACCTAATCATAAGCGGTCCAGATGCCCTCTCGAACCATTCGATTCTCTGTTCCTATTACCGTGCTTCTACAAATGGAGTTTGTATCCAGTAATGTTGCTAGCTGACTACTAGCAATTGTGTTAAAATTGTCTCACTAACATTTGTCCTATTGATTAAGAATGTGTTCTACCTAATACCGAAGTTGTGCTTTCAAGTACGGTTCTAGAGTTCTTATGCTTCAGTTCGCTGAAATAAATGCTTGCACATCAGGAAGAAGATGAAACGGAAAAGACAACATGTATCATTTCCTGCGTGCATCCAAGTGTGCATCCAAAAGCATCATAGGATTGCAGATGTCCTATCCTTCACATATACCTTCTTATGCCGTACCTAGACAAATCCCAATCAGATCCAGTCCCTTGAACCAAACACGGCCCAACGCGGATGTGACTTCCCAGCCTTACGTTAAACAATTAGACCACACATTGCAACTATAAATATCATGGGTGGAGCCCGGAGCCGAAACTTCCATACCTCGTATTCTGTACAACCCATAAAGGGTTTGGAAATTTAACAAATTAAGTTTTAGGTTTAGTCTGCCTGCATTAAAAACGGTGGAAACCTTCCCTAGCACCCGCAGCACTAGCAAAAACAACACTGGCGGGTGTGAGCGAGCCCAGCACCCAGCTGGATCTCGGCGTCCCACGATTAAATTGTTCTCCCGCAACACTTCTATCAGCAAAACTCCCACATTCCCTCAATAATCCTACTCCAGCTAATCAAACGTAAGATTTTGTTTGATGGAGATACAAATACGATCCAATCCCTTTGTATACAGGAAACCAAACGTTCCCCAAGTGAAGGGCGACCAAAACACTTACTATGCCATCTATATACACAAAAGTAATGATACGCATACCTCTTCCATCACCTCACATATATATCTATCTCTTGGATCACCTAACCTGAGAATTGGGATGATGTGTCATCTGGCAGCAATAGAGAAAAAGAAAGCAGGTAGGAAAAAGCACAGAAAAAAAAAGAGAAACTTGTTCGGTATATAACTTCTATTCTTCACTAATTTTTTGATAAAATAGAAACTATTAGAATCCTTATAAAAAATAGATGAAAAAAAATATCAATATAATATTGAAAATGAAATAAAATATAAAAAAATATTGTATATTTGGAATAATACTTGTTTTTTAGTAGCACACTAATTCAAGAATGATTATTGTGTGTCATTCTTTTCATACAATACTCAATTTTGTGTCACTGTATCATAAAATAAGCATTAAAATGTATTGTATTATATTTTGGGAATAATACTCTTTTTTTAGTTAATGGTTAGTAAAAAAGAGTATTGTCTGTCATTCTTTTTGGGGCAATACTTATTTTCTAAGTGAATAGGTAATTGATTACTATAACAAAAAGAAAGACATACAATACTCATTTTTTAGTTAACTTATTATTTAAAAAAATGAAAACTTATTTCTAAAGTATAATACAATATTCATTTTAACAGTCATTTCAAAATACAAGGACGTGAAATAAGTATTATTCACAGTATATAATATTTATTTTTATATTACGTATTATTCTTCTCAAATGTATGCCAACATTAGTCTTAGTGGAATGTATTTTTTAAGGAATCTAATTTTTTTTATTTTATAATAAATTCATTATAGATTTGAAAGTTATAAAAAAATAAGTTATATTCTCTCCTTTTTCTCTTTCATGTACTTTCGTCTCACTCATCTCTCTCCTCTCTTTATCGTCTCTAGCTATTTGGAAGTGAAAACAAGGTATGAAATGAGGCACATGTGAGGCAGTGGGCATCATTTTCCCACAAAGAGAGCCTAGACATCAACTTCTTTCTGAAATCTCAGTAATAAGAGAAGGTCCTTCAAACTACTTTCCCAACCCCTCATCGCCTAAGATTCACTTTTCCTAATGTAAAAGGTCTTGAATCTGTCGATATGTCTCGGATTTGTGATGTGCTAAACTGTTGTTTCGTTACGCTAGAAAGAAATATGGTAATACCCAAAACGAGTTGCCCATTCATATACTCTTTCATCAAAACCGTGTGTGATTGCTTGTTTAACTATAAGGGGCCGTTTGGGTTGGAACTTCAAAAATACAGCTGTAATTATAAATTGTAGGACTTGAACTGAAGTAATTAACGAATGCCTCCTTCCCAAATTATCTTGTTTGGTTACGACTGTCTGAAGCAACTTATGACGATTTGGAGGGCTAAATACTGGAGGATAGTATTGGAACGACCAGAAACGCTTGTCGCTATGAGGTCCCCTCCCCTGATTCATTGCGTCATGCTCGAGGGCCACTCGTGGTGCCGGGACGCCTTCAGGAGCCATGAGTCTCACTGTGACGGACCTGCTCCTTCGTAAAAACAGAGACGCCATAGCTTGACGCAGCGGCAGCAGGGAAGGATGGTGACCTACTGGGCTGTCTTGCTGTCGTGACGGTTGCTGTTGGAGAAGGTATGGAGGAAAGGGATCATCATTATCCTACTGTTGGAGTGCTTACCACCACCAGCAGCCTGACCCAGGCGCCGCCACCACGAGATCATCATCACCCGTCAGACCTCCTTCCCAACGTGCCGCCGCCGCCCTCCAAAGGGACTAGTATACATGCACAATGCTACAGATCTCGGGGTAGGGGGCACCGTGACGAGGACCCATCCAGACCATCCTAGTTCTAGGACAGAGACGACTGGGATGGGCTGAAGAAGCACTTGAACGAGGAGGATGACACGAGCTTGTCGAGCCCACATTGTCCTCTCTAGTATCCATGGCAGATCCGCACCACAATCGCTTCTACTTCCTGTCCGATCATGGAGGCGGCGCCCAAATCTGGAAGCAGCGCACGATACTGAAGCCTCCCACCACGCACCTGCAACACGCGAAGGAGACAGAGACGGAGACGGTGGTAGACAACAGATCAGTGTGGAAGGTGGATTACGAGTGGTGGAAATCAGAAGAGATCGTTGCGGCAAAAAGAGGGAATCGACCTATCGGGGGCATGAGGTTCTGAACGGAGACTGTGGTATTCTAAAGCCTGCACGTTTTGGCAGATTTTAAGAAGTCCGTGGAATATACAGGGAAATATCAGGTCTTAGATTACCGGAATTTTAGGAATACATGCTGGGTTATCTAAACGATGTCCTTCTGACGATAGTATTTAGAATACCACAATTAACTACAATACCACACTCAAATACAACGTCCAAAAGGCCCCTAATATTGTCGGCAAGTACGGACTTATAGTTTGTTCTTCTCTAGAACTGTGAGAAATAGGTAGCATTGAAAGAAAAAGTTAGATTAAGGAACTAGCCTATAGACTAAGAATGACAGCACATGAGCATACATTAGTAAATAAATATATTCTATTTCAGCTAAATGTCATAAAATATACTATTCATTTTAAAACTTCAATTTATTTGGTATTGATATTGTATTTTCAAAAAAATACATAAGAACTAAATGTCACAAGTTTGAGTACTCATGTCAAAATGAGTAAATGTGCTAGTAATGTTCTTTTTGGAATATGGTAAATATTAAATGTGATAGTAATGTTTAGACATAGGATCTTAAATGTCAAAAAATTGAAAAAATTGTGTTATAAAATAGAGTAAAAAACTATTCAAGATCTTGCATGTAGTTATTTTTATTGTAGAAAACTTCAGAGATTTGTTGACAACATCTTGTTTTGATAAAGTTTATTTGATTTTTTTATGTAAACTAGATATGTTCCATTCCAATCAAATAAACTCAAAAGCACAAGACAGTAATCCGAACCTAGATGTAACTAATCATGATATGTAAAGAAGCCTGATCACCAAGTATGATAAGGGAAACAAAAAAATAATTGAGGCTAAAAGAAATCAACCTACAAGAACCTCCAAATCTTTGTTTCTAAAGGATTTTTTGGATACTTTTAGAAAAATGAATATACTTATACTTTCAAGTTGGGAGCTACATTGTCTAACCATTGGACATGTAGCATCTCTTTGCGAGTTGGTGAAAATGGAAGGCAAACTGTGTTGAAGAACGCTAATGGAAAAATATGGTGCATGTCTCTATGTGTGGATCATTCACTTCTACAAGTCCATAGGACATAATTGGAAACAAAGTACATATGGGACTCTTAAGTTTCTTCTCTAAAGTGAAGATACTACAAAAAAATTAGTTTTGATCTTTGAAGGCCGTGATCACAAATATACTTGAGGCAATGAATATTATTGATTGAATGTCATTACCCCCTTCTAACTTCATGTAAAAATTGATATCCAAGGTACTAAAATTATCACCAAAATTGTCTTTGTTTGGACCTAACACAATGTAGATAATCTTGGTACATATATACTTTCGAGTATTCTATTAAATATTGTCATACAACATGTAAAAATACTATCCATATAACTATATAGAGGATCATTGCATGTTAACATTATGAGCCTCACAGTCTCACTGTATTTATATTGGAAAAATTAAATTAGTTTGCATGTTAACATTATGAGCCTCACAGTCTCACTGTATTTATATTGGAAAAATTAAATTAGTTCTGGAAGGAATGAAACTTATATAATTTCTTGTATTCAATCAAAAAATCCAACATTCACATTTGTAAGTTACTCTACTACAACCTTCGGATTTGAATTGGGATTCAAAAATAAGAATACATTATATGTTTATGTCTGTCAATTATAACTACTTTAGCATGACAATCTGAGTATACATATGATTATCAAGCACCCTCTATCAAGTAACATATTTTGAAACTCAATCCATGGGTCCTCAATATTATACAACATATATGAAAATCAATTTTGACTATAGTAACCTGATATCAAATAGAAAGAACCAATACTTAGTATTAATAGGCATAAGAGATGAGACATCAAGTTCCGCTTGCAGCTTAGATTAATCAATAGAGGTATAGATCATAGTGAATAATAAAGTGATATATATATATATATAAAGAGAGAAAGAGATGGAGTCAGGATAGTGTACACTCGAGTGTACTGAAGGCACCACCTCAGTCATTTTTTAAGATGCAAAATTTTTTGAAAAATCTAAACTGTTGATCTTCTTAATTATCATAAGAACATACTATATAATAAATTTTAGCTCATTTGGATACTTATAGGTCGTGCATCTAAAGGAGGCAAAAATCATGTATTTCAAATTAGTTTTGTGCGTCGATTTTGTTGTCCTTGGATGAGTGACTTACACTCATCCAAATGAGTTCAAATTTTGTATGTGACCTATTATTATTGTAACTATGAAGATCAATGGATTAGATTTTGGAGAAAGATGGTCTAGATAAGAAAACACAATCAGAGTGTACGACGTGATATATACACTCGAGTGTATTTTAGCCTGACTATATATATATATATATATATATGGGCTTATCTTTAATACCCGGCGGGTAACTAACGGGTAGCTACCCGGCAACACTTCCTGATATTTTTTTTCATACTTCCTGTTATTTTTTTTTTATTTTTTTTTTCGCAATTGTAGAGGAACATTTTATCTAGCTCTCCAAAAAATTTGATCAAAAAATAATATCATTTGCCCCCCCAAAATCATAAAACACGTCCATATATATTACTGACTGTATATATGTATATATATACAAACACACACACACACATATATATATTTTTCACACTTCCTGATACTTTTTTTTTTATTTTTTTTTTCGCAACTGTAGAGGATAGTTTTATCTCTCTCTCCAAAAAATTTGATCAAAAAATAATATCATTTGCCCCCCCAAAATCAAAAAACCCGTCCATATATATTACTGACTGTATATTTTCTGCGCAGTTACTCTTTTGCACTCAGAGTTACTCCAGCATACCATATAGTTACTCTTGCTATTCATACGGGTTACTCCAGCATACCATATAGTTACTCTTTTGACCCGAGTTACTCCAGCGGGTAGCGAAAATTCTGGCTACCCGCCGGGCAACGAATGAACAGCCTATATATATATATATATATATATATATATATATATATATATATATATATATATATATATATATATATATATGTATATATATATATAAGTGTATATGTATTCATATGTATCATAATTAGGTAAATATATTTTGAATCCCTCTTAAAAATATAGGAGGTCAAAGAGTTACATATATCCCCACACTACATAACAAAAATGATAATAACTCACCCATCTATCTAACGTGCAGTTTTTGTTCTATAGATTTGCCTATTTTTGTATCAATACTAATATTTTTTACTATACCTCCTTGTCGTCAGTCACTCCTTTCACTCCAAATATGAAAGAAAAGTGCAACAAACAAAAGCCTCTTCTTGTCCTGTCTACCACAACATGTAATCATCTTCTTTGTTTCCTCCTCCAAGGACATTTGCATTCAGAATTCTTTGCATATCTTAATTTTGATTTCTTTTGGGAATTTACAACAGACAAAAAGGTATTTATGAGACTCTTCCTCTTCATAACACAGTAAGAAAACATTGGGGACACCTTCATTACACTTGTGTATCTTATCAAGAATGTACAGTGCACCCTATAAAATTTTAAAGGCACACATAGTCCATTTATGCACCAATTTACCAAGCCATATATTTTCTATCATGAGGACTTTTTCAGATCTTGTTCTTCTCTCCTCCCACAAATCAATCCTCAGGTTTTTTCTCCGCCAATCTCTAGTACTACAGGGTTCAAAAAAATGTTTCATTTGCTACCATTGATCCCTCATGACGTTGATGGTGCATGAGTATCCCTCCCTCATCCTAGGCTGAAACACGTGGATATCTACATCTCATTCACTTTTCTCACAATGAGCCCCTTTCCTAGTAGACAATTATTCTCCTCAAAGTCCCCCATCTAGCTGTGTCCCTCGGTGTTGTTAAATTCAGCCCTCCTTTGGGTAGAGTCAACCTTGCATATCTCATTGGGTGGTAATAACTTTCCCATACAAATTTTAAAATCTTCATTTCTATATATTAATATATATATTTAATATACATACATACATATATATATATATGGCTAAAAGAATTGCGTACATGAGTACATGTAGCTTACATGTACCCATCTTCATTTATGTTGATTACAATAGTACAAAAAGCAATCACACCTTATGGATGTGATGCATACCCCTTACATAACATGTGTATCAACAATCACTTGATATTGACATTCTTAGATCATCAAATGAATAAATGGCATACTTTCTAATCAATGGTAAGTTGCAGAAATTACAACAACTGTTGAATGGTATATTGTTATATCTCATGATATACATGATGTATGGTTGTGATTTTTTGAACACATCTAACCTATTGAATTGTGATTCAATCCATATGGTTAGATTGAAGATTGAATTAATGTATTATACATATGTCATTTCCATAGCTGGTACACATAAGTTGCATGTACTGGCCGGTACACACTTCATAACCTCCCACTCTCTCCTCTCTTATATATATATATATATATATATATATATATATATATATATATATATATATATATATATATATATATATATATATAGGCTAAAAGAATTTGTACTCGAGTCATGTAGTTTACATTACCTATGTTCATTTATGATGATTGTGATATTTTATTCAAAAATATATCCTTATGAGTGTCATGCACACCCTTTAGATAAGACGTGCATCAAAAATACTACAACATCGTATCCCTACGTCATTGTGACAAAGTGGATTTTCTCCTATTTGTGCATAATTACTCTTGTTACTTCAAGTCCTCACTATTTATGCCTCCTTTGACTTCATAACTCTATAATGTCCACCAATGTCAAGATTTCACATTTTGAGTCAATATGATACACATATATGCATGAAATGTTAGTGTTGTTATACCCTTGAACCCTTTCATTAAATTCTTGATCATACATGCATTTTTTTAATTTGATATTTTGCACACTTGTTCTAGACCCTATTATGAAGCTATGGTCCAAATTTGAGACCATTTGGACCTTCCTACGATTTGTTATGATTTTCCTAGGATCTACTCTTTTTAGCCCTTGTTTTCCCCCTTTTTATACCTACTGGGCCTGGCCCATTTAGAAGCTTGGGCGCCTCCCTGATCTAACCCGGCTCCAATGCTTGAACCAGGATTCTATCCCATTGAACTGAAGTTAGATTAGATGAGAACCAGACCCATCCCCGGGTCGGACCCGCCCCACTAGGATGACACAGCAGTTGTTGGATCAAGATCCAACGGTGCTGGGGTCATCTTCAAGGTCCTGCCCAAAATGGAAGGTCCGCCCATGGACTGGGCGAGACTCCCCCTATGCTCGACCACCCGTTTGTCCCTTGTTTCGCCCATTTTCTTGGTCTGTAAGTTACCCTCACATTCGTGAACCTTCCTCACCCTTCAAATACTCGAAATCTTGCCTTGGGAGCAAGGGAAACCCGCCGCCATCCTTGTCGTTTTGCACCACTTTGGGAACCCCAACCCTAGCACCAACTATCAAACAAACCATGCCATTGGCTACGACATGTCCCCACGAACTTGATCGGCACACTATCTCCCCCTCTCAGGGTCTCTCTCTCTCTTTTTCCCTTTTTGCTTCAGCCACCCTCCACCGCGGAACAACCGGGCTCATACGTGGGCTACTGGTGTTTGGACGAAGACCCATGACCATCGGATCGGGGTCAAGAGTTGACTGAGACCATAGATCAACGACCACAGATCGCCACCCTCTTCCCCCCTTTTCTTCCTGTTGTGAGTGGGCACTCCCCATCTTATCCTTTTGATCATAGGTGGTCCATGAAGGACATGCTATCGACGGTCCTGAGCATCGCATAAATGAAGGTAACGCCCAATCTGAAATCCATATAGTTTCGATGTAGATTTTACAAAAATGATAAATCCCTCATCTTAAGGCCAAACATAGAAAAATTCTATATCAAATCGATCATCTCGAAAAGATCTACAACACGAGAATGGTTTCAGACCCTGAATCTTCTTCTAAATCTCTGATAATGCTAGATATGTGATCTTTGACTTCTTTGACCATGCTTTATGCACAATGGTGATGAATCTTGAATATTTGATGTATACCTACCCTACTAACCTTGAAGTCAATAACTTTTGTACATATTGAGTTTAATGGGAGTTATCATCATCCCTATTTCTTATACATTACTCTAGTTGTAGATATATACTAGTGTTGAGATTCTAATGATGTACCATGCCCTAAATTGATAATCTAGCTACTTAATGATGGAATAATGTCTAATCAACCCCAAATAAGTAATATGTCTCTTCTTGACCTTAATATCATCCCCTAGCATCCTCCTTGCTATGGTTGTTTCTTTTGACATCTAATGCATGTTTATGCCCCTATTATGTGAATGTTTGATTATACTTTGAACCAATGTTGGGTTGACCTAACCTATGCATGTCTCTATGTCTTTATGTTGCTGATCTTGACCATCCTTTATGTTTGGTCCCCTTGAATTGATAATATTTGACCTTGATTACTCTATTATGAGTCTTTGATCCTTTAATGTACCAAGGAACTTGAACCTTGAAATGGTCATATGTAATTCGTGGAACCTTAGAATGATATGAGACTTGAACCACACTCTTATAATGGATCCTAAATCAATATGAGGTCATATAATGAACCAATAAGCAACTTGGAACCCAACTTGGCCAAAACCCTAAAATGCATCTAATTAGGGTTAATGATGAAAATCTAATGCATATATGTAATCTTGTTGTTAATCAAGTTGGCCTGTGATCTAGATGGTAATGGACGTGTTAAGTTAAGAATCTTTGAATCAGGTATGGGCCTTAACTAGTTATATGACTACCGCTTTCTTGCTTGAAAAGACATATATTGTATGCTTGTTTGTCTAATTTCTCAAATATTGCCATGTAGTATTACTATGTCTTACTCGATGTTTGCCTCGTCAGTTTTATAACTTGAACACATATATAGATAAAACTTCATTATAATATTGATTGATAAAGGGTTAGCTCTTGGCTACGGCCTTGAGGTCCCTCTCGTATAAAAGGGTTAGCTAAGCTTGAGCACCCTTACAGACCCTTCCGACGGGAAGACGGTCAAAGGCCTTAAACATGCTTGATATTATTGGTATAATGGAGTGGAATGACATAAAATATGGTTTTGCATTTGTTAAATATTTAACATGTTTATTCTTGTTGATTTAGTCTTGAAATCTTTTCAAAATTATGCAAAGCTTATATATATGTGTGTATCTTTCGGCCCCATACTCAACACCTCGTGTGCTGACCCATTTCTCGTATGTTGTTTTTTGGTTCAGAGATAGCTTGAGAGATGAAGGGCTTGGTGAGCTATGCTAGGTGTACTTGTTGTAAGATCCAGATATAGTATACATGAGCAGACTTGTACAAAGTGACTCTTGAATATGTAATTCAAATCATGTAATATAATGATGTTGCTTACTATATCTTGTGAATGTTGAGATTATGTTGGTTCTTGTATCTTGTTATCTGTTCATGTGTGCTAAGCTTTACGCTTCCGCATTTCACCTTTGGTATATGTTTGGTTCATGGGACTGGGATTCCGGTTCCGTGACAGTCATCCTATGAAAGAATTTGTTTATTTTGTTATCAATGATAAGTTGAAAAAATAACAGGAAATTTTTGGATGATATGTTACTATATCTCATGATCCATATGATATATGTAAGACCCCTGACCTAGATTAATACCTAATCATGCTTTATTATCTTAAATAGGTACTTAGAAGTCTAATTAAAGTTTATATTATGCTTTGATATCAGTTAGTTAAGCTATGTTTCAAGTTTGATCCAGTTTGGACATTCTTTGAGAAACTTATGCAATTATGTGCACGTTTTGGACTTCTATACAATTTACCCATATCTGATTTATTCTAGCAATTTGTCATGTGCTTGTTGTGCCTCACAAGTTTTTATATCATGTTGGAGTTATTTGTACCATGGATCACCTAGTTGCACCTTGGTTTCATGCATGACATCTACTTAGGATTTTCCTCTCATAGATGGGCTATCTTGTATGATATATTTGGATTGGATTGTTTGTGAGTGGGGACAACAAATGTTTTGGGAGCCAAGTTTCGATGGGATTCCTGATTTCCACTATCTATGGGGTGATGGGGTGCATGCAAGTGATGCTCTTGACTATGGACACTTGGCAATATTAGCTAGACACCTTACCTCTGCCTTCTCTCTCCCTTTTAGCTTTTATACTTCCCTCCTTACTGGAAAAAAGATTTCTTACACTCCTATCACGCCCTCTCTTCTTCCCCTATTGTAGGAGCTTGTCCCTGTCTCTTTAGGAAGGAAAATAAGCTCAGGATAGGAGGATCTTGGGGCAATATACTTGCATATGATCATGGGATTCAGATTTAGTCCTCCTCAAGATTTCAAAGCTTCCTTAGTTGTTCTTGACCCAAGAAAGGTTTCTCATTCTTGGATATGCAACTAGTTTGGATGAATGGAGAAGCTCAAAGAAAGGATTATCTACCATCTTCCTCATGTTTCTTATTGTTTGGAGCTGCAACTTCATCCTAGAGGTAAGTTATATAACTTACTCCACGTTTATTGCTTACCTTTCAACCTGTCACGTTAAATCTTTGTCTAAACATGAGTAGAAAATTTGAATCCTTATCTAAGTTGTGTATATAAATGATGATTTTTTAGTGTATAATCTTCTTGTTACCCTTCTTAATCTTGTGCACGTTCTCTGTGTTGGAAAATGAGTTTTATACATTACTTTTCTAGGAATTGATGGAGTTGTTGTGGTGGAAATTGATTACTATCCTCGACCTAATTGAGCTAATTTCTATGTTGCCTCATGATCCAATGACTAGTATTTTATGTAGAGCTATGGTGGTGTTTTGATACTATTTTGATGAACTTAAGATGCCTAAGAACCCATGTTCATAATATTCTTGGCTCTGGTTGGTCAATGGCTACCATAATCGTATGATCTATGGTGTCTGAATGGCTGAAATTTGCTATGATTTATTTGGTGACTTGAAAATGTTTTTCTACTTGTTGGGTGACCTGATTGGTTGGCCAATAGGAAGGAACTTTTTTGGTACTCTAATTACTATTTTGATGACATTAGTGATCTCAAGAAATGATAGTTATATGATCCTAATCACTAAATGTTTGATGGTTATCTTAATCCCCATGAATGATGTTTTGAGTAGATTTTTCCCTCCTTGTGTTTCAATGTGATAATTGGTTTTGATGATATTTGGTTCAACATTTTTGTGCCAATCAATGGTTTAGAGTTACTTCTATTTTGGATTAGCTTATGTTTAAGAAACTATTGTCATGGTTCTCTCCCAAGTGGTTCAAGTCAATGGTCTTATTTCTTTCTCAAATGATGGTTTATCTCTAAAGTTTTGAGCTGATTTTCTATTGTTTCCATAAGTTTATGGTTGGGCTCCTTATGTCAAATGATGGAGGTTACTTAGTTTCTGTTTTGGATCTTATTTTGGTTCTTAGAAATGATGGCATTGTTTCATCTCACATCTAATGGTTTTGATGCTCTCTCAATGGCTAATTTGATGGTCTCACTAGACTCACAATCAATGTGTATCCTAATTATTGATTTGCTGATTTCTCCATGTTTTAGATTGATGGTACTCCTTAGGCTCACAACCGATAGTCATCCTAAGAGGTCATGGACTATTTTCTCTAAGTATTAGATCGATGTTTCACTTAGTTGATCAATCATTGGTTTCTTGGCTAAGATAAATGATGGTTTCACTAATATCTAATTCGATGGGTTTCCTTGCTCATGAAACTAATGGTGAGTTTAGGGCTCACACCCAATGGTAATAGATGGTTTTTCTAAGTAATAAATTGATGGTTTTCTAATATTTATATCCGTTGGTATTTTTTTATGCAACCGTGATTCCATGTTGGTGATTCCTATACACTATGCAATGGTTTTAATTGCCTTGAATCTGATGGTCTGATGTGTGGTCTATGATTCGATAGGTTGTGTTTATTGAACCTGACGTGAACGATTTGATGAGTTAGGATTAATGGTTTTGAGCCCCATGAGTTGGTAGTCTTTCCTTTTCCCTAAAATGAATATAAACCTAAGAGTGTTGTAAAGTGTTGATTCACAATGTTAAACTAGCTTGCGTTGTTAACTTTAATCATAGTACAATAAAATGATGGTAAATAATTATACCTAGTTTCCTTGCATATTGTTATAATAAAGGAATGCCATTATTTCTAAGATTTGTTGGAGATAATAAGAACTTGGGATTACATACAAATTTTGTTTTGGAAACCCTAAATTGGTTAAGTTGTTGAACCTTATTCTAATTCAAGAACACAAAGATGTTGCTTCATTTTCTTGTGCATTTAATATACTGATGGAGTACTTTCTATCTCTACATAGTTGTAACTATAATTTGTTGTTATGTACAATTTTGAGATGAACATTATATGCTACATATATGTTATGGTGGTTGAGCCTTGATGAGGCATCGAAAGATAATGATATTCTTGTGGAGATAATGTGATGGTCTTATTGACCTTTGGACATGGTTGACCCCCAATGAAGGTGTAATCCTCTTCATGATGTGATAAGGGTTGGTATCCTGAGATAATGTGATAAGGATTTTATATCTTGTGTCGGTGTGATGACGAGTAAAGTCATAAATCACAAGTGAAGTAGTATCATGTGATGTTGTAATAAGGAACATGTCTTACACATTTTATATCTATTCGAGTTATTACATATCAAATGCATGATAGAACTAAATTAGGATTTGTGAGTCCACTTGTTTTATTCATCCTTAATTCACTCGATCAACTTAACTAATCAAAGTGAAACCTTAATCATGTAGTGGTCTTGTCCATAGATCCATTCCAGTGTCAGTTTTATTGTTGGATGGTGAAACGAGTAACTCCTATGGGAAACATGAATGCATATTGTTGAATATTTGGGGGTGCAAGTTGAGTGGATATCCTTACATCCACAATTATAGGTTGTGTTTGTGATATTGAGATATTTGAGAATGGAAGAAGTGCATCTGCATCATACCTTTTAGAATGGCCATCTGTGAGCATGTTCTCTAGTGTTGTGACCTATACCAAGGCGGGCTAGGTGTTTTATAAGGACAGCCATGCGTGAGATGATCCTTCAGCTTGACTATATGTTGTTGTTTGCAGATGACTACTATGTCTCTGCGGTGTTTCTCTTATACTGACTGGGAGGTGTTGAAGAGGTCATAGATTTTAGCTCTTCCATAGACCTTGTATGTCACTAATTTTGACTTCACAGTGGTCAGTTGGATTTGGGTGGTATGACCCAAATCCTTAGGGCATAAAAAAATATGTAATCATTCATGTAGCACATCTGATTAGGATGATACACACTTCATATTGGATGACAACCCTTAGTTGCCCTTCTAATATACATATGGTGTATAGTACATTAATAGAAGACAAACATGCTTATACTGTAAGCATGCTTATTCTATAAACATGATTATACTATTGGCTATGCTTATGTTATTAGAATCGATTATGACGTTAGTCATGCCTATGTAGTTAGCTATGCCCATACCACTAATCATGCTCATGCCAACAATTATTCTTTTGATGTTATATCTACTTATGAAGTAGGTATGGTTACATGTTATATTGTTAGCATGTTTATATTGTTAGTGATGCGTATATTGTTAGAGATGCTTATGTTGTCAGCATTTCTATGCTATTAGACATGCCTTACACTTTTAAACATGCTTTTTTTGTTAACTTTAATCATCCTATTGGATATGCCTATGTTCTTAGAATGTGGCACACTATTAGATATGCTTATGTTGTTAGTTATATTTTTTTTTTGGAAAATTGGGTAAGTATATTCCAAAAACCCCCTAAAAGGGGACATAGTTACAAATCACACCCACACGTGTGATTACAAACTACTACAAACTAGTTATAGTAGATCCCAATTCCTAGCAATAATAGGAGGAATATCAAGAAATGATTTAAAAGCAGAATACATTCTCTTGATTTCTAAAGCTAGATGGTTGAAAATGACCACAAAGTCTGAAGTGCCACCATTATGCAGTCGTTTATTACACTCTTCCCAAATGAAGTGGACAACACCAGTAATGGCCCAAAGCTCGATAGTTCTTGATTGTTTTGAGCTATTGCTGAGGTCCTTAAGGCAGACATGTAAGGAATAAGAAGATATGGCATTGAGTTTGAGTTGAGCACGACCCCATATAGATTTCCAAAATTTGCAGCCCTCAAATAAGTGTGCAATAGAATCATTGTGTTGGCCATAAAGTAAACAAGCAGGAATAGGAATCCCTGACTAAGAGTTAATCTTTTCCAAGATAGGAAGGACATTGGAAAGAGCTCTAAATGTAGTGAGACTCCATCTAGGATAGTGCCTAGAGATCCAAAGGTTTTCAAAGGCCTTGTCAGTTGAACGCTTTTTCCTTATATTTTCCCACAGGTCCCTACCCGCCGACAAGGAGAAGGAAGGCCAAAGAGAGAACAAACGCCTACGACAAGTAGAGGCGTTATTGGAAGCAACAACCAGGGAAGAACCATATCTCCGAGACATCCAAGTGCTCCATATGCATTGATTCTGGTTGAACTTCTCAATACGACGTAGTGTGTGATAGTCAACAAGTTCATCTAATCTTTTAAGACCAAGACCTACTTCACCAATTGGATAGGCCAGCCGTGACCAGCAGGAAGGGTGCACCAAACTGCCCCATAGGAAGTCAGAGAGAAGTAGCTCCATTCGACGTAGGACAGTCGGAGGTATGTCTCCTATACGTAACCAGTAGCTAATCAAACTCATGGCACAGTTCTTGATGAGAACAAGTTGACCTGCCATTGAGATTTTAGATCCATGCCATCTATGTATCATGTCTCTAAGATTGTCTAAGCATTCATGAAAGTGACGTCTCCTGAGATTGCCACCATCCAAAGGAAATCTGAGATATTTTGTGGGCCAAGTGCCTTGTTGAAAACCCAAGCATCTGAGTAGAGCATCCTTATTGCGGCAAGAACTAGAAAGAAAGATGTGGGTTTTATGAGGATTGCACTTCATACCAGAGACAGTACCAAACTCAAGAAGAAGATTTTGGAGATTGGTAAGACTACGTAGATGTCCTTCAGTGAAGATAAGGACATCATCTGCAAACCGGAGATGGCTAAGAGCCTTGGTCCCACTGATAGGAAAGCTCTGAATGAGTTTTTTGTCATATGACTCCTCAAGACATCTTCTGAAACCTTCCATAGCAAGAGCAAAAAGTAGGGGTGATAAGGGATCACCTTGTTGTAAACTATTGGAACTTTTGAAGAAGCGCACTGAAGAGCCATTAACCGGAAGAGAGAAGGATGGGGTCTCCACACATTGTTTGTGAATGGAGATAAAATTCACACTAAACCCAAGGCCAGAAAGACAATCCCATAAATAGGACCAACAAACAGAATCAAACGCCTTGGTGATATCCAGTTTAATGCAGGTTGCCGGCGGACTGGATTTCCGATTAAATTTAAGTGTGAATTCAGCCGCTAGGAGAGAGCAATCCTCAATATTCATGCCTTTGACAAAAGCACCTTGATAGGGAGAAATGATATTCGTTAGAAGATTAGCAAGCCTCCTTGAAATGACTTTAGTGATTATTTTGTAGAGCATCGAGCAATAGGAAATAGGCCTAAAGTGAGTTGGGGACGAGACAATGTCCTTCTTTGGAATAAGCATAAGAAATACATGGTTGACCTGTGTAACCATGCTTCCCCCCTCAAAGATCCATTGGACAGCCTTAAGAAGATCATCACATATAAGATTCCAATTTTCTCTGTAGAAAAATCCATTGAAGGCATCCAGACCCGGGCTTTTGTGAGGCCCTATGCTCCAAATAGCATCACGGACCTCCAAAAAACTCGGAGAAGAGCATAGCATAGTGTTATCATTCCCTGATACAAGAGGAGACCAGTTTGGAATATAGGAGGAGCTAGATGCAATGTGAGGTTGATTATATAGCTGCTCAAAGACTTGCACAGTGTCATCTACAATAGCATCATTGCCCTGCAGAAGATTACCATTAGAATCAAAAAGCTCAGTAATGGAATTAATAGCATCCCTTCTCTTAACAATGGTGTGATAGACTTTAGTATTTCTATCACCATTGGAAAGCCACTCCATCCTACTACGTTGCCATAAATAAACTTCCTCAGCCTTATGAAGCTTGTCCAATCTTTCAAGAGTTTGTTTCTCAGTAAGGATGAGCTCAGAATCAAGCGGGCATCGACGTATCATAGCAGATATGTCATCAAGATCCATTCTTTCTCTAGCAATGAGGTTCTTTAGATTCAGATAGCGTTTTGACCAGGATTTCAATTTGTCCTTGACAACTTTGAGTTTATGAAAAAACTGAAAGAGAGGGTTGCCAATAAACTCAGTGGCCCAAACATCTTTAATAATGTCACGACATCCTTCCCATTCCAACCAGAAATTGAGAAATCTAAATGGCTTCTTCTTAAAATAGATAGGCCTCATATTAATGTTTAAAGTACAATGATCAGAATAATTGCAAGTGATGAACTTAGTCTTTGAACCAAGAAATAAGGATAACCAATCATCATTGACAAAGGCTCTATCAAGTTTGCAAGCAACCCTTTTAGCAATACCTTGTTTATTATGCCAAGTATAAACCTCCTTACCAATTACAGGTAATTCAGTTAGACTAGCATTATCTAGAGCAGCATTGATGGCGCTAAGGATGGAAGAAGGAACCTCCCGACCACCCACCTTTTCTTCTTGTTTCCTAATGTTGTTGAAGTCACCAGTGATAAGCCAAGCACTATCTATGCCAGTAGATATCCGCTCCAAGGCTGTCCATAACATAGAGCGTTCAGTCACAGAGTTCCTTGCATAGACACCTATAATATGAATGGTAAGACCATCTTTATTAGTGCATTTCATTGTGATTTTTTGATCATCCATGCAAATCATCATATTAGCCCAGCAATTAGGACTCCACCCAATGAAAATACGTCCATTAGAATCATGAAGATGATTAGAAACCCAAAGCCAGCCTTTTGGAAACATACGATCAGTAGTATGGGACATATAGGATTTGATTTTGGATTCAACAAGAATAGCCATAGTAGCATTGTTCTCAAGGATGGTTCTCCTCACTTCCTTCTTTTTACATGGCTTCCCCGAGCCATGAACATTGGTCATGAGAAAGGTCATTAATGACCTCTAAAGGCAGATCAGGTCTTGCGAGACCCATCACCTTTGGACGTCTTAGAAGCCTTTGACGACGAAGCAGAAGAAGTTCTAGTGGAATGCCTAGTAGTAGAGTCAAAAGTAGTATCATTCAAACCAGCATCATTGGCCGTATTATCTGATCTTCCAGGAGACATTACAGCAACTCCTACACCATACACTAGATGCTGCGTAGCAGCACTCAAGTTACCAACATCTCGTGAGTCAGCAGCCTCCCCATGCGTAGATATTGTTAGTTATATTTGTGACTATAGACATGCTATATTGTTTGGCATGCTCCTACTTTTTAAATATGCACATGTGGCTATTAATTTTTATGATACTAGTAAGGCTCATGATAATGGGTATGTTTAGGACAATATCTACATCTAGTAATTGAGAATAATTCTAGCTTTTAAGACTCTGAGTATAATTGCTCTTAACTAGTCATTATGATTAATAGTTTGGTTACGTTGCTTTATTTGTCTATCTGTTTAATCTGCTTAATCTACTTAACCTATCTAATTACATAACATGTTGTAATCAATAAGCATTGTTGTGTGTTATATATCTTGTTGGGACATGGGTCTCACCAATGGGTCACCACAATCTTTTTAGTTGATCGTCAGTATAGAAATAGAAGACACATGGTAGAGAGGAGGAGATGATGTGATGGGTCATAGATGGATAGTTGTCAAGATGTCTAGTATGTCCTAGATTTTTCCATGTACTCTCAGGTTTGGGTAGGAATGTTTTGAATATAGTGCTTTATTAACTCGATCTTTCCTAGTATTTTGATGTTGTACATGTGGATGCTATCTCTTGTGTAGAAGTTGTGGCCGAGGACATGGATCCTTTATAAAATATTTTTGGTATGATTTATGAAATAATTTGAGATGATGGACTTTTATGCATATTTTTTTAAGTAATGTTGCGCAATTTAAACGGTTTTAATTAACCCTCTTTTTAGCAATGTGTTTTATTAGCAATTATCTGTGTTTAGGTTTTGAGTAATCTCGCTTTGTGTGATCGGTTGTCACAAATATGGTGATAATTTTCTAAACACATCTGATATGTATAGTGTCAAATCAATCTACATAGCTAGATTTTGTGAGAATACTCCATATGTGCCATTTTAATGTCTAGTAGATGAAAGTTATGTGTACCAACCAGTACACAATTATAGTGGATTTAAACCAATTTTGTGCAATCTACTATTTAAAGGAAGCACCCACTCACCTATATTCTATCTTTGGCTCATTGATCTCAAGATTAAGAGTTTAGATTCCAATCTATTGGTTTTAACTTCGAGCTCCAAACCTCAACAACTATTCCTAGACAACCTATTGTAGGGCTAAGAGATGTAAGTGATGCCTTCTAGAGGTAGAAGACAAATAAAAGGAGTTGGAGAGGACCTATTCTGTGATATTTCAAGAAAAACATAGAAATAGGTGTTGGTATGTATGATCAGAGAGCCAATCATGTGATGATTGTAATGGCATAATTTGTAATTTATTTCATTAATAAATAAACGCGAGCTTACAATTTATTCTATTTAATTCACTTATATGATCATGATGTAACATTACTAATGACTAAAAAATAATATTACTCAATGTCATATGTCTTCAAGTATGTGACTTGGAGAAATGAGTTCATATGAATGTTAAAAGTACATATATATTCTCATTATGTCCCTGATCAGTTGTTATTGTGGATGGATAATATATAACAATGACACACAAGATCAGAGTGAGTTGGTTGATGATAAAGTCTCATTGGTCATGATATGTCTATATCAAACCTAGAACACAGATGCATGTTGGAGAATAATATTTCAGACATACCCATTATGAGACTAACACACGGAAACCATTAGCTTGGTAATCATAGTCATGTCTCATAGTGATGATGGTGTTTGTGGTTCTTAGACCTAAAATCACTGCACTCATATGTCATTATGTATGCTTTGACATCATCAAACACAATCCTAAAACATGGGTTGTTACAAAGGTGATGATTGGGTTACTGTGACACATGGGGAATGACTGTGAGTGATAGAGATGGGATTTGTCCCTCCAAAGGTAGTATGATATCCAATGCCTCTTGATTAGCAAGACTGAGAAATGCATGACCGTGTACATGTGAGTCAATATATGATATTGAGCTTACAAATATCTCAAACAATCTACTTTGGTTCAAGAAACAAGATTGAATGTTGAAGAGGGTGACTACTCCATTCCTCAAGTTCAATCTAGATATCAAAGACAAAGGAATTACACAAACACTATAACACCAAGTACAAATTGTAGGTTGAAGTCGTTCCCGAACTTTTCATTTACTTGGGTAGAAATTATGTATAACTAGGTACCGCTCATTGCGTGTGATGCCATATGTTGTTATGGATAGTCACTGCCAATGCAATATGGGACATATAGGGTCAGACACATTGGTATCGACCTAGAAGAGGAGTTTAATCTTGAATGATGATTGAATTGATTACTAAAGTGTTTAGATATTCAATTAATGCAATAAATCAGCTAGATACACTGCCAGATGATCAACTCACCGAGTGAGACAACCATTTGGAGTGCCATACAATCAACTCAAGTGTTGAGATGACCATTTGGTCTATCAGACTGATTGGAAATTAAATTGACTAAGTTCTACCCAAACTGAGGTGTGAACTGACCAGTTCATTCTTTTGAACCGAACGGCTCATCTTAGGTTACTAGATGACCTTCTGGGTGAGCAAGATGTCCATATCAAACATGCAAGATTGCTTAGTTTAGGGGAAATTCGATTGCAACAAGAATTTAGTGTTGAAGTCATTTCATGCATTACTTGGATTCAAAATAGACAAATTCTTATGCACTTGGGAAACTACAAAACAACCACCTCACAGTGTGTGACGACTCTCTCGCATGCCAAATGACCTTCTAGGTTTCCAGATGGATTTTTGGGTAGTTACAGGTTGCAAAAATTCAAGATTTTTCAGTCCCTTCCACTCCTGCATAGATTGGGAACCTTGACCCTGGCCTCTACTATAAATAGAGGGGTGTTGGGGGCTTCTCAGAACACAATACATACAATTAAGAATCAGTTTCTCTGACCATTGTTGTCCTCTTTGGTTTTGGTAGCCAATAGAGATCCCCAAGAAAGTCCAACCAGTGAAAGGGAGGGATAACAAGAGAGATAACAACTAAGGATCATTATTGTGGGAGAGCAAGTTGGTGACTACTATGCCAATGGGAGGGAAACTCCTTCCTGGTTGTTCTAATAGGACAATAAGAGTTTTGGGAAGTCCGGGTGGACTACTCTAGCAGGAGGAGTCCTTTGGATGATTCTAGGAGGGCAACGTCAATATGCAGTCCATGGTGAGATCGCAGGAGCCATTGTAGAAATTGTTGAAGTCTGCTATTTGTGGTGAAGAGCGGGAGCTACACAAACACTGTATAAGAGAAACTAGTCAACAATTGTGTATCAACAATGACGATGACATATCACTAGACTTTCTCCAGGACCAGGTATATCCTGGAAACCATCCTTCCCATCTTATAGTAATTGACGCGATCTACTATTTTTTGAGGAATATGGTAGATAAAAAATTTATTTCGGATGCCTACTCTGTAGCCATATTTCCCTACAGTGATATCAGAGCCAATGTCAACTTACTATATTATGGGATAGTTGATATGATCAGATTTTTGTTTTGGCTTTATATTATTACACGTGAAGTGAATAATTTCCTATGCAATCAAATACCATGATAATCCCAAACTATATATATATATATATATATATATATATATATATATATATATATATATATATATATATATATATATATAATGAGTTCATATTGAATGCCCGTGCGGGTAGGCAGACTAAATACCCGTGCATAAGGTAGCGGTGGCAAGATCTGTAATTAAAATAAAAATCAATTACACTTTCATGATAACGGTGGAAGCTATTATAATTATACAAAATTTATTTACATATGTATGGAGAAGTGGTGGCACCTGTTGTAATTAAGAGAAAGTTAATTATGTATGCATGGAACACGGTGGCATCATTTTCAATTTGAAATTTGTTATAGTGCATGAGTGTGCTGCCACTATTAGTAGCTAGGTGACAATTTGTTATGAGTGCATGTAGTAGTGGGAAAGATAACTGTAGACATTGTGACATTCATGTTAGGTAAAAAAAAGTGATTGTTGAAGAGAATAACCCATAACGTATTTGGACATATTGTAATGTGTTTGGAAATTTTGTAATACAAATGAGTAATTTGTACATACCATAGATATGTTGTAATATACAGACATAAACTGTAATATGTAAAAAGAGTCTGAATTATCTTGCTAAGAAGGAATATGGATTAACTTCATATATCGATTGTCATCCTTAATTACAAATTTCTCATTTTCATTATGGATTCTCAGTTCTCATTACTAAATATAATTGTCTTTGTAATTCACTATACGTCGTCAGAATATCACTTGTATACTTGTTGCTATTTCGTATAATTATTGTCTTTGTGAGGATAAATGATTTGTTGTAATGAGAACAGAGAATTTGTAATGGAAAGGAGAAATTTGTAACTAATGATGACGTTACGTAATACAATCTAGAAGTAACATTTCTCTTAGATAGTGAATTATGATGCATTCAGATTTGTATTACAAAATGTCACCCTTGATTACATATGCTTACTTTCCATTATAAATTATCTATTTTTATTATAGACATTTCTTTCTGATTAAAAAATGTCATCTTTCTTTACTCGTCATTGTAATTCACTATACATCGTTAGAATGCCACTTGTTTACTTGTTGTTATTTCTTATAATTATTGTCTTCATAATGATAAATGATATGTTGTAATGAGAACATAGAATCTGTATTGGAACGGAGAAATTTGTAACTAAAAATGACGTTATGCAATACAATTTGGGAGTATCATAGATTCTATAAGGATAACTATTATATTGTAATGACAACATAGATTCTATAATGCAACAGAAATATTTGTAACTAAGGATGACATTCTGTAATAAAATATGAAGTATTATATTATTTTCCATATGTTTATTTGTCTCCACAAAATGACACCACTATAATAATTTTATACATGTTACATTGGGCATTTGTATATTTTATGATTGGTACGTGTACAATATTTACGTGGTAGTCACCTACTATTTTTACTCTTAGATCAATCTTGCGCCACCACTCCATGTACATATAATTATTTATAAAATAATTACCAATAGTGCCACCTCCATTCCATGCATGTACAACAGCTGCAAATAATTACAATTATTGCCACTGTTGTTCCATTCGATGCACGTACATCAACTACAAATAATTACATATATTACCACCATTACTTCAGATCAATATAACGCAATGTATAATGAGGCACGGGTAACTTCGCTTCACTACCCGCGTGGGCAGCGAGTGAATTTCCATATTTAATATATATATATATATATATATATATATATATATATATATATATATATATATATGCAATATATATATATACCCTAAGAGTAGTTTTGATGGGTGATGTTTCGTATGGTTGTGGTAAATAACCCCTATTATCTGTGCATGGTTGTATGGTTGATTTATCTTTTTATCTTAGTCTGCATACCAAGCCTCTATCTTATCTTCCCAATGTAAAGTTAATTCTTTCCTACCCTTGATCCCCATGAATGGAACTTGAGGTTTCTCTCTCATTATGTAAAAGTAGGATATTTTATTTTCCTGTTATGACAAAGAAGATGACATCCCGAAGACGAACCAACAAGATGGAGGATAAAGGAGGACCAGGTGGACGAGCCAAACCAACCGACTGGTGGACCCAACCGTTCAGCTAGAGGAGCTAGAAGATGGTCGATAGGAGATCCAGTCAACCAGTGAGATGACCAAACTACCAGCTAGGAGGTGAGCCAATTAGTTTAAAAGTTGAACCGATCAACCCAGATTGGCAAGCACATTTCTCCATCAATAATAGGTTTTTGCATGTAATGTGGACCTAGGATGTGGTAATTCCTTGTGGTTCCAAGGAATTACATTAGGCTGGTCATAACTGTCACTTTTGTTTATTCCATATTTTTGTTGTGGGTATAGCATGTTTATAATATATACTATATATCTAGTGATTGGATAAAGAATATATATACTTATAAATACAAATTTCCTCAAATAAAAATTATATTAATATTAGAAGATTTCCAACAACAACCCACATGAAAATCTTGATCGACCAAGCATATGTTACACCTTTGTAGGGTGTTCCATCTATCTCGTTGAAGTGTGTTTGTAGATATGTATGTTCTCCCTTTGTAGGGAGCGTATCTATCATGTTGGCTATTGGGTCAAGCTTAAACTAGTGATTCTTAAAGAGTCTAAGCCTAGAAGCATGCATATGATTATGACAAGGAGTTGTGCATAACATCTATCTAGAATTTCATATGATGCAATTGGTAAAAGTTTCTTACCTTGAAGGTTGATTGGGTTTTGTGGTGTTGGTCGGGTCATAGTTGAATTATCATGGATCTGGCCCACTAGAATATTGTACGCTACAATATTCCAAATTGATATGTGAAGTCTCTAAATTTGAATTAAAAAATAGGGAGAGATAATAATTAAAAACCTAATTCATATTGTCAAATTTTTCAAATCAAATCAAATGTTTTTGACTAATGCAAATTTTCTCTTGTAGAATCAAATGACAAACAAATCCATATTGCAATTTGTCCTTAAGGACAAACTTGACGAGACAAATTTTCAAGACTGGTTTTGGACTTTGATAAGGGTTCTTGATAAAGAGTGCAAGCTCTACGTCATTGACAAACCAGTTCTAGAAATACCTTCTCTTAATGTACCTAGGGTATAAGTGGATGCTTACTAGAAGCATGCCAATGATGTCTTGAAGATAAAGTACCTTATGCTTATCTACATGTACTATGAGTTGCATGAGCAGTGCAATAGCATGAGTGTTCTTGATATGGTAACACATCTTTAGAAAATAACACTTGGCCTTACAAAGTAAGAAATGAACAATATAATAAAGGTGCTACTTGAGTCTAAACTGATAGAGGAAACCTCAATATAAGAACATGTGATCAATATGATTAGACATGTGTATCATCTTGAAGAACTGGGATTCACTTTGAACCAAGAGTTGTCCATGGATATGATTCTAAGACATTTCCAGAATCATATAGCCACTTTATTGTGTTTTATTACATGAATCATATGGCCAGACCGATGTCAGACATGCTTGCCATGTTGATTCATGTTGAAGCAAGATTGAAGAAGGACAAGCCTGATATGGTGATCATCGGAGCTGATTCCAAGGATCAAATCAAGCATGAGAAGAGTTATGAGTTCGTTCCCAAATACAAATCTTCAACACTCAAGATAAGGAGAAAGAAAAGTACAAAAGGAACTCATCTTTTGTACTTGAAGCTTTTCAGGAAGAAGAAGATGGGGATGGTGATCTCCACTTCAGGTATATATGTTATTGAGATAAATTGATCTACTTCTTCATCACGGGTACTGGATACTAGATGTGAATCTCACATATGTTCTCAGATGCATGATCTGAAAGGAAGTAAGCCTTTGGGAAAAGGGGAGGTGGTACAACAAGTTGCTAATGGCGCAAGAGTTGCAGCTAGCGCAGTTTGAACCTATAGTATATCTCTACTCAATGTGCTTGTAATAGAGTATAGAACTACTATTATATACCATCTATAAATAGAAACATCATTTTTGTATCTCGTATGGACAAGGATACATTTGAATTCCATATTAAAAATGGTCGATGTTCTATTTCAATAGATGGGATCTTGAATGGAAGTACCCTAATGTCTTATGGTCTTTATTTGTTAGATATACAGACATATGTTTATAACATTAACACCAAAAGACTAAAACTCAGCAAGTCATACAAAATATAACTTTGGCATTGTCATCTAGGGAACATAAATGAGAATCACATATATAGACTCCATAAAGATGGTTATCTAGACTCTTTTCATCCAGAATTAATGGAGACATGTGAATCTTGTTTGTTGGGAAAGATAGTAAAATCCATTTCATTAGTAACAATGAGAGGGCTCGTGATCTAGTAGGACTCATAGATACTGATGTGTGTGGACCTTTTAGAACAACATCTAGAGGTGGGTATCAATATTTCATTACCTTTATTGATGACTTCAATATGTATCGCTATGCTTATTTAATAAAACAAAACTCAGAAACTCTTGATAGGTTCAAGGAGTTTATGAATGAAGTACAAAACCAAATTGGTAAAAGTATTTAGGCACTTCATTCTGATCGAGGTGAAGAATACTTAAACCAAGAGTTTGAGAACCTTCTTAAAGCCCATGGGATTGTATCCCAATTAACTCCACCTTCAACACCTCAACATAATGGTGTGTCAGAAATAAGGAATCACACATTTCAAGATATGGTATGATCAATGATGAATTTAGTTGAGCTTCCGACTACCTTCATGGCTATGCTCTAGAAACCTCTACATATAAACTACATCGAGTACCATCTAAATTAGTTCAAAAGACACCATATGAGATATGGCACGGGAAATGTCCCAAAGTGTCTTTTATGAGGATTTAGGGATGTGAGGCCTATGTTAAAAGAATGTTTTCTAATAATCTTAGTCATAAATTTGATAAATGTTATTGTGTTGGATATCCTACGGAATCAAGAGCATATTACTTTTATTCCCAATATGACATCAAAGTGTTTGTTTCCAGGGATGCTACATTCCTAGGGACGGATTTCATTTCCAAAGGAAATAGTGTGAAGTAAGTGGAACTCAAAGAGGTTCGAAATAAACAAGAGAACATAGAACTAATAGATGAGCAAGAGGAACAAAGAGAATCACAAGATGTTGTGGAATCTCAAATTATTCAAGTAACACAGGAACCTCATAGATCTAATAGGGCATGCCTTGACGTGACAAATTTGGATATTTTGTAACTCAGGATGGCAGTGAATTGGTCGTAGATAATGAGACAATAACCTATCAAGATGTTGTTGAAGGACCAGAATATGGGAAATGGCTTGAAGCCATGAGATCTGAGATGGAATCCATGTACACCAACAAGGTATGGACCTTGGTGGATGCACCTAAAGCGGTAAAACCCATAGGGTGCAAGTGGGTCTTCAAGATGAAGACCTACATTGATGGTAAAGTACAAACCTAGAAGGGTAGATTGGCTGCAAAGGGTTTCAGACAAGTTCAAGGTGTTGACAATGATGAAACCTTTTCTCTACTGGACATGGTTAAGTCCATCAGGATCATGCTTTCTATTGCAGCTTAACACGACTATGAGATTTGGAAGATGGATGTTAAAGTCTTATTACTTAACGGGAATCTTGTTGAGGATATGTATGTGACACAACCTGAGGGTCTTATAAATCAAAAGTTTACACATAAAGTATGTAAGCTACATAGGTCAATCTATGGATTGAAGCAAGCATCTCAGAGCTAAAATCTTTGTTTTGATGAAATAGTCAAATAGTTTAGCTTTATTCAAAATGAAGATGTACCTTTTGTGTACAAGACGATTAGGAGGAGCATAGTGACATTCTTCATTTTATACATAGATGATATATTATTGATGGGGAATGACATCCCTACTTTACAAAAGGTAAATACATGGCTTGGAAATACATTTTATATGAAAGAGTTGGGAGAAGCTTCCTACATCTCTGGGATAAAGATCTATATAGATAGATCCATAAGGTTTCTTAGATTAAGTCAAAGCACATACATTGACAAAGTGTTGAAGAAGTTCAGCATGGAAAATTCAAATCGAGGAAACCTACCCATGCTACACAGAGTATAATATCAAGTAATATTTTGAAAAGTGTGGTCATTACATTTAGTATAAGAGTGACAAAATTTTCAAATAATATTTAATAGTTTATAATTTCAAGTACTCTGTTGAAATATGAGGGAATTATTACGGCCTTCTCTAAAGATGATGGTGTCTAGAAGGGACCATGACCACGAGCTAGAATTTTTTTCCTCTACACTGCTAGTTGACTTACGAGGACTCCCAGACCCATGCATCCTACCTGGACAAAGTCGAAATATTTTCCCGAAATAAAATACCTTTAGCTTTACTTCTCATCTTGATCCATCCTTTTCCCATCCTCCTGCTTAATAAAACCTAAGAGAATAGTTCTCTCCTCATATCAAGTTAGGGTTTTTGAGAAGAAGTACGCTTAAGGCATCCTCCACCAAGTAATGTACATGTGATGTGGAATTAATAATGTACGTGTAATGTGGAAATGGTGAAGTACATGTAACAGGGAAATAATGGTAAAATAAGGAAAAGTGGTTTTATGGGTTATAAGTATAAACTCTAGATGGAACTAGGGTTGGTTTAGAAGAACCCTAGTGGGTCAAGAGACATGGAAACTCTACGAGTAGGGTATACACCTTAACCCTAACCCTAACACTCAAACCCTAATCATGAGAAATGTGAATAGTGTGGTGATATAGTTGTTACAAACCCAATTTTGGGTTCATTTGCTGAGAAATGTTATTTCTCGTATTAAAGATATTGGGACAAATGATGATATAATTTGTGTTGAATAAATGAGTTTCATTTACAATAGCCTTGTTGATTTATATGTGGGCTTTATTGGCTATTGGGCCCAATAACAAGGAAATTCAATTAGTAAATGAATAATTAAATTTTTGAGAAAAGAAAGAGGTAGAAACCTCTAGAAGGCAAAGAGATGTAATCCAAGGATGGATTTCGTACCTATTGGGTTCCTTGGGTTCCAAGGAGTCCAAAATTGCATAGAGAATGCAATAAGAAGAGAAAAGATCAATTAAATATTTCTTTGTCAAGAAAGAAATTGAAAATAATCGTAAAATGTGAAAAATAAGTGGAAAGGAGTTATTTGAGTTATCCTTGGTGGAATTTCGTATCCCAAGGATTCCTAATGATAAAAGGAATTCCAATGATTAAAATAAAGAGGAAAGAAAGAGAAAATACCAAAATTTGCACAATAAAAGGATAATGTGATACATTATTAATGATTTTGGTGACATTGTTTAAAAGAGGTATTTTGTACTATAAGAAACTATAATTTCCTGTCCAAGATTAATGTTCTAAATAATTTTAGACAAGAGATAAACCCAATTTAAGAGGGTGGGATAAAATCCAGGTGATTCCAAGATACCTTGTGGCTTAAGTAACTTTTTTGATGAAAGTGTAGTTTTATTTTGGAAATTAAGGATCTTAACGATATGGGGGTATTTTGAGTTAAATTTTGGTTCCAATGAAAGGAAACACCTTGTTTCGACTTCACCTAATTTTTGGTGTGAAAATAGTCTATGGAAGAAAAGATATAATAATTTTTCTGGTATGGGGTTTAATAAAAATCAAATAAAACAAAAAGGAAACCTTCCTTCGTACTTTCCTGATGATGATCGAAGACCTTGATGGAAGATGTTTTGGGAGAAGGTCGATTGCCCATGCTATAAAAGGGGTTAGCTGAGTTGCGTTGCGCAGGGTACCACTTGGTCCCAACCCAATAAAAATCTACAGATGTACCTAGGACCTCGGCACCCTCCTCCTTCTCCTCTAACCGTTTTCCAGTGATGTAAAGGGACTAGATTGGTGGCGGATGTCACGAGAAGTTGTAGCGAGGGAGTTTGCAGTCGTGGGATGGACCAGGGGATCATCCATGTCCCAGGTTTGTCCGGCAAAGCCTTACCCTAGGTCGAAGGACCTGTTACAGCCGCTAGGGTAATGGGGGCTATTCCACCCCACCTCCAGTCAAGAACACCTCTGTCAAGGGTTGGAATAGGTCCGTCAAGGGCCTACGGATGTGCCGCAACCATCCCCTTGCTGCCTCACGACGCCAGCACCCAGAGACGGAGGTCCCTACGCGACGGACGTCGCTGAACAGGAGCTCGTCGCGAGGAAGAAGAAACCAGATGGACTTGGACGTTTCTGCCCCTCCGAGCATTGAAGAGCCAAGAATGTAATTAAGGGTATACTCGTCGTTTGCTTATGTTTCCCCAAGACATCCGGGTTGTGTTGCAAGGCAAGAGCGACGTGGAAGCCTACCATTGGCTTTGGTAATTAATTTCTTACAAAAATCATATCTATATATTGGTAGATCTGATGGGAACATGCAAAATATGAATTTTGCTCAGAAAAATGAGAGGAATACAATAAAAATATATGTGAAGCCTAATTATGATTGCAATTCGAAAAGTAATGTAAGTTATTAACTTTAATGTAATGATGATTAAAGAAACCCTAATTGGGAATGATTAATGTGATTAGTGGGGTTTAATTGATGATTAAAGTTGATATTAACCTGTTAATCGTAAAGAGATACATTAAGATAGAAAAAGATGAATTTTGCACGTAATTAGTTTAATTGAAATTCCATGTGCATGAATAGACTTTAATGGGCCTTAAAACCCTAATGTTGGTAATTAGGACTACTAATGGTTTTAATTATTTGATTTCATGTATAGAACTGAGTTTTCATAGTTATAAGCTATTTCGAGTAGTAAAGTTCCTAATTTGTGGATAAATACCCTAAATGTAGTAATTAGGGTTTTCTCATGAATAAACGGTGGAATTAATGGCAAATCGAGTTCATATGTGAATTGGACCATAATGAACTATGAATTGATGATAAATGCATATAATGATCTTGTCATGGATTAAAGGGATAAAAATAGTAGCTTTAAAATTATGCCTTTAATCCGAAATTGAGGATTAGATGTGGAAATGATTAGGGTTTGTGATCAATTGTGTTAAATTAGGGTTTAAAATAGTACAAGATGAAGGGAAACCCTAATTACAAAAGAAACCCTAAATGTGGACTAGAAACCCTAGGAAGCGAGCTAGATTTAATAGATCTTAATGACATGAGTAATAAAAAGAAATTGTATAATTGTTTCAGGATCTTATTGAATGCTTGATTGCCTATTGGTTGATTGGATTATTTTTATCTAACATCAACTTGACAGGTATGTGGTTACTCTTATGACTACCCGAATTAGTTTTCTGAGATTTTATCGATGTTTCCATCATGGTTTGAATTAAACTATTGGATGCATTTAATTCATGCAAAGTATAATGTGAATATGACTATCACATAAGAAATATGTCTACTAGATCAGATCCTAGTCCCCTCTGTAGCTTAATGGGTTGACCTAGTAAATGTCTACCAATGGGGTAGGCCCATCAGGTCATTATATGACTTAGTAAATGGCTACCAATGGGATAGGTCCATCAAGTCACATTGAGTTAGAGATTGGGCTATCTATGGATAGTGCCATGCGACTCAACCCTAGATATTGATCTACCTGTTAGGTAGGATCATGCAGGGTTTAATAAGGATCTACCTAGAGAGGGGTAGTATCTCAGTCCGTTGCAGGGACAACACAGAGATAGGGGATAGGAAAGGATTGAGTAGTATGGTTTAAAAAGTAATCTTGGATGTTAAATGATATTTGGTTGAGTACATTGTTAGCATAGTTGCACAATTATTGTTTCCCCCACATACCAGCTTCTTTCTGACCGACGTTTTGTTTGTCGGCATTTTAGGTGTAAATGAAAAGAACAAACAGTAAAGCGGCATATGTGGAATTAAATGAGAAATAAGTGCACAGGAGGATTAGTTATATTAGCATTTTCATGGATAGAAGTTTAGAAATCCCAGTTTTTCCAAGGTAAGAAAAGTTTTATTTTATACCAGTTTTCAGTTTAGTAGTAGAATTTCATAATTATTATTGATTATTTGTCGAACCTTTGATCCTATTAATTGAATAATGGCTCTGTCCTTCGGGTCTCCCTTAATTGGGGGTTACCGGGAGGTGGGGTCGTTACAATAGTACCCTACCAATATGAACCCAATTAGGTAAGAGGAAAGAGAGAATATAAATGTTCTAGTAACCCATGCATGAAGGATGCATGTGAAAGAATATGAATAGAAACGAGTTAAATGACTCAGTATCCCATGTGTGTGTGCATGTAGAAGAAGACATTATTAAGTAATGTTTTAAGAAACTTATGAACAACACATTATATAAAAATTACTTCTCAACTATCTCTAATGGATGTAAGTGATACATGTGGATGCAAGAAATGGATCACTTTGGCTCATATCCTTAGGTGAGATAAAGGTCCACACTGAGTTGATAGGTGATTTGATCACTTCAAGTTGTATGCTTATGTTAGAGAAAGGTCCACATTAAGTCGACTGTTGATCAGGATAAGGACCATACATATTGTGTCAACTATGAGGACCACCCTAGAGAAAGGGTTCCCCACATGAATAGTCTAGAAATGGAGCTCCCACAGAGAATAAGTTGAGAAGTTAGAAAGAAAATGCATGCGTATATACACGAGAAACATTAGTAACCAATGATCATACATGAAAAATGGAAATAAGAATATAACTTGCTCATTGCCTTACCCCTATATTTGGATGAATAAGGAATGATCCCAATGGGTGAGTATGATAGTCACCCCCAATGAGTAGGTAGACCCCAGAGATTGAGCAATGAGGATTGAGAAGTTGTAATAACAAAAACAATGCATAAAGATTAAAATATGAAACATTTAGGGCTAGTGTGCCAATCTGGGTTGGGTCAACCCATGAGTAGGAAGATGACCTTTGGGGGAGGAAAAACCTTAGACCTATGGGTCAATTTGTGTCTAGAGAGCCCAACTTCCTCCTATGATCCAAGAATGCACCCCAGGTTAGGACCTAATCTAGATCAGGTAAGTTGACCATATCAACTTATAGATTGAATCACCTATATTGAAAATATGAAAGCACATATATTGAGTATGATTTTTTTGAACCCAAGTATGCCATCTCTAAGGGATATAAGAAGAAGTGACTATGGAAGTGGCTGACCGTATGAGACCGAATTAGGAAAAGAAAAATTTCCCTAAAATGCTGCCATGATTTCAATGAGGGGACATAAAGTGAGTAACGAGCATCATAAGAGATGGAGAAAATTACATTAAAAATAATGTGCTAGAAATGAACCCTTGAGGAGGGTAGAGTCATAAGTCAATACTAAGGTCAAGTAGGAGGTATTAAAGGTACATGGAACGATGGGATTAGGAGTTGATGGTTACCTAATGCACAAGACCATCTGGTCAGGAGGTAACAACTACATTTGCCCGAGGCCATGTCACAGGAGATTATCCACCTTCAGGATGTTCATGTGGCTAATGGGTGAATGTGAGAGGAACTCCCTAGATGCATAAGGATGAGATCACACCAAAAGTACCTAAACCCATAGAGATCTCAAGGAAGTGTCTAAGGCTCATAATACCAAAGGTGTAAATGTAAAAGTATACAAGAAGTTATGTAATAATGAAAGGGCTTGTGCACAAACACAAGAGTTAAAAAGGCATTTGACTTCATGAAATATAGGAATATTGGAAATTAAAAATTATGGTTTAAAGTCATGTTGAGGATGACTCAAACTAAAATATGAAATTGAAAGATAAAGTGTGAATACACCATCTCTACTCTTGGAGTGGGATGAACTTTGTGTTTGGTATGCAGTCAAGTACTAATTTCATCTCATTATGAGGAAAAGAGATTGGGTAGACACATGTTATTCATAAATATGATCTTTGAGAATGAATATTTTAAGTTGAACTCAATGACATGATCAAGGGTTGGAGGGGTTACCTCACCCTTATGATAAAGTGAATGAATATTAGGTTGGAAACCTAGATGAGAAAGATAGTCATCAAATAATTTGAAATCTCAAATGAAAATGCAATCACCAAATGATGATATCATGGAAATACTGAAGATGTGGATATACCAATCTTAGTAATAATGTGAGGAATTCACATATCAACAAAAGATGTTAAGGATATATAAGTAGGGTTGTTAACCCTAAGGCTTGAAACTAAGATGAGTTACGATTCAGTTTATGCTTACCAGGTTTGAATTTTGCGGAAAAATTACTTTTTAACGAGTCAATGTTATATCCTTAATTTTGATAAATTGAATTACATAAATATGAATATATGGTGTGATAAATAATTGTTCTCAATGTTAATTATTGGTTTAATAAAAATGTTGATGCATCAAAAAACATTATCTCAAATTAACTTTTGTATGCTTGGAAATAATAAGTGAAAAGAAGATATTTCTAGAAATTAAGAATAAAGGACTGTCCATTAAATAATGGTAATCTTTTGAAATAAATATTTAAAAGGGGACAAGTTTTGTATGGGAAGTATACCCCATTAGATTCTAAGAATTCAATATACATTGGAAAAAGGCATTATGAGTTTCCTAGAAGTAAGGTTAATTGACTTGAAAAACAATATATTAAAGAGAAAGATAAAAGGAATTATCTAAATCCCATATCATAAGTATTTCCTAAAAAGATTAATGACCAATTATCCAATATGCTCCATATAATTAAGTGCATTCCTTAATGACTTTTGGTTGTCAAATACTTATAACGTAATGGTAGTACCTTTTTCATGACACTTGGTTTTATTAGAATAAAAGTGAAGAATTTCCATGTAGGGGAATATAAGAGAAAATAAATAGGATATATTCAATTATCTTCCATAAATGATGACTTTCCTTTTCCTAATTTGAGTACGAGCCCAATTGTTAAATAAAAGGATATTTTTATGTATATACAAATGAAGTAATGCATGGTAGTTGTTTTACCAAAATCATATCTAGGAAAGAAGGAAGTAAAGGAGGAATGTATACTAGATAATACCTTGCTTTTCCATAATATAAGTTGTCAGGTATAAGGATATCTTTAATGCATTCAGGAAAGGGAGTAATGGAATGCCTTGACTTTTGAAATTATCCAGGCATGTTAAGAAAAAGAGATGAAAAGAAATGAGAAAGGAGCATATGAGAATTTGTAGGCGTGCATATATATATAGGGTACATGCATAGCCACCAAGCCTACACCTCTCTCCCTTGTCCCTCCAACAAGAACATGGTTATGTCCCTCATGGAAGGTTAGGGTTATTCTTCATAACTTGCTGACCAAATAACTTGGAAGAGACATAGAGGAGGAAACTTCAACCCTGTTGACTCAACCTTCCAAGGGGAGTGATCATGACAATTAAGGTTGGAACAACCTACACCACTGTCGGTCATGGTGCCTAGATGGATTGGCATCACCATCCTTCTCTCCGGTAGAATGTACGTAGGAAGGGAGCCCAAGGAAGCTTACTGACTTGATTGGATTCGAGTAGTAGTTTGTGAGAAATGGGATGATTATCATAACAACCTGGCCGTCAGGGACTAGCCGCCCAGGGATCTCCACCCATCGTCACAACGATGTAGAGGTGTTGTCTAGGAGCTAGAGTTTCCACTATGAAGGTTGAGGAGCCAGTTTTAATTACAGATGCCCTAGTCTCCCCTGCCAGGTAGCATCACATGTGGTCTAGAGGCAGTTGAGACAACAATGCCATGAGCCTAAATTTGTGTAAAGGCATGAGATCAAGAAGGAGGATGGGGAGGATGTGTGTGGAGTCGGAGATGGAGGATTCACCAGCGGCATGGTGCCAGGAGGAGGGAACTTAAGAATGACATTTTAGACTAGAGGACTGGTGAGGATCCTCAAGCCTCCACCTTCAACTGGGGTTACATAGGATGGGATGCAGACCCGACGACAAAGTTGTGATTCAGTTCCATCGCGGGAAAGAAGAATCCAATCTGGGTCAACTAGTTAGTCAGCGGTTCAATCAAATGAACCAAGTGATGGTCAGTTCATAGAGAAAACCACATCCATAAACAACTATGAATGAAACCCAATTAATCAAGTATGGCACATGACTTCAACCTATAAGAAAACAACATGTGGCAGTATAATTGAGGTACAAGTTCTTATCTTGCTTAATTCATAGAAATAAGTTGGATTACCCAAATATAGCAAACTTGTATACCAGTATGATTAGAAAAAGATGTAGAATCTAAAAGAAAATACTCCCTGAGTTTAATCATGCTTCCTTTTCCAAAAATAATGATATACAATATTAAAATATGATTAATTCATATAAAATCCTAGATTGGGTATATTAACATGTTGAGTACCTTAAAAGTCCTTTTTTGTGATACTATATGATATTGTTGAACAAGATGATAAATCAATATGATTATGATAATGATGATGAGGGACTAGGATTTCTATAGTGAATGATATTTAGTATATGTGATTAAGATCTTGAAGATCAATGAAGAGACTTGCTATAACCTTCATGTGACTAATCTGATATAAATGTTCATGATATTGTAGTATGATACATTTGATAACCATGGCTACATTCAATATAAGTTGGGGTTCTTAATTCATTAAAGTAAGAATCATGGGAATTACGATTCTAATGCATAACCCTAATGGTAATTCGATAACAAGGAAACCTAAACCCTAGATTAGGGCCGAGTAGGATTTAATGTGATTAATATGTGATGTTGACACTTTAGGATTTATATTAATGCAAACTAAAGTGTAGATTACTTGATTTCTTTCTTTCTTGGATAATATGTTTGAAGTGTATTCCACATGATAATCTACATGGCTGACCATCCAGGTATGTGGTTATGACTATTAATAATTGATCTAGTTTCCTGTGTCTTTCTCGCATTTCTCCACATGGTTTGCAAATATGTGACTTCTAGTCTATTTATTTCCTTGCAAACTATAAAGTGATTATGACTATCACATAATATGCACTTGACTATATCAAATTCCTACACCACAACTGATGTAAGATTAGAAAGTAAAGAATGATGAATATTGAGCCCTGGGGACAAGATCTATCACCAAAAACTTGGGGAAATAGTGTGGCACCAAAGCCCTGGTGGCAAGTCCAACCTATGGCCATTGGAGGGACAAAACTCCAGAGGCTGGATGTATATGGATCCAGTAGTCATTATCAAAATGATAACTTTGATTTATTCAATAATAATTTCCGAATTATGTTGTTACAAGAAAATGTGAGCTTTTTTTCGCCCACATACTAGTATAACTTGTTATACTGATTGGAATTTTTTTCCCATGTTTTAGGTCATTGATACATAAGATACACTCATGAATATAAAGATGAATCCCATGGAAGATATTAAAATAGTAATTTGAGGATTAGATAGTTTAGTATTTCTTCTCGATGGTACCTTTTTGAGGATAAAAAGTTTATGTAAGCATATTTTAAACAAATTTACATAATTAATGAATTTTTTTTCCTTTATTTATTATTTGCTAAATCTGTATCCTTCAGAAATTTTGTAGGTAACATATCTCATCTTTTTAGCCTTCTTTAATTGGGGGGTTCAAAAAAGTAAGGTCGTTATAAAACACTAGGTTGTCCGTGTGGACTACTCTAGAGGAATGAGTTCTTTGGCTGCTGCTAGGAGGGTAACATCAACCTACATTCTGTGGTGAGACCACGTGAGCCACTGTAGACATTGTTCCAATCTGTTGTCCATGATGAAGATCACGAACTGGACATACACCATTTAAGAAAAGCTAGTTAACAATTGTGTATCAATAATGATGAGGACATTTTGTTGAACTTGCTCTAGGACTAGATATATATTCTAAACCATCCTTCCCATTTGATAATAATTGATGCGATCTATTTGTTTATGGGGAATATCCTAGATAATTTTTTTTTCCGCTGCCTACTATGTATCCATATTTCCTTACAATAGGAAGTGAAAGGAGAAGGAATATATAACTAAACAACTTACTCTGATGATACATGGCTAGTTAAATAGATTTTCCATGTTCTCCATTTTCTTCCCCAGATATTGCCTTCTAAATTGCCTTTCAGGTCATTTTTCGTCATTCTAAAGTTTGTTTGTGTAGATGATTGAATTACGGTTCTAACACACATTATTTTGTTGAAAATGGATATATACAGTAAAAATATGGTCATTTTACAATTGGCTATCCTAGGCGGCTGCGCAATATATTTTCACCGATCGATGGACCGCTTGTCGACTGACAAAAAAGTAGACCATATGCTTTCTCTATACATGTTTACTAATAAGGCCACAACTCTCTCATTTTAACTTCTATTTAGCTCATTCATTTTACATTGGATTCATAATTGAATTTTTCACAATCCTACAACAATAATTTGATAAAATTCCCAAATAATAATTTATGAATTAACTATTTCCTCAAGTATCATTGATTCTCTTCCCACAAGTGTGTTTAGGCTATATCTATATCAACTAAAACTTGGATCTCATGGTATCCTTAAGTTATGACTTTGAGTTATCCATATCATATCTAAATTTCAAGTAAATCCAAGATACAAAGAAAAATGAAAAATCATTTACTATACTGTTACACATATAAAATTTATATGTTTATACTATGATAATACTAAATTTATCCGATTAGGGTTTACTCTCCTCAAACCCTAATCATTAAAAGTAAAAGAATGATTAGAGTTACTCCTTGGGTTTTTTGAAACATCACAACTAGACATATCATTATTAATCAAGGTTAAATAATAATATTCTGGTTAAGCATGTAATTATCCATGTAAACTCTAGATTACCAATTAAACACAAACATAGTAATAACAATTCTCACCACTTAAAAAATCATCCTCAAAACAAAAATATATAGGAAATGTACATTCAATGTTTCTTTTAAACATCTAAAATCTCATAGTCACTATTCATATATTTCTTTTTGAATATTATGTTCAACATTGAGTCCATTTTTTCTCTTGTAGTCATAAAATTGTACAATGTGAGATTGATTACTGATATGAATGAATAAAACCATCACAAGATTTCACTGTAATATATTCATTACACATGTACAACTGAAATAGTATGTAAAACAAATTTACAACCCTTGATATACCTTCAACAAATTATACTTCTGAAAACAAATACATGTGTTACTAAAAGTCATTTATTTTTATAATTTTTTCTTATTAATTACCAATTACATCTTCTTACTTATACTTCTCATTTTGATCATGTATAATAAGAATCTCTAACATTACAATATTTGAGGTAAGAATGGATTATCCATCATTCTTGTTATCATCAAAAGAACTTATTTCTGATTACAATTTGCTTATGTTGTACTTCTCCTTTTATTCAAATGACACTTTTTTCATTTGAAATATATTTCTTATCCTCTATTCTTAATCAATCCCATGTTGTTTATCTATGTTGCTCATTTTCTACCTTTAAACCTTACATTACTATCATTGCTAGTTTATTTCTCATAATGTTAATCTCAGGATCTTATTTTATATTGATGTTAGTACTCAAGGTCAAATTTCTAGTGACATCCGTTGAATTACTACAACCCTAAACTCTCTAGGGTTTGATCCTTATTCAACAATATGATCTTGTTGTGACATGATTTTGATCCCTTATTTTGATATGCAAATTTATCTCTCAAGAAGCTTACTAAAGTCTTCCTTATATTTGTCACTTGAAATTCCTCTCTTATTTGTCATTTTTAGTGAGTTACTTTCTTTTTGTATCCCATTGGGGCATCATCATTACATAATGTGTCATCATAATATTCAATATGTGTGATGATAGTTATGTATCATATAGATTCTTTTTCTTTTCATTTCATTCTCAAGTTACTCTCATTAAGGAATATACAATAGTTTTGATCTTCAAGTAGTCACTTCACACACTTCTCCTTTCTGGTTTAATTAGTTATTAATAGAGATACTTGATTATTTAGTATTTCCTCACACCTCACAATATCTCTCTTTTGCCACATATATTACTCCAAATACAACTTATTCTTCACACAATGAATTAAAAAAGAAAAGGGGTATTTATGGGTGGCCTAAAAACTAGCTTCCTGTGGATTAGGGAACCGGTCGGGCTACAACTCTAAAAACTCATCGATTCACTCACTTGAAATTTAATTGGTCAATTTTAAAAGATCCTGTTTGACATCGTCTTAGGTTACCCATCAGCCAATGATTCATTGTTGATCAAGCACATATAAAAACTTTGTCGATCAAGTACAAGTAGAAACTTCTTCAATCCAAAAAAATCATCAGGCATCAAAAGTCTGTTGATCTGACAAAATGACAAAATTTCATTGCCTACCAGCCAACAACTTTGTTGGGCGTCAAGAATCCATCGGCATGATGAACTAACAAACTTGTCCACCTACACACAACCAATAGGTCATCAGTTACGATTCAAGGAAAGTGCTTCTACAAAAGACACTCATCCAACAATGAAATAATAGATAACTTGGTTGTTACTCTACATAGACTTTGAATCAAATGGTAGTGAGGATAGATGCATTAGAATTCATTATATGATGACATATTCCATGCTATCTATTATAACATTTAACCCTCTTTACTTAATCAAACTCATCATTTCTCTTTCTTTTGTCTGTGTTTCTTGTCCTAATCTTATAATTTACATATTCATCTTGTTCTCCTCACTTTAATTCTATTGAAAAATCTCCACTTTTAAGTACTTGTCATATACTTAAATCTTTTCACTAGTATAAAAACTACCTCTAGTGCCATTTAAAATGACCCTACAATGTCAGTTTACTACCGATATTTAAGTGGGAGACACTACACTTATAGGTCTGTGATGACAATTTTTTAGAGACACACAAACTGACGATGGAGATCCAACCTCGGTTGTGATGATAAAATAAACCGACATAGTAGGAGTCTGAGTCGTCAGTTTAGGAACCCAATACGACATCACAAAATCCATACTAGGTCACATTAGTAACTGGTAAAAGTTCCTAAGTTGTCAGTTTAGAAACCAATCGACACTTACTTAGCATCTAAGCCATCGATTTCAGCACTAACAACTGACAATTAAGAGTTATAGTGACAGTTAAATTAAATAAACTGAAAATGATGACCGTGTTGATCTGCACGATCATGCTACCCAGTATGACAATTTTAGTTTAGACCGATAATCTAAGTTTTATTTCTAAAACTGGCGACTCATACCTACAATGACGATTTCTTTATAACAATCGACAACTATATTTTTTTAAATAGCAGGTCCACAAACATGTTGTTCGGCTGGTCAGCAGGATGCAAAACCTACAGTTCAGAACTAGCATTCTAAACTATAGGTTGACAACATCCTATAAGTTTAGCATAACAACAAGCAACTGAACATGTAATAAAAAACATAGTTTGCATACAATTATATTCATTCTTCAATTTCATTCTCATCATGTGTGCAAACATAATTCTATTCATTCATCTTCACATTCATTCACACAAATAATACTTCATTCACATATACACCAATTCCATTCTCAAGACATGTACAAACACAATTCATTCACTCATCTTCACATTCACACACATGTATATAGATCATCATTCACAGTATGCACTAGTAATTTACTGCATCAAAATTAAAATTGTGGGATGTCAAAAATACCACGTGTACATGTAGAAATTACCATATGTCTTCTTATCCAACAAATTCAAGACCAAATACTAAATGTTGTTACTTATATAAATATTTTAACTTCATGTTCATTTTATATGAATTTTAAAACCATGTTATCACTTAGCCATGTTTCTTCTCTTCACCCATAATGATTTCTTGGTTTGCACTATCACTTTTGGCAACATAAAATGTGTTTTTGACTTACCTCATTGAGTCTTCTTTTCACCATCATAACATTGAAAAAGATTGTTCCCATTATACTCGAACCACAACCATCAAACCTCCTCGTTAGAATAGAGCAACTAGAATCTCAACCATCTTTTGTGGTCCCCACTCCTGTCACCAAAGAAACTAAGTATTTATTTCAAGGCAAGATTATTTCAGCCCTATCCAATGAACTTTATGATATCTACCATAAATCCCAACTACTCTTAACTACAACAACTTCATATTTTAAGTTTTGTCTAAAAGATACTGGTCGTGAGTGTTATGCCTTTTTTGAATGACTTACATATAATATGGTTCATGATAAACCTATTTTGAATCAAGTTCCAGAATACCAAAACTTAGTTTCTAAATCCATGGCCAAGTACTATAAACTTGATGAAAATATTCAACTAGTATCCTTCATAGAGAAACTCCCACATTCTTGGAAGGATTTCACCTAAAGTTTTAGACATAAGCAATGGAATTTGTCCATCACATTCTTAGTCAAATCCCTACAAACTGAAGATACCCATAGGGACAAAGATAGAAAATCTAACCCTACCTTCAATATAGTTTTAGGTAATAAAACAAAGAAGCCTAACACCTCCCATCTCAATAAGAAATCTAAACATTATTTAAAGGGCCACATGAACCATCAAAATCAAAGTAATAATAATAGTAATCAAGGAGAAAACATATCTTCTTTGTGTGTGATAAACCTGGCTATTTAGCAAATGTGTGCAATTTTTCACAAACATCAGAGTAAGCAAAATGTACATGCTCCTCAAAATACTAAAGTAAATATGAACTTTGTGAGGGAATTATCTTCTTTTTTTTGGATAGGTTATAAAATTTGACATTTCTTTTTGTTGACTTATCTTCTATTGGTACATGGACTCTATTGTTGCCTCCTATATATGCTTTGATCGATCAATCTTTTCTTCCTACCAGGATGAATCTGATGGATGATCAGGTAGTAAGGTCATTCATCCACCATCTTGACATGCCTAAACTATGTTGCAATACGCAAGTGTACATGTCGAGTAGTATAGGCCTATGAGGGCCGAATGTCGAGATCAAGGAAGTGTGTTCTAGAGAATACTACTAACTATGAAATAATCATCTATGCCTAGAAAAGAGTGATTGGTTGTTTCTTTATAACTAATTGTAAGAATTGTAGACTAATTTAATTGGATTATGATCACATATTGGTGGATTCCTTAGGATTATAGTTTTATCATGGTATACATTGAATTTAACTCAATGTCGTTCATAATCATTCACCCTTAACCCTGAACCAAGGAACATGTAGAAAGTAATACCCACTCACACAACATAATACACTACATATGATAAGTCAAACCCCACTTTTGTAGAAATTTAGGAATTAGAAAGGTTCTTCAACAAAAATTTTAAGTTATTCCCTTCACAACTACGACCCCTCTCCTGAGTCATGATATTGGTTGTGTGAATCTATAACTTGCTCAACCCTTAATGCATATCCTAAAGTAATATAAAAATTTAAGAAATTAAATGTAGTGATCAAGCACAGCCAATTCATTAACAAATCATAGATTTACATATATTAAGGAATTGGCTGTGATTGATCACTACATTCAATTTCTTAGATTTTTAATTACCTTAAATCATCAGAGACCATTACAATGCAAAATCAGCCTAGTCCTGAGTCCTAAGGAACATGAGGATTAGGCACCCATGATTTCTAACAACAAATACAATGAGGAAGTGAGACACAAAGAGATAAACACCAAGATAACTAATGAAAATGCTTGGAGAAACCAGTATGGATGATCCCCTCTGGTGAACGCCTCAATCTATAGTGTTCCTTCTTTAAATTGGCTTCATGGAGGTGACTGAAATGTCGACTATGTGGTTGTCTCCTTTGAATCCTTCTCTCTCAGTCCCATGATCATTTGCAACATGATAGACCATGATAGATTAATCTGTCCAAACACCCTTTAGGTTATAAGTGAGGCTTTGGCTGTCATTAAGGCTTGGTCGTTAGATCTTTCTTGATCTTTAATCTGTAATGATCATGCAAAATATGTACCACTGACACCAAAGTCGGTGTCACCAAGTTGTCAGCTGACTCAAAACCCTTATAAGTAACGGTACTACTAACTTGTGTGTCAATATCATTGAGTTTACTCCTATGAGTCTTGACATGTTTTCAATGTAACAATCGGTACTACTAACTAGGCTTTCAGTGGAATTGAACCCATAAAATCTACTACTGACGTTCCTGGGCAATATGTCGGTAGTATAGACTATACATTTTGGTAGCATCAAACGCCTTCTTAGTAGCATCGAGTGTTATCTTGATAGCAGTAAAATTTTGAGATTTCCTTGTTGGATTTGACAAATAGTCAGTTGGTAGGACCAAGTTGTGTTGTAAATATTGAAACAAGAGAAAACCAAAATAAGTATGAATCAAATATGATTATTTAACTCAATTTGGTACAAATACTCATAATTTCATGCAATTGTGTTTCACAAGCTAATAAGAATAAAAATGCTTAAATAATGTCAAAACGAGCACTTATGCATGAAATACATGGGGATATAGCCTATGAAAAGCAAACTAAACTCAATGCATCAAAATTCCCTAATCTTGAATGTTGCTTTCCCTTGAGCAGCATTACCTTTGGATCTATTTGAGATAAGTTAGCAAGAGCATAAATAATATGAGCCACATTCTCAAATACCCCTTCTTGGCGGTCCCATACCCGCCCTTACCAACCAATGAACATATAGCTACTCTACAATGACAAAAAATATTCACCAAAAATGTCCACCCTTAAATCAATGAAACACTATCAATAGAGCAGTTAACATCGTAGTCAACATGGCATATGCTTGATGTACCATGTGATTGCCTATCTACATTGCTCTTGTCTATCTACCAAACTACATTATAAGCAGCTCCCCATATAGAAATGAATAAGGGAATCAATTATTTATTTGGCCTACCATAAAGATTAATGGGTGGAATGAAATATGTGGCTATGAATAAGAATCACAAGTAACAACTGAAACTTTTATGCAAAAATAAAATATGATGAACCTATTGAATGAAGGAAATGAAAAATGCATGAATCCTAATGCCTACTATTTTGATTGAATGACGAATGCACTAAAGGTCTCATCAGATTGATGAGCTTGGGGTAAAAGAATGAATATAAGTAACTATTTTCACTTATCCATGATGAAAATTCAACTTGAGTTCTAGGCAACCTTTTCTCCCTATTTATTTGATTTGTCTCTTTTTATGCCCTTCTATTTTAGCACAATTTATGATTTATGTTTAGTTTTTTCTTCAACAAATCATTGTTTTTTTTCATTTGGGAGGGATGTGTATGTGCATCCTTACTCTTCCTACCTGAGGAGAAATCTACATAGATACATGTTGCAAAGAATAATGCAAGAGAAAACACAATCTACATGTAATTTGTTATGCAACTAATTGTTTTTCACATCCTTGTACTATGTTTTATTGAAACTAATTCAATAAATAGAAATTTAGCTATTATTCTACCTAGTATGATATGCAATGCATTCAAGAGAAAATAATTCAGGTTATTTGATCATCTTAAAGTGGTTGATAAAATATAATGAGATGCGGGTGGAATCACATGACTAAGAGACAATGCATGTCTTAACGATGATACATCCCTCTAATATCAACCTATGTGTAGGGTAACCTTATGGTTTCTATCTAAAAATAGCATTTAGGTTCTCCTGACTTGTTTGATTGGTTTGGGATGAAACCTCATCGTCACCCACAAATCTTAGACAAATTAGGATTTTCATTCAGACTAAATGTCCTCAAGCTGACTAACCCATACATTCCTATAGTTGTTGTTACATTAGACTTTGCAAAATAATCTTACATAGATCTTTATGATTTTTTTTCATTGCAAAGGCACAAAGCACATTTTCCATTGATGATCATGAAATCATGATAATTTAGCTTAACAATTACACTAGATAGATGTATATCCTATACTTGCAAAAATGAAAAATTAAAATAAAATAAAAGATAAAATAGATCAAGTCATTCCAACACACCCCTAAGCTTGAACCTGAGCATGTCTTCATAGTCAAAATTCAAACAAAGAGGTGGAACGGGGGTACCATATCCTTAAAATGGTGGTTGAAAAGCTCTATGTGGCCTCCTTGGATATAGTATTGTTCGTGTATGTCCCTATGTGTTGGTATCACTGAATTGTGACTCTATCCTTCTTTGAGTTGTATGAGTCGGTGCCAGCAACATGTGTGTCAGTGGTATTGAAAATCATTTCCTTTAGCTTTGTGTTTTCTTTGAGAAAATTCAGTGGTATCAGCTTGGATGTTGAGGTACCAACTTTTCGTAGACTTTGACATGGTAAGGAGTTGATACCATTGACTTGTGTGTTAGTGGTATGGACATTTTGTGAAATCCCTATTGAACATTTTTAGTAACTCAATACCACTAACTTTGTTGTCTGTGCTATCGACTTTGTCTCTTCATTCACACCTAAAAAACGCATCAAGGTACATTTTCACATCAATTAAACCTCTAAGAAGACAAATATGAAATTAACCAATGAAAAGTCCCAAAAAATGTAAATGATAGAATAAAATTGGCCTCCCATAAGCACCCTTGTTTAATGTCTTAGGCTTAACAAGGTGATTTTCTTCAGTCTAAGTTGTCATAGGATTGTTGTCAAGAATCATTTGGCAGTTTGAAATTCACTCTATCACCTTCTATCCCAAGTGTCAAGTAGCCTCTAACCCTGGCAATGATCACATCGATCATATCTTAGAACAACCTTCTTATCAACATCTCTGATCCCCGCATCTCGAGCATATCCATACCTAAAAAATTACTAGGATGGATGAACTTGTCTATTTTGACCAAAACATCCTCACATATCCCATATGGCCTTATAATTGATCGGTACACCAACTAGATTTTCATGCACATCTTTGTTGGTTTCCTCAATCGCAACTTCTAAAAGGTAGAGAGAGGCATCAGATTGATTCTTGCCCCAGAGTCAATATGTTCTTGTTTGAAATATTGGATGTCTGTGGAATAAGGAATGTAGAAGAATCTTGGGTATCGATAGACTTCCCTGTATCATATAACTAAGCACTTCACAAACATGCAAGACATTTGTATCTTTGTTGGGTGTCTGCTTGTTGATGATGTCCTTAAAGAATTTTCCATATCCATGGATGTATTCTATCACATTCAGAAGTGGGATGTTGATATCAAGATATTGGAAGATATCTAGGAATTTCTTGACCTTTGTTTCCTCCTTTCTTGGCTTTAGACTATCCAGTAATGGAAAATGTGGCTTATCTACACCCTGTGTGTGGAGGAATGTATGGTGTATTAGGGATATCCTCCTCTAAGCTTGAATCAATGCCACCTCCTATGACAAAATCTAGAATCACTCATGTGAGTGGGTTAGCGTATGGTTTCTCCCGATGAATATTGAATGCCCCCTTCATGATGGTGATTGCTCCACTATGGAGTAGAACGTATAGTTGTTCTTCTTGAATGATAACCTTTTTTAGATCTGAGGGTGTGCATGGGCATAGAAATGGTGAAACTTTAAAGTTCCTCATCTTGCATAGTTGATGTAGATGAGTGTAATTTTTTTGTTGTTGACCCTGTATCAAATGAGGTGTATGTGTGAGAATAATGCACTAGTGTTTTGCATCTCCCTAGTCACTACAAAAAAATAATGATTTAACTACAATTTTTGTAATTACATATACCGTCTTTGTAGTCAAAAAGTACTTTTCGCTACAAATTATAAAAGTATAAATAAAAAATGTAGTTAACTGTATTAGCTATAAAATTAACTACATATTATAATTGACTACAAATCAGGCTCTTCTCAATTCACCTCCCTCCCTCCGCCACCCCTCAAATGTCAAAACATACAAAATTTTTGAAATTTCCACGCAGTACTCCTCTGGGCCGGTTTCACGCATGGAAACGTCTATCCACCTCAACCAGACCTATCATGCTCTTTCTATCCTCCCCCGCAACCCCCAATTTGATCGCCCTCTCTGTGTCTCACCCCTTCTCCCCATCACGCTAAACCTATGTTCTTGACCAAGTTTGATAAGTAGATGAAAGGGATGCTCAATATACCACGGTCGTTGTGGAGGGATTGGTCGACTACCACGTTTTCCCCAGGCTCCCCCAGTGCCGCCTACAAGAGATCGTGTTGATGGTAGGAAGCTGTGTAGGAAGCAAAGACTAAACTACAATGTGGCGTGGTTCTGGGAGGCGCACAACCCAGGAACCTCATTTAGGAGGCTGTCAACAGGCACGATTGAGAGTGTCGAGATGGTATGCAGTAATTAGGGTGGTGGAGGGAAGGATTAGCATTTAGACTCTTTGTTGATCAGGTCAGCTAGGCAGTTGATTCACTTTCCCTAATTTCATCTATTGTTCCTTAGCTATCATGTTTCGACATGAATGGGCATGATTGTCACGACATTGCAGATTTTTTTATTTGTTTATGATATAAGGCAAACAGCTACTGGAAGCCTGTTTTCATCACCCTTCTTGTCCCGCTTTTCTATTTACCACGATACCAAACTAACATTTTTCCTCAACATACAATACATTACATGTTCCTCTTCCCATCACACGTTTCATCTATGCATTACATTCAGACTTTTTATGCTCAATTGGAATATTGATTTTCTTAAATCCTTGAGACGACTCTGGTAATTGCAGAGGCTTGTGTAATGCGGTGCTGGTAGCAAGCACCTATGTCTCTTCATAGGCATCTACCATTTCCGTCGTGGCCGTGTGATAATGGTTTCCGTCAAGATACAGTCGTGTCGTTGCCACTGTGCTCACCGATTGCTGATCTTCATGCACCATTATTTGTAAAGCATCGTGCTAGGATCAAAATGAAAAGGTTTTTCTCCCCTGTCTACACCTCTACCCCTATAAATATAATGCCTAATTATTTACATACGTTAACAATTTCTATGGTAGAAGTGACAGTTGAGTTATCATCTACTTGATGATTCTTGATGCTCGTCGTAATCACGACATTGGATGCCTTTTTGGGAATTGTGAAACCTATCCCTTCCTTATCGATCAGATTGACTCTCCCTTTCATCATTTTTTTCTGATATTGTCATTCTAAAAATATTGAGGTAGATCCATGGAAGATCACATGATCAAATTACTCAGAAAACACTATCTCGCAACGACTACATGTGACCCAAGCTCGGCTAAACCTGTCACTTTTTTATTCTCATCAGTATCTTCCCTTCTCATACTGATCCCAACTGTTCCATCACATTTTTTTCTTCTTCTTATCTGCACAACCTCAATTCTATATTATCTTTCATCTACGAGCAGGTTTCATACCAAATATGCCTTTTATAATATTCTAATTCAAATTAGAAAGTGACTTTTCAGCAAACCAATGATTGAGGACTTGGACTTGTAGTTAGGAGAGATCTAACGGCAACTATGTAAAATCCCTTTTTTCTTAATGTATTACATTTGTCAATGGCTTGTACAAGAATGAGTTAAGTAAAATGATAATGAAAACAAAGAAACTATCACGGAAACTTTATTGTTGTGGATATCTAGAATTGGTTAAAAGAATGATGTTGAAGCCTGATATAGTGCAGTCTTTCTTCCATTTCAGAAATCATCTTCTCCATGTTAGCTTGTATAAAAATAATTTCGATTACGAAATGCACATTACTCTCCAGGTTCCTTATGATTGTCTTAGCTATGTTGCTACCTATCTTATATTTTGTTTCTCTTAAATGGGGCCAGAACACAACTGAAGAAATAGAAATACAAATCACTTTGCAATTCTAAGTGAAATTGTTGAGTAGGCATCGACTTAGTTTGGCAGCTTGCCACAACACATGTGATTTGGGTGTGGTTTTGGCCCTGTTCTCGATCTCGCATAAGATATGTTTTGGGATTTGTATTTTTGTTTTAACTTTTCTTTGGTGGTCAAATTGTGTGCCTAAATACATATTTTTCTTAGTTTGTCACTAACAATGGTGTTTGTGTTGTTATATTTTCATTTCATCAGATAGTGTTTCATGAACATACTATGCTAGGGAAATTACCTGAATAATGTTCAATGTGTATTTATATGCATGTTACGGTAGAAACCTACACGCATTAGTCTTATGAGGAAATAATTTGGCTGATTTTCCAAAGTCAGAGGTTGGTTATAGACATGTAACTTTAGGTTCAGGACTAAACCATTCATGTTCAACTGCTACAGTATATATTTTTGAAGTCTTATCCACGGTCATGGTACATAAAGCTTGTGGTTGTAATTGTGGATCAATTTAATCAATAAGGATAACAAGGAGTCAATGAGTGATATATAATCTTAATTATCACGAGTGTTATCACAATTTGTAATATATGTCTAGAATCTTGTATAATTCATATTTTATGTTGGTTTAGTATATTAACACATATGTAGGCCGTTGGCATCTTTCAAATGTGCTCCTTTTCAAACTATTGTGCAAGACTATCCTTCGTCATCCTACCTGTAGAAATATGTATTACAGATCATAATGGAAACATAAGGTGTTTTTGTAGGGAACCATGTAAATCATCTGGTATTTATGGCCCTTGACATCTAGACTTCACCATAGGTTGATGACATAAATTTTTCAAGAGCATTATAGTACTGGGAATGACTAATCACGACCTCCAGGTTGTCACCACCTGTGGGTCGTATGTACCTCTGGTGTTTTGACTAAAAACCTCTCTATTGATCATGCCTATTTGGGAGTCAACATTGCAGGGTGCTTTGCATACTAGTTCCAATTTTGTGATATTCACTTATATCAGTTACAATTTCTACATATGACAAATACACCAACATTAAGCTCAATACTTTGTTGATTAGTTTAGATTAGAGAAAACTTGTGGTTGCAACATGAACCATGGAGAGTTGGACTGGATTGCAAGGATAAATTTGTCATTTACAACATGAGCTATGCATGAGACTCTACACAATCTTAACCTCATCAGGATTCACCCATTTAATCAGTGTTTACGTTGAGACCATAAGATAGGTAATCATGCTCGACTTTTGCCTCTACCCCCCGTACTTCATCGGTTTTCTAGCTACATATATCTGAATGATGGTTGGATGCACCCTGTTCTATTATTTCATGTACCTTTATGTTGAAATTCCTCTTTGAAGTATAAGTGGTCTCATATTTGTATCTTTATTTTTTTTGGCAAAATAGAGTTATAACTTTGATTATTTTTAGTTATTGTTGGTTTCATGATATTAAGGTATTTATTTATAAATGTTATTTATAATGAAAGTTTAGCTTAATATTATCAGTTATCTTTCCCGAAATCTCCAAAACTATATAAGCTTTTGTTATATTATTGCTTGATGTACGAACTTCTTGGCATTATCTTACTCTTCACGGAAAGGATTATGGGAACTTTATGTAAGCACGTGGTATCATTGTAATTGGGATACCTTATTCTTCCTTAATTTTTTTTTCTACGAGTAAACTATATCTTTGATAGATGCCATGATCATAAAAGAAGGGAACCAAGGACAACCTACATGTCGGACATGTTACTCTACATGAAGTTAGTATTGATGTTTCAAGAGGATTAACCCGAGTGCAGATGACTTTGGCTCCACATTAGATATTTGACATTTCAAGGTGAGTGTCAACCTACTAATCCATGTTATTCCGAAAATAAAGTTCATTTTGGTATATTTATCTTCAAATAGTTATATTTATGAAAATATGTTGCTCACTCTTTACTTATGACAGTGAGGATAATGACATGTGTGTGGTACACTAAAAGTGTAGTAGGGTCCAGACCATAGAGATATAAATTGTTGATAAGTGAAGGACATGGTTGTTGATTTTTCAAGTTGTTGGGTATATTGTCATTTTGCTTACATAAATGAAAATCTCCCCCTTTTCAATACTATACCTTACATAGTATCATATCCTATGATTTTATTGTTTTGACCCATCATCATGATGATGAGGTTCTTATTTATTAGCTTGTCACTTGACTTTTTTCCCTCTTTATTATCAATAGTTTTGCTATTTGTGAATGTTCTGTTGTCATTTGTGCTATGTGTTTATTATTCTCGAAGACTTCTTTTACCATTCTATTGTCTTCCTAGGTACATGTATTACACATTGGTTAAAAAATTAAAGACTTAGAAAATGATGTGGTTTTTCTCTACATCAATTTGTTCTTTAAGAAATGACATTGATGAACCTTTAATGTTGTAGAATCTTTTTGGTAACGTTTGATAGGAGACTGGAGAGATCTTTTGGTATCTTTAACTGCTACCTAGGTTTTTTCTTAGGCTCGTGTTCCCTTTTAGTCCTGAATACTTTGATTTTGAAGTTAGTATCATAGTTTACATAGGTTTGTATGGTATTTTGTTCCTTTGTAAATGTCTACTTATGACCTTTATGCGTCAAGTTGAACTCATGCATCATTATAGCTTATTTCCCATGTTGAGCAGTTAAGTCCAATGACGATAAAACCAGTGAGTCACATGAGTATGAGGTTTGAAGTTACACTTTGTAAATGTCTACTTATGACCTTTATCTTTTGTGTGTTTTGTGTTAGAGGATGGAGCAAAAAAGGAAGAATCTAAATTTTATTATCTCTTAACCTTGTGCGGATTTTTGATATGCTTTGTCATTGGTTGAACATTTAAAATCTAACATATTAGTACATTCATTCATTCATTTCAGACTTAGCTAGTATAGTCTCATTTCTAGTAAATTAGATGATCATGTAGTTGTGTTTTATACAAACCACGAATCATTTTATACTAACATTAATTGAGAACGTGCATTCTAGAAAAATAGCTCATGAAAACAGACAAATCAATATTAAGTGAGCATTGAAGCCAAGAGAGGACAACTTCTCTCATGCATTTACAGTTGCCCTATTATCAAGATCATAGTAGGAACAATTCTTTTTTTTAATTTAAATTCCATGTAATCTGACTTCTTCACCCAAGACTTCATCTCAGCCCTTTACTCTACTTGCATTTGTCCCTCTGTATTTTATATTCACCTCTTCTCTCCTTCCCGCTTCTCATGTCTTTATCCTTTTGTTGTGTGAATTAGAGAGTGCTCTAGAAGAGTGAGGGAGAGAATTTGGGGGTACTAGGGTCGAAAAATCATGGATTGTGAAGGGGTAATGAATGGGGTTCAACATTGGTAGGTTATAATGGTGTGGCTACTTTTCTCTATGGTACTGAGCTTGTTGCAACCTTGTAGAGACTACTTGTTGGCTGCTAGATCTCATTCTTGTGGACTAATTAAGATATGGAATATCTAATCCTTGTAACACAATAAGAAGACCTCAATACTTTCTACTCATACCTAGGATGAACTAAATGGTTGTATAAAAACTTTTTTTAAGAAAAAGGATATGCAGGGTTTTGTTTATGGGAATGTGTTGCCTTCATAAGTATATGTTACTATGACTTCTTCTATTTCTAATTTTTGTTTATCTTATGATTTACCCGTATTTTGAGTGCATTAAGTTATTTTCTAAATCTCTCTATGTTTTCATTTCAGAATTATATGAATGTGAGTCAATACCATATGAACCCAAAAATACAAAATTTTGGGTTCAGGAGAGGACGTTTCAGTCTACACATGGAGACAAAGAGGAAGCATGGTTAGTCATTTAAAAATTGGGGATTGAAAGGATGCTTCAGTATACATGCATACAAGAGATTATAGGAGTATGTCTATAGAAAACACAAATTCAGTTGAAGCAAGGATAACTAATTCATTAGGTACACGTCCATGAATATTGAAGACCCACTAAATTATTCAATATATGAACTTATTCAAGGTGATGTTTGTAAGTATATAATGTTGGTTTATTCTTTCTTATAAATGTTATTCACTAATCGTGTAACTAGCTTATCATCAATATCTTCTTGGATTCTTAACTCTAACCTCACCACTGTATTGAAACAAGACAATGAAACATGAAAATTGTTCAATGGGTTTTTATACATCTTTGAATAATTTTCCATCCACTAATTTTCTTATGATAGTCATGTCATTCTTATGCAGTAGCATTCTTTGTATATATATTGCTATAGGTTTCTGAGGACATAGGTACTAAACTCCAATCTTAAGGCTAGAACATGAGTTGGTAAATGCTCTGATATGATGTACTGTACAATTTACATCCACTTGGTTTGGGAACATTGGGTGTCATGATGAGCTTGTCCCAATTTATTTGTGTGACTAAGATTTTGTCTTTCTCCCTTCATTATACAAGTACTTTCAGATCACAAATTCTGGATTAACATATATACATTCTCGTGCCATACATTCCTACTGTCATGTTACAATTTGTTGTCAACTTCTTTTATCTATTAACTATGGTTATCAGATTGAGTGAAGAACAAAATGTCCTACATTTCCATTTTTCACCTACAGCTCTAGAAAACAAAAGAATATAGCTTTTGTAAAAGGAATTGATGCTTTTCAGTATCATCTTATAAATAGAGAAGAACCTCTTATGTTCCTCTCCAAGATTAAACTACTAGAGCTAGTGTAATTTTAGCTGAATAGAACATAGCCAGCATGAAAGTCACAACTACAAGGGCCCCTTGTGCTCCTCTAGAACATAGAGGTAAATGTACATGTAAGAAACTGCTTGATGGCCACAGGAAGCATTAACCTACATGTTACAATGTTGCACAAATTGTTCTGATGAAACAAATTTATTGCATCTGATCATCACGAGCAATTGTTTTTATTGATTGATGGAATTAGTCAAATATCGAATATCATTGTTTCTTAATTCCATATCAGACTCATAGGGAATTTTGTTCTATTGGATTTGATTTGTTATGCAGATTTTGTACTAATTAATCTATGAAATTTATACCTTAATATATTTGTAACCAATCTTGATTGTTAGCAGGTGCTAGGACATTTGAATCCATATTGGTCTCGTCGGATTCTTAAGCAAAGGATCTGTAAGAGAATAATAGGAAAATACACCCCTGCATTCCTCTGATTGGAATCATTCATGGAGGGCTAGATTAAATTTCCTTAACAAGCTATTAAAAGCCACTGGCATTTCTTGCACAGTTGGGATACAACCTGCCTATTGTAAGTAATAGGTTAGCATTGTTTATTCCCAAACCTTCTTATATGAACACTTCCTTAAATTCATATGAATGATTTGTCTCTTATACTTTTCAGCGATCATACCTACACTGCAAAGAGCTTAATGAAGCTCAGAGTATCGAGATTATTGTACATGCATTTCTTTTAAAACCTACTATATAGTCTACACCAACCAATCGATCAGAAATATGCTAGAGTCTAACTTTATGTGCATTTTAGGGACATAAATGTGTTGTGGCAGGGACTTCTCTTAATGTTCTTGGATTAGAGGATGATTTGGAATATATGAAAGAATTTTTGCAGGCTTTTTCAAGCTACATCTGTAGATGATTTACTACATTTTAATGTTCCCATAACTACTCCAACTCATCCTCTTCTTCCTCATTCAATTATTCACGGTTCTTCAAGTTTGTGAAGCTGCTATTCACTAACATATCAACTGGACATTGTGGGAGTAACTCTGGTTCTGAAGGAAGTCGTAACTGCTAAGAAAACATAAAAAATGGTAAACTACTTATCTCTGACTCTCATAAGTCATATCTATATGAAGCTCTTTTACTTCTAGCCCCATCGCTAGTATTGACTTCTTTTAGTTGACTAGACGGTATAATATATATTTTAGCTCTTTACATCTTAGTTATAAGTTTAATTATGGGTTTCATGCTGATATTTATAGTAGTATGATGAACCAATTAGAACATATTTCATATGTCTAACGTATGCATTAATATATGGTTTATATGGTTAGTAGCTGCTTGAGATGAACATACACATCAACTTAGAGTCTGAGTCTCCATCCAACAACCAAAGTGGGGTATCGATGTTGTTTGTATCTTGGATAGGTCATTCTTTAATGGTGGTAGTCCGTTTCATATGAAATAGGTTCACCAAAAACATTGCTTAGATCCTAAAGAGTTCACTCTATTTGCAAAAACCTGTGATTTGTTGAAGTTTATTTTCTACCTTTTCATCTAAAATTTTGGTTGTACCATTAGTATATATGTGTAGGTTCCTCATGTAGCGAGTTGTGTAGATTGATAGGACATGAAGTCTTTCATTGCATGCCCATTACCCTTCAGATAAAAGTGCATATAATCATCATAATTTGTTGTAGCTTTATGGATTTTCATGATATAAGGCATATTCTCCTCGAAACCACAAAGAGGAGTGAAACCCAACCCATATCAACCTTTCTAAATCCAAAAAGTCATTCACAACCAGTTTTAAACCCTACATGAGGGATACTATGTTTATTTATCTACACAGATATCCCATTCCCCTTCTACTATCAGCATCAGTATCCACAACGTCTCCATCACCACCCCTTGTCAGCCATAAAATCATAAGAACAGAATGATGATACAAGTAACATATGTGAGTGCATTTAGGGCACATGAAAGATTTCTGCTCTAAATGCATCTAGGACATACATTCTCAGTAGGTATGAATTATCTTTGTTCTGTATTATGGGGTGTTTGAATTTTATCTACACAGGCGTAGGGATGACTACGAATGCTTTTGTAGTAGTTAGGCTTTGAGACTAAAATTCCTAACTGAAAAACCTTGTATGGTATCATAGCTAGGGAACCTTCAAGTTGGATTCAGATATGATAATGAATATTGCCCTTCAAGTGGCAAAGAGTCTAGAATATCTTCTTGAACATGTTATCCCACCTATAATACACTTAGACTTCAACAGTAGCATTGTTTAGTTGGGCAACAACCTTCATGCTGAAGTCTTTGATTTTGGTCTAGCGAATCTTGGTTCTGATCAAATAGGAGTCTATGTTTCAAGAGTTTTAGGAACCCAATGATATGTTTCTCCTGAATAAATCTTCACTTGTTATGCATTTTTTCCCAATAACCTTTTTCTTTCCCTTTTTTAGTAATTTGCTTGCAATATTAAGTGATGTCAATATGGAAATACATGCATTACCATATAGAAAAACCAATGCATAATTTTTTTTTTGCAGATATACCTGGATTGGACATGTAACAACCAAGTCAAATGTATACACTTATTGTAACATCCCTGACCTGGGTTATGTACTAACCCTAGGTGTTTTGTTTAATAAAGATGATTAGATGCTTGATCTTATCTTTTGAAAAGTAATTAAGGCTTTTGAGGAACTTATATTTCAATTTCAGTTCCTTTTGAATAATGTTGAAACATTGTTTTGTTAATTTTGGACTAAAGTGCAAATTACCCAAGTTGAGGGGTTAACTTGCAAATTCCACATGGTAAGATGTTCCTCCGATGTTGAGACATCATAATAATGAATATGATGTAGTGGTATGGTTTCCACAAGCTTGGGCATCAAGATAAAACTTGTAGAGCAATCATTGTGTATTAAAACCTAGTTTTGGTGTAATGTGCAATTTACCCAAAACCTAGTGGTCAACATACAAAATACCACCTCTAGAGGGTCTCTCATGTTTCTTGTCATCAAGTAGAGCAAAGAAAATGAGAGGGGCACCTCATTTGAATTATCATGGAGGAGAGATAATCTTGACATTAAAATAATCAAGATTTAAGCATATATGGGACTTTAATTTAATTTTAATGCAAAAAGAAAGAAATTAATTAAGGAGCCCTTCAACCAAAAGTTGAAGGATGTGTTTGCAATAGTGTTGGACGAGCTTGTTCCTTGCTTTGGCACAAAAAGATCTTGGTTGAGTGGAAGCCACTCACATTATTATAATAAAAAGTAATATCCACTAAAAGGATGGATATTAATATAAAACTCTTTAAGGTGCTTAATTTCTTTTCCATTAATCTTTGGATAATGGAGAGGTTTTTAAAGAACATGAAGATGGCTTCGTGGCCAAGAAATGGAGGGGTATTCGATGGAAATTATTTTGGAATTAAAAGAAAATAATCCATTTTCTCTTTCCTTGAAAATCCCTTATACATGTTCTTTTTCCAATACACATAAGGACTTTTCCTTAGTTTTTCTCTTATCACTTTGCTTTGGCCGAGCAAGGAAAAGATCAGGAGAAGGAGAAGGACGAACACAACCTGTTGGTATGGTTTTGATCATCTTCTACCTCAGATTCATGGTGGAAACCCTAAAGCAATGCTTGATTCTTGGTTTTCTTCACCCGATTTCAAATTCTAGCCATCTTTTTCATCCAATAGCTCAAGAACGGACCTTGGGCAGTTTTTGAAACTCCATCCACCATTAGATCCGTGGATCTTGGAGCTTGGAGATCATATTTGAGGTGGGTTTTATAACTTTAACCCTTAAACATTGATATTGCATCAAGTTCTCTATGATTTGTTGGTTATTTTCTTCTATTTCGAACTCTTTTGATGCATTGCTGCAATTTCCATGAAAAATGGTTTCTGTTCTTGGATGCATGAAGGAAGATGATGATGAAATCATATTGACACGTTTCCCAAGAAAATTATTAGGTCAAACGGTTTGCATAAGTTGCTCAAACGGTTTCAAACCGTTTGGAATGAAACGGTTTCACCAAACCGCATGAGGGCAAATGGTTTCAGACCGTTTGGAGGTGTTGACCAGGGTTGACCATTTGGGAATTTGTTGCTAATAATGTTGGCTATTGATCCACTAAATATAATTGATTAGTTCAAATTGGTTCATGAGTTGAAGGTCCAACAATCACCAAAACCCTAATCGGGTTGAGTGTTGATTTCATAAGTGTTTGAGTTTGAAACTTGGGTTGATTGACCAAACGGTTTCAAAACCGTTTGGGGGTCACCCAAGACCATTTGAAGGTCTAGGGTTGGATATGGTTAAGTGTTTGAAGATCCAAAGATATGGTATTAAGCCTAATCTGCTTAGTGCTGATTTTGCATTGGAATGAGTTGTTGTTTTGGGTTGATTGACCCAAACGGTTTCAAAATCATTTGGGGATCACCCAAACGGTCTCAAGACCATTTGAAGGACTAGGGTTAAGTATGGTTGAGAAATTGAAGGTCCAAAGATATTAATTTGATGTACAATCAATCGTTGATTTGGTGACCAAGCCTAGGATCCAAACCTTAGTTGAATGACATGGTTGATGATGATGTGATGGGCAAACGGTCTCAAGACCATTTGGAGGTCATCCAAACGATCCCAAGACCATTTGGAGGTCACCCAAGACCGTTTGGAGGTCTAGGGTTGACTATGGTTAGGTGTTTGGAGATCTAAAGGTACTGAGTTGAAGAGTAATCAATTGCTGATTTGGTGAGAAATCCAATGAACCAAACCCTAATTGGTTGACTTGGATTTTGATGTGGACATGGGAAAATGGTCTCAAGACCGTTTGGAGGTCATCCAAATGACCTCAAGACCATTTTGGGTTAGGTCATGTTCAATTTGGATGAAGGTTCAATGGTTTCAAAGTTACCAACCTCACATTGATTAATGTTGAAGGATCATCAATACCAAACCCTAATCCAATTGATTCAAACCCTAATTGATGATTAATTGAGGGTCAAATCAGTTGAAGGTTGGCCTATTCAACTCAATTGAAGTATGGTGATTGGTCTAATTGATGATCGGTTACATGAATTCAATGGTGGAAGGAACCAACATTGGAAACCCTAATTCAATTTGACTTGTTGAGACTATTTTTGGTCCTTGCGGTTTTGAGGAGGTTTGGACCAAATGGTCTCAAGACCGTTTGGGTCGAAATGGTCTCAAGACCGTTTGGGACTAAACGATCCCAAACCATTTAGGTTCATGCGGTTTCCAAACCGATTGAGTTCATGCGGTTTCAAAAGTCAACTTTGGGCAAACGATCTTCACCACCTACTTTACTAAACGGTTTCAAGATGGTACTTTAGAAAATGGTTTCATTGGTTGCTCAAGACCGTTTTAGGTCTGATTTGGTCAAGACCGTTTGGGGTCTATAAGGCCAAGATCGTTTAGTGGATAATTAACCAAAACTGCATGGGTACTTAAAGTGGTTAAAGGACAAAGTGATTAGTTGACTAATACATGATGTAATCAAAGATGATTATAGTAATTACATATTATTGGGATGAGGTGATTAGTACCCTTTGAATAATTAAGCCTTAATGGTCATGGTGACAATGACATAACCCATGATGTCAATTATTCCTCAAGAGTGAGTTGACTTAACCTAATCAAGACTGGAGAAAACATCATCTCTAGAAGATGAAAGGGAAGATTTCCTACATGGATTATAATTAAGTATTGGACTTCTAATATGAATGAATGTCTAATTTGGGTATGATCCTTCATATTGAGATCATGAAACCCTAATTATGATGGATGATAAATCATAACCCTAATTGAGGGCATTAATAAGTGAAATTTTAACAAAGTGATTAGTTGACTAATACATGATGTAATCAAAGATGATTATAGTAATTACATATTAATGGGATGAGGTGATTAGTACCCTTTGAATAATTAAGCCTTAATGGTCATGGTGACAATGACATAACCCATGATGTCAATTATTCCTCAAGAGTGAGTTGACTTAACCTAATCAAGACTGGAGAAAACATCATCTCTAGAAGATGAAAGGGAAGATTTCCTACATGGATTATAATTAAGTATTGGACTTCTAATATGAATGAATGTCTAATTTGGGTATGATCCTTCATATTGAGATCATGAAACCCTAATTATGATGGATGATAAATCATAACCCTAATTGAGGGCATTAATAAGTGAAATTTTAATGCATGATGATGGTATGAACTTAATTCATAACGATGACTTGATAAACCTTATTTCAAGGCACTTTGATGCTCACTCCTACTTGGGGCGAATAGTAAACCCTAATCAAGGGTGATGTAATGTGAATAGTAAACCCTAATTATGGGTTGTTGGCTATAAACCCTAATCAAGGGTGATGTGATGTGAATAGTAAACCCTAATTCCAAATAGGATGAATGAATATGTGAAACCCTAATTCTGGGTTGTACTTTGTACTAAGAAGCTCTAAGGTTGGACAATGACATGATGAGTCCTTAACCCTGTTTGAGCTAAAGGGGATGATTAACCCTAATTAAATTAAAAAAGGAAACCCTAACCCTAGTAAGGGCATAGTGGTATAACCCTTGAACAATGATGTCATAATTATTTTACATTCTGGTGATAGGAAATTGATGTATCTGTTATCATCTATACTAATCATGCAGGTCTTATGAGATATTGAACATAGCCAGGTATGAGCTATGATGCTTTGTTTATTGAAAGTACTTTATGAGCTTTGTAAGCAATGATATGCTATGTTACTTAGTGAAAGGTAACAAAAGAGATTGATAGGCTGTAAGAGCCATGTGAGATATTGTTGTGTGATTTATATATCATCTTTTCACATGTTAACACACACAAATTTGGTTCTTTCTGATATAATTCAGTCTCTTTCATATTAGTTTTTCCATCTGTTTGTTGTTCTACTTATTCCATAACTTGTATTGCAAATTTGTCACAAAATGAACTAAATTTAGATGTTATTTCTACAGAAATAGAAGAATGCATGGTGTGCAGATTCAGACACACGACGTGCACCATTCCAGAAAAAAAGACCGGTTCGCTGAAGCAGTAAAGTGCACGATGTGCAAATCAAAATGCACGGCGTGCAACTTTCCAGAGAAAATTCGGTCTGTTCAGCCAAGAGAATGCACAGCGTGCACGGAGAAAATGCACGACGTGCGAGATTCCAGAAATGTACAGAAGACGAAGACACGGCGTGCACCTGGAGCACAAACTGCTGAAGAAAAGTTCTGAAAAGTCGCACGGCGTGCAATTCCTCAACACATGTCATGTACAGATCATCCCGATGTCAACTGCACTGTAGGTGCACGACGTGCACCCAAAATGCACGGCGTGCACCTGGCAGTTTTAGAAATTCGAAAATTTAGAATATGATTTAAAAAGAAAGAGGGAAGCCAAGGGACAGTTACGTTCGGTTATTTGGAGAGTTTCTCTTGTCCCAGAGCCAGAGGAGAGCAGAGGAGGGTGAATTTGGAGGAATCTAAGGTGGTTTCTTGCATAAAGAGAACATTTCTTCTCCTCCACTTCTCCATTGTCTTCTTCAAGGTGTAGCCAAGAATCCCCAACTCCAAACAACTTATTGAGAGAGGAGCTAGTTCGACTTGGAGCAGCTAAAGGAGGGGAATTTCGTGCTAAAGTCGGAATTCTTGCTTCTTGTGGTTACATCTTCAGTTCTCCTTGTCTTTTCTTTTCTAAACCATATCTAGAACTGAAAATTCTGTAGAAAATCTGCTGTACATTGTTATGGGCGAGTAGACTCCTTTTTCTTGGTCATGGGAGAGTAACTCCCATGTCATAGCATGTAATGAACAAGTAATTTCATACTAAACGCATTTGTTTCTTGTTTCTATACCATGAGAGTGCCGGTTTACTCTTTTTCTTGCATGTTTTATTGGCCACTTTATATGCATATTTTCTTCCTTCTTGCTTAGTTTGAGAAGACAAGTAGGAATGTATAGAGGCACTCTTCTTGGCAACTCTTCTTCTTCTACGAGAGTAGAGAAGAATGAGTTGAGGAACTATTTGTGATCATAAATGAAATTCATGCACGAGAGTGTTGTTTTGAGTTATGATCGTTGCATTTACACCGGGAGGTGAAATGTAACACAACTTTTCTTTAAAACATGATCTTATGTATGTTTAAATTATTTGTTCTCTTTATTGCTATGATATGTGAGTGAAATCCTAATGTCCAAGATTCCTTAACTTTCTGAAATCAAACTTCCTTTGTGGTCTTTGCTTGCTAATTAGAATCTGTAATTCATGTAGTTAAAATCTGAATTTTTATGCTTTTAGAACAAACCTTCTCTACTCTTTAAAATTGGTCTAGATTGTTGAACTTTAGTATTGTTGCACTCAATTAAGTTAGCTAAGCTCCTTGTGTTCGACCTTGACTACACTACCTTCCTATACTTACAGAGTTTGGTTAAATTGAGTAAACTATCCTTTACTTGGATTGAAACGCGTTTGTGTAAACAACCAACAAGTTTTTGGCGTCGTTTCCGGGGAGCTACGGTAATTTGATTGGAGTAATAAGTACTACTTAGTATTCGAGACTAGACCATCATTCATCGTTTTCAATTTCCCATATACCTCTTAGTGTTTTCTTAATTTCTCTTGTTATTTTTCAGGTTGTATGTGTCTCTCACAATGAGGTCTCCAAACATCCGCTTTGTTAGACCTTGAAATAGAGAGAACTCTTTCAAGTTTGAGGATAACAAGAAGAGTGGAACAACCACTATTTAGAGGTACTTCACTGTCACCACCGCCATCATCACCACCACCGTCTTCTTCATCTTCTGCAGTAGCTACACCAAGCATTTCAGCCATGGAGGATGATCGTCCTTTAAAAGACTTCGCGATGCCGGTTGCCACAAATATTTGTGGAGCCATTGATTTACCTGCTGTAGAAGCAAATAACTTTCCAATTGCCCCTTCTATGATGCAAATGATTCAGCAAAATCATTTTGGGGGTACAGCCAATGAAGACCCAAGTCTTCATATTGCAGAATTTCTGAAATATCTGAATACTTTTAAGATTAATGGAGTGTCTGCTGATGGAATTAGACTTATGTTATTTCTCTTCACTCTAAGAGATAGAGCCAAGGCGTGGATTTTGTCTCTTCCTAAGAAGTCTATTAGAAGTTGGGACCAACTCCTTAATGTTTTCCTTGCAAAGTACTTTCCGCCAAGCAAGACAGCTCACTTGAGGAACCATCTCACAAATTTCTCCCAAAGTGAAGGAGAAACCTTATATGATACATGGGAACGGTTCAAGGATCTTCAACGCCTTTCCCCGCACCATGGTTTGACAAAATGGCTCCTGCTGCAAACTTTCTACAATGGATTGTTTTACAATACCCGGTTGACTCTAGATGCCGCAGCTGGCGGTGCACTAATGACCAAGTCTTATAGAGTGGCTTATGATATCATTGAAGATATATCACTCAATCACTGCCAATGGGGAGGAGATAGAGGAGAAAAATCAACCTCTACAACAAGCTCTTCAACCGGGAAGCAAGGAGGAAATCATACTATTGATGTCGTTGATCTTATTGCCGCAAAGCTAGATGTGCTTACACATAAATTTGAGAAGATGACCACTCTGCCAATTCAATCTACTGAAGCAACGTGTGAAGCTTGTGGTATTGTAGGACATACTTCTTCTTCTTATTTTGCCCCTAATGCTATGGAAGGAAATTTTGAACAGGTTAATGTGGTTGGGATGCAAGGGAATAAGAAATACAATCCCTATTCCAACCAATACAACCCGGGATGGAGAGATCATCCTAATTTCTCTTACCGGAATGCAAGCAACACTCAAAATTTCCAACAAGAGCAGCAACAAAAACAACATGTAAACCGTCAAGGAAATCTGTCGGGTTTCAACAACAGGGGTTATCAACAGCCACAACAACCCCAAGGTTCTTCTCTGGAAGCTATGATGGAGAAATTCATATCAACACAGATGCAACAGAATGAGGAACTCTGAGGAAATGACAAGCTTTGAAAAGATGTTATTGCGCAACTTTCTGCAAAAGTAGATGGAATTTCCACTCACACCAAGATGTTGGAAAACCAAATAGCACAACAAACTTTAAATCAACAAAGGATTCCACAATCTGGTTCTCTTCCAAGCCAACCGGAAATAAACCCAAGGCAGCAAGCTCATGCAATTATCTTAAGAAGCGGAGCTGAGATTGAAAGACCTTCTCCATCTGAGGAGAAGAACATGAAGCAAACTGTTGAAGAAGAATCCAACACTCCGAATTGCAGTGAGGAGAAAGGTAAAGCTGAAATACCACCTTCTTTCAAAGCCACTACACCTTTTCCTCAAAGATTATCCAATAAGAAGGAAGACCAGAAATTTAGGAAATTTGTGGACATAATCAACAAATTGCATGTAAACCTTCCTTTTGCTGAAGTTATTGCTGATATGCCTTCTTATGCAAAATTTTTAAATGACATTCTAACTAAATGAAGAAAAGTTGATCAAGTAGAAACTATAATTCTTTCTGAACGAGTAAGTTCTATTATTCAAAATCATCTCCCTCAAAAGCTTGATGATTTGGGAGCATTCACACTGCCTTGCAAGATTAATGACACCACTTTTGACAAAGGTTTAGTAGATCTCGGTGTGAGTATTAGACTCATTTCATTTACCTTATGGAAAGAATTAGATCTTGGGGATTTGAAGCCCACAAGGATGGCTATTGAATTAGCTGATCACTCTATTAAATATCCAAAAGGTATGGTGGAAGATGTACTTGTACAAATCAGGAAATTCTATATACCTTATAATTTTATTGTTCTTGACATGGCGGAAGTTCCTTCCAACCCTGTTCTTTTTGGGAGGCCATTCTTGAGGACTGCCGGATGTCTTGTTGATGTTCGGGAAGGGAAGCTCACACTACATGTTGGGGAAGAGGCTATGGAATTTTCTATTTATGAAGCTATGAAAGCACCTGCACGTGCTGAAGAAATATGCTTGCTTGATATTGTTGATCCTATTGAGAATGATAATGAAGATAATGTTGATTTGATGGTTAATCTTTATGATGATTATGCAACTGAATTCAATAATTCTGAAATTTCTGGAGCACTTTCTATTTCTAAAGCAACAGCTATCAATGAAGATGCTCCACTTGTTGAAGATAAAGTTGATGAAAGTACGACAGGAAAAAAGGTAGAACTAAAAGCCCTTCCTCCTGGGCTAAGGTATGCATTTCTTGACCCAAATTCTACATCTCCTGTCATAATAAATAATGAATTAACCAATGATCAAGAAAATAAATTGCTTGCCGAATTACGCTTGTACAAAGATGTCATTGGTTATTCCATAGAGGATTTAAAAGACATTCATCCTTCAATTTGTATGCACAGAATAAATATGGAAGATGATGTTAAACCAAATGTTGAACCACCTAGACGTCTAAATCAAAATATGCTTGAGGTGGTAAAGAAAGAAATTTTCAAGTTAATTGACGCTGGAATCATCTATCCAATAAGTGACAGACCCTGGGTTAGTGCCATTCACGTGGTACCTAAAAAGGGGGGTGCAACTGTCATTAAAGGAGACAATGATGAGTTAATACAAACACACATGGTTACCAGCTGGCGTATGTGTATTGACTATAGGCGTTTGAATAAAGCAACCCGCAAGGATCATTTCCCATTGCCTTTTATTGATTTGATGCTTGAACGTCTTGCCAAACATTCATATTTCTGTTACTTGGACGGGTATTCCGGATTTTTTCAGATTCCCATCTATCCTCCCGACCAAGAGAAGACCACTTTCACATGTACTTATGGAACATATGCTTATCGCCGTATGTCGTTTGGTCTTTGTAACGCTCCCGCTACTTTTCAGCGGTGCATGATATCCATATTCTCTGGTTTTATTGAAAACATAATGGAGATTTTTATGGATGATTTTAGTGTGTATGGCGATTCCTTTGATCAATGTTTATTGAACATGTCTCTTGTCTTAGCCCGCTGTAAAAAGGTTACCCTAGTACTAAACTGGGAGAAGTGCCATTTTATGGTACAATCCGGTGTAGTGCTAGGACATGTTGTATCTAACAAGGGTATTGAAGTGGACAGGGCAAAGGTCGAAGCAATTGAGAAGATGTCTACTCCATCTTCAGTAAAAGACATTTGCAACTTTTTAGGACATGCATGTTTTTACAGAAGATTCATTAAAGATTTTTCAAAAATTGCAAATCCGTTGTGTTACTTTTTGCAAAGGATACAAAATTTGTATTTGATGACGAATGCCAAGAATCCTTTTCCAAACTCAAAGAGGCTCTCATTTCAGCCCCAATTATCCAACCTCCAGATTGGGATTCTCCCTTTGAACTCATGTGCGATGCAAGCGATTATGCAGTGGGAGCTATTTTGGGAAAGTAGAGATCAAGAAAATCCATGCCATCTATTATGCCAGCAAAACTCTTGATGAAGCACAAATCAACTATACAACCATGGAGAAAGAAATGCTTGCAATTGTATAAGCATTCAACAAGTTCCGACAGTACTTAGTAGGATCAAAGGTGATTGTATACACTGATCATGCTGCCATTAAGTATTTTCTGAATAAAAAAGATACCAAACCACACCTTATTCGCTGGATACTTCTCCTGCAAGAGTTTGATCTTGAAATCCGAGACAAAAAGGGTACCGCGAATATTGTTGCTGATCACATCTCTAGATTGACCATGGAGGCTGGAGATCTACTACCAATTGAGGATCAATTGCCTATTGAAAAACTCTACACATTGTCATCCATTCAAGCACCATGGTTTGCAGACATTGCTAATTTTCTTGCTACTGGACAGCTACCTCCAGGTTTGACATATCAACAAAAGAAGAAATTTTTTCATGATGTAAAATTCTATTACTGGGATGACCCATTGCTATTCAAGCATGGAAGTGATGGGCTAATCCAGAGATGTGTTGTTGAAGAGGAAGTCCCAAACATCATTTTTTGATTGTCATGCCTCTCCTTATGGAGGCCATTTTGGAGGAGAAAAGACCGCTGCAAAAATACTTCAAGCTGGTTTCTATTGGCCCACATTATTTAAAGATGTCAATCTATTCGTCAAATCTTATGATAGGTGCCAAAGAACAGGAGGTATATCTCACCGTGACGACATGCCACTCAACTCTATCTTAGAGGTTGAGGTGTTCGATGTATGGGGAGTGGACTACATGGGGCCATTCCCATCTTCTTGTGGATATCAATACATTCTTGTTGCTTGTGAATATGTATCTAAGTGGGTTGAAGACATTCCAACCCAAGCAGCAGATGCCAAATTTGTAATTAAACTTTTTCAAAAGATTATATTCCCTCGGTTTGGAGTTCCACGTGCCGTTATTTCTGATGGAGGCACACATTTTGCTGAAAAACAATTCAACAATCTTCTCTCCAAGTATGGTGTGACGCATAAAATCTCTATGCCCTATCATCCCCAAACATCCGGGCAAGTAGAGATTTCAAATAGGCAACTGAAGAATATTCTTGAAAAGACTATCTCTAGTTCAAGGAAAGATTGGGCACTAAAGATAGATGATGCATTATGGGCATATCACACAGCCTACAAAACCATCATTGGGACTACTCCATTTAAGCTGATCTATGGCAAATCGTGTCACCTTCCGCTCGAATTGGAGCACCGCACTTTATGGGCAATTAAGTTCTTGAACTTCGACATGAAGAGAGCAGGAGAAAAACGTCTATTGCAGCTACAAGAGCTTGAAGAGCTTCATCTTGATGCATATGAGAATGCAAAGTTGTATAAAGAAAGAACAAAAGATTGGCATGATAAAAGAATTCATAGGAAGGACTTCCAAGAAGGAAATAAAGTATTGTTATTCAACTCCAGATTGAAGCTTTTTCCAGGAAAGTTGAAATCCAAGTTGTCCGACCCGTTCCTAGTACTCAAGATTTTTCCATATGGAGTTGTAGAACTCCAAGGCAAAGATGGAACCTTCAAAGTCAATGGACAACGTTGCAAACGCTACTCTTGCGGAGAAGAATTGGAGAAAGGAGCTTCTTTCTCCCTCCAAGATGCCTGAAGTCTTAGAAGAAGTCTTACTCCGGACTCTAAATGGAGGACCTTGTGGGAGTTGACCCCACATTAGAATAGATTTCTTTTAAGTTTTTCAAATAAAAAACACTCTTTAATTTTGTTAATAAGCTTGTAATGGATGAATGTAATAATCTAGACTTGATTTCTACTCAATCCGTCATAGTTTACTGCTGACTGACTGCAATTTTCTGCATAAATCGCAAAGTGCACGGCGTGTCTTTTGAAGACACGGCGTGCACTTCAATACAAAACACAGTAGAAAAGGTTCTGGAATCTGACACGGCGTGTATTTTCACTTTGCACGCCGTGCATCTGGTATGCGGGATCTGTAGAAAAGTTTCTGGAAACTTACACGGCGTTCGTTTTCAACATGCACGTTGTGCAGCTGGAGAATTGAAGGTCTGGAATTTTTCTGGAAACTGACATATCGTGCATTTCCAACACGCATGGCGTGCACCTAGGAAATAAAAAGTTCAGCAACTCTCTAGAAACGTGCACGACGTGCATTTAATATATGCACGTCGTGTACCAGGTCTTCGAGAAATCTGTCAATTTTCTGGAAACAAACACGACGTGCATAGTCCAAATGCACGCCGTGCACCTGGGTGATGGAAATTTGAAAAGTTTCTGGAAACTCGCACGGTGTGCACATTCAAAACGCACGCCATGCACCTGGATGCAAGGGAGAAGTTTAAAACTAAACTTTACAAAAGTGCACGTCGTGCATTCAAAACGCACGTCGTGCACATTTTAGTAAAGTCTAGACAAAAAGGGTTGGAGTGCATGACCTAATCACTCCAACCCTAGAGCCGTGCACCCCGACCCTTACAGCCGTGTGCCGCTCCGCCTCCAGGTAACAGCCGTGCATTGCTCCGTCTACTATCTCAGTTCGAGCCGCCGCCATCTTGCCGATGTTCTTCTCCAAGCAGTAGCAGCTTGCAGCCATGCAGTAGTAGCTACAAGCCGCCGCCGACTAGAGCCAGAGAGAACGCATGTCGTTCCGCCAGCCATGCACACACCTTCTTCTTCCTCATCAAGCCGTGCACCTCCAGCTAGCAGCTGTGCGCCAGCACCACCCAGCCGTGCACAGATCCGTCTCCTTCCTCCGTGCGAGCCGCCGCTTTTCTTCCCGTCGAGCTTCCGTCGTGCTTTCTCCAAGCTAGAAGAGCACCGCAACAACAAGCAGCTGTCGAGCTACCGCCATCGCCGTCCAACAACGGCAGTAGCAACTACAACTACAGTCATTTTCTTCACATTCTCGGCACAACAGCAACAAGCACCAACCACCCAGCCACCATAGCAGCAGCCGTGCAAGCTGCCGACATTTCCCTAGCTACCGTAGTGCTTTCTCAGTCGACCAAGCAACACCAAAAGAGCCAACAACAGCTCCTCCGACCGCACCAGCATCCACCTTAGCCATCCTAGCTGCCGTCTCTACAGATTTTTTATTTGCCCCAAATCTGCAGGTGTACGCCGTGCACTAAATCTGCACGCCGTGCGTCTATATGTCTGAAGAAGATGAACAGTACATCTGCTCATCAGGCATCCTGAAGACACACTGTGCACCTTTACAGACTGAATGGAACCCATCAAGCAGAAGTCCGGTCGACGCCCAGCATATCACACAACTATTGCACCTCCCACAACTGAAGTAGGATCTTCCGCACGAGCACCTCAAACATGTATACCCTCAACTCAGTTCAGGGTCAAGGCCAAGGAGGACGCCGACTACTAGTTCCTCATCACACGGCGTGTCTTGCCCTCCTGGTACATGTGCGATGAAGCCCTTACCAAGTTGGCTTTCAAAAATGAGGTAGTCAATCAATTAACATTTTTGGGTTTACACTACCTCTGCACCCGAGTTGCTAAGACATATCCCCACCTTGTCAACGAGTTTCTCACTACTTTCAAGGCTGAGAGTGACCCACAACGCCACAACATCCCTTATCAGAATATCAGTTTTTGCCTTTTGGACAACCGTTTTCTATGAATCTTGAGCGGTTTTTCACTTTGCTTAAATGCAACTTCGGCGGTTACACTGATTATCCTCCCGCTTTCAATAGCGATCTGTTTTGGTCTGAGATCACTTCTGATATAGTGCATAGAGCAAGGACTGCTCGGGCTTCTAGCATCCACAATCCAGTTTTCCGAGTTGTTCATCGTCTTCTTAGCACAGGACCTTTTGTAAAGAACGAAACTCAAGGTGTTGTGGGAAAGGCTGATCTAATCTTCTTATGGTGTTTGGTGCAAAATGAGCAAATAAGTTCTGGATACTACATTGTAAACAAGCTTCTTATCACTAAAAAGCAAAAGAAAAGGGAGGCAGGTGACATCATGTGTGGCAGATTAATTAGCATCCTTTCTATGCAGCTGGGTTTGGATGTAGGTTCCCTAGAACCTGCATCGGGGAAGAACCTTGTCGATATCAACTATCTCATCTCTTGCGGTCTGATCTCCAGACATGGCAACAACACATCCAAGTTCAAGGTTTTTATCACAAAGAAGCAGTTCATCACAATCCCCGATGCAAGTCGGAATGATATCAAGAACAAGGCTACTTGGAAGGTAGAGCTACAGCCAGAGACTGATGAGGAGACACCCACCTGGGGTGCCAGCAACTCTACACCAGGGCCTACACCAGGAGCCTCTACCCCTCTGCCACTGTCCACTGGTACTCAGACTGAGTACAACTGGACAATGCCGGATGTTCAACACCTTTATGGCTACGTGCAGTAGAGATTCGATCATATGGACACCCACATGACTAGATGGGTGAGCAGTACGACACCATGTTTGACCATTTGAGTGCACAGTACTCAACTATGTACGATAGGGTCCACCAGATGGATGTGTGGCACGTTTCGCAAGGCCACTACCCTACACCACAGTCTTTCCAGTCCCCCCCCCCCCCCGCCAGGAGACCACAACTCCAGACACTCCACAGCACGAGTTCCCCCAGGACGAGCCACCCCAAGACCACCACCAGAAGCAGCCAGAATCATCCGCCACGCCGATGGACATCCCTGACATCATTAGTCAGTTTTTCCCTGAGCAGGGAGGCGGCGGATCATTTTTCTGATCGATTCATGACAGGTATCCGGTTGTGAACTACATAAGTTCGATTAAAGCAGTGAGGACACTACTGGTTTCAAGCTTAGGGGGGAGCAACCGGATGGTATTGGTAACCTAGTTCTTTTAGCTTTTTCTTTTCATGTTATTTTCTTCTTGTCATTTGCTTTTGTTTTGTTTTCACTTTTAGTTGTTGTTTTCAGTTCTTCTCTTCAGATGGCAAGTCTAGTATGATATGAGATTTATCTTTTATATGTGGATAGAACTCCTAGGCTTAACTATTTGTCCTCTTTTGATGAGAAATATCATTTGAAGAAGTTGTAAAAGGCATGCATTAATCAAATGAAACCTTTTGACCATCAACATGTGCTTAACTCTGGTTTATGCTTCTAGCCTGAACATTCATCTTTCACATCCTTGATTGCTTAAAACATGTAATGGTTTCAATTTTTGTGAGTAAATCAACTTTACAACATCATTTATAATACGGGATGACCTTGCCAAGCTCTTAGTGCATTTGCAAACACTCTTTCAATGAAAAATCTTCAAAACAAATGAATGAAATCTAGCTAATGTTGCAATTTAGTTGACTCTCCCATGTTTTGGAAAAAAATAAATAACTCTTATACCCCATTAAAGATGGCTAATCTGCCCACATATCATGCTAGCCTAGTGTAAGTCTGATCTGGCCACGGTGGTTAGGTGGAGTGTCTTAAAAGAGGGTAAAATACCCCAACTGACATTCCACGTGTGCATAAGCCTACATTAGCAACCGAGTGTTGGAACCCATAATCCTTTTTCATATCTTTATTTTGGGAAAAGGAGAGTACAACAAAAATTGTCAAATTTTTAACTAAGATTTCATCTTTTGTATCCTTAATAGTTGAGAGTTTGAGTTGCACATCCACTAATTGTTTGGCTTGGTCATTTAAATTCTACCTACTGTTGTTTAATTGATTGATTCATTAAATTGAAACCACCCCTGCTGAACTAAAAATCTCTTTCTTGGGTGTTTGAGTTGAATTGATGGCTATGAGCATAAACATGTTGATCATGGTTGGTTTGGTTTTATACACATCTTTCATTTCATTTGATCTATTCATGTTCTTGACAATTCTTCATTTATATTTTTATGCTCTTTTTTTTGCTTGAGGACAAGCAATGGTTTAAGTTTAGGGGGATTTGTTGTGTGATTTATAGATCATCTTTTCACATGTTATCACACACAAATTTGGTTCTTTCTGATATAATTCAGCCTCTTTCATATTAGTTTTGCCATCTTTTTGTTGTTCTACTTATCCCATAACTTGTATTGCAAATTTGCCACAAAAAGAACTAAATTTAGATGTTATTTCTACAGAAATAGAAGAATGCATGGCGTGTAGATTCAGACACACGGCATGCACCATTCCAGAAAAAAGACCGGTTCGCTGAAGTAGTAAAGTGCACGGCGTGCAACTTTCCAGAGAAAATTCGGTCTGTTCAGCCAAGAGAATGCACGGCGTGCAGGGAGAAAACACATGGCGTGCGAGATTCCAGAAATGTACATAAGATGAAGACACGGTGTGCACATCGATGCACGACGTGCACCTGGAGCACAAACTGCTGAAGAAAAGTTCTGGAAAGTCGCACGGTGTACAATTCTTCAACACATGCCGTGCACGGATCAACCCGATGTCAACTGCACTGCGGGTGCACGACGTGCACCCAAAATGCACGGTGTGCACCTGGCAGTTTCAGAAATTCAAAAATTCAGAATACGATTTAAAAAGAAAGAGGGAAGCCAAGGGACAGTTACGTTCGGTCATTTGGAGAGTTTCTCTTGTCCCAAAGCTAGAGGAGAGTAGAGGAGGGCAAATTTGGAGGAATCTAAGGTGGTTTCTTGCATAAAGAGACCATTTCTTCTCCTCCACTTCTCCATTGTCTTCTTCAAGGTGCAGCCAAGCATCCCCAACTCCGAACAGCTTCTTGAGAGAGGAGCTAGTTCGACTTGGAGCAGCTAAAGGAGGAAAATTTCATCCTAAAGCCAGAATTCTTGTTTCTTGTGGTTACATCTTTAGTTCTCCTTGTCTTTTCTTTCTAAACCATGTCTAGAACTGAAAATTCTGTAGCAAATCTATTGTACATTGTTATGGGCGAGTAGACTCCTTTTTCTTGGGCATGGGAGAGTAACTCCCATGTCATAGCATGTAATGAACAAGTAATTTCATACTAAATGCATTTGTTTCTTGTTTATTTACCATGAGAGTGCTGGTTTACTCTTTTTCTTGCATGATTTGTTGGCCACTTTATATGCATATTTTCTGCCTTCTTGCTTAGTTTGAGAAGACAAGTAGGAATGTATGGAGGTGCTCTTCTTGGCAACTCTTCTTCTTCTATGAGAGTATAGAAGAATGAGTTGAGGAACTGTTTGTGATCATAAACAAAATTCATGCACGAGAGTGTTGTTTTGAGTTATGATCATTGCATTTACACCGGGAGGTGAAATGTAACACAACTTTTTTTTGAAACATGATCTTATGTATGTTTAAATTATTTGTTCTCTTGATTGCTATGATATGTGAGTGAAATCCTAATGTCCAAGATTCCTTAAGTTTCTAAAATCAAACTTCCTTTGTGGTCTTTTCTTGCTAATTAGAATCTGTAATTCCTGTAGTTAAAATCTGAATTTTTATGCTTTTAGAACAAATCTTCTCTACTCTTTAAAATCGGTCTAGATTGTTGAACTTTAGTATTGTTGCGCTCAATTAAGTTAGCTAAGCTCCTTGTGTTCGACCTTGACTATACTACCTCTGTATACTTGCGGAGTTTGGTTAAGTTGAGTAAACTATCCTTTACTTGGATTGAAGTCGTTTGTGTAAACAACCAACAAATACCTGCATTGCAATTATCATGTTTACACTGTCAAATGACTTGTTAGCATTATGTTACCTATTAAAGTGGTAAAAAATATATTGATGATCTAAGGGTTTGAATACCCATATTCTTGAATCATGATGATGAGATGATAAGGGATTGAGATCCCAATGTGTTATGAAATAAGGGATTGATGATCTAAGGGTTTGAAAGCTGTGAAATGAACTTGATAGAAATAGTACTCATTCCTTATAGAAATTGTTATAATGTTTTATGATTTAAAACATGCCTGATGCTAAAAGAATGTTGTAATGTACTTAAGTAATCAAGTGAAATGACATAATGTAGAGCCCTGACCATAGATCCATCATCGTCAGCGGTTAGGTGATGGTGAAATAGGTTTTCCTAAGGGAACTCTTGCAGAGCATACTTTTGAGTATGTGGGGGTAATGGGCGTGAATATCCTTACGACCTAATGGAGGAATTGAAGTGAGATAAATACTAAATCTCTCAATCCTTCATTATATGTATATGCCAGGATGATGTATCAAAAATCTCCCGATGATGATGTTAATGCCGAATCGATGTGAGATAAACAAGAAATCCCTCGATTGCGAAGAGAGTACAACATGCCACTGTAACTCTAATAGTGAAGTCTCCAGTATACCTTGGAAAGTTATATTTATAGCAGAGACACAAGATGTCCTGCATGTTGTTCCTCACACTGACTGAGGTAGATGAGGTCATAGGAATCTGGCTCTTCTGATGACCTATGTATGGTACCAATTTCGATTTCGCAATGGTCATTTGGAGTATGAGCGGTATACCTCATCTCCTCAGGGCATAAGTTGTTTGTAAAATGTAATCAGTCGTGTAGCATATTTTCTTAGGGTTGAACTTCGAGAAACAATGATTATTGATACATTGTTTATTATATCTTAGAAAGATAAAGGATATACATGTTCTTCATATTCCTTATTAAATGAAAGACTTTCTACTTAATCAAGTTATAATTGAAATGATTGCACAGAGAATACTGCTCTACTTATCTCAATCAATGATTTATCTGTTGTTGAATATTTATAATTCTACTTCTCAGTGTTATTCTATTATCTGCAATAGCAATGCTTCTGGCAGAGAGTTATAACTCTCACTGGGACATTTTTCAAATGTCTCCCCCGTGGGATTCAACTTTTTAGGTAGACGTCGAGGAAGAAGAAACCCTTCAGTGGGTGAGCAGCAACAGCAGCCACAACAACAACAACGGCAATAGCAAGGACAGCAGTGATCCTCAGGTGGAGACATTGTCTGTCAAGTCATGTATATAGAGAGTCCTATGTGTCGTCTCTGTACTCTCAGGTCCTAGGAGTCAGTAGATGGTTCGATATAGATCTGAGATTTTTGGCTTGATGCCTCGAGATTTTGTATACTGCTCATGTATAGTTTAACTCGGCAGTTAATGTTATGACTCTCGAGATGAAATGATACAGAGATGTACTGATGAATCAGAATGTAAATAACTTACTTTTGTTCTTTATGATAGAGTTTTACCATTTGTGGATTTCTTTACAAAAAAGTTTTACATTTTTAGTGATTTTTAGTAATTCCACTGCTAATAATTCGCTTTCGCGTTAATTAATCTTGTTTTCATAAGTTGGATGCCACACATGTTGGTATCAGAGCCCTAGGTTCGCTGAGTCTACAAAGACATAGGACTAAGGTTGTTGAGTCTGTTCTAGTGTCTTCCAGTCTATCTGATAGTGTCTTCTTCTCATATAGGAGGAGAAGAGAAAATTAAAGATGTCTGGATCACATGATGAACATGTTGCTGAAAGTAGTGTCACTGCACACGGAGGAGGTGCAAGAGACCAAGTAAGGGAGGAACACGTGCCTGAACCACCCCATTTCAATCAAGCTGACATGGGGAATCCAGCCTTTCAAGCTATGTTTGGGTAGTTCATGACTCCCATGACACACATGACTGATAGAATTCCCATACCTGCACCTAGGGCACCTACCCACCCTGAAGGACATGGAGCCGACAAGACGTTTGAACAACTACACCGGGTTGGAGCCACAAAATATGTTGGGACAGCTCACCCAGCAGATGCTGACATGTGGCTAACTGAACTAGAGAAGGCCTGTAGAATCCTTAACATCCCATAAGCTGAGAAGGTTAGACATGATGTGTACCTACTTAAAGGGAGTGCTGGTCACTGGTGGACCATAGACGAGGGGAAAAGGCCTGGTGTGGAGATTGAATGGGAAGTATTTCAACGAGAATTTGTCAACAGATACTTTCCTAAGACGTTATTGGATGAGAAAATCTCTCAGTTTGAGAGGTTAAGGCAAGGAACAATGAACATTAGTGAGTACAAGGCTAAGTTCATGGAACTTTTACAGTTCTGTCAGCATATGGAAACCACAGATGAAGAGAAAATTCGGCATTTTGAGAAAGGATTAAATGCTGAGTTGACCACCCCTGTGTCTGCTTTGGAGAATAGGGAAATATTTGCTAATTTTGTGGAGTCTTTTCGAAGGATAGAGAGGTCTGTGATGGAGAAATGATAGACCAATAACAAGAAGGTGTATCCCCAGTTCCAAGGATCCTCATCCAAAGGTTTCAAGAAACCAAGGTTTTCCGTGCCTACACCACCACCTAGATTCAGTACCCAGATGTAGTGGACGTCAAATAGGGGTAGAGGATGGAGTTTACCACCAGAAGGAGCCTGCAGCTCAACATCTGTATCAGTTACAGGACCATCCAGACCACAGCAGGGGATCAGAAGCTGTTTTATATGTGGAAAGGTGGGACATCTGATGAAGGATTGTAGAGCCCGAGAGGCAAGTGTGACTCAACCTCAAAGGCCAAGTCAGCAAGGTTCTCAAAGGAGACAGTTCCCAGGTGGCGCTAGAGGACGTGGACAAGCGTCCCAAGCTGGATCATCGGCACCTAGTCATCGAGCACCAAATCAACCGCAGGAGACGACGAGATTCTATGCGATGAATCCACCTGATGCAGTGATCAACCCTCAGGTTGTGACATGTCAAATGAAATTGTTTTATTATGATATATCTACATCCTGCATCGTATTCGTTTTAATTGATCTGGGTTCTACACATTCCTTTATTACTCAAAGAGTGATTTTTGACTGCAACATGACTACCAGTCATAGAGCAGATAGTATGTTGTTAGAAACTCCTTTGATGGGATATGTTGTATTGCAGGAGGTGTGTTCTCCCAGAACTCTTTTCTTTTCAGAGCATCGCATTCAAGTGGATCTTATACCACTTCAGATGCACGGGTTTGATATAATCCTTGGAATGGATACCTTAGAAAGGTATAAGGTTGTCTTGGATTGTGAGTCCAAGCAAGCTGTGTTCACTGATGAAAGTGACACATGGATCTTTCAAGGAGATAGAAAGATTCTTCCAACCTGCCTTGTGTCAGCTATGGTAGCTGAGAAGCTGTTGAGGCAAGGATGTTATGCATTCTTGGCCCATGTGGTAGATACCACCATGGAGAGTTCTAATCCTACTGAAGTTCCTGTAGTCAGGGAATTTGAAGATGTATTTCCTGAAGAACATCCAGGTGTACCTCCGCCCTGAGAGATTGATTTTGAGATTAATCTAATCCCGAGCACACAATCAATAGCTCAAACACCATATAGGATGGTGCCTGCTGAGATGGCAGAACTCAAGAAACAACTGCAAGAGTTGCTTGAGTAGGGTTTCATCCGACCGAGCACTTCACCCTAGAGTGCTTCGTTCCTCTTTGTTAAAAAGAAGGATGGGTCAATGCGATTGTGCATTGATTACAGGCAGTTAAATAAAGTAACGATAAAGAATAAGTATCCTTTGCCTAGGATTGATGATCTCTTTGACCAGTTGTGTGGTGCAACCGTCTTCTCAAAGATAGATTTGAGGTCGGGATATCATCAATTGCGTATTAAGTAGGGTGACATACCTAAGTCTTCCTTTAGGACAAGGTATGGTCACTATGAGTTCACAGTTATGTCGTTTGGACTAACTGATGCACCAGCTACATTTATGGAACTCATGAATAGAATCTTTCGACCTTTTCTCGATCAATGTGTAGTTGTCTTTATAGATGACATATTGATCTACAGTAGAGATGCTCAACAGCATGAGCATCATCTTCGTCAGGCTCTAACTTTGCTAAGAGATCATGAGTTATATGCTAAGTTTAGCAAGTGTGAGTTTTGGTTACCAGAAGTTTCTTTTCTTGGACACGTAATATCTTCTTCAGGTATACGTGTTGACCGTAAAAAAGTAGAATTTGAACTGCAATGGGAGCAGCCAAAGACACCGACGGAGATTCACAGTTTCTTAGGGTTGGTAGGCTATTACAGGAGGTTCATTAAGAACTTCAGTTCTATATCTTTACCCTTGACTAAGTTGACCAGGAAGGATGTTCATTTTGCTTGGAATGACAAGTGTCAGCAATCATTCCAGCTGTTGAAAGAGAGGTTGACTAGTGCACCAGTGCTGGTATTACCTGAGCAAGGGAAAGGGTATATAGTTTTCTGTGATGCATCTAAGAATGGACTACGATGTGTGTTAATGCAGGATAAACAAGTGATTTCTTTTGCTTCTCGACAGCTTAAGAAACACGAGGAGAATTATCTGACACATGATGTAGAACTAGCTGTTGTAGTCCATGCTTTGAAGATCTAGAGACATTCCTGATTTTCACAGACCACAAAAACCTAAATTATATCTTCTCTCAACATGAGCTTAACATGAGGCAACACCGCTGGATGGAGTTAATCAAGGATTACGATTGTACGATTGATTATCATCCGGGGAAGGCCAATGTGGTTGCTGATGCTTTGAGTAGTAAATCAGCAACACCAGCCTTAGATAGAGCACAGTTAAATTCTTTGGTGTGCTCTAGGAGGGATCTGCTTATCTCTTTAAGGCAAGACAATGTACAGTTAAAAGTATCATTGTTATCTAGATTGCTAGTTGAGATGCACATAAAACCTACTCTGAGACAATAGATCAAGGAGGCACAACAAGCAGATGATGTAGTTCAGCAGATTAGATTAGAGTATGGTAGTGAGAAACAAGATGGTTTCCATGATTGAGATGATCAGGTAGCCTGCTATCATGGTAGAATGATAGTACCTAATGTTGATAACTTAAGGAAGTTAGTTCTGGAAGAAGCTCATTCTTCAATGTATGCTATGCATCCAGGAAGCACCAAGATGTATCGTAACTTTAAAGATATGTATTTGTGGCCTGGTTTGAAGAAGGATGTTGTTGAGTTCATTATGCAGTGTCCGGTGTGTCAACAGGTTAAAGCTGAACACCAGAAGCCTGTAGGAACACTGCAACCTTTTCCCATACCGCAGTGGAAGTGGGATCATGTGACCATGGATTTTTTGGTTAGGATACCCAGAACAGCCAAAGGTGATGATTCCATCTGGGTAATAGTTGATAGGTTGACAAAGACAGCACATTTCCTACCTGTCAAAACAACCTTTTTTGCTAAGAAACTAGAACAGTTATATGTAGATGAGATAGTGAAGTTGCATGGGGTCCCAGTTACCATTGTTTCTGACAGTGGTCCCCCGTTTACGAGTCATTTTTAGGAGCGACTTCATAAAGCCTTAGGCACACAGTTAAGGTTTAGTACAGCCTTTCACCCTCAGACTGATGGATAATCAGAAAGGACTATACAGACCTTGGAGGACTTGCTTAGGGCATGTGTCCTTCAGTTTACAGGAAGTTGGGATCTACATCAAAGCTTGATAGAGTTTGCCTACAATAACAGCTATCAACACAGTATAGACATGGCACCTTATGAAGCTTTATATGGTAGGCATTATAGATCTCCCCTATGTTGGTATGAAACTGGTGAATATCAACTTCTGGGTCCTGATCTTGTGCATCAGACCACTGAGAAGATTAAAATAATACAACAACAGTTGAAGACTGCACATGATAGGCAAAACTCTTATGCAGATAAGCATCGTACACCTTTAGAATTCTAGGTTGGAGACAGAGTGTACCTCAAGGTCTCACCTTGGAAGGGAGTTCTTAGGTTTGGAAGGAAAGGAAAGTTAGCTCCAAGATTTATGGGGCCTTATCCAATCATTGAACGGATTGGAAAGGTAGCTTATAAGCTGGAGTTACCACCTGAGCTGCAAAATTTGCACCCAGTGTTCCACATTTCCATGCTAAGAAAATGTCATCCTGACACAGAATCAGTTCGGCAGCCTATGGAAGTAGAATTAAACGAAGATATATCCTATGTTGAAGGACCTATGTTGATTCTTGATAGAAGGATCAAGAACCTGAAGAAGAAAGATATAGTCTTGTAAAAGTCCTATGGAATCACCGTGGTGTTGAAGAAGCTGCATGGGAACTAGAGGAAGAAATGAGGAGGAAATACCCTACTCTTTTCTCTTAATGTTTTTTTATGATTTCGGGGACGAAATCCTTGCAAGGGGTGGATAATTTGTAACATCCCTGACCTGGGTTATGTACTAACCCTAGGTGTTTTGTTTAATAAAGATGATTAGATTATTGCTCTTATCTTTTGAAAAGTAATTAAGGCTTTTGAGGAACTTATATTTCAATTTCAGTCCCTTTTGAATAATGTTGAAACATTGTTTTGTTAATTTTGGACTAAAGTGCAAATTACCCAAGTTGAGGGGTTAACTTGCAAATTCCATATGGTAACATGTTCCTATGATGTTGATACATCATAAGAATGAATATGATGTAGTGGTATGGTTTCCACAAGCTTGGGCATCAAGATAAAGCTTGTTGAGAAATCCTTGTGCATTAAAACCTAGTTTTGGTATAATGTGCAATTTACCCAAAACCTAGGGTTCAACATGCAAAATACCACCTCTAGAGGGTCTCTCATGTTTCTTGGCATCCGGTAGAGCAAAGAAAATGGGAGGGGTGCCTCATTTGAATTATCATGGAGGAGAGAGAACCTTGACATTAAAATAATCAAGATTTAAGCATATATGGGACTTTAATTTAATTTAATGCAAAAAGAAAGAAATTAATTGAGCAGCCCTTCAACCAAAAGTTTAAGTATGTGTTTGTAATAGATTTGGACGAGCTTGTACCTTTCTTGGGCACAAAAAGATCTTGGTTGAGTGGAAGCCACTCACATTATTATAATAAAAAGTAATATCCACTAAAAGGATGGATATTAATATAAAACTCTTTAAGGTGCTTAATTTCTTTTCCATTAATCTTTGGATAATGGAGAGGTTTTGCAAGAACATGAAGATGGATTCGTGCCCAAGAAATGGAGGGGTATTTGATGGAAATTATTTTGGAATTAAAAGAAAATAATCCATTTTCTCTTTCCTTGAAAATCCCTTATGCATGTTCTTTTTCCAATACACATAAGGACTTTTCCTTTGTTTTTCTCTTAACACTTTGCCTTGGCCGACCAAGGAAGAGCTCAGGAGCAGGAGAAGGATGAACACAACCTGTTGGTAAGGTTTTGATCATCTTCTACCTCGAATTCATGGTGGAAACCCTAAAGCCATGCTTGATTCTTGGTTTTCTTCACCAGATTTCCAATTCTTGCCATCTTTTTCATCCAATAGCTCAAGAACGGACCTTGGGCAGTTGCTGGAACTCCATCCACCATTGGAGCAGTGGAGCTTGGAGCTTTGAGATAAGATTTGAGGAGGGTTTTATAACTTCAACCCTTAAACATTGATATTGCATCAAGTATGATTTGTTGGTTATTTTCTTCTATTTCGAACTCTTTTGATGCATTGCTGCAATTTCCATGAAAAACGGTTGATGTTATTGGATGCACGAAGGAAGACGATGATGACATCATATTGACACATTTCCCAAGAAAATTATTAGGTCAAACGGTTTGCATAAGTTTCTCAAACGGCTTCCTAACCTGTTTGGGAGCAAACAGTTTCAAACCGTTTGGAATGAAATGGTTTCACCAAACTGCATGAGGGCAATGTAAAGAGTGGGATAAACCACTCTCCACTAATAACAATGGTAAACAAAACACAATTGGGATAGCAGCGGAAGATAAAATTTTGACTATATTCAATTTAAATAAAGTGTACATAAAAATTCTCTCAATATGGCTGTACATGCTTTATACAAAAAGAGAATCTAAGTAGAGGGAAACTAGACTACTCCACTTTTGTCTCCAAGCAACACATCCATCAGCCAATTCCATGCCAAAGCTATGATCTTCATGCTATATCCAACACCTTACTCCACATCTGGGTGGTTGGGAAGGCACCCAGCAAAAGGGAAGGAAAAATAAAAGTATGTGTCACTAAACTATACTAAAGGTGAAAAGATAAATATAACAAGTAAAACATGCTAGGGATTCATCAAAAGATGAGGCATCAAGAGAATGAGGCCATATACAAAAGAACATTTCAATAGGTTCTTGCCATAAACAAAGTAAACCAACAACATTGCATGTATGATTAATATTGACTATCTTAACTATGTAGGGTTGAGGCACCTACCGGACCTTCAACCAAAAGGGTGAGGGGAGAGTATCACATTCCCAGTCACCTACACACATTTTGTGTGCGGGGGAGAGTATCACATTCCCCAGGGTAGAAATAACACGTTCCCCAACTATGGGTGGTTGTACATACAAGTACCACTACACTAGCTAATCAGTCTAATAAAATCAACATGCTAGAAAAAGAGTTATGGCAAGATTAATCAAAAGATTTATATAACATGGAAGTCGGGTATAAAAACCCATTCAAGATAATACTACAACTGATTTTGAGGCATGAATAAATTAGGTTTCAAGAATAATGGATTAAGTCAGGTTAAGCCTCATTAAGGAACATGGGTAAAGGTTTAATAAATTTCCCAACTAAAGGTGTAGATGCACATACCTTATTCTTTAAAATCCTAGAATCACTTTTCATAACTTTTACACGAGATCAGATCCACTTGCCCTAATTTTATCATTATATCCATGTATTAGATCTATGTATATTCATTAAAGACTTAAAACCTCAAAACCAATGACTTTTTCTACAAACGATTGAATTAGACTCTAAAAACCTCACTACTGTCTTAGTTAGGATTTTTTGATCAAAAAAACATATATGTGTATATATTTTTGAGTTACTGACTTTTTAGGGTATTGTCCATATTTATTAGATAATTAAAACAACTCGAAAAACACATATTCGAAAAAATCAGAATCAAACCACGAAAATATTTTTGTTAGATAGATCTCGTTCTCCCGATTCCAAAACATATTTTATTTCTATTTTTGGACAAACGAGTAAAAAGATATGATTTTTCAAAGATCAGTCAATCAAAAACTGCCACGTAGGCATTTTGTATCAAACACAGAGAGAGCGAGAGCCCGGGCCCACCTTCTGACTTGGCCCAATAAAGGACAGCCAAGTCACGCGGTCAACGTCCGGGTTTGACTCGTCTTAACAAAGCAAAACCAGATGAAAGACGGTTATACCCTCGCGCGAAATCAAAGCGAAGAAAGGAACTGAGGGCAAGTCGGTAAAACGAGGTTGGGTTATCCCCTTCCTCTCACCCGCACGCCATAGTTGCTGCCATGAGCAGCTAGCTTGGGAAAACTTGGGCAAAACCGGGATACTAGACCAAACTGGACGTTTAGATATGCGAAAGAAAGCTCAGAGCAAGAAGAACTTGGTGTTACCTTCAATTGAGACGATGATCGAGGAAACTAGGAGCAAAGGGTGTTGCAAGCCTTGCGTCTTCGACTACACTACGGTGTTCGAAACGGCTGCAAACTTTGAAATTGGACGGTGCGTTGAGTTGAAAATGTGCCGGAGGACCTAGGGGCATGGTTATATATAGGCAAGGTAACCTAGACTGGGGTTTAGGTAGGTGAAGGTAGAGGGTGGCGGCGCCTATATTGGGTGTTTACTTAATACTCGATTAAAACATGTGATTTTGTACTAGTTGGATGCGGAATTGAATTTCCAATCCAAAGAAACTTATTTCGTGAAATTTCGTTGAGAAATGAGGGAGATATGGGCATCCGAAAAATCAAAATTTTCAGAATTTACTGTTCATCCGTTTCCAAGGTAGAAGATGAAATGATCGTTACATACAACTTGCCAAACTTTGGTCATTAGGTGTATTTAATGCATAAACCTTACTCTAATTATTTAAGGGTGCAAATAAAGTCCAAATAAACTCAAATTTTGTAGGTTCACTGATTTTGGGGTGAGGCATCCGAATATAAAACTAGATTTGACTTTTGACAACTTTTATTATGTCAAATAAATTAATTACTATTTTCTCTTTCCTCCTTTACTAATGATGTTAGGATTATCTAAAAATTATGAAACTTGAGCCAAAAGTCACATTTAATATTTTGGATACTAATTTCGTATTATTTCTATTTGTTGATATCGTTTATTATTTTAATTAATGATTTTAATATTTTACACACTTTCTCTCTCCTAAATTCACCTTCTTATAAAATTTTTTCCAAATTGAATCAAAATTCATCCAAAGGTCTATTTTAACATGTAGAACACGAATTTGGCATTAATATATTTTTTTGAAGACTTTTATAATTTTATTTAATTCATTTAAATTTTATCACTTATTTAGCCTTTTAATTTATTAGAGGCATCTAGAAACTTCCTAAAAATATAAAACTTGGTCTATAAGTAATAATAAACGTTAGGAACACGTTTTTGAGATTATTAAATTTTTATCAACATATATTTAATATTTTTGGTCTTTAAGTTATTTTCTCTCTCGTGAATAAAATAAAATATTAAACATTGACCAAATTAAATGCAAATTTTTCCAAAGGCTTTTTTTTATGTTTAGAATACGAATTTGGAGTTATTTTTCTTATTTGAGAACATTAAGTATTTTATTTCACTTTATTGGCATATTTCCTATTTTCTTTTGATAATGTCATTAATATTTATATTATGTTCCACTTTAAATGATACTTGGCCCTTAAGTTACTTTTTTCTCAAGGAAACGAATTTAAGTGTCAAATTATCCTGATGGTTTCAAATTATAATATTTTGTGCAATATCTTCCTCATTATCTTCTTTACCCATTAATTCCCATATTACCTTTAATTATTGCATTTATCTTCATCTTTATTTCAAATTCGGATTTTCTCTTATTTCTCTTATTCTAGGAAGTGCTAGAAAGTTCTAGGACGAAATATTTTATTCTTTTTATTGCTTAGTGTACAATTTGTACTTTAGGCCCATTATCTAAAGTCTTACTGAGGTATTTGTACATAAACCCAAATATTGAGAGAAAATGTGAACAAATATTTATTAAACCATCATATTGTCCACAAATTAAATAGAAAGGCCAAAGAGGATAGAAATTAAAGGAAAAGATGGAAAAGAGGACCAAAAGGCAAAATGTCTAGATTTTGGTATGTTATAGCACTCCACCCCTTAAAGAGGATTTCGTCCCCAAAATCACTAGCAATTAGGGAAGGGTGAGTGTGCAACCTCACATCACCAAAACTTCAGGTTGTTCCTCCAACCATACAACTCCCACCAAAACATACACTTCAACTACCCCTAAGGGTTTAGAAACTTCACATAAGCTCAACATAGGTTGGCTTCTCAAGGATGACCTAGGGTTCCACTATTAACATATTCTTTTTAGGAGACTTAACATTATTTACATTTTTGGCTTTTTAACATTATATCACATTATCATCATTATTTTAATTATGTCATGTCACATTCACTTTATTTCCAAAAGGGTTATATTTCATCATCATGCATTAAACTATTTATATGTATTTCTCAGTTATCTGATTAAGGATTTTATCACAATTAGGTGTTACTCAATTATCTCAACATTCATTATTATATTTGATCATTGTCCTTAATAATTAAGATTTATACTTCCTTATCCTCATATATCACTTTATTAATTATAACAAATTATTTTACATGAATATAAGACATTCTATCCAATTTTTCGTGAAGCATACAATTATTTCAATTAATGTCACATTAGTTACTTATATTCATATTAACGTTGTCACAATGTCACATTATCTTTATTGCTCACATTAATGCCATCATTAATCATTATTCATATTTATTCCTTTATATTATTGATTTTGCACACTTATGTGAATCTTATTACTTCATATTCACATTGAAGCCTTTACATGTATTTTAAATGATCAAGGTGGGACATATTACAGATTAATGAATTGATTCACATTAAGTGACTAATAACATGTGCGTATTAGATAACAAGGTAACTTGCATTTTATATTGATGACTTGATTAATATGTGTTTAGATGATTATATATATATCATTTATGTGTATCAAGCTATGTTAACTGATTGTAGCACTTAACATCATTAATGTTTCATTAAAGGTATTAAGGATATATATATATATATATATATTAAGGTTAGACGATTACAATTTAGGGTTTAGGTCGACATGACCATTATATTGCACTTATTCATTTCTTGGCATGCATTAAGTTATGAATTATAACCTTACTCGTCATATCATTAGGGTTTATTGGTTCATGACATTATTAACATCTTACTTATTGACAATTAGCATTAATATTCATATTATGTGCATTGGATATTCATTAGGGTTCAAGCATATGATTTATTCCTTAGATGATAATTATATGTTCATTACATATTAACAAGCATGTTAGGGTTACGATTATATCTTGTTTGGTCAAAACCAAAGATCCAACCACACTAACCACCTAAGTATGAGGTTAGGGTTTCTAAAGATAGATTAGATAGACTTGAAGATGTTATAGGGTTCCATCCCCCTAAAGTGGATTTCGTCCTCGAAATCTAACCACTTAAACTCCACCCCTTAAAGGGTTCGACCTACTACACTAGGGTTAAAGGATAAATCTAACTAAACCATTATCAAGATCCATCATGCTTCCACTGTGCACTCTGATATCTTTCCAAACACCCAAACTCCAAGGTCTAGGTTCTACAGTTAAACTATTCAAGCATATAGTCCTAAGGGACATAAGGAACTATATAGGGTATATATTCTCAAACAAGTCAAAGGTTGTCATATTAGGGTTCTAGGAGAAACCAACATACATGTGAAACTTAAGTCAAACTATTAGGATACCCAAGGTATACAACATAGAACTCTAAGGTTACTATTGCCTAAAAGCAAACTATTTCGGGCAAATCGTATCAGCGCAGGCCATGCCGGTATCATAAGGGAACGGGAGTCCTCGTATACCAAGCTAGTGGTGCGGAGGAAAATTTTTCCAGCCCCCGAAACCCTGATCCTTTCTAGACACCCTTGCTTCAACTGCATGCCCTAATAGTTACCTAAAGGAAAACCTAAACAACATCAAGATATGCATATTTTAATTATAAGTATTTTAGGATTTTATTCATCAAGGTTCTAATGTGGAACTATTGAGTTCTAAGTCAACCTTTCATCAAGGTAGATCAAATCTAGGGTAACCATGTCACTTAAAGGAAACTATGCAAGTCTAGGGTTCTAATTAGGGAGACAAACTGAAATAGTCAAAGATCCGACTACCATTGGCTCTGATACCATGTTGTAAAGAGTGGGATAAACCCACCTCTCTACTCAAAACAATGGTAAACAAAACTCAATTTGGATAGCAACGGAAGATAAAATTCCGACTATATTCAATTTAAATAAAGTGTACATAAAAATTCTCCCAATATGGGTGTACATGCTTTATACAAAAAGAGAATCTAAGTAGAGGGAAACTAGACTACTCCACTTTTGTCTCCAATCAACACATCCATAAGCCAATTCCATGCCAAAGCTACGATCTTCTTGCCATATCCAACACCTTGCTCCACATCTGGGTGGTTGGGAAGGCACCCAGCAAAAGGGAAGGAAAAATAAAAGTATGTGTCACTAAACTATACTAAAGGTGAAAAGATAAATATAACAAGTAAAACAGGCTAGGGATTCATCAAAAGATGAGGCATCAAGAGAATGAGGCCATATACAAAAGAACATTTCAATAGGTGCTTGCCATAAACAAAGTAAACCAACAACATTGCATGTATGATTAATATTGACTATCTTAACTATGTAGGGTTGAGGCACCTACCGGACCTTCAACCAAAAGGGTGAGGGGAAAGTATCACATTCCCAGTCACCTACACACATTTTGTGTGCGGGGGAGAGTATCACATTCCCCAGGGGAGAAATAACACGTTCCCTAACTATGGGTGGTTGTACATACAAGTACCACTACACTAGCTAATCAGTCTAATAAAATCAACATGCTAGAAAAAGAGTTATGGCAAGATTAATCAAAAGATTTATATAACATGGCAGTGGGGTATAAAAACACATTCAAGATAATACTACAACTGATTTTGAGGCATGAATAAATTAGGTTTCAAGAATAATGGATTAAGTCAGGTTAAGCCTCATTAAGGAACATGGGTAAAGGTTTAATAAATTTCCCAACTAAAGGTGTAGATGCACATACCTTATTATTTCAAATCCTAGAATCACTTTTCATAACTTTTACACGAGATCAGATCCACTTGCCCTAATTTCATCATTATATCCATGTATTAGATCTATGTATATTCATTAAAGACTTAAAACCTCAAAACCAACGACTTTTTCCACAAACGATTGAATTAGACTCTAAAAACCTCACTACTGTCTTAGTTAGGATTTTCTGATCAAAAAGACATATATGTTTATATATTTTTGAGTTACTGACTTTTTAGGGTATTTTCCATATTTATTAGATAATTAAAACAACTCGAAAAATACATATTCGAAAAACTCAGAATCAAACCACGAAAATATTTTTTTTAGATAGATCTCGTTCTCCCGATTCCAAAACATATTTTATTTCTATTTTTGGACAAACGAGTAAAAAGATATGATTTTTCAAAGATCAGCCAATCAAAAACTGCCACGTAGTCATTTTGTATCAAACACAGAGAGAGAGAGCGAGAGCCCGGGCCCACCTTCTGACTTGGCCCAATAAGGGACAGCCAAGTCACGCGGTCAACGTCCGGGTTTGACTCGTCTTAACAAAATAAAACCAGATGAAAGACGGTTATACCCTCGCGCGAAATCAAAGCGAAGAAGAAAGAAACTGAGGGCAAATCGGTAAAACGAGGTTGGGTTATCCCTTCCTCTCACCCGCACGCCATAGCTGCTTCCGTGAGCAGCTAGCTTGGGAAAACTTGGGCAAAACCGGGATACTAGACCAAACTGGATGTTTAGATATGCGAAAGAAAGCTCAGAGCAAGAAGAACTTAGTGTTACCTTCAATTGAGACGATGATCGAGGAAACTAGGAGCAAAGGGTGCTGCAAGCCTTGCGTCTTCGACTGCTCTACGGTGTTCGAAACGGCTGCGAACTTTGAAATTGGACGGTGCGTTGAGTTGCAAATGTGCCGGAGGACCTAGGGGCATGGTTATATATAGGCAAGGTAACCTAGACTGGGGTTTAGGTAGGTGAAGGTAGAGGGTGGCGGCGCCTATATTGGGCGTTTACTTAATACTCGATTAAGGGCCTATTTGGTAGGGTGTAGCCGGATGACAAAGTGCGTGTTTGCTGTACATTTTTACATTACAAACTCACAAAACTACACCCAACCAAACTACCCTAAAACATGTCATTTTGTACTAGTTGGATGCGGAATTGAATTTCTAATCCAAAGAAACTTATTTCGCGAAGTTTCATTGAGAAACGAGGGAGATATGGGCATCCGAAAAATTAAAATTTTCGGAATTTACTGTTCATCCGTTTCCAAGGTAGAAGATGAAATGATCGTTTAATACAACTTGCCAAACTTTGGTCATTAGGTGTATTTAATGCATAAACCTTACTCTAATTATTTAAGGGTGCAAATAAAGTCCAAATAAACTCAAATTTGGTAGGTTCACAGATTTTAGGGTGAGGCATCCGAATATAAAACTGGATTTGACTTTTGATAACTTTTATTATGTCAAATAAATTAATTACTATTTTCTCTTTCCTCCTTTACTAATGATGTTAGGATTATCTAAAAATTATAAAACTTGAGACACAAGTCACATTTAATATTTTGGATACTAATTTCGTGTTATTTCTATTTTTTGATATCCTTTATTATTTTAATTAATGATTTTAATATTTTACACACTTTCTCTCTCCTAAATTCACCTTCTTATAAAATATTTTCCAAATTGAATCAAAATTCATCCAAAGGTCTATTTTAACATGTAGAACACGAATTTGGCATTAATATATTTTTTTGAAGACTTTTATAATTTTATTTAATTCATTTAAATTTTATCACTTATTTAGCCTTTTAATTTATTAGAGGCATCTAGAAACTTCCTAAAAATATAAAACTTGGTCTACAAGTAATAATAAACGTTAGGAACACGTTTTTGAGATTATTAAATTTTTATCAACATATATTTAATATTTTTGGTCTTTAAGTTATTTTCTCTCTCTTGAATAAAATAAAATATTAAACGTTGACCAAATTAAATGAAAATTTGTCCAAAGGCTTATTTTTATGTTTAGAATACGAATTTGGAGTTATTTTTCTTATTTGAGAACATTAAGTATTTTATTTCACTTTATTGGCATATTTCCTATTTTCTTTTGATAATGTCATTAATATTTATATTATGTTCCACTTTAAATGATACTTGGCCCTTAAGTTACTTTTTGCTCAAGGAAACGAATTTAAGTGTCAAATTATCCTGATGGTTTCAAATTATAATATTTTGTGCAATATCTTCGTCATTATCTTCTTTACCCATTAATTCCCATATTACCTTTAATTATTGCATTTATCTTCATCTTTATTTCAAATTCGGATTTTCTCTTATTTCTCTTATTCTAGGAAGTGCTAGAAAGTTCTAGGACGAAATATTTTATTCTTTTTATTGCTTAGTGTACAATTTGTACTTTAGGCCCATTATCTAAAGTCTTACTGAGGTATTTGTACATAAACCCAAATATTGAGAGAAAAGGTGAACAAATATTTATTAAACCATCATATTGTCCACAAATTAAATAGAAAGGCCAAAGAGGATAGAAAGGAAAGGAAAAGATGGAAAAGAGGACCAAAAGGCAAAATGTCTAGATTTTGGTATGTTAGAGGCAAACTGTTTCAGACCGTTTGGAGGTGTTGACCAGGGTTGACCATTTTGGAATTTGTTGCTAATAATGTTGGTTATTGATCCACTAAATATAATTGATTAGTTCCAATTGGTTCATGAGTTGAAGGTCCAACAATCACCAAAACCCTAATCGGGTTGAGTGCTGATTTCATAAGTGTTTGAGTTTGAAACTTGGGTTGATTGACCCAAACGGTTTCAAAACCATTTGGGGATCACCCAAACGGTCTCAAGACCGTTTGGGGGTAACCCAAGACCGTTTGTAGGTCTAGGTTTGGATATGGTTAAGTGTTTGAAGATCCAAAGATATGGTATTAACCCTAATCGGCTAAGTGCTAATTTTGCATTGGAATGAGTTGATGTTTTGGGTTGATTGACCCAAACGGTTTCAAAACCATTTGGGGATCACCCAAACGGTCTCAAGACCGTTTGGTGATCACCCAAGACCATTTGGAGGTCTAGGGTTAAGTATGGTTGAGAAATTGAAGGTCCAAAGATATTAAGTTGATGTACAATCAATTGCTGATTTGGTGACCAATCCTAGGATCCAAACCTTAGTTCAATGACATGGTTGATGATGATGTGATGGGCAAATGGTCTCAAAACCGTTTGGAGGTCATCCAAACGATCCCAAGACCATTTGGGGGTCACCTAAGACCGTTTGGAGGTCTAGGGTTGACTATGGTTAGGTGTTTGGAGATCTAAAGGTACTGAGTTGAGGAGTAATCAATTGCTGATTTGGTGAGCAATCCAATGAACCAAACCCAAATTAGTTAACTTGGATTTTGATGTGGACATGGGAAAATGGTCTCAAGACCGTTTGGAGGTCATCCAAACGAATTCAAGACCGTTTTGGGTCAGGTCATGTTCAATTTGGATGAAGGTTCAATGGTTTCAAAGTTACCAATCTCACATTGATTAATGTTGAAGGATCATCGATTCCAAACCCTAATCCAATTTATTCAAACCCTAATTGATGATTAATTGACGGTAAAATCATTGAAGGTTCACCTATTCAACTCAATTGAAGTATGGTGATTGGTCCAATTGATGACCGGTTACATGAATTCAATGGTGGAAGGAACCAACATTGGAAACCCTAATTCAATTATACTTGTTGAGACTATTTTTGGTCCTTGCGGTTTTGAGGAGGTTTGGACCAAATGGTCTCAAGACCGTTTGAGTCCAAACGGTCTCAAGACCGTTTGGGACCAAATGATCCCAAACCGTTTAGGTTCATGAGGTTTCCAAACCGATTGAGTTCATGCGGTTTCAAAAGTCAACTTTGGGCAAACGGTCTTCACCACCTACTTTACTAAACGCTTTCAAGATGGTACTTTAGCAAATCGTTTCATTGGTTGCTGAAGACCATTTGAGGTCTGATTTGGTTAAGACCGTGTGGAGTCTATAAGGCCAAGATCATTTAGTGGATAATTAACCAAAACTGCATGGGTACTTAAAGTGGTTAAAGGACAAAGTGATTAGTTGACTAATACATGATGTAATCAAAGATGATTATAGTAATTATATCTTAATGGGATGAGGTGATTAGTACCCTTTGAATAATTAAGACTTAATGGTCATGGTGACAATGACATAACCCATGATGTCAATTCTTCCTCAAGAGTGAGTTGACTTAACCTAATCAAGACTGGAGAAAACATCATCTCTAGAAGATGAAAGGGAAGATTTCCTACATGGATGATAATTAAGTATTGGACTTCTAATATGAATGAATGTCTAATTAAGGTATGATCCTTCATAGTGATATCATGAAACCCTAATTATGATGGATGATAAATCATAACCCTAATTGAGGGCATTAATAAGTGAAATGTTAATGCATGATGATGGCATGAACTTAATTCATAATGATGACTTGATAAACCTTATTTCAAGGCACTTTGATGCTCACTCCTACTTGGGGTGAATAGTAAACCCTAATCAAGGGTGATGTAATGTGAATAGTAAACCCTAATTATGGGTTGTTGGCTATAAACCCTAATCAAGGGTGATGTGATGTGAATAGTACAAACTAATTCCAAATAAGATGAATGAATATGTGAAACCCTAATTCAGGGTTATACTTTATACTAAGAAGCTCTAATGTTGGACAATGACATGATGAGTCCTTAACCCTATTTGAGATAAAGGGGATGATTAACCCTAATTAAATTGAAAAAGGAAACCCTAACCCTAGCAAGGGCATAGTGGTATAACCCTTGAACAATGATGTCATAATTATTTTACATTGTGCTAATAGGAAATTGATGTATCTGTTATCATCTGTACAAATCATGCAGGTCTTATGAGATATTGAACATAGCCAGGTATGAGCTATGATGCTTTCTTTATTGAAAGTACTTTATGAGCTTTGTAAGCAATGATATGCTATGTTACTTAGTGAAAGGTAACAAAAGAGATTGATAGGCTGTAAGAGCCATGTGAGATACCTGCATTGCAATTATCATGTTTACACTGTCAAATGACTTGTTGGCATTATGTTACCTATTAAAGTGGTAACAAGTATATTGACGATCTAAGGGTTTGAATACCCATATTCTTGAATCATGATGATGAGATGATAAGGGATTTAAATCTTAATGTTAACAAAGCTGTGAAATGAACTTGATAGACATAATACTCATTCTTTATAGCAATTGTTATAATGTTTTATGATTGAAAACATGTCGGATACTAAACGAATGTTGTAATGTAGTTAAGTAATCAAGTGAAATGACATCATGTAGAGCCCTGACCATAGATCCATCATCGTCAGTAGTTAGGTGATGGTGAAATAGGTTTTCCTAAGGGAACTCTTAGAGAGCATACTTTTGAGTATGTGGGGGTAATGGGTGTGAATATCCTTACGCCCTAATGGAGGAATTGATTTGAGATAAATACTAAATCTCTCAATCCTTCATTATATGTATATGCTGGGATGATGTATCACAAATCTCCCGATGATGATGTTAATGCCGAATCGATGCGAGATAAACAAGAAATCCCTCGATTGTGAAGAGAGTACAGCATGCCACTGTAACTCTAATAGCGAAGTTGCCAGTATACCCTTAAAAGCTATATTTATAGAAGAGACACAAGATTTCCTGCATGTTGTTCCTCACACTGACTGAGGAAGATGAGGTCATAGGAATTCGGCTCTTCTGATGACCTATGTATGGTACCGATTTCAATTTCGCAATGGTCGGTTGGAGTATGAGCGGTATACCTCATCTCCTCAGGGCATAAGTTGTTTGTAAAATGTAATCAACCGTGCATCATATTTGCTTAGGGTTGAACTACGAGAAACAATGATTATTGATACATTGTTTATTATATCTTAGAAGCATAAAGGATATACATGTTCTTCATATTCCTTATTAAATGAATGACTTGCTACTTAATCAAGTTATAATTGAAATGATTGAACCGAGAATACTGCTCTACTTAGCTCAATCAATGATTTATCTGCTGTTGAATATTTATAATTCTACTGCTCAGTGTTATTCTATTATCTGCAATAACAATGATTCTGGCGGAGAGTTATAACTCTCACTGGGACAATTTTCAATTGTCTCACCCCCGTGGGATTCAACTTTTTAGGTAGACGTCGAGGAAGAAGAAACCCTTCAGTGGGTGAGCAGCAACAACAACAGCAAGAACATCAGTGATCCTCAGGTGGAGACACTGTCTGTCAAGTCCTGTATATAGAGAGTCCTATGTATCGTCTCTGTACTCTCAGGTCCTAGGAGTCAGTAGATGGTTCGATATAGATCTGAGATTTTTGGCTTGATGCCTCGAGATTTTGTATACTTCTCATGTATAGTTTAACTAGGCAGTCAATGTTATGACTCTCGAGATGAGATGATACAGAGATGTACTGATGAATCAGAATGTAAATAACTTACTTTGGTTCTTTATGATAGAGTTTTACCATTTGTGGATTTCTTTACAAAAACGTTTTAAATTTTTAGTGATTTTCAGTAATTCCGCTGCTAATAATTCGCTTCCGCATTAATTAATCATGTTTTCATAAGTTGGATGCCACACTTATGATGTAGTGCTTTTGGAGCTACTTACTGGAAGAGTTCAAGTTGATATGAATAGACCTACTGGAAAATGTGTCCTTGTGTCATGGGTAGGTACAAATGACAATAGATAGTATATTGATCTACATTTGTAATGCAAATTGGATGAATGTAAATGAATCTTATAACCATCATCTAGTAGAAGAAAATTGCCAAAGTAATCCACATACTGCCCAGAAACATGGTCAATAAACATATAGAAATCAAATTGTTTTGGTGGTAGATATTGCGACCAATAATAGGGAGCACTTATTATAGAATCCCTATTGAAAGAACATGGTGTGATGGTTCTTCTGAGAAACAAATAACGTAAGCTTATGAGACCAGTTGGCATAGAGATGCTTGCAAGCCTAAATAATATATTCTTCTACTTAACATGCATTCTTGCTATTATAGATTCAGAACACTATGACACCCGACGTCTATTATAGTAGGAACATGCTCTTGGGAAATAAATCAATCCCAGTCAACTTCTTTGTCTTCTAAGATTATAAAAGAAAACTTAATATGATGATCTATATTTTGTATTCTATAACAATAAAAAATTTATATCTAAATCAAGATGGTTTTGATCTATACTATCATTGTGATGCTCTATTTTTTATGATTTTGTCTCCCTAGTTATATGTTTTTTTTTGTTCTGATTTTTCTCATGTGATCACTATGTTACGTAATGAAGTGAAGTGAGAGAATGGGCCTGATAACCTAAGATATATTCATCTACAATAGTATTCACAAACCCTTAAAAATGTTTCAACAATAAATAAATAAGCAACACTCTATTTTTCCTTGTCACTTTCAGTAGGAAGGTGACAAGTTGTTAATCCACTGCTCTCCAACACATTATGTATATGGTGCTTGTGGACCCTAATCTAACTTCGTGTGTCTCTTTTCTCATGTTAGATCATCTAATATGAAAGAAATTTTTTTAGACATTTTTCTTGCCATCTTCTCTTTATGTTGGTGTTATGATGACAAAAAAATAATCACATAGTTAGATCTTATATTAATTATATAGTCAGTGTGCCAACATATGGAATTTAGTATTGTTCTTAATCACTTGAGCAACCCTATTGTTTCACAACTTGAGTGATATACTCGTGTATATCTTGTTTATGATTATTCACATTAACTTTTGAATGCTTTCATCTTTGTAGGTGGGAGAAACATAGTCATGGGCATGTTCCCATGATCTAGTTGTCTAACATGGAATGTCAGGCTAGATATGTAACATGGGGTTTTAATCCCACAACTTCTGACTACAAGGTTGCTACTTTTTATACAAATCTCAAGCACAAATAAGCCACCAGCAATTGGAATGTTCCATCGTATACACAATAGTACATACATTTGAATGATTTCGATATAACTTTTACTTCTAGTTTAAGTATGTACAACTTTCTATATGTCCTTGTTATATATGATGTAAAAATGACCAAGTTCTGAACATATTGCTTATTGTTTCCATTCCTCCATAATTATCTTTGATGCAGGTCATATTTTTCTAGAACATATCGACAATCTTTTATTGTATGCCTCCATCCTCACCATGATAGAGTTGTAACTCCCAAGAGTCTGTACTCATCTACTGGGATTAAAAACCTGTCTCAAAGAGTTCTAATCAGAAACTACCCTATTTATCCATGTTGCCTATGTGGTTTATGATTAGGGTCAAGGTAATATTATCAAAAATTCAAATATGTAGGATCGTACTGGATCTCAATACAAAAGTACACCAATAAATATCCATTCAAACTGTATACATTATTGGGTATTTTAGAAAACATACATTGGGGTCCCTTAGATGATAAAAGATGTGGGTGCTTAGTTATCTTCTACTGAGCTAGCATCTTGCTTCACTATATCCTAGAATTTAAACATTAAGCACTCATTTTGCCATGCATAGGTTGCTTAACTAGCTCTCTAAATAGCTCAAAAATGATACTTACTGATTCTGGTTAGCAGTTAGCACTATCTTGTTGTGTTGAGGTTTGTTTGAGACTGAATTCATGCATGTATCTTGCTAATGTGCCAAGATCAAATAATTATTCTGTGTTCCCTCCAAAAACATGGTTGTTCTCTCTGCTTTCCAATATAGTTGCAGCTTTCGATTTTCTTTGGATCCCTGGAGTCTTCTCACATGAATTTAGTATAATCTCATGTACTGTGTGCATTCCTAAGTGTGGGCATGATCGTTTGGAATTTATGTTCTGTCCTGACCACTTGATCTTGTTAAAATATGGTTCTTTCCATCATTTTAAGCCTTGTGAGGTTTTGTTCGTACATGGTCTTGGATGATAGTGGTGCTTCTGATTCAGTACTCTCCAGAATAAGGATCAATTAGCCACTACATTTGCTAGTGATACAACAGACGCAACTAATGAATAAGAACTAGAGCATGATTGCAATCTTTACCAAGAAATAGGGATGAATTAGCCGTTGCTATGCCTCCAAAAGTTGAAGAAGTGTCGAGCCTGTAGATGATTTGTTTGTAAATTACTACATTACAATCATAAAGTAGTTATGAAAATGCAATATGATAGCATGACCTATGCTCTGAGTAAAAAAATGGTAAGGCCTCCTAGGTAATAGAAGTGGTAAGAAGAGAATTGGAATAATAAATAGCACAATCTGGTCAGGAGTGTAGTTAACGTAGTTGAACCCATACATATTGTTTATTTTTCCCACAAACAGTTGTTGCATCTATTATCTTTTTCTTAAGATTGATGCTAAACTAGTTTCATCACTCATACATATTGTTTATTTAATCAATATGCAGATGGTGACCTTGACTGGAGGTGGTTGCGGAGGTCCTAGTTTCTAGTCCACTATATCTCAAGAGACTTCTTCATGTTATCATGCACTGATACAAATAAATGAAAGTCTTCATGTGCCACAAAGTTTCAGATGCTACAAAGTTTTGATCTGGCTACTATATTGCCACAATAGTTCTTGGTAAACAATGATGCCATTATAACTCATATATATCTATGTTTTGTATAAATTATGATATGTATAACTTTTTGCAAGGCAACTTGATCATTCGCTATGACCATTTTTGCAGGCCAGGTTATTTCATGCCAAGAATGATTGTAGAGAAGGCCTTCGTATCACATCTTCATCCTAAACAAAATATCAATATCAACTATTTGTCTTTCAAATATCTCCATGAATATCAATATCAACTATAGGAGGTTCCTATGGCCAATCAGAAGCAGAGCATGGAGAAGTTCTCTATTTTCATTCAAGAAGAGCAATACCTTAGAAGTCTTTCTCTTCTTATGAGTTTATCAATGTTATCATATTTGTTGATGATACAAGTGGCAGAATTAATACAAAAGAAAATAAAGATAGAAGATGATGCACATGATCATGTGGCATATACAGTCTGTAGTGGATAGAGGAAGTCAGAAGAAGATACTATATACATGTATCATTTATCCATGCATATTGTAAAATAGGGGCCAGGTTAATGTCCTCCCCATGTGTACTCATTGTTCAAATATAAATAAAAGTATCATTGTTGACATTGTAAGCACAACTCAATCTTGATTAACATTCATCTTTTTTCTTTTTGAAAACCCCTCTACATTGGCAAATGATTGACTGGATACATAATGTCTCTTACTACATATGTATGTGTAGTACATGGTGTCTTTCACTACACACTAGCTATAATAACATGTGTAGCAAGTGCTAATTTTTGCTATACATGAACTACATATACAAATTGTAACCAATGTCATCTATCCCTACATATCATAGATACAAATTCAATTGTAGTCATATATTTAGCTACAATGTAAACTACATTTTTATGTGTAAGGGCATTTTTACTTACAATTAAGATTACATGTTAATTTGTAGCCAGAGGAATCACTAACTACAACTTTGAAAATACATGGGTATTAGCTTCATATTCTAAATGTAAGGGTAAATGTAGACAAAGATTTTAGCTACAAATTTTGGGGGTTTTGTTACAAATTTTTTTTGTAGTTAAAGACCATATTTTTCGTAGTGAGTCTTCCCTACAGGCTATTGGCATATGGAACTTCTACCATATACACCCAATACGGCTCTACTATATGTTGATCTTGTGCTCCTCAATAACATCATCTGGTTCCTTGAGAGTAGAGAGAAAATTCAGTTGATGATGTTGATGAGTTGTCTCTTTGTTCCCACAAATTCCTACTGACTTGGCTTTTTTATGGATGCCACCTCCACTGCCAACTGAGAGATCTAATTTTCAATGTTATGGATATAAGCTCCTTGATTTTTCTACATCCTTTTTTGTCTAGTCTACTAAGGCCTCGTTCTGACTCACTATTCTATGTAGCATGTCTTCAATTCAGTCTATCTTACTATTACTCCTATATAGTTGATACTACTAACACAAGTACATACACTCCTCCTCTTCACCTCCAGATTAGGTGATGAATTTGTTCTATAGCTTCCTTGAGATCCTATGCATCCGAGCCTTTAGTTCTACTATCTCTTTTGATTTCATAACACTCTTGACCTTTGTTGGTGCTTCACTTTCCTTACCCAATGACCAAATTTAGCCATGTTCTTCTAGATCTCATGACCCTAGTGGCTTTATTGTATAGAAAGAAACATGCTCATGTGATGTCAAGAGTAGTTCTCTCCCCCTTGTGTAGCTCGTAATAAAATTTCTTATCTTAGCCATAAAGATTAATCCCATGATGTCAGACCTTCATGAGCATTTAAAATTGCTCCATACTTCAGAATAGGACTCCTCAACATGCTTCTTGAATTTATGAATTTTTCTCACTAGTTCATTCGTCTTATGGGGTGGAAAGAATTTCTCTAAAAAGGTGTCAATCATCTCATCCCAAGTCTCTATCAATTTTGGCTGGAGGATGAAGAACCATGCCTTGTCTTTGTCTGATGGTGAATAAGGAAACAACTTCAAGTAGATCATTATAGATGGGACCCGATTGATCTTAAACATATCACAACTTTCCACAAAACTATTGATATGAGCCATAGGATCCTTCTTGTTGTGGCTATTAAATGACTGAGATTTTATTCAATGCCACAAGTTCAAGATCTATTTTGTAACTATCCATATTGATTGCCTTCCTTTTAATCATTCCCAACCACATTATGGCTGAGGACATCTTTATTTTCTCCAACACATTCTGCTCCTTGGAGTCTTCTTCAATGTTGTCATCACCATGCTATGACATAACTGCCTCATGTTCTTCTTGCTATACCTGTGGTAATGGGTTTGAATGAGTTTCTCAACAAATGCTCCAAACTCTCAAATGATCTCCTCGTATCATGTACTAGATGTAGTATACTCTTCGTAATCTATGGCTCTAGTATGAACCATGCATTAGTACCTGAAACACAATGGCAATGTAAGCATAGAGAATATGGTAAAAGAAAATTTTCCAATTATGATCTTTTTTATTTAAAATTTGAAATTAAAATAAAAGAATGGAAATAAAGAAATGGCCTAGAGTTTCTTATCATGACACTCGTAGTATTGGAGTTGTTTTTTTCCCGACAATGACACCAAAAACATGACACACCTAAATTTAGTGTGCAACATGCAAGTGTACGTGTTGAGTAATATATGCTTATTTGGCCCAAATTCCGAACTCAAGGAAACATGTTCCAAAGACAACTACTAACTATGACCTAATCTGCTAGGCTTAGAAAAGAGTGATTTATAGTTCGTTTATAACTAATTGCAAGAATTGAAGACTAATTTAAGTGGATTGTGATCACAGATTGGTGAGACCGTAACGAATACAATTTTACCACAATATATATTACATTTAACTCAATTTCGTTAATAATCATTTACCCTTAACACTTGACTAAGGGACTTATAGCAAGTATTACCCACTCTCACAGTGTAAAACACTACTTATACTAAGACCAACCCCACTTCTATAATGATTTAGGAATTAGATAGGTGCATTAGAGAAAACTCTAGGTTATTCCCTCCATAATCATGGCCCTCACTCATGTCATAATATTGGCTATGTGAATCTATGACTTGTTCAACCCTTTATGCCTCTCCAGAAGAAATTGACGGTCTAAGAAATTGAATGCGGTTATCAGCCACAGACAATTCGTTAAACAATTATAGATTTATGTTGTAAATTAAGGGAAACATATATATTAAATCATAAAAGTCAATTACAATTCAAAATAGGTCTTCTTTTAGGTCCTAAGGATAAAGGAGATTATCCCTGTATGATTTCTATAAACAAATACAATGAGGAAGAGAGAGACAAAGAGACAAACATTGGGAAAACTAATGAAAATATTTGGAAAAATTGGTCAGGATGATCCCCTCTAGTAAACCCGTTGATCCAAACATTCTAACTAAAAATCTGCTTTCTAGATGGTACCAAATCTTTGTAGTGTCTTTAGAATGCAAAGAAACATGCTCATCTAACCCCAAGGTGGCATGTCGGTGTCTGGCCGTCTCCTCCTCTCTCGATTCGGTTGGAACATGATCGAACGTGATAGATCATATTGGTCAAACTTCCCTTAGGTCATAAGTGAGACTATAGTTGTCATTAAGTCCTAGCCGTCAGATCATTCTTAATCTTTAATCTACATTGACCGTGAAAAGTTAGTACCATCGACACCAAAATCGATGGAACTCAGTTTTCGAATGACTTGAAACCCTGATAAGTGTCGGTATTTCTGACTTCTATTTCGGTAGCATCGAGTTGATTCCTGTAAGTTCTTATTTATTTTGGATGTAACACTGGGTACCACCGACTTGGCTACTGGTGGCACTGAACCCATGAAATCTGCTACTAACTTTCCTGGGAAATTAGTCAAAGTACAAACTACACATTTTGGTAGCATCAAACGCCTTTGGGAAGCACCGAGTGTTATGTTGGTAGCACTAAAATTTTGAGATTTCCATGTTGGATTTTGCCAAAAGTCGCTACCATCGAATTTTCTGTAGGTTGCATTGAGTTGTATTGTAAATGTTGAAATAAGAGAAACTAACATAAATTCAAATAAAATATGATTATTTAACTCAATTATATAAAAATACTGCTAATTTGGTACAAAAAGTGTTTCATAGACTAACAAATAAACAATGTCTAAATAATGTCGAAATTAGTAGTTATGCATGAAATACATGAGAACATAACCTTTGAAAAGTGAATAAAATACAATGCATCACATCCCAATTTCATGCTACAGACGTCGTAACATAAACCTTACATCTAGAAACACTCTTAGACTGCATTATATTCAACATGTTCCTTATTTCTGTAGAAACATAATTAGTCATGTTATTTTATAACATTATATGTATTCCTTCTAGTGTTAAGGCAATAATATTGTTATTTCTATACGTGGTTCTTATATTGGACTAGATTGCACCAGTGGTGGCCTTATTAAATTATCTTTTGTTTCATGTAATATGTCTTTTATTAATGAGATATCTTCTATTATTTTAGTTCGTAAAACTTGTAATGTTTAGCATGCACGTCTTTGTCATGTAAACAAATATGATGGAACACACGGATTTCAAAGACTCATATTGATATTTCTGATAGATGTCAAATTTATGTTCTAAGCTTCCTAAGAAACCATTTGAACACTACGTATCTAGTATACATTTTTCCAAATAGGTTTCAAAATGTCTTTTCTATCTAACCTACCTTACTCACAACGTAATTGTGTATTAAATCAGATCTTATCTGTTATCTTCTTTCTTTAGATACGGTTATGGAATGCAACATATATTGTCTTCAAAGTAATCTTTTTTTAAACATGTACAATGCACGAGATATACCTAAAATGCCATAGTTAAATTCTAGACAAAATACAACAACATCAACAAAAAAAGACAGTTGGATAGATTTATATTTGCAAGAAAAGACCCCCAATTATGTCAATAAATATCTTGATAAAGCGGTTTGTGAGATAATTCACACATATAGTTTGTGTTCTTTTCCTGCAAATGTCTCGTGTTTTCAATGTGTGTAGCCGGAGGGAAAATTGCCACGATAGTATGTGGAAGTCATCAGAAGTGTCAAGGTGGTATGTGCAAGTCGTGAGAAGGGTCAGTTACATCATCATTTGGGGCTTTGTCTAACTCACCGCTCTTTAGATTGTACGACCTAGTATCAAGGAACGACTTCATGAGAAAATTATGTAAGTTAAAAAAAAAGACAAATTACGTCCCAAATTCATCTACTGTAATGTAAATAACATCAAGATTCTTAATATAAACTAATGTTTACATAAATTCATCGTGGATTTTTTTATATAGTATAGATGTCTCATCTACAGACCGAACGGCCATGATGGAATATGGAAGTCCTTAAAAGAGTATGATACAGCATCCTCTGGAGCTTCCTCTAACTGGCCGCTTTCTAGGTTGTACGCCCAACCATCAAGGGACGACATCATAAGAAGATTCGGACCTATAAACCTCACTATACTAAGGCGCACCAAAAGCCATACATCGTTGGCGGTAACCACCTCTGGAGAGTTGATCCACCCAATCATCTTCGCATATCCCACATGGCAGATCTTAGTCCACATATCGGCGGTAGCTCCACCATCGACACGGTAGAACCTCAACACATCAAAACCACCTTGGCAAAAGACGAAACACAGGACACCTCCAGAAGCATCCTGCCCAAGCACTGGACACCCTTTATGCTGATCTGGACAAAGGAAAGGTGGCACTTGAAAAATCTCGACTTGTCGTGTTATTAGGTCATATGATACGACCTGTTGGGGTTTAGACCAGTACAACTTCTCTTTCACAACTACTATGTCGTGGCCAGTTGTATGAATGTGGCTCAGCAGTTTGTTGGCAACAGGGGACCTTGTCCACAAGCGTGTCTTGGAGGAGTACATATGGATCTTCATTATGTCGTTTCGGTCCGACCATTCAAAAGGTGCTGGACGGGGTATGAGCACCACTTTGAATTCGTATTTGGAATCGCAGCCTTGTGGCTCTTGGCAGATGAAGACGGCTTTGTACTGCCATAGGTGCTTTGGCCCAATTGGAAGCGTGTTCATGGCTCCAGTGAGTGGGCTGTAGACGAGGAAACGGAGTTGGAAGTAATCGTAGAAGAGTACCACGCCGCATGCAGACTCCTCAAGAGTAATGTAATCAGGGAAGCAGTCCTTGCGGCTGCGACGACAGATTGCGTCCAACACATGATACTTTTCAGGCACTCCTCTTTGTCCTCCAACTGATTTGAAGGACAAGATGGCGCAAACGCACTCCCATTTCTTCTTCCTGAGATTGTATTGCACTTTGCACTTTCCACAGTGCCCACTGCAACTGTGAGGACTTTCGTCCCAGTACACCTTTGCTTCAGCGGCCTTGCAGAATCGGTTGTTTCCAGGATTACCGTCAAGATATTGGCATCGAAACGCAGGATCAGAGATGACGGATTTCCAACTCTTGCAAACGGTCTTGCATTGATGCAGTTTGTGCAGAGGGAGACGCAGAAGGATTAGCCGCAAGATGTCGTGGCCGGCCAAAACGCTTGGAGATCCACCGTCGTGGTCGTCGTCAGAACCCTTCTCATCGTGACGTTGTTTCTTTTTAACTCGTGTTTTCCCTTCCTTACTCGTGTTTCTGCCTTCTTTACTGCAACCCCTGACTGGGTTTTGTAGTCTTCGCCGTTTTCCCCCCATAGTCGCAGCTTAAATGCCGCGTCGCCGTTGGGCCTGCAGAAAGAACACGCGAGAAGAAGCAACCCTCAGATCTATACATGTGGCGCTGGTGATCCAAATCCAGATTTATATGTGGCCAATCAGAAGCGAAAAGACCCATCACGGAAGACATATTAGTTTCCTTTTCCTATTAATAAACCAAATACCTTTTTCCGCCTACTGAGGATGCCGAGAGTTTATGTTTTGTTTCAATATTAATATAATAATAGCTTGATAGAATTTTGATTAGATCTCTCCTTACTTAAGGGGATGTAAGGTTTACCGTATAAAATTTTCTAAAAAAGAAAGTAACATTTAAATAATCTTTTATATAAGAGACCTTGAGATTTAAATCACGTGTGTTTTTGCAAACACATTTTCATAATTTTTCTATGTAAATTATTCTCTCACCCTTGTATTACTAGACATTATCTTTGGATTATTTATACTTACGAATGAGCATCACGGCCGACTCATATCAAATTTTGTCAAGGCCGTATCCAAACTTATACTTATATTATAAATTTGATGAGTTGATGAATAATGTTTGAAAATTTTGACTCATACTCAACTCATGTAAAAAATTCGAGTTTTAGGCCAGGTAAGATCTTATAAAGAAAACTTATTTAAATGAAGTCATTTTCCATATATATATATATATATATATATATATATAAACACACACACACACACACACACTCGAGTGTACAGATCACGTTGTACACCCCAATGGTGTTTGCTTATCTAGACCATATTTTTCCAAAATCTAATCCATTGGTCTTCATGGTTACAATAATGATAGGTCACATACAAAATTTGAACTCATTTGGATGAGTGTAAGTCACTCATCTAAGGATAATAAAATCGACACACAAAACTAATTTGAAATACATAATTTTTGTCTCTTTTAGATGCACGACCTATACGTGTCCAAATGATCTTAAATTTTTTATATAGTATGTTCTTATGATAATTAAGAAAATCAACGGTTTAGATTTTTTAAAAATTTATTGCATCTTCAAAAATGACTGAGGTGTACGGTGCCTCCGGTACACTCGAGTGTACACTAGCCTCTCTCTCTCTCTCTCTCTCTCTCTCTCTCTCTCTATATATATATATATATATATATATATATATATATATATATACATATATATTAACAAAATGTGTACCGATCAACACATAAAACCAGTATATGTAACGGCTGTAAGATCATTGTACTTCCAAGTTGCAACGTGCTAGCTAAATTTAATTATATGCATAAAAATGATATCATATGAGATTTGATAAGATCAGATGGGTATATGAGTAATAATTCGAGACAATCTAACTATAATTAGAATATTTATAATTTATTTTTGATGAAAAAATACATGACTTATTTCAACGAATGTTTAATAAATGTCATATTGAGATTATTTTTAAAATTTAAGTAATATAAGAAGCTTAGGCAAAATGTATACGTTTATATAATGTTTTCATTATTCCAGATATGTTGAATAAAAATACATATATAAAGTCTAATATAATCTCTTTATTAATATGACCTACCAAATATACTTTTATAGTTTAATTTTAAATCGTTTGTCGGAAAATATATCTTATTACATACAAACATATATATATATATATATATATATATATATATATATAGTGTGTGTGTGTGTGTTTGAATTAATATCTTAATATTTGGGTCAGGGAATGCCTTGGGTTTGACGTGATACACTAGGTCACAAATTTTGGCCAGGTTCACCAATATAAATTACAACAACCAAATCTGGTCTATACTTTGAATCTAAGTATGTGTCAGATCGAGCTGATCAAGTGTGATGTACATCCATAACTATACGACCGCAAGATATTTGTACCCAAATCCCCTATTCTACTGTACTATGTCAACTTTTGTTCAAACTAATTCGATGATGTTGTGTATACTATAGAAATCTTGTGTGGCATTGTCATTAAAAGATGAATTGAAGAAGACCCAACAAACCATGGATACATCAAAATTGTTGAATCAACAAACTATCAGGTTTTTAGACTAACGTTAAAGACTATCTTTTCTTAGATCAAATTTCCTATTCAGAGGAGTTTGTTGTCGGTGTTTTAGAATTCATCTAGGCAGTTGAAACACCACTCATTTTTAAGGGGGGTTTTAAGAGTAGATGAATGGTCAAAATTAGTTGCAACATGATGGCCAATAGGAACTCATCACAACAAATTTGGACACATCTTTTTTATCGCTAATCGCCCATACAAACTTTAGGGAGGTGGATTTCATGTTCCATGCGGTAGGAAAAAGTAAATGGCTCTCTCACTATCCTAGTCTAGGAGTGAGTAACATACTCCCTTTTATCTAATACCAGAGTTATGGAGATAAAAAGGTAGTGAAAAACAAAAAATATAGATAACGAGGGTGAAAAATGAATGAAGTAAAAAATAAAAAGATGAAAAAAGTGGAAGGTGGTGAAACATGATGATATAACTTTTGGATAACATAAAAGGAGGGAGATAAATAAGAAAGCTATTAGGAAAGGAGAAGATGAAGATATCATCTTATTTATTTGTATATAAATAATTAAGAAAGTATCTTCCTCCTCATTTTTCTACTTTCCTCCTCTCTTTTTTTAATAAATCAATGGCTTAGTTGTATTCATTCAGAGTTTTAGTTTAGGTCAACTAGAAAAGTCTACATTTACGCCTATGTTTAGCCAAGGTGGCTTACAAGAATGAAATTTAAAGCTATTGCTAGAAAAGAAAGAATGTTTTGCAAAGACGTCTGAAACTGGGTTCAACGCACGAGGGATCAATTGAATGGAAACTCCACAGATATTTCTTCAGTCCTCCTTATATTTCTTCCAACTTTGTTGGATTCTTGGTGTTGGTTGGGTTTGATCAGATAAGAGACGAATTGCATTTTGGGCGACCGAGAGGATAATCACCTGTTGTAAGTTGTTGATACGACATATGTGAGAAGTCTGCATGATTACTTTAACCTCAACTTCTAGACAAGATTAGACAAGAGCTATGGAACCCTCTCTGAGTAAGTAGGATCCTGAAGTCAACACCACATGGGTACCTAGGCTAGCCTTCCTACAATGTGGTTGGTAGGCCGCATCAGAGAAAGTAATACAATTTGCAGCAAGGATCTGTGTCCAGTAGGGGCCTGTCCTAAACGGCTTAATAATATCTTTGTAATGCTTCAACATTGCAATGGTTTGAGATCTCTACTTAATGAATGTGATTCTGGACTCAATATGAGGCATTTTCCAGAGTATACTAAGTCATTGCGGACTTGACATACATGCCAATAGGACATCAAGAGGAGAACATGTGCAGTGTTGGATGTGATGGTCAAAATTCAAAAGTCTTCATTTCAGCTAAATAAGTCTATGGGAATGGGGAGAATGACCATATCAGTTTGATAATGGAATAGTTCCTAATTCTATGAAGTAATGAGTATCGTGCATTTTGACATGTTGGGAAATTGAGATCAACCTCCATATGACTTTGTCTCTTCTCCACATTATTGAGTAACGCCTTGTGTTGTAACAGCCATGCAAAGACTTTCAGGCATTTTACAATCTTGAATCTCCAAATGTCAAGCCAGTTCCCCACCAGGTGAATGTCCCTGGTGTTCCTCATCCAATAGTAAGCCGAACTTGAAAAGAAGATACCCTCATCGTCGTACGGTCAATCCCACAGGTCCGGACCAACTTTGGGTTCTGGGGGAGGGATGTGTAGGATATGTTCATTTACAACAAGAGAAATGAATGTCGAGATAAAGTCATGGTCCCATTCTCCATTGTTGAGGACCATATAATAAACTTTAAGGTGTTCCAATCTAGGTGGAGGTATGTAGGAGGGATCAATGTCTATTAACTTTAAGACTGAGATCTAATGATTATTCCAAACATTCACTAGAGTACCTAAAAATGTGATCTTTCAACATTCACCCTTAATGATAGGGAAATTCTTCTTGATGAAGGACCATACTGGTGAGCAGGGTTCATTGATCGGTAACCTGTTGTTCATGTATTTTTCCATCATGATTTTGACCCAGAAGAACTCTAGTCTGGTTAAAAAGTACCAAACATTCTTCATCATCAACGCTTGGTTAACACCCATTGCATCCTTCAAACTAATACCACTACCCGATTTGGATGTGGTGATCTTTTTCCAAGAAATTAAGGACATTTTCTTCTGCTCTCGACTTCTGGACCAGAAAAAATATTTAACATGCATGTTGATACCATCACACAGGTGAGGGGAGAGCCAAACTGATTGCATCACTATATGTGGGGATTGCTTAAAGGGTTGATTTTTCTAGTGTGATTTGACCAGTTAGGGAGAGTTGGCGTGTATACTAGCTATTCATTCGTTCCTGCAAGGTGGACACAATGTTTTCATGTGTGCTCCAATTGAGGTGGGATGATGTAGGTGGGGAACCCTCAGATAGCATCCAAGATCGTCAGTACTTGAGATGATCGTCTTGTTGTAGAAAGATGATCAAACAACCCTTGGTGTGATATGGGAGAAAAGACACTTGGATTTATCTATGGAGATCACTGGCTAGAGATGGTGGAGAAAGCATCTAGGATGCGAGCAATTACATATGCTTGTATGTTAGACACCTCTGCCATTAACATAATTTCATTAGTGAAAAGTACATGGGACGAAGGGGTACCATTCTGCGTCTGCCTTATTGGTTTCCACAGGTTGGATTGAACCTCTTATGAAATAGCCTGACATAGGTGCTCCATGTAGAGCATGAATAAATAAGGGCTAATTCAGTCCCCTTGGTGAACGCCTTGGGTAGACTTGAATGCCAGTAATGGTGTTCCTTCCCACAGATTGGATGTAGATCCATTCAATGTAATGTCCATTATAATTCGAGATATATTGTATGGGATACCAACTTTGTTGAGCATGTCCAGGATGAATGGATGTTGCATTCTATCAAATGCCTTCGAGAGGTCAAGCTTAATGCAATACCTTATGTTTCTGGGAAACCTTGCTCTTCATGGAATGAATAACTTCTTGGACAAGCAGTACGTTGTTGGTGATGTGCCTTCCAAGAATGAAGCTAGATTATGTTTTAGAAATCCAACTCAGACGAGAAGTTTTAGCCATTCAACAATTACTTTAGAGATAAGTTTGAAGCATGTTTTGTTTAGTGAGATTGTCATGTAATCACTACAGTGTAGTGGCTGCTTTACTCTGTAAATAAGCACCATGTATGCATCTGTGAGAGTGGATTTAGTTGCCCCTTAATTGAATGCCTTTTGGATCGTAAGGACTACAAACCTCCCCACCTGTGACCAATTGCATAGAATGAATTCACTATGGATTTCGTCAGGGCTAGTGGCTCTGTTGGGTGCCATTGTATTGGGCACCTTCTGTATTTCGTCATGACCAAGAATGCAAGCTATAAAGTTCATGGTTTGATGGTTCATACCAGGAAACATGTCTCTGTAGTTCATGATGGTTGTTATACTTGCAAGTGTAGTTGGAGATGATGCCATGAGGTTTTAGAAATAATCCTTCACGTTTTCTTGGGTTTCTTCTCTATCAGTATTCCAATTGTAATTGTTGTTGTGGAGACAAGTTATCTTTTTTATTTGTCTTTTGGCTTTGACATATGTTTGGAAGTATTTTATGTTACAATCACCTTCTTTCAACCAGTTGATGTGTGCCTTTTGGCACCAATCAGCTTCCTCCCACAGTAATATGTGATGGTATTGTCCTTGTAGAGCTATGACCATGACATCGTTAACAATAGAGGGGGAGTTAGTAGATAACACCTGACTTCGATCAAGATGATTAAGGGTGTTGCGCTTGTGCTTGCACTGGTCCCTATAGAGCTTGGCTTCCCAATTGAGTGCCTCTTTCTGGAAGGGTGGGAACACCTCAATTAAAGACTCATGACATCTTGACCTAGGAAACATGTCTTTCTTGATCTCTGTAAGCATGGGCCAGCCAGTCTTGGAGTGAAACATAATTTTCTATCTCTGTCGAGATGTGTTGTTGGTGATGAGAATCAAATTGTGATATGAATATAATGAGGAAGCACTGAGATAGAGAAACCCCCTTCTGCATAAATCCATGCATTATTGGCTATGACTCTATGAGTCTCGCCCTAACATTTAGTCATTTAAAGATGAAGAAACAACTGTGAGATTTGATATCAGCCAATCTAGTTAGAAACAATGTTTCTTTGAACTGTTTGGATGGGATGTTGTCGAAGGATCAACTACCTTTCTTTTTAGTAGGATCAAGCATAGTATTTAAATCTCCTACCACCGCCCAAGCATTGTGCATGTGGAGAGAGATTTCTTGCAAACATCTTCAAAGAAGGGGATGTTTGGTTGGGTTAGGACTGGCATACACTAATGTGATGAACCCGTTTTGTTTTACTCTGCAATGGATCATTTGCCTATGGTTAGCAAGAATTTCCAGATCTCAATGACATGTGTCCCAAGGAAGCCAGATTCCATCAGAAAACCCTAGGGCTTCCACTCAATGAGAGGATACATACCCAAGCTTACAAATTACATTCGAAGCCATGGTACCACTACATCTGGTTTCAACTAAAGTAAGAATAATATGGTTTCAACTAAAGTAAGAAGATGCATTTTATACTTTGAGGAGACAGTTTTTTCTCAGACTTGGCTCTTTTGACGTTACAACAAAGAATGTTGACCATTCGAAATGATATTAAGGGGCCTAGTTGATTACAGCCACACGTCCAATGGACTGGCATCCCTAACTAAGGAGTGTCTTCCTCCATGTTCTGAGGCTCCTCTTGAAAATTTAGGATTCGTCTAGATTCACTGGTGTTATTTACTGTGGGCTCTGATCTCCAAAACACGAGATAAACTTAGCGTAAATGATTCGATTAACAACGTAATGCAAAAAACACGAAAAATTAAAACTTTTCGAGAAAAGCTTTTGAAAACATGAAACTCCATTCATAAAAGTACGATAAACAGTTTACATCTCTGTTAAGTCACTTCTTGAGTGAGCATTTAGAACCATGTACAAATCTCAAGACTCCCAAAATTTAAAATCTCAGATCATCTAACTCCCAGGACATGAGTGTACAGAGACGACATAAGACTTCTAACTATCAACTGGACAGCCAGGGTATCCACCTGAGGCTCACTGCTGCCCCTGGTGTTGCTGCTGCTGATCTCCTGTGGACCGGTTCCTTCATACACGACGACCACCTAAATGGTTGAAGTCTACGGGGTGAGACAATTACAAATAATTGTCCCAGCGAGAGTTATAACTCTTCGCCAGAAGCTTGCTAGAAAAAGGAAACAACATAAGCAAGGTAGTTTATCCTGCAAAAACAGACTTAAGAGTAGATAAAGCAGCAATTACTTCTATGTAGAAATATGAAGAACATGTATGCTAAATATGCAACTGAAACATCATATTCAAAGTAGTATCAAGCATTGTTTCTCGTGGTTCAACCTAAGCAAATATGCTACTCGGCTGATTACATTTTACATACAACATTATGCCCTGTGGAGATGAGGTATACCGCACATACTCCAATCGACCATTGTTAAGTCGCCTCGGTATCATACTAGGTCATCGAAAGAGCCGAATTCTCATGACCTCATCTTCCTCAGTCAGGTTGAGGATCAACATGTAGGACATCTAGTGTCTCTGCTACTATAGCTCACCAGGGTATTCTGGTCCTTCGCTATTAGAGTCACAATGACATTCTGTACTCTCTTCACCATCGAAAGATTTCATGCTTATCTTCATTGATGTGGCATAACAGATTCCTCGGGTTATTAGTGATACATCATCCTGGCATAAACACATAGTGTAGTGTTGATGGATTATGATACATCTACATCAACCCCTACACTAGGATGTAAGGATATTCACGTCCATATACCCCCACATACTCAAAAGCATGCGCTCCAAGAGTTCCCTTAGGAAAACCTGTTTCACCATCATTTTAACACCTGACAATGATGGATCTATGATTAGGGCTCTACATGATATGGTTATACTTGATTAGTTAGGTACATTTTAGTATTCTTTTATCATCAAGCAAGTTTCCAAACATTCAATTACAAACATTGCTAAAACAGAAGAATACTAAATGTAACAAATTCATCTCACATCAGTTACCATATGGATATCAGTTCTTAATCACCTTCTCACTATGATTTAAGAACACGGGCAATCAACTCTTGGGATCATCATAACACTTTCTGTGGGGTCTGATCTCCAAACCATGACATAAACACGATTAAAACTTAGCGGAAGCGAATCGGTAATCAGCGGAAGACAAAAATCACGGGAAATTAAAACTTTTCGAGATAAGAACTTGTATCCATACAAACTCCTTTCATAAAGAGAGGTAACTGTTTACATCTCAGGATAATTACTTCTTGAGTAATTATATACATCAAGATACAAAATCTCAAGATCACATAACACAAGACTCCAAGACCTGAGAGTACAGAGGATACATAGGACTGACTCTAACTACACCACATGGCAGGACAAATCTCCACCTGAGATTACTACTGCCCCTGGTGCTGCTGCTGCTGAGACTGGTCACCTGTAGGTTGGTTCCTTCGTCTCCGACGTCCACCTAAAAAGTTGAAGCCTACGGGGTGAGACAATTATACATAATTGTCCCAGCGAGAGTTATAACTCTTCGCCAGAAGCTTTATTATAACATCAAAGATTATTTAAAACAGTAAAGCCTTCAAAGCATTCTATAACAGTTGCAGGTATAACAAGATCTCTACAATTTAAGAGATATGGAGAATATCAACATTCTTGCAATGTAACATCAATCAACTAACTTGGAGTCATCTCTAACAAGTTATACTACATGGTTGATTATGTTTTACAAACAACATTATGCCCTGTGGAGATGAGGCTTACCACTCATACTCCAACTGATCGCTGAGAAGCCGCATCAGTATCATACATAGGTCATTAAGAGAGCCGGATTCTCATGACCTTCACCTTACTCAGTCAGTAAGAGGATCGCTTGTAGGACATCTCGTGTCTCTACTACTATAGCTCACCAGGGTAAACTGGTCCTTCGCTATTCTAGAATTACAGTGGCATTCTGTACTCTCTTCGTCATCAGGAGGTTTTATATTTACCTACCACTGATACGGATATCTGTGCTTTCTTCGTCATCAGGAGGTTTCATGTTTACCTACCACTGATACGGTATGGAACTATAGTGAAGGATGGATGGATTCCACATCTACATCACTTTCCTACACTAGGATGTAAGGTTCTACATATCCATGTACCCCACATACTCAAAAGTATGTGCTCCAGGAGTTCCCTGAGGAAAACCTGATTCACCATCACTTAATTTCTGACAATGATGGATCTATGATCAGGGCTCTACATTATACTTGATTAGTTAGGTACATTCAGTATTCTTTAACAGCATACATTGTTCTTCAAACAATAACAATAGCATAGCAGCTATAAAAGAAGAATACTAAATGTAACAGGCCTAACTCATATCAATCATCATTTCTCATTATCTTCATCACAAGTCATTTCTAAGGCATGAACTTGATGGTATTCATGGCTCTCATAGCCCATTATCAGCATAGGATGCCACTGGCAAGGCATCAGATTACTTTACTTATTCATAAGGCTAACAACATGCCTTTAATGAATATAACATCAACATCCATACCTGGATATGATTACCTTCATATCAGAACCTGCATGGTTAATACATCTGATAAAGGTAATGCAATAATAAGGAATGTACTTCCTACTCTTGTCATAAGAGTTAAATCTCTTATTCATATCAAATAGAGTTTAATACTCAAAAGCATGCCATTACCCTTGAATTAGGGTTTACTATTCACATTAAGGTGAATTAAACTCATAACATCATCATGTATGAGTAACATCTTCATTGATGCTCTTGGATTAGTTAAGGGTTCATCATTTATCATAATTAGGGTTTCTATGACCTCACACAGGTGGACCATACCCTAATTATGCTCACTTATGTGCATTGGAGATGCTTTACTTGAGTTTCCACTTAAAAATGGTACTTTCTCTCTCTAGAAGTACTTTCTCTCTCTAGAAGTACTTTCTCTCTCATCATAATGTTAGGTGATGTCAACATCACTCTAAAACAGGTTGGATTGAGTCATCATAGGCTAACATAGCCAACAACATCACCATTATGTGATTAGAGTTACTTTCTCTCTCTAGGGTACTTTCTCTTTCATCATACTAATGGTTGATGATAACATTAGACTAGATCAGGTTAGATAGAGTCATTATGACTAAAAACATCATTCTCATGTAATTAGGGTTTGAATTGAGCAAGGTATAACTCAATTGACCTTTCAGGGGTATGTTGGTAATTCACCCCATTGATCATTATCATGGTCAAAAACCTTAGTCAAATAACCCCTTACTATCCTAGATTATCATTAGGGTTTGATTTAGGCAACATTGAACCATTTACATCATCAAATGATTGAATGAGGTCAACCTTGAATCACATTGATTGCTTTCAATCATTAATCATCAATTGGGTTGAGATTGGTTGAAAGTGTTGACCGTTTGCCCACTTTGACCCTCCAGGACCGCGAGCCTCTTTCTAGCTCCAAGACCGCGAGCCCCCTTAGGCTTCAAGACCGCAAGCCTCTTCAAGGGTTCAAGACCGCGAGCCTCTTCAAGGGTTCAAGACCGCGAAGCCTCCCATTGGTTCAAATTAATGTTGAGACCGCGAGGGTCATGAAGACTGTTTGCCCTTCTTTGACCTCAGGACCGCGAGCCTCCTCTCGGTCTTGAGACCGTGAGCCCCCTCACGGTCTTGAGACCGCGAGCCTCCTCTCGGTCTTGAGACCGTGAGCCCCCTCGCGGTCTTGACACCGCGAGCCTCCTCTCGATCTTGAGACCATTTGGATGAGTTCCAAACGGTCTTGAGACCGTTTGCCCATCCAAATTTTGGATTCTAGTGCAAAATCATCAAGGTCTGACCCCCTTGAGTTGATGATCATGTCAATATTTAATTGCAATGTAATTTGGTGTAATTATACCTTCAATTGGTCAACAAATCTTGAACCCAGACCTCCAAACGGTCTTGGTTGATTGCCCTCGCGGTCTTGAGACCGTTTGGTGACCCCCAAACGGTCTTGAGACCGTTTAGGTCAATCAACCCTAAAAACCCTAGTTAGGTCACCATAATTTCAGTACTGATTTTATCTAGGGTTAGCCCTAGTATTCACCCTTCAACTCTTAGCCCGTTTGGAATTAGACCATCAAACTTGGTGAGTTGTTAATTAACATAATTTTGAACAGTAATCTCATACGGTCAACGCTTAGTCAACGACCTTACACGGTCTTGAGACCGTTTGCCCAAAAAGGCAAATTCAGACCGTTTGAAAATCAGCAATTAATTCATTTAAAGTTGTGACTTAAAAAGGTCATATCTCCCGATTCCTTTGGAGTTAGTCTCCCACATTTTGAGGGTAATTAGCCTATATAATTAGGAACATATTTCTTATACGGTCCAAGCTCGGTAAACGGGGCCAAACGGTCTTGAGACCGTTTGCCCTGTCGCGGTCTCGAGACCGTTTGCTCACCTCGCGGTCTTGAGTCCGAGAGAGCAAACTGTTAGGACCGTTTAAGGAAAAGAAAAGCGGTGGGTTTTCCTTGGAAATCACGCCTTCATCTTCTAGCTCAAGAACAGTACAGATATCCCACGGGTTTGCTTGCAAAATAGCAGGGAAAAGTAGGGAAATACTAAGAGCTATCATTAAAACGCATATAAAGATGCACATAGTAAAGCATGGGTTTAGAGTTATAAAACCCGCCTAAAGCTTGCTTCTTGAGCTCCAAGCTTTCAAGCTCCAAGCTCTAATGGCGTCCTTGAGTTCCCACAGGTTGGCCAAGGTGAAAACTCCAAGGAAGGATGAAGAGAGATGGCTAGAAAGATAGGGTTTCGAGAATTAGCCATGAAGCTAACCTTGAATTCGAATTCTAACCATGGAATTGGGCAAGAAGAGGGGTTTAAACCTACCTTGCACCCCTTGGTCGTCCTCCTTAGCTCCAAGTAAGTCCTTGGTCGTCTTTGGTGAAATGAAACAGTAAGGGAACGAAGGGTAAGTTCCCTTGCAACTAAGGGAAGGAGAGCTTATATACATGGGGTAGGATTTTCAACATTAGTTCATACATTGTCCATAATTCCAACTAAGTCCTTCCTTTATTAATTTCTCGTCCCTTCCTCTTTATTCTAAGGACAAACCTTATCTTAAGTTATAGAAAAGAAGGAAAGGAAGAACAATCTAATAATAAAGTTCATACTTAAAGGGATATTGCACATATACCCTGATTATTCAATCACAAAGCCTATTTCTTAACTTGATAACTCAATTGAGGTGAATTCCTCATCATTTCTTCTCTAAATGATGGCAAGAGTCTAAAAAGATACATTAGATGACATATATCACAATTTGTATCCCTTAATTTGGGTAAATTGCATTTTACCCCAATTTAAGGTTTCAAGCACTGGGATTGCTTCCACAGCTGCACCTTGGTGCTCTAGCTTGGGAAATCCCTCAAACTTTGCCAAAGAGATTCTCATGATGTCTCAACATCAGAGGAACATCTCATCATGTGAAAATTGCAAGCTAACCCTTTCAACTGGGTAAATTGCACATAGGTCCCTGTATATCAAAACAATGCTACAACTTTAAATAAAAAGGAGCAAATACTGAAATATACTTTTCTTAGAAACTTAATTACATGCTCAGAGTTAATCACAAAGATTTATTCACATATTTAGGCAAAAATACCTAGGGTTAACTCATAACCCAGGTCAGGGATGTTACAAATTATCCACCCCTTACAAGGATTTCGTCCCCGAAATCGATAAAACATACTACGAGAAAAGGGCTGGATACTTCCTTCTCATCTCATCCTCTAACTCCCAAGTGGCTTCTTCAATACCACGATGGTTCCAGAGGACTTTCACAAGACTTATATCTTTCTTCTTTAACTTTTTAATTCGTTTATCAAGGATTGACACTGGTCCCTCCTCATAGGATATGTCATCATTCAATTCTACTTCCATAGGTTGTAGAACTGACTCGATGTCTGGGTGACATTTCTTCAACATAGAAATGTGAAACACAGGATGTAACCTTTGTAATTCTGGGGGAAGCTCTAGTTTATATGCTACCTTTCCAATCCGTTCAATGATTGGATAAGGCCCCATATATCTAGGAGCTAACTTCCCCTTCCTTCCAAAACGAAGGACCCCTTTCCAAGGTGAGACCTTAAGATACATTCTATCTCCAACCTGGAACTCTAAGGGTCTACGACGTTTGTCAGCATAAGATTTCTGCCTATCCTGAGCAGTCTTAATCTTATGTTGTATAACTTTAATCTTTTCCGTGGTTTGCTGTACCAGGTCAGGACCTAACAACTGGTGCTCACCAGTCTCAAACCAACATAAGGGTGATCTACAACGTCTACCATATAAGGCTTCATAAGGTGCCATATCAATACTATGCTGGTAGCTATTGTTATAGGCAAACTCTATCAGGCTTAGGTGTAGATCCCAACTTCCGGTGAACTGGAGAACACATGCTCGCAACAGGTCTTCTAAGGTTTGTATGGTCCTTTCTGACTGTCCATCAGTCTGTGGATGAAAGGCCGTACTAAACCTCAGCTTAGTGCCTAAGGCTTTGTGCAACTGTTCCCAAAAACGACTGGTAAACTGAGGACCTCTGTCTAAAACTATTGTGACAGGAACTCTGTGCAAACGCACTATCTCTTGAACATACAACTCTGATAACCTTTCAGCAGAATAGGTTGTTTTGACAGGTAAGAAATGTGATGTCTTAGTCAACCTATCAACAATTACCCAAATGGAATCATGTCCTTTGCTTGTCCTGGGTAGGCCAACAACAAAGTCCATGGTCACATGGTCCCACTTCCACTGTGATATGGGTAAAGGTTGCATTGTCCCTGCAGGTTTCTGGTGTTCAGCTTTAACTTGCTGACACACAGGACACCTCAGAACAAACTCTGCAACGTCCTTCTTCATCCCAGGCCACCAATACAGATCCTTTAAATTCTGATACATCTTGGTGCTCCCTGGATGCATAGCATACATGGAAGAATGGGCTTCTTCCAGGACTAACTTCCTTAAGTTGTCCACATCCGGCACTATCATTCTTCCATTATAACAAGCTATTTGATCTTTTGAGTCAAGAAAACCATCTTGCTTCTCATTTCCATACTCAGATCTTATATGTTGAACTGCAGCATCACCTAGCTGTGCTTCTTTAATCTGCTCTCTTAGGGTAGGTTTAATATGCATCTCAGCTAACAAACTGGCTAGCAATGACACCTTCAACTGTACATCGTTTTGCCTTAAAGAGATAAGCATATCTCTCCTAGAGCATACTAAAGAGTTTAGTTGTGCTCTATTTATGGTTGATGTTGCTGATTTCCTACTCAAGGCATCTGCAACAACATTGGCCTTGCCTGGGTGGTAATCAATTGTACAGTCGTAGTCCTTGATTAACTCCATCCAGCGACGTTGCCTCATGTTGAGCTCATGCTGAGAGAAGATATATTTAAGGTTTTTGTGGTCTGTGAAAATCTGGAATGTCTCTCCGTAGAGATAATGTCTCCAGATCTTCAAAGCATGAACCACAGCTGCTAACTCTAGATCGTGTGTCGGATAATTCTCCTCGTGTTTCTTAAGCTGTCGGGAAGCAAAAGAAATCACTTGCTTATCCTGCATCAACACACATCCTAGTCCATTTTTGGAAGCATCACAGAAAACTATATACCCTTTTCCTTGTTCAGGTAGCACTAGCACAGGTGCACTTGTCAACCTCTCCTTCAGCAGCTGGAAAGATTGTTGACACTTATCACTCCAAGAAAAAGGAACATCTTTCCGGGTTAACTTAGTCAAAGGTAAAGCTATAGAACTAAAGTTCTCAATGAACCTTCGATAATAGCCAGCTAACCCCAAGAAACTTCGAATCTCCGTCGGTGTCTTCGGTTGTTCCCATTGTAGAACAGATTCTATCTTTGCAGGGTCAACACGGATTCCTGAGGCGGATATTACATGTCCAAGAAAAGATACCTCCGGCAGCCAGAACTCACACTTGCTAAACTTAGCATACAACTTATGTTCTCTTAGCAAGGTCAAAGCTTGGCGAAGATGCTGCTCATGCTGCTGAGCATCCTTACTGTAAATCAAAATGTCATCTATGAAGACGACAACACACTGATCAAGGAAAGGTCGAAAAACTCTATTCATGAGTTCCATAAATGCAGCTGGTGCATTGGTTAGTCCAAACGACATAACCGTGAACTCATAGTGACCATATCTTATCCTAAAGGCAGACTTGGATATGTCACTATCCTTAATACGGAGTTGATGATATACAGATCTCAAGTCTATCTTTTGAAAAGATTATTGCACCACGCAACTGGTCAAAGAGATCATCAATCCTCGGCAGAGGATACTTATTCTTTATTGTTACTTTATCAAGTTGTCTATAGTCGTTGCACAACCGCATTGACCCATCTTTCTTTTTAACAAACAAGACCGGAGCACCCCAAGGTGAAGTACTCGGTCGGATAAAACCTCTTTCAAGTAGCTCTTGAAGCTGTTTCTTGAGTTCTGCCATCTCGGCAGGCGCCATCCTATATGGGGTTTGAGCTATGGGTTTCGTATCTGGGATCAGATTGATTTCAAAATCAATCTCCCGAGGTGGTGGTATACCAGGAAGTTCTTCAGGAAACACATCCTCAAATTCCCTGACTATGGGAACTTCAGCAGGATTGGTCCTTTCCTTGGTAACATCTACCACATGGGCTAAGAATGCATAACATCCTTGCCTCAACAGCTTATCAGCAACCATAGCTGATACAAGACAGGTGGGCAGAATCTTTCTTTCTCCTTGAAAGATCCATGTGCTGCTTTCATCAGCAAACACAGCCAACTTGGACTCACAATCCAAGACAACTCTATACCTTTCTAAGGTATCCATCCCGAGGATTATATCAAATCCCTGCATATCAAGTGGTATAAGATCCACTTGAATGCGATGGTCAGAAAAGAAAAGGATGCAGGGAGAACATACCTCCTGCAAAACGGCAGACCCACTCAACGGAGTCTCTAACAACAAACTATCTGCTCTATGACTAACCGTCATATTACAGTTACGAATCACTTCACGAGTGATGAAAGAGTGCGTAGCACCCGGATCAATCAGAACGGATACAACACAGGATATAGACATATCAGAATATAAAAGTTTCATCTGACCTACCACTACCCGTGGATTGACCACTGCCTCAGGTGGGTTCATAGCATAGAACCTCGCAGTCGCCTGGTGTTGAGGTGGTGTTGATGATCCAGCTTGAGACACTTGTCCACGTCCTCGAGCTGCTCCTTGATGTTGTCTATTCTGAGATCCCTGTTGATTCTGTCTCGGGGGTTGTTGTGTCACACTGACAGGCCTAGAACGACAATCCTTCATCAAGTGTCCCACCTTACCACAGTTGTAGAAACTCTTCTCCTGTTGCTGTGGTCTGGGTGGTCCAGTAACTGACACTGATGCAGAATTGTGCGTCCCATGAAGCGGTTGACTCCGCCCTCTACCTCTGCTTGGTGTCCATTGAGTTTGAAAACTTGATCTGGGTGGTGGAGGGTTAGGTGCAGAGAATCTAGGTTTCTTGGAATCCCTAGATGAAGAACCCTGGAACTGTGGATATCTTTTATGGGTTTGTCTTTTCTCAATCACAGATCTCTCTATCCTTCGGACTGACTCAATGAAGGTAGAGAATCTCTCTCTGTTTTCTAAGGCAGACACAGGGGTTGATATATCAGAATTCAAACCCTTTTCGAATCTTCTGATTCTTTCCTCATCCGTAGCAGCCATGTGCGGACAGAACCGCAACAACTCCATGAACTTAGCTTCATACTCACTAATGTTCATCATACCCTGCCTTAGTTTCTCAAACTGAGAGATCTTCTCATCTAGGAAGGTCTTTGGAAAATATCTATTGATAAATTCCCGACAAAACTCTTCCCATGAGAACTCTACTCCAGGTCTCTTCTGCTCTTCCATGTTCCACCAGTGACCAGCACTGCCTTTGAGAAGATAGACAGCATGTCTAACCTTCTCAGCTTCCGGAATCGTAAGAATCCTGAAAGCCTTCTCCAACTCTGTCAACCATAAGTCAGCATCTGCAGGGTCGGCAGTTCCGAAGTACTCAGTAGTTCCGACACGACGAAGTCGTTCGAATGTCTTACCAATACCTTGTACTTCAGGCTGGACAGGTGCCCTAGGTGCAGGAATGGGCATCCTATCGGTTATATGTGTCATGGCAGTCATGAACTGCCCGAACATCGTCTGTACAGCTGGATCACTCATGTCAGCTGGGTCGAACTGGGGTGGCTCTCTTGGCGACTCAGGTGCAGGTTGTTCTATTCTCGAAACTCTTGCACCGCCTCGAGGTGTACTAGCACTACTCTCTGCCACGTGCTCATCACGATGTTCTGACATTCTTATGTATCTTCTTCTCCTGAGGAGCAGAAGATTCTATTAGATAAGGAAGGAGTACAAAAGGTAGACTCGACATCCTAAGTCCTAGGCCTCTGTAGACTCAACTGAACCTGGAGCTCTGATACCACTACTTGTGGGGTCTGATCTCCAAACCATGACATAAACACGATTAAAACTTAGCGGAAGCGAATCGGTAATCAGCGGAAGACAAAAATCACGGGAAATTAAAACTTTTCGAGATAAGAACTTGTATCCATACAAACTCCTTTCATAAAGAGAGGTAACTGTTTACATCTCAGGATAATTACTTCTTGAGTAATTATATACATCAAGATACAAAATCTCAAGATCACATAACACAAGACTCCAAGACCTGAGAGTACAGAGGACACATAGGACTGACTCTAACTACACCACATGGCAGGACAAATCTCCACCTGAGATTACTACTGCCCCTGGTGCTGCTGCTGCTGAGACTGGTCACCTGTAGGTTGGTTCCTTCGTCTCCGACGTCCACCTAAAAAGTTGAAGCCTACGGGGTGAGACAATTATACATAATTGTCCCAGCGAGAGTTATAACTCTTCGCCAGAAGCTTTATTATAACATCAAAGATTATTTAAAACAGTAAAGCCTTCAAAGCATTCTATAACAGTTGCAGGTATAACAAGATCTCTACAATTTAAGAGATATGGAGAATATTAACATTATTGCAATGTAACATCAATCAACTAACTTGGAGTCATCTCTAACAAGTTATACTACATGGTTGATTATGTTTTACAAACAACATTATGCCCTGTGGAGATGAGGCTTACCACTCATACTCCAACTGATCGCTGAGAAGCCGCATCAGTATCATACATAGGTCATTAAGAGAGCCGGATTCTCATGACCTTCACCTTCCTCAGTCAGTAAGAGGATCGCTTGTAGGACATCTCGTGTCTCTACTACTATAGCTCACCAGGGTAAACTGGTCCTTCGCTATTCTAGAATTACAGTGACATTCTGTACTCTCTTCGTCATCAGGAGGTTTTATATTTACCTACCACTAATACGGATATCTGTGCTTTCTTCGTCATCAGGAGGTTTCATGTTTACCTACCACTGATACGGTATGGAACTATAGTGAAGGATGGATGGATTCCACATCTACATCACTTTCCTACACTAGGATGTAAGGTTCTACACATCCATGTACCCCACATACTCAAAAGTATGTGCTCCAGGAGTTCCCTGAGGAAAACCTGTTTCACCATCACTTAATTTCTGACAATGATGGATCTATGATCAGGGCTCTACATTATACTTGATTAGTTAGGTACATTCAGTATTCTTTAACAGCATACATTGTTCTTCAAACAATAACAGTAGCATAGCAGCTATAAAAGAAGAATACTAAATGTAACAGGCCTAACTCATATCAATCATCATTTCTCATTATCTTCATCACAAGTCATTTCTAAGGCATGACCTTGATGGTATTCATGGCTCTCATAGCCCATTATCAGCATAGGATGCCACTGGCAAGGCATCAGATTACTTTACTTATTCATAAGGCTAACAACATGCCTTTAATGAATATAACATCAACATCCATACCTGGATATGATTACCTTCATATCAGAACCTGCATGGTTAATACATCTGATAAAGGTAATGCAATAATAAGGAATGTACTTCCTACTCTTGTCATAAGAGTTAAATCTCTTATTCATATCAAATAGAGTTTAATACTCAAAAGCATGCCATTACCCTTGAATTAGGGTTTACTATTCACATTAAGGTGAATTAAACTCATAACATCATCATGTATGAGTAACATCTTCATTGATGCTCTTGGATTAGTTAAGGGTTCATCATTTATCATAATTAGGGTTTCTATGACCTCACACAGGTGGACCATACCCTAATTATGCTCACTTATGTGCATTGAAGATGCTTTACTTGAGTTTCCACTTAAAAAGGGTACTTTCTCTCTCTAGAAGTACTTTCTCTCTCTAGAAGTACTTTCTCTCTCATCATAATGTTAGGTGATGTCAACATCACTCTAAAACAGGTTGGATTGAGTCATCATAGGCTAACATAGCCAACAACATCACCATTATGTGATTAGAGTTACTTTCTCTCTCTAGGGTACTTTCTCTTTCATCATACTAATGGTTGATGATAACATTAGACTAGATCAGGTTAGATAGAGTCATTATGACTAAAAACATCATTCTCATGTAATTAGGGTTTGAATTGAGCAAGGTATAACTCAATTGACCTTTCAGGGGTATGTTGGTAATTCACCCCATTGATCATTATCATGGTCAAAAACCTTAGTCAAATAACCCCTTACTATCCTAGATTATCATTAGGGTTTGATTTAGGCAACATTGAACCATTTACATCATCAAATGATTGAATGAGGTCAACCTTGAATCACATTGATTGCTTTCAATCATTAATCATCAATTGGGTTGAGATTGGTTGAAAGTGTTGACCGTTTGCCCACTTTGACCCTCCAGGACCGCGAGCCTCTTTCTAGCTCCAAGACCGCGAGCCCCCTTAGGCTTCAAGACCGCGAGCCTCTTCAAGGGTTCAAGACCGCGAGCCTCTTCAAGGGTTCAAGACCGCGAAGCCTCCCATTGGTTCAAATTAATGTTGAGACCGCGAGGGTCATGAAGACTGTTTGCCCTTCTTTGACCTCAGTACCGCGAGGCCCTTCGCGGTCTTGAGACCGCGAGCCTCCTCTCGGTCTTGAGACCGCGAGCCTCCTCTCGGTCTTGAGACCGTGAGCCCCCTCACGGTCTTGAGACCGCGAGCCTCCTCTAGGTCTTGAGACCGTGAGCCCCCTCGCGGTCTTGAGACCGCGAGCCTCCTCTCGGTCTTGAGACCATTTGGATGAGTTCCAAACGGTCTTGAGACCGTTTGCCCATCCAAATTTTGGATTCTAGTGCAAAATCATCAAGGTCTGACCCCCTTGAGTTGATGATCATGTCAATATTTAATTGCAATGTAATTTGGTGTAATTATACCTTCAATTGGTCAACAAATCTTGACCCCAGACCTCCAAACAGTCTTGGTTGATTGCCCTCGCGGTCTTGAGACCGTTTGGTGACCCCCAAACGGTCTTGAGACCGTTTAGGTCAATCAACCCTAAAAACCCTAGTTAGGTCACTATAATTTCAGTACTGATTTTATCTAGGGTTAGCCCTAGTATTCACCCTTCAACTCTTAGCCCGTTTGGAATTAGACCATCAAACTTGGTGAGTTGTTAATTAACATAATTTTGAACAGTAATCTCATACGGTCAACGCTTAGTCAACGACCTTACACGGTCTTGAGACTATTTGCCCAAAAAGGCAAATTCAGACCGTTTGAAAATCAGCAATTAATTCATTTAAAGTTGTGACTTAAAAAGGTCATATCTCCCAATTCCTTTGGAGTTAGTCTCCCAAATGTTGAGGGTAATTAGCCTATATAATTAGGAACATATTTCTTATACGGTCCACGCTCGGTCAACGGGGCCAAACGGTCTTGAGACCGTTTGCCCTGTCGCGGTCTCGAGACCGTTTGCTCACCTCGCGGTCTTGAGTCCGAGAGAGCAAACTGTTAGGACCGTTTAAGGAAAAGAAAAGCGGTAGGTTTTCCTTGGAAATCACGACTTCATCTTCTAGCTCAAGAACAGTACAGATATCCCACGGGTTTGCTTGCAAAATAGCAGGGAAAAGTAGGGAAATACTAAGAGCTATCATTAAAACGCATATAAAGATGCACATAGTAAAGCATGGGTTTAGAGTTATAAAACCCGCCTAAATCTTGCTTCTTGAGCTCCAAGCTTTCAAGCTCCAAGATCTAATGGCGTCCTTGAGTTCCCACAGGTTGGCCAAGGTGAAAACTCCAAGGAAGGATGAAGAGAGATGGCTAGAAAGATAGGGTTTCGAGAATTAGCCATGAAGCTAACCTTGAATTCGAATTCTAACCATGGAATTGGGCAAGAAGAGGGGTTTAAACCTACCTTGCACCCCTTGGTCGTCCTCCTTAGCTCCAAGGCAGTCCTTGGTCGTCTTTGGTGAAATGAAACAGTAAGGGAACGAAGGGTAAGTTCCCTTGCAACTAAGGGAAGGAGAGCTTATATACATGGGGTAGGATTTTCAACATTAGTTCATACATTGTCCATAATTCCAACTAAGTCCTTCCTTTATTACTTGCTCGTCCCTTCCTCTTTATTCTAAGGACAAACCTTATCTTAAGTTATATAAAAGAAGGAAAGGAAGAACAATCTAATAATAAAGTTCATACTTAAAGGGATATTGCACATATACCCTGATTATTCAATCACAAAGCCTATTTCTTAACTTGATAACTCAATTGAGGTGAATTCCTCATCATTTCTTCTCTAAATGATGGCAAGAGTCTAAAAAGATACATTAGATGACATATATCACAATTTGTATCCCTTAATTTGGGTAAATTGCATTTTACCCCAATTTAAGGTTTCAAGCACTGGGATTGCTTCCACAGCTGCACCTTGGTGCTCTAGCTTGGGAAATCCCTCAAACTTTGCCAAAGAGATTCTCATGATGTCTCAACATCAGAGGAACATCTCATCATGTGCAAATTGCCAGCTGACCCTTTCAACTGGGTAAATTGCACATAGGTCCCTGTATATCAAAACAATGCTACAACTTTAAATAAAAAGGAGCAAATACTGAAATATACTTTTCTTAGAAACTTAATTACATGCTCAGAGTTAATCACAAAGATTTATTCACATATTTAGGCAAAAATACCTAGGGTTAACTCATAACCCAGGTCAGGGATGTTACACTTGCTATCAGATAGCATATAATCATCAAGTCATCTATTATTCATGACCTTGAATGAAGCAATGTGGCCTTCATATATCATAAGTGTTTTCATGGAATAAAACATCATAACCCTTACCTGGCTACGATCACCTCTTGACATGAATCTGCATGACTAAAATAATTGAGAACATGCATAAATAATAGTATAAGCACAATACCAAAATTCTTCAATATATTTGTACAACACCACGGTCGTGCCTCCTTGCACGGTCGTGCAGGGGGAAGCTACCACGACCGTGCTCCTTAGCACAGTCGTGCTGGTATCAACATACCTCAACTGATTCTAGGGTTTAGTGCTTTTCCACTTCAAACAAGGTTATCAACCCTTTTAATTCAAAAGGCATGAAGGTTCTTCACTTATGTTTCATTCATAAGGTCCCTGATGGAGCTGGGACTTACACCAAAAGATTTTACTCTTCCGATGGGAGTCCCAAGGTGTGCACCAAAAACCCTAGAGAGGATTGATGTCTTCCCTAGGTTTACCTAGAACTGGTGCTTAGATAAATGCTCCAACCCCATAAGAGTATGGAAGCCTTATCGCAGTACAGATTTAGGATCGAACCCAAAAGACAACGGTCTTGTTGCAAGCAACAAGATGAAAAATGTATAGAACTTCACTTAGTCACTTACTAGAAGGTACTTATATCAAAAGTTGGATTTTGATGGTTTTAAACTAAGAACATAAAAAGTAAAGAAATCAAGTAAAGCTAATGAGTTAAACTATGATAAAGATAACTAGGGTGTGATTGGTTTTTCACCGCCACTACACATCGATTAACACATGCAAAGCAAAACTTAACCTGCAAAAAGAGTTCGGTCAATTAGTATCCTTGTAGACCTAGCCTCCTTTCGGATAATCTAGATACGAGAAGTGGGGGAATGTTGCAACGCCAGCCATTCCCGATCAAATGGTCACATTACTTTACATCATTCCCCTCACAAAGTGTGTTCCTCGACTTACCAAGGTTGCACTTCCATACGTCAACTGATTCCATTTCATAGTATGAAAGTGCAATGGATGATAGTGAGTTTACTCCACTTCTTGAGATACACTTCTGGATACCGAAATAGATGCATGGTGGATACATGCACCAAGAACCAACATGAAAACGAGTTTCGAATCTAATAGTACAAACGTAGACAATTCATACTAAAAGATAAAAGATAACACAAGTTGGAGATCAAGCAACGAGTATTCATTAATCGTTTGATGTTGAACTGATAGAGATAAGAACTCTACATTACAACCTAAGGATTACATTTTACATGATATGAAAGTATGGGTAGCGGGGCTACTCCACTCACCCTAGTGAAGAAAACTACTCCCTCATGACTAAGACCAAGAAGGAGGTGAGAAGAGAGAGAGAGAGCATCATCCCCACAAAGGCGGGAGGAAAGTCAACCCCTTGGAGAGAGAGAGAGCAATGATCCATCGGTCTTCGTAGGTTGAACGATGAGGAGGTCTCCCCTTCCTACCTTCTTGGCGAAGAAGGAGAAAGCAGCTTCAGGATGGAGTATGGATCTCAGACCGACAACCCCAGGGCGGAGGATGGAAGTGGCAGGAGCTCTGGAACGATTGGGGCAGCCTTTGGACGTCTGAGACTTGTTTGAGACCTTTTTAATGAGGACCCTTGGGGTCTTATTTATAGGCCTTAAGTGAAGCCCAAACGGTTTGGAGACCGTTTGGACCATAAGACCGTTTGGGGCCTCAAGGCTGTTTGGACTGTGAGACCGTTTGGCTTCATGCGGTCTTGGGACCGTTTGAACTCCATGCGGTCTCGGGACCGTTTGGCTTCATGCGGTCTTGGGACCGTTTGAACTCCATGCAGTCTCGGGACCGTTTGGCTTCATGCGGTCTTGGGACCGTTTGAACTCCATGCAGTCTCGGGACCGTTTGGCTTCATGCAGTCGTAAGACCGTTTGAACTCCATGCGGTCTCGGGACCGATTGGCTTCATGCAGTCTTGGGACCGTTTGAACTCCATGCGGTCTCGGGACCATTTGGCTTCATGCGGTCTTGGGACCGTTTGAACTCCATGCGGTCTCGGGACCGTTTGGCTTCATGCGGTCTTGAGACCGTTTGACTCCATGTGGTCTCGAGACCGTTTGGCTTCATGCGGTCTTGAGACCGTTTGACTCCATGTGGTCTCGAGACCGGTTGGCTTCATGCGGTCTTGGGACCGTGTGACTCCATGCGGTCTCGGGACCAGTTGGCTTCATGCGGTCTTGGGACCGTTTGACTCAATGCGGTCTCGAGACCGATTGGCTTCATGCGGTCTTGGGACCGTTTGGATCCATGCGGTCTTGAGGCTGAGTTATTCTTTTATGATTTTTTTCGTGTTTTTCTGCATATATGAAAAGAAAAGGTTAGTCTGATGGTGTAATTACAAAAAAGGGTAATTTTGGGATTATGTATAACTGTAACTTAAAAAGAGTATGGAAAACTAAAGAAAAAGACTAAGATAATCGACTAAAATAGGAGGTTATCACCCCCCTAACTTAGAGTCTAGCTTGTCCTCAAGTTAGATAGAGCTGAGACATGTAATGGCGAGGCGATCTTATTAATTAGGATTTCCATACTCTTGCTTCAATTCTTAACCTGAGTTCCCCTGGGGTCATATCAAGTCTTATTGCTTGCCTTGTCTCTTTCAGATTTCGAGAGTTGCTTGGGTCTCAGGTTCTTTCCGTATCTCATAGTTCGCATTGGGACCACCTTTATTTTGTGCATGTTGTTGACTCTAATCAGCTTTATACCTCTCTAAAAGACCTACTGGAAGCTAGAGAGGGTATGAGGGTTGGATAAAGGCTTGAAGTGTAGCTCCCCCTTCAAGTGGGGGAGGGGCTGTCTATGCTTTTTAGGATCTCACTACCGGGCACGACACATCTGCCTTTATGAGGGCAGCTAAATGTACCGACCGGGTGAGTCCTGTATGAGCCTTTCATATATTTAGATACCTTAGGGTTCCACTACCGGGCACGACACATCTGCCTTTGTGAGGGCAGCGGAATGTGCCGGCCGGATGAAACCTTCATCGGTTCTATATATAGATCCTTATTCATGGCACAACTCTCATAATTTTATCCCTCTCTCTGGCTTTTATTCGATAACTCACAGGCTTGGGTTTTGTGATTTTGGGAATTTATTTTGGGCGGCCAAGCCTCTTTTATTTCGAAGAGAGGAAAGTTGTTCTTAGAGTTTTTTAACATGCACGTATTTGGTTTGTGGTCCACTTGTGGAACTTCTTGATTTGGAAGTTGCCTGATTCCCCTCTCATCCTTAAAAGCTTGGCTTATTTCTACCTTGATTTTGACCTGTGGAGAGTCAGATAAAGAATTGAAGCAAAATCATGGAATCGATAGTGGATGGAAATTGTTAAATTGCCATTAAATGTCTAAGTGCTATTTACTTTTGGGGACTATCATGATTCTAAGTTTAGTTGGGGTGACTTTATTTTTAAAAGAGTTAAGAAAAAAAGAGAAAGAGGGTTTTTAGAAAAAGAAGATACCTTGCCCTTGTCTAATGTACCCCCCCAGCTTATCACTCACTCTATCCTCAGAGTGTCAAAGTGATAGGGTGAGAGGTAATTAGGACAAGGGCTGCGGCTAAACTAAGTCGTGAGGTCATGGGTTGCCTCCCAAGTAGCGCCTTGGTTTAACGTCGCTGGCTCGACGAAACTGTAAAGCTGTTATGTTGTTGGCGTAGCATCTCTGATGTCAATGGTTTGTCGATGTATTTTGTCTTCCGGAGTGTAATATCTTTTTAATCGGTGCCCATTGATTGTCCTTTCTCCTCCGTTGTTGTCAATAATAATGGCAGCTCCAGTTGGGTAGATATGTTTTATAGTGAAGGGCCCAGACCATTTTGTTCTAAGTTTTCTGGGGAATAATTTGAGCTTGGAGTTGAATAGGAGCACTTTGTCACCAACAGCGATATCTTTTCTCTTAAGATGTCCATCGTTCCACATTTTTGTTTGCTCTTTATAGATTCTGGCACTGTGATAGGCTGTCATTCGGAGCTCTTCTAACTCCTGCAGCTGGAGTTGTCTGTTCTCCCCTACACTTTTAAGATCGAAGTTTAATTGCTTGATGGCCCACCAGGCTTTATGTTCCAGCTCGACTGGAAGATGACATGACTTCCCGTACACCAAGCGGAATGGAGTTGTTCTGATTGGTGTTTTGTAAGCAGTTTGGTATGCCCAGAGGGCATCGGGAAGTTTGATGGACCAATCAGTGCGGTTTTTATTCACCGTTTTTTCAAGAATCGCCTTTAACTGTCTATTGGATACCTCTACCTGGCCACTAGTTTGTGGGTGGTAAGGCGTGACAACTTTGTGATGGACTCCGTATTTTCTCGGTAACGCTTCAAAACTTCGTTCTAGGAAATGGGTTCCGCTATCTGATATGACCGTTCTCGGACTCCAAATCTCGGAAAAATAATATCTTTGAACAATTTGATAACAGGTTTGGAGTCGCTGGATATGGTGGGTACAGCTTCGACCCACTTTGAGACGTAATCCACTGCGACCAAAATGTAAGATAAGCCATATGATGAAGGGAAGGGGCCCATGTAGTCTACCCCCCATACATCAAAAAGTTCAATTTCCTGCCACATAGTGAGGGGCATTTCGTCCCTTTTTGATATGTTGCCCGAAAATTGGCATTTGTCACAGGCTTTCACGAAATCATAAGAGTCTTTTGATATGGTGGGCCAGAAGAAACCAGATTGTAAAACTTTTATGGCGGTTTTCTTGGTGCTCATATGCCCCCCCGTGGATCCGGAATGGCAATGTTCTAAGACTGGGGTTATTTCTTCTTCTGGCAGGCAGCGACAGAAAAGTCCATCGGCAAAGAGGTGGAACAAGTAGGGTTCGTCCCAGTGATAACGTTTTATGTCGTGAAGGAACTTCCTTTTATCCTGATATGAAGCAGATGGGTGGATAATCCCTGTGTCCAGATAATTAACGATATCAGCATACCAAGGGAAACTATGAGTGGCCTTCATAAGATGATCATCAGGAAGAGAATCCCTGATGGGGATTTTATCTTTTTCTTCAACCTCGATCCTACTGAGGTGATCGGCCACAACATTCTCCACGCCACTTTTATCTTTGATCTCCAAGTCGAATTCTTGAAGCATTAGCACCCAGCGGATAAGCCTGGGTTTGGCATCCTGTTTCTGAATCAAGTATCAGATGGCAGAATGGTCAGTGTAAACGATGACTTTAGAGCCAATCAGATAGGAGCGGAATTTTTCGAATGTGTAGATGATAGCCAGAAACTCTTTTTCCGTGGTGGTGTAGTTTTTCTGTGTTTCTTCTAGCGTTTTAGATGCGTAGTAGATGACATATGGTTTCTTATCGATCTGTTGTCCTAAAACAGCCCCTATGGCATAATCACTTGCGTCGCACATGATTTCGAAGGGTTGCGACCAGTCTGGAGCCCTTAGAATAGGTGCGGAGATTAACGCATCTTTAAGGGTGGAGAAACTTTGCATACACTCCTGATCGAAAATGAACTCGGTGTCTTTGGTCAGGAGTTGGGTCATGGGTTTAGCTATTTTTGAGAAGTCTTTGATGAATCTTCTATAGAATCCTGCATGACCCAGGAAAGCTCAGACTCCTCTTATGTCCTTTGGAGGTGACAGCTTTAAGATAACGTCGATCTTTGCTTTGTCAACCTCGATTCCCCTATCACTTACCCTATGTCCGAGGACGACACCCTTTGTTACCATGAAATGGCATTTTTCCTAGTTCAAGATAAGGTTCGTTTCCTCGCAGCGTTGCAGAACTCATTCAAGATTGATTAAACAGTTGTCGAAGGAGTCTCCGTAAACTGAGAAATCGTCCATAAAAACTTCCATAACGGATTCAGTTAACCCGGCGAAGATAGCGGACATACAGCGTTGGAAAGTGGCAGGAGCGTTACATAGCCCGAACGTCATTCTTCTGAATGCATATGTCCCAAAGGGACAGGTGAAGGTGGTTTTTTCTTGGTCCTTCGGGTGTATGGGTATTTGATAGAACCCGGAGTAACCATCAAGATAATAGAAATACTTTTGGTGAGCCAGGCGTTCCAGGACTTCATCAAGGAAAGGTAGAGGGTAGTGGTCCTTCCTTGTGGCTTTGTTCAACTTCCTATAATCAATGCACATTCGCCATCCTTTTACAATTCTGGTGGGCACTAGCTCATTTTTATCGTTGATCACTACAGTAGTGCCTCCTTTCTTTGGAACAACTTGAACCGGGCTGACCCACTGAGAGTCGGAGATAGGATAGATCATGCCAGCTTTGAGTAGTTTAAGGACTTCCAGATGAACTACCTCTTTCAGATTTGGGTTTAGTTTCCTTTGATGTTCACGAGAGGGTTTAAATTCTTCAACCATAGGAAGCATGTGCATGCACAGAGCTGGATTTACGCCTGTAAGGTCAGTTATTTTATATCCAATGACCTTTCTATGCTTCCTCAGCTTATCCAGAAGCCTTACTTCTTGATCTTTGGTAAGGGTGGAGCTGATGATGACCGGGCATAGCTCTTCCTCATCTAGGAAAACATATTTAAGCCCCGTAGGTAAAGTCTTCAATTCGGGGGCTTTTGGTGGTTCGGCTGCTTCTATAATAGTAACGGATTTAAGCTCTTCAAAAGTAGCTTTTGGCGCTTCTTCAATCTTTTCTAGATATTGGAGGCACTGCTGGACTAATTCATTAGCAGAAAATTCAACTTCCAGATTGATAAGAGCATTCTCAAGTTCGTCAATTGGCTCGGAAATTTCTAATTGCGACATTTGTTGAATTGCGTCTAAAAGGAAGACATCTTCTTGGATGTTGGGACCTTTCATGATATCAAGGACTCGGAATTGAATTGCTTCTTTCCCGAGCCTAAGAATGATGGTTCCAGCTTCGACGTCGATTAGCGCTCTGGCAGTATCTAGGAACAGCCTGCCGAAAATGATTGGGTATCTGAAGTCTTCTTTAATATCCATGATAACAAAATCACACGGAACGTAGGCATCCTTGCCTATCCTTACTGGGATGTCTTCAATGATTCCCAGCGGTGCGGTTATTATGGAGTCAGCTAGCTGAATAGTCATTGCTGTAGGTAGCAAATCGGTGAAACCCAAACGTTGGCACATTGAGTAAGGCATAATGGATATGCTGGCCCCAAGGTCAGCTAATCCTTTCTTTGTAGACGCGTTTCCAATGCAACATTGGATTCCGAAGGAACCTGGGTCCTTCTTCTTTTTGAGCAGTTTGTTTAAGATGATGTCAGAAGTGGTTTGAGAAAGCTTGACAGTTTCCTGCTCCTTGGTGATATACTTCCGTGATAGCAAGGTTTTGAGGTACTTTGCCCATGCTGGTACTTCGGACAGAGCGTCAAGGAGCGGGATGTCAATGTATAGTTTCTTCATTGCCTCCTTGAACCTATGAAACCTGGCATCCATTTTTGTTTCTTGCAGTCTGCCCGGATACAGAATCCTTGGTTTGAATTGCGGGACCTCGGGTTCTGTGGACACTTGTTCTTTGTTTTTGTCCTTTGTGCCTTCGGGGGATTTCTCAATTCCTTGATGCGAACTCTCTTTTGTCGTAAAAGTGGGCGTATCATCATCATCCAGGGTGATCTTGGTAGGTTCAGGGAGAATGCATCCCAACCTTGTGGTGACAGCATTCAACTGTTCATGTTTGTTTTGCCCATGCTTAGGATTTGGTTCAGGATGCCCAGCAAGCATACCTACTGGGGGCTTTAATTTTGCAGCAATCTGAGTGAGTTGAACTTCAACTGCTTTCTGCTGAGCCTGTTGGTTAGCAAGCATAGTTTGTTGCGATTGTAACAGTTGTCTTATCAATGATATTTTATCTTCTGGTTGGGTCAGAGTGTTTTTTAGAGGAATTTGTTGTTGAGATTGTTGCTGCGGTAGCGCCATCTGGGGTTGTTGAGTATGCAATTGCGGATGGAGTGGGGAATGAGTGTACTGGTAGTAGGCTATTTGGTTCCTAGGGTAGTTAGCCCTAGGGAAGTTGTTCCTGGAGTTCCCTTGATTTTGGTTGAAATTGTTTGAGAACCCAGGTGGTAGCCTACTATCAGATCCCCCCTGTGTCTGATGTTGCGGATTCGCAGTTCCAGAAGAGTTTCCATATTGAAATCCAGGATGATTTCTCAGTTGGTTGGGATTGTAGTAGACTTGTCGGGGAATAGTGTGGATGGAGTTGACTTGTTCTAGGATCTGATCTCCAGATTGGTCAGTGACAGGTTCATATGGTTGCGGTGGTGGATGTAGATCCATCATCACATTATATAACATACCGCAGGACAGAGTCGGATGGTCAGAAGAGTGACAAGCCTCACAGGATCCCGTGACGGCCTTAACTTGTTGTACTGAAGGGGCTTTCTTTTTGTCAATCTCTCCGAGAGAAGCCTCGAGAGCTTGTTGTTTATGAAGAATAGTTTGCAAGGCTTCAACTATTGCCTTCATTTCTACGGATTCTTCAGCTTTGAAAACCTTAAGAACACTTTTAACAGCTGACCGTCCCCAGTTGGACTGGTTTTCAGCTCCTAAAGTAACAATCTTCCATGCATCCTCATAGTTCTTCCTCATGAAGTTTCCTCCAGATGAGGAATCTAAGAATTGTTTAATATCATCGCTTACTCCCCGGTAAAAAGTTTCTATCAGTTGATTCTGTGAAATTCCATGATGGGGGCATTTGCGCAGAAGTTCTTTAAATCTTTCCCATGCCTCAGCAAGGGTTTCTCCAGGTAGTTGGGAAAAGTGATTGATTTGTCCTCTGATTTCATAGGTCAGTGCGGGTGGAAAGAACTTCTCTAAGAATTTTTCCTCCAGAGGGGCCCAAGTGGTTATTATGGGTTCTCTGTCCAATGAGTTGTACCAACTCAGGGCCCTCCCAGATAAGGTGAAGTGAAATAGGTGGAGCATTATCGCATCGAAAGCGATACCAGCTTGCGGGACCAGGCGGCATAATGCCTTAAACCTTTTCAAATGGTCCATGCGATCATCTCCTGAACCTCTAGAGAAGGAGATGCCTTGCATAATTTGGATCCACTGGGTCCGAATCTCAAAGTTTGGGATATTGATAATCGGAGGACGGACCGGGTGGTTGTCCTCATAGTTCTTCGGGACAACATAGTCCCTTAGTTTCTTGTTCCGTAACTCAAGCTGAGCAGCTTGGGTTGCTGCTTCAGTCTCCGCTCTTATGTGGGCTTGCTCTTCTGCACGTATCTCCGCTTGTATTTGGGCACGGGTGTCTGCGATGAGTTGTGCCCGTTATGCGGCGATGGCAGCATTTACCCTCTCCATTACCAAAGCAGCTTGGTTCTGTTCGTCAGCCATTTGTCTAGCGCGTTAGCGATTGAGACGGATTCGGCGGTGGAAACTTCTCTCTACCTCGAAGTCGAACTCCAGATCAGGGGAGAATCGGTGACTATGCGATGATTGGATGCACGTGTTCTACCTGAGCAGAGAAAAGGAGACACCTTTAGATAATAACAAAGAAATAAAAGTTTCAAGAGGATATAGAGTTATGATTAAAAAGAAAGTGTAAAATCCTAACCAACTAGAAAGGTACTAAGTGAAATAGCAACGTTCCGTTATCCCCAGCAACGGCGTCATTTTTTTATGGAGCTGGGACATATACCAAAATATTTTACTCTTCCGATCGGAGTCCCAAGGTGTGCACCAAAAACCCTAGAGAGGATTGATGTCTTCCCTAGGTTTACCTAGAACTGGTGCTTAGATAAATGCTCCAACCCCATAAGAGTATGGAAGCCTTATCGCAGTACAGATTTAGTATCGAACCCAAAAGACAACGGTCTTGTTGCAAGCAACAAGATGAAAAACGTATAGAACTTCACTTAGTCACTTACTAGCAGGTACTTATATCGAAAGTTGGATTTTGATGGTTTTAAACTAAGAACATAAAAAGTAAAGAAAGCAAGTAAAGTTAATGAGTTAAACTATGATAAAAATCACTAGGGTGTGATCGGTTTTTCACCTCCACTACACATCGATCAACACATGCAAAGCAAAACTTAACCTGCAAAAAGAGTTCAGTCAGTTAGTATCCTTGTAGACCTAGCCTCCTTTCGGATAATCTATCTACGAGAAGTGCGGGAATGTTGCAACGCCAGCCATTCCCGATCAAATGGTCACATTACTTTACATCATTCCCCTCGCAAAGTGTGTTCCTCGACTTACCAAGGTTGCACTTCCATACGTCAACTGATTCCATTTCATAGTATGAAAGTGCAACGGATGATAGTGAGTTTACTCCACTTCTTGAGATACACTTCTGGATACCGAAACAGATGCATGGTGGATACATGCACCAAGAACCAACATGCAAACGAGTTTCGAATCTAATAGTACAAACGTAGACAATTCATACTAAAAGATAAAAGATAACACAAGTTGGAGATCAAGCAACGAGTATTCATTAATCGTTTGATGTTGAACTGATAGAGATAAGAACTCTACATTACAACCTAAGGATTACATTTTACATGATATGAAAGTATGGGTAGCGGGGCTACTCCCCGCACCCTAGTGAAGAAGACTACTCCCTCATGACTAAGACCAAGAAGGAGGCGAGAAGAGAGAGAGAGCATCATCCCCACAAAGGAGGGAGGAAAGTCAACCCCTTGGAGAGAGAGAGAAACGATCCACCAGTCTTCGTAGGTTGCACAATGAGGAGGTCTCCCCTTCCCGCCTTCTTGGCGAAGAAGGAGAAAGCAGCTTCAGGATGGAGTATGGATCTCAGACTGACATCCCAGGGCGGAGGATGGAAGTGGCAGGAGCTCTGGAATGATTGGGTCAGCCTTTGGACATCTGAGACTTGTTTGAGACCTTTTGAATGAGGACCCTTGGGGTCTTATTTATAGGCCTTAAGTGAAGTCCAAACGGTTTGGAGACCGTTTGGACCTTAAGACCATTTGGGGCCTCAAGACTGTTTGGACCGTGAGACCGTTTTGCTTCATGTGGTCTTGGGACCGTTTGAACTCCATGCGGTCTCGGGACCGTTTGGCTTCATGCGGTCTTGGGACCGTTTGAACTCCATGCGGTCTCGGGACCGTTTGGCTTCATGCGGTCTTGGGACCGTTTGAACTCCATGCGGTCTCAGGACCGTTTTGCCTCATGCGGTCTTGGGACCGTTTGAACTCCATGCGGTCTCAGGACCGTTTGGCTTCATGCGCTCTTGAGACCGTTTGAACTCCATGTGGTCTCGGGACCGATTGGCTTCATGCGGTCTTGGGACCGTTTGAACTCCATGCGGTCTCGGGACCGTTTGGCTTCATGCGGTCTTGGGACCGTTTGAACTCCATGCGGTCTCGAGAACGTTTGGCTTCATGCGGTCTTGAGACCGTTTGACTCCATGCGGTCTCGAGACCGTTTGGCTTCATGCGGTCTTGAGACCGTTTGACTCCATGCGGTCTCGAGACTAGTTGGCTTCATGCGGTCTTGGGACCGTGTGACTCCATGCAGTCTCAGGACCAGTTGGCTTCATGTGGTCTTGGGACCGTTTGACTCCATGCGGTCTCGAGACTGATTGGCTTCATGCGGTCTTGGGACCGTTTGGATCCATGCGGTCTTGAGGCTGAGTTATTCTTTTATGATTTTTTTGGTGTTTTTCTGCATATATGAAAAGAAAAGGTTAGTCTGATGGTGTAATTACAAAAAAGGGTAATTTTGGGATTATGTACAAGTTTAACTTAAAAAGAGTATGGAAAACTAAAGAAAAAGACTAAGATAATCGACTAAAATAGGAGGTTATCATTCCCACACTCCAAGGTATAACCTAGAGTTAATCCTTCCATGTCATCCCTTCAAAATTAGGGTTTACTATTCATCCGACATGTCACAACCCTAGAATTAGGGTTTACTATCCACTTCCCAGTGAATAGGGCTCATAGCATTACAATGTATGAGATAACCATCTTTGATGCCTTCAAATTAGGTTAAGATTCATCAATTATCATAATTAGGGTTTTCATGATCTCACATAGGTGGATCATACCCTGATCATGCACATTTATGTACATTGAAGGTACTTTAGTTGAATTACAACTATATAAGGGACCCTCTCTCTCTCCTCTTACCATTAGATAGAGATTACATCTCTCTAGATTAAGTTAGGTCACGTCTCCATTGATTATCTTGAGCTAAGTCACCATCATCATGTTATTAGGGTTTTGATTAAACAAGGTGTCATCTACTTGAACCCTTTAAGGGCACATTGGTAAATACACCACTATCTCTCATCATGGTTCAATCTATTAACTACTTAGCCCCTTCATGTCTTAGGGTACCATTAGGGTTTGTATTAGACCACCATTGAACCAATTGAACCTTCAAAACATTAAGCAATTATAACCCAAAAGGTCTCCAAACGATTACACACTTCAACCTCCAAACGGTCGTGAGACCATTTGGGGGCGTTGATCGTTTGGCTAGGGTTGACTTCCAAACCGTTTGGACTTGGTCACCCTCAAGACAGTTTGAATTTAAATGGTCTTGAGACCGTTTCAAATCGTTGACTGTTTGGATGTGTTGACTTTGAAACTGATTGGATGAAACGACCTTGAGATTGATTGGACCAAACGACCATGAGATCGTTTGAGCCCAAACTGTCTTGAGACCGTTTGACCCCAAATGGTCTTGAGACCGTTTGGCCCCTGAGACCATTTGGATTCAAACGGTCTGGAGACCGTTTGGTCCAAATGGGCTCAAAATTGCATGGACCTCAAAGGTGATCCAAAGGTTGTAATTGATTAGGGTTTTCCATATTGAAGCCTCTAATTGGCCACATCTTTGCTAGTCACTTGTCAATTGAGTTAATTTGGGTTACCCTTAACTAATTGGACATCCAATTGACCCTCAATTGCTAACAAATTGGGGTTGAAACCGATTGAATTAGGGTTTATAAGCAATTGCCCATCAACATTGATAATCAGGAGTCTAATTGAAGTTGAACCTATCAATTGGCACTCAATTGGGCACAAATTTGGCCCAAACGGTCTTGAGACTGTTTGGACACCCTCCAAACGGTCTTGAGACCGTTTTCCCGAAGTTTCACCAAAATCTAGGTCAAGTTGATGCGGGTTGAACCCTAATTAGGTCTAAAATCAACACTTTTATTCAATTCATCAACCTACTTTGATTGGACCTTCAATTAATCAAATTGCCTTAACCCTAGACCTCCAAACGGTCTTGGGTTGTCACCAAACGGTCTTGAGATCGTTTGAGTGAACCCCCAAATGGTCTTGAGACTGTTTGGGCCCTTCAACCCAAAGTTCACCAAAATTGGTCATTGAAATCAGCAATTTCAACCGATTAGGGTTTAGAGGGTTGAGGTGCCTTCAACTTGTGATTGGTTTGCAATTAGGTTTCAATTATTTGGAGTTATTTAATTCAACATGTGTACAACAGACCTCCAAACGATCTTCCCTTGGTCAACCCTACCAAACGGTCTTGGGACCGTTTGATTCCAAACGGTCTTGCAAGACCGCATGAAATGAAACGGTTGTGAGACCATTTGATTTCAAATGGTTTGCAAACCGTTTGGCAAAATGGTCCAAAGTCGTTTGGTAAAGTTACCTAGGTATTCACACCCATTGTCTTCAACCTCAAGACAGGTCGGTTTCTCCATGGATTTGCTTCCAAGAAGGCAAGGAAGGTTGGGGAAGAAGAAGTACTAACCGAGCTAGAAGATGGTCTCTTCTTACCTTGGAACAAGTTGGTCGTCTCCTCTAACTCCCAAGCTCTGCCTTGGATGGACCAAACACGGTGGCAAAAGAAAGAATGAAGGGGTACGTTCACTTATTGCAAGGAGGGTGGTTTATATAGCTAGGACTAGTTTCATCACAAGGACCCCTAGTTTTCCCCATTTCTCATCTAGGTCCCTCCTTTCTTCCTTACACGTCTCTCCTCCTTCTCTAGGTGAAAAACTTATTAAAAAAAGGGCCCAAAGGCAAGGAAAGGTCGTCTTATCATTAGGGTACACCTACATAGGGGTCTCTTACTTGTAACTTGGTGAGTCTATTACAAGGGTTATTTATCTTTCCTGATTAATCAATTGAAGTGACGTTTTTCATCATTTCTACTCTAAATGATGTCAAGAGTCACACAAGATATTCTATAAGATGTAATTTGCAAGTTGCACCCCACATTTTGGGTAAATTGCACTTTACACCAAAATTAGGGTTTCAAGCACAAAGATTGCTCCACAAGCTGCATCTTGATGCCCAAGCTTGAAGAATCCATCATGCCTCATCATATTCATCCATATGATGTCTCATCTTCAGAGGAACACCTCAACATGTGAAAATTGCAAGTTAACCCCTCTGATTGGGTACTTTGCACATAGGTCCCTGCATTACAAAACAATACTAAAACTTGTTTAAAAAGGACAGAAAAGAGAATGTATGTTCCTCAGGAACTTAATTACATGCCAGGGGGATAATCACAAGCGTTTAATTACATATTTAAGCAAAACTCCTAGGGTTAACTTATAACCCAGGTCAGGGATGTTACAAATCATCCACCCCTTACAAGGATTTCATCCCCGAAATCGATAAGACATATTATTAGAAAAGAACAGGGTATCTCCTCCTCATTTCTTCCTCTAGTTCCCAAGTGGCTTCTTCAACACCACAATGATTCCAGAGGACTTTCACAAGACTTATATCTTTCTTATTTAACTTTTTAATTCTATTATCAAGGATCGATACTGGTCCTTCCTCAGAAGTTATATCATCATTCAATTCTACCTCCATAGGTTGTAGAACTGACTCTGTTTCCGGGTGACATTTCCTCAACATAGAAATGTGAAACACAGGGTGTAACTTCTGCAACACTGGGGGTAACTCTAGTCTATAGGCTACCTTTCCAACCCGTTCAATGATTGGATAAGGCCCCATAAACCTAGGAGCTAACTTTCCCTTCCTTCCGAACCTCAGAACTCCTTTCCAAGGCGAGACTTTGAGATACACCCTGTCTCCAACCTGGAACTCTAAGGGTCTACGACGTTTATCGGCATACGACTTCTGCCTATCATGTTTGGTCTTAATCTGTTGTTGAATTACTTTGATCTTCTCTGTAGTCTGCTGCACAAGTTCAGGGCCTAACAACTGATATGCACCAGTTTCATACCAACATACTAGTGATCTACAACGTCTACCATACAAGGATTCATAAGGTGCCATATCAATGCTATGCTGATAGCTATTGTTATAGGCAAACTCTATCAAGATCAGGTGTAGGTCCCAACTCCCGGTAAACTGGAGAACACATGCTCTCAACAAGTCCTCCAAGGTCTATATAGTCCTTTCCGACAGCCCATCAGTCTTTGGGTGAAAGGTTGTACTAAACCTTAACTGGGTGCCTAAGGCCCTATGCAGTCGTTCCCAAAAACGACTCGTAAACTGGGGACCTCTATCTGATACTATGGTAATTGGACCTCCGTGCAGACGTACTATCTCCTCAACATACAACTGTGCCAACTTCTCAACAGAATAGGTTGTTTTGATAGGTAAGAAGTGCGCTGTCTTTGTCAACCTATCAACAATTACCTAGATGGAATCATGTCCTTTGCTTGTCCTGGGTAGGCCAACTATAAAGTCCATGGTCACATGGTCTCACTTCCACTGTGGATGGGTAAAGGCTGCATTGTCCCTGCAGGCTTCTGGTGTTCAGCTTTAACCTGCTGACACACATGACACCTTAGAACAAACTCTGCAACATCCTTCTTCATCCCTGGCCACCAATACATATCTTTCAAATTTTGATACATCTTGGTGCTCCCTGGATGCATAGCGTACATCAAAGAATGAGCTTCTTCCAGGACTAACTTCCTCAAGTTATCCACATCCGGTACTATCATCCTCCCATGATAGCATGCCACCTGGTCCTCTGAGTCATGGAAACCATCTCTTTTCCCATCACCATACTCCGACCTAATCTGCTGAACCGCACCATCAACTAGTTGTGCCTCTCTAATCTTCTCTCTTAGGGTGGGTTTGATATGCATCTCATCCAACAACCCAGCTAACCACGATACTTTCAACTGTACATTATCCTGCCTGAAAGAGATGAGCATATCTCTCCTAGGGCATACCAAAGAGTTTAGATGCGCCCTATTAGAGGATGGTGTTGCTGATTTCCTACTCAGAGCATCTGCAATTGCATTGGCCTTCCCCGGATGGTAATCTATGGTACAATCGTAGTCCTTGATTAACTCCATCAAGCGATGTTGCCTCATGTTAAGTTCATGTTGTGAGAAGATGCACTTAAGATTCTTGTGATCAGTGAAAATCTTGAACGTCTCTCCGTAGAGATAGTGTCTCCAGATCTTCAAGGCATGAACTACAGCTGCTAACTCCAGATCGTGTGTCGGATAGTTCTCCTCGTGTTTCTTAAGCTGTCGGGAAGCAAAAGAAATCACCTGCTTATCCTGCATCAACACACATCTGAGTCCATTCTTGGAGGCATCACAGAAAACTACATATCCCTTGCCTTGCTCAGGTAGTACAAGTACAGATACACTTGTCAACCTTTCCTTCAACAGCTGAAAAGACTGCTGACACTTATCACTCCAGACAAAGGGAACATCCTTCTGGGTCAACTTCGTCATGGGTAGGGCTATGGAATTGAAGTTCTTAATGAACCTCCGGTAATAGCCGGCTAAACCCAAGAAACTATGAACTGCCGTCGGTGTCTTCGGTTGTTCCCATTGTAGAACAGATTCTACCTTTTTGGGGTTAACACGAATTCCCGAGGCCGATATCACATGTCCGAGAAAGGATACCTCCGACAACCAAAACTCACACTTGCTGAACTTAGCATATAGCTTATGTTCTCTCAGCAAGGTCAAAGCTTGGAGAAGGTGTTGTTCATGCTTCCGAGCATCTCTACTATAGATCAGAATGTCATCAATGAAAACGACAATGCACTGATCGAGAAAGGGTCAGAAGATTCTATTCATCAGTTCCATGAATGCAGTTCGTGCATTAGTCAGTCCAAACGACATAACTGTAAACTAATAGTGACCATACCTTGTCCTAAAGGCAGACTTGGGTATGTCACTATCCTTAATACGAAGTTGATGATAACTAGACCTCAAGTCTATCTTCGAGAAAATGGACACACCACGTAACTGGTCAAAGAGATCATCAATCCTCGACAGAGGGTACTTATTCTTTATTGTCACTTTATTAAGTTGCCTGTAATCAATGCATAGCCGCATTGATCTGTCTTTCTTTTTAACAAACAAGACCGGAGCACCCCAAGGTGAAGTGATCGGTCGGATGAAACTCTTCTTAAGCAACTCTTGAAGTTGTTTCTTGAGTTCTGCCATTTCAGCAGGCGCCATCCTATACGGTGTCTGAGCTATGGGTTGTGTACCTGGGATCAAATTGATTTCAAAGTCAATTTCCCGAGGCGGTGGTACACCAGGAAGGTCTTCAGGGAATACGTCTTCGAATTCCCTGACAACAGGAACTTCAGCAAGGGTGGGACTCTCCATGGTGGTATCTACCACATGGGCCAAGAATGCATAACATCCTTGCCTCATCAGCTTCTCATCAACCAAAGATGACACTAAACATGTGGATAGAATCTTTCTCTCTCCTTGAAAGATCTAGGTGTCACTATCATCAGCAAACATAGCCTGCTTGGATTCACAATATAAGACAACCCTATACCTTTCCAAGGTATCCATACCAAGGATTATATCAAATCCTTGCATCTCAAGTGGTATAAGATCCACTTTAATGCGATGATCAGAAAAGAAGAAGATACAAGGAGAGCATACCTCCTGCAAAACAGCAAACCCTCTCAACAGAGTCTCAAGCAACAGACTATCTGCCCTATGATTAACTATCATATTGCAGTCACGAATCACTCTCCGAGTGATAAAGGAGTGCGTAGCACCCGGGTCAATCAAAATAGATACTATACAAGATTTAGACATATCAGAATATAATAGTTCCATCTGACCTGTCACAACCCATGGATCGACCACTGCATCTGGAGGGTTCATAGCATAGAACCTCGTTGTCGCCTGAGTTTGAGTTGGTGCTGACGATCCCGCTTGGGACGCTTGTCCACGTCCCCTAGCTACTCCCTGGAACTGCCTCCTCTGGGATCCCTACTGACTCTGCCTACGAGGCTGTGTCACACTGACAGGCTTAGACCTGCAGTCCTTCATCAGATGTCCAACCTTCCCACAGTTGTAGCAGCTTTTGTCTTGCTGTGGTCTAGGTGGCCCTGTGACCGACATTGATGCTGAACTGTGAGTCTCTTGTGGCGGTAGACTCCATCCTCTACCTCTACATGGGGACCACTGTGTCTAAGACCTAGATCTGGGTGGTGGAGGGTTAGGTGCAGAGGATCTAGGCTTCTTAAAGTCTCTAGATGAAGATGCCTGGAACTGCATATATCTCTTGTGGGTTTGCCTCTTCTCAACTACTGATCTTTCTATCCTTCGAAATGACTCAACGAAGGTAGCAAATCTTTCTCGGCTCTCTATAGCAGACACGGGAGTAGATAAGTCGACATTCAAACCCTTCTCAAACCTCCTGATGCTTTCCCATTATGTGGCATCCATGTGCGGACAGAACCGCAAAAGCTCCATGAACTTAGCATCGTACTCACTAACGTTCATCATACCCTGTCTCAATCTCTCGAACTGAGAGATCTTCTCATCTGAAAAGGTCTTTGGGAAGTATCGGTTAACAAACTCCCGAAGGAAATCTTCCCATGAAACCTCTACTACATGCCTCTTCTTCTCTTCCATGTTCCACCAGTGACCAACACTTCCTTTGAGAAGATAGACAACATGTCTCACCTTCTCAGCTTCGGGGATGGTTAGGATTCTGAAAGCCTTCTCCAACTCGGTTAAACACATATCTGCATCTGCGGGGTCAGTTGTGCCAAAGTATTCGGTCGCTCCGACTCTGTGAAGTCACTCGAACGTCTTCCCAATACTTTGTCCTTCATGCTGAGCAGGTGCCCTAGGTGTAGGCATGGGCATCCTGTCAGTGATACGTGTCATGGAAGCCAGGAACTGCCCAAACATAGCTTGAACCGCTGGGTTTTCCATATCAACTGGGTCAAACGGGGGTGGTTGTACATGTGGCTCAGATAAGTGCTGCTCTATTTATAGGTTCCTTGCACCATCTCGGGGTGCAGCCACGCTACTCTCGCCATCAGACTCCTCATGTGGCTCAGACTTCCTTATATATCTTCTTCTCCTGGGGAGCATAAGACTCTATTAGATAAGAAGGAATACTAGGGATAGACTCGACATCCTAAGTCCTATGTCTCTGTAGACTCAGCGAACCTAGAGCTCTGATACCACTTAATTGTAAGCTCTGATCTCCAAAACACAAGATAAACTTAGCGGAAATGATTCGATTAACAGCAGAATGCAAAAAATCACGAAAAATTAAAACTTTTCTAGAAAAGCTCTTGAAAACATGAAACTCCATTCATAAAAGTACGATAAACAGTTTACATCTTTGTTAAGTCACTTTTTGAGTGAGCATTTAGAACCATGTACAAATCTCAAGACTGCCAAAATTCAAAATCTCAGATCATCTAACTCCCAGGACCTGAGTGTACAGAGATGACATAAGACTTCTAATTAACAACTGGACAGCCAAGGTATCCACCTGAGGCTCACTGCTGCCCCTGATGCTGCTGTTGCTGATCTCCTGCGGACTGGTTCCTTCGTCCACGACGACCACCTAAAAGGTTGAAGTCTACGGGGTGAGACAATTACAAATAATTGTCCTAGCGAGAGTTATAACTCTTCGCCAGAAGCTTGCTAGAAAAAGGAAACAACATAAGCAAGGTAGTTTATCCTGCAAAAGCAAACTTAAGAGTAGATAGAGCAGCAATTACTTCTATGTAGAAATATGAAGAACATGTATGCTAAATATGCAACTGAACCATCATATTCAAAGTAGTATCAAGCATTGTTTCTCGTGGTTCAACCTAAGCAAATATGCTACTCGGCTGATTACGTTTTACATACAACATTATGCCCTGTGGAGATGAGCTATACCGCTCATACTCCAACCGACCACTATTAAGTCGCCTCGGTATCATACTAGGTCATCGAAAGAGCCAGATTCTCATGACCTCATCTTCCTCAGTCAGGTTGAGGATCAACATGTAGGACATCTAGTGTCTCTGCTACTATAGCTCACCAGGGTATTCTGGTCCTTCTCTATTAGAGTCATAGTGGCATTTTGTACTCTCTTCACCATCGAAATATTTCATGCTTATCTTCATCGATGTGGCATAACAGATTCCTCGGGTGATTAGTGATACATCATCCCGGCATAAACACATAGTGTAGTGCTGATGGATTATGATGCATCTACATCAACCCCTACACTAGGACGTAAGGATATTCGCGTCCATATACCCCCACATACTCAAAAGTATGCGCTCTAGGAGTTCCCTTAGGAACACCTATTTCACCATCATTTTAACACCTGACAATGATGGATCTATGATCAGGGCTCTACATGATATGGTTATACTTGATTAGTTAGGTACATTTCAGTATTCTTTTATCATCAAGCAAGTTACCGAACATTCAATTACAAAAATTGCTAAAACAGAAGAATACTAAATGTAACAAATTCATCTCACATCAGTTACCAGATGGATATCAGTTCTTAATCACCTTCTCACTATGATTTAAGAACACGGGCAATCAACCCTTGGGATCATCATAACACTTTCTATCAGATAGCATATAATCATCAAGTCATCTATTATTCATGACCTTGAATGAAGCAATGTGGCATTCATATATCATAAGTGTTTTCATGGAATAAAACATCATAACCCTTACCTGGCTATGATCACCTCTTGACATGAATCTGCATGACTAAAATAATTGAGAACATGCATAAATAATAGTATAAGCACAATACCAAAATTCTTCAATATATTTGCACAACACCACGGTCGTGCCTCCTTGCACGGTCGTGCAGGGGGAAGCTACCACGACCGTGCTCCTTAGCACGGTCGTGCTGGTATCAACATACCTCAACTGATTCTAGGGTTTAGTGCTTTTCCACTTCAAACAAGGTTATCAACCCTTTTAATTCACAAGGCATGAAGGTTCTTCACTTATATTTCATTCATAAGGTCCCATACTCCAAGGTATAACCTAGAGTTAATCCTTCCATGTCATCCCTTCAAAATTAGGGTTTACTATTCATATGACATGTCACAACCCTAGAATTAGGGTTTACTATCCACTTCCCAGTGAATAGGGCTCATAGCATTACAATGTATGAGATAACCATCTTTGATGCCTTCAAATTAGGTTAACATTCATCATTTATCATAATTAGGGTTTTCATGATCTCACATAGGTGGATCATACCCTAATCATGTACATTTATGTACATTGAAGGTACTTTAGTTGAATTACAACTATATAAGGGACCCTCTCTCTGTCCTCTTACCATTATATAGAGATTACATCTCTCTAGATGATGTTAGGTCAAGTCTCCATTGATTATCTTGAGTTAAATCACCATCATCATGTTATTAGGGTTTTGATTAAACAAGGTGTCATCTACTTGAACCCTTTCAGGGCACATTGGTAAATACACCACTATCTGTCATCATGGTTCAATCTATTAACTACATAGCCCCTTCATGTCTTAGGGTACCATTAGGGTTTGGATTTGACCACCATTGAACCAATTGAACCTTCAAAACGTTAAGCAATTATAACCCTAAAGGTTTCCAAACGATTACACACTTCAACCTCCAAACTGTCCTAAGACCGTTTGGGGGCGTTGACCGTTTGGCTAGGGTTGACTTCCAAACGTTTGGACTTGGTCACCCTCAAGGCCGTTTGAATTTAGACGGTCTTGAGACTATTTCAAATCGTTGACCGTTTGGATGTGTTGACTTTGAAACCGATTGGATGAAATGACCTTGAGATCGATTGGACCAAACGACCTTGAGATCGTTTGAGCCCAAACAGTCTTGAGACCATTTGGCCCCAAATGGTCTTGAGACCGTTTGGATTCAAATGGTCGGGAGACCGTTTGGTGCAAATGGGCTCAAAACCACATGGACCTCAAAGGTGATCCAAAGGCTATAATTGATTAGGGTTTTCCATGTTGAAGCCTCTAATTAGCCACATCTTTGCTAGTCACTTGTCAATTGAGTTAATTAGGGTTACCCTTAACTAATTTTACATCCAATTGACCCTCAAATGCTAACCAATTGGGGTTGGAACCGATTGAATTTGGGTTTAAAAGCAATTACCCATCAACATTGATAATCAGGAGTCTAATTGAAGTTGAACCTATCAATTGGCACTCAATTGGGCCGAAACTTGGCCCAAACTATCTTGAGACCATTTGGACACCCTGCGAACGGTCTTGAGACCGTTTTCCCACAGTTTCACCAAAATCTAGGTCAAGTTGATGCGGGTTGAACCCTAATTAGGTCTAAAATCAGCACTTTTATTCAATTCATCAACCTACTTTGATTGGACCTTCAATCAATCAAATTGCCTTAACCCTAGACCTCCAAACGGTCTTGGGTTGTCACCAAACGGTTTTGATATCGTTTGAGTGAACCCCCAAATAGTTTTGAGACCGTTTGGGCCCTTCAACCCAAAGTTCACCAAAATTGGTCATTGAAATCAACAATTTCCACCGATTAGGGTTTAGAGGGTTGAGGTGCCTTCAACTTGTGATTGGTTTGCAATTAGGTTTCAATTCTTTGGAGTTATTTAATTCAACATGTGTAAAACAGACCTACAAACAATCTTCCCTTGGTCAACCCTACCAAACGGTCTTGGGACCGTTTGATTCCAAACGGTCTTGCAAGACCGCATGAAATCAAACGGTTGTGAGACCGTTTGATTTCAAATGGTTTGCAAACCGTTTGGACCAAATGGTCCAAGGTCGTTTGGTAAAGTTACCTAGGTATTCACGCCCATTGTCTTCAACCTCAAGATAGGTCGGTTTCTCCATGGATTTGCTTGCAAGAAGGCAAGGAAGGTTGGGGAAGAAGTACTAACTACTACATGCAAGAACAAGTATATGCATTAAGAAAGAAAGAGGTTTAGAGATATAAAACCCGCATTATGGTCGTTCCTAGAGCTCCAAGCTTCCAAGCTCTCAAGTCTTTAATGGCACCTTGAGCTCCACTGGTCGGCCAAAGACGTTTCTCCAAGGAAAGGTTGGGGAAGATCGGCTAGAACAAGAAACCTAAGTGAGATAACCACAAAACCAACCTTATAATCCACTTTCCTCCATGAAACCAAGCTAGAAGATGGTCTCTTCTTACCTTGGAACAATTTGGTCGTCTCCTCTAGCTCCCAAGCTCTGCCTTGGACGGACCAAACAAGGTGGCAAAAGAAAGAATGAAGGGGTACGCTCACTTGTTGCAAGGAGGGTGGTTTATATAGCTAGGACTAGTTTCATCACAAGGACCCCTAGTTTTCCCCATTTCTCATCTAGGTCCCTCCTTTCTTCCTTGCACGTCCCTCCTCCTTCTCTAGGTGAAAAACTTATTAAAACAAGGGCCCAAAGGCAAGGAAAGGTCATCTTATCATTAGGGTACACCTACATAGGGGTCTCTTACTTGTAACTTGGTGAGTCTATTACAAGGGTTATTTATCTTTCTGGATTAATCAATTGAAGTGCCATTTTTCATCATTTATACTATAAATGATGTCAAGAGTCACATAAGATATTCTAGAAGATGTATTTTACAAGTTGCACCCCACATTTTGGATAAATTGCACTTTATAGGAAAATTAGGGTTTCAAGCACAAAGATTGCTCCACAAGCTGCATCTTGATGCCCAAGCTTGGAGAATCCATCAAGCCTCATCATATTCATCCTAATGATGTCTCATCATCAGAGGAACTGTAACATCCCTGAACTGGGTTATAAGTTCACCCTAGGAGTTTTGCTTAAATATGTAATTATACGCTTGTGATTATCCCCCTGACATGTAATTAAGTTCCTGAGGAACATACATTCTCTTTTCTGTCCTTTTTAAAACAATGTTTTAGTATTGCTTTATAATGCAGGGACCTACGTGCAATTTACCCAATCAGAGAGGTTAACTTGCAATTCTCACATGTTGAGGTGTTCCTCTGATGATGGGACATCATGTGGATGAATATGATGAGGCATGATGGATTCTCCAAGCTTGGGCATCAAGATGCAGCTTGTGGAGCAATCTTTGTGCTTGAAACCCTAATTTTGGTGTAAAGTGCAATTTACCCAAAATGTGGGGTGAAACTTGTAAAGTACATGTTCTAGAATATCTTGTGTGACTCGTGACATCATTTAGAGTAGAAATTATGAAAAATAGCACTTCAATTAATTAATCAGATAAGATAATAGCCTTTGTATTAGAATCCCCAAGTTATAAGTAAGAACTACCTATGTATGTGCACCTTAATGATAAGATGACCTTTCCTTGCCTTTGGACCCTTGTTTCAATAAGTTTTTCACCTAGAGAAGGAGGAGGGACGTGCAAGGAAGAAAGGAGGGACCTAGATGGGAAATGGAGAAAACTAGGGGTCCTTGTGATGAAACTAGTCCAAGCTATATAAACCACCCCCTTTGCAAACAAGTGAACGTACCCCTTCTTTCTTTCTTTTACCACCTTGTTTGGTCCGTCCAAGGCAGATCTTGGGAGCTAGAGGAGACGACCAACTTGTTCCAAGGTAAGAAGAGACCATCTTCTAACTTGGTTTCATGGAGGAAAGTGGATTATAAGGTTGGTTTTGTGGTTATCTCACTTAGGTTTCTTGTTCTAGCCGATCTTCCCCAACCTTTTCTTGGAGAAACGTCTTTGGCCGACCAGTGGAGCTCAAGGTGCCATTAAATACTTGAGATCTTGGAAGCTTGTAACTCTAGGAATGACCATAAGGCGGGTTTTATATCTCTAAACCTCTTGCTTTCTTAATGCATATAGTTGTTCTTGCTATGAGTAGTTAGTTCTTCTTCTTCCCCAACCTTCCTTGCCTTCTTGCAAGCAAATCCATGGAGGAACTGACCTGTCTTGAGGTTGAAGACAATGGGAGTGAATACCTAGGTAACTTTACCAAACGACCTTGGACCATTTGGTCCAAACGGTTTGCAAACCGTTTGAAATCAAACGGTCTCACAACCGTTTGATTTCATGCGGTCTTGCAAGAACGTTTGGAATCAAACGGTCCCAAGACCGTTTGGTAGGGTTGACCAAGGGAAGTCCATTTGGAGGTCTGTTTTACACATTTTGAATTAAACAACTCCAAAGAATTGAAACCTAATTGCAAACCAATCACAAGTTGAAGGCACTTCAACCCTCTAAACCCTAATCGATTGAAATTGCTGATTTCAATGACCAATTTTGGTGAACTTTAGGTTGAAGGGACAAAACGGTCTCAAGACCATTTGGGGGTTCACTCAAACGGTCTCAAGACCGTTTGCTGACAACCCAAGACCGTTTGGAGGTCTAGGGTTAAGGCAATTTGATCAATTGAAGGTCCAATCAAAGTATGTTGATGAATTGAATAAAAGTGATGATGTTAAACCTAATTAGGGTTCAACCCACATCAACTTGACCTAGATTTTGGTGAAACTTTGAGAAAATGGTCTCAAGACCGTTTGGAGGGTGTCCAAATGGTCTCAAGACCGTTTGGGCCAAGTTTGGGCCCATTTGAGTGCCAATTGATAGGTTCAACTTCAATTAGACTCCTGATTATCAATGTTGATGGTTAATTGATTATAAACCCTAATTCAATCGGTTTCAACTCCAATTGGTTAGCAATTGAGGGTCAATTGGATGCCCAATTAGTTAAGGTTAACCCTAATTAACTCAATTGACAAGTGATTAGCAAAGATGTGGCCAATTGGAGGCTTCAACATGGAAAACCCTAATCGATTACAGCCTTTGGATCACCTTTGAGGTCCATGCAGTTTTGAGCCCATTTGGACCAAACGGTCTCAAGACCATTTCAATCCAAACGGTCTCAAGACCGTTTGGGGCCAAATGGTCTCAAGACTGTTTGGGCTCAAACGATCTCAAGGTCGTTTGGTCCAATCGATCTCAAGGTCATTTCAATTCATGCGGTTTCAAGGTCGTTTCATCCAATCAGTTTCAAAGTCAACACATCCAAACGGTCAACATTTTGAAATGGTCTCAAGACCGTTTAAATTCAAATATTCTTGAGGGTGACCAAGTCCAAACGGTTTGGAAGTCAACCCTAGCCAAACGGTCAACGCCCCCAAACGGTCTCAGGACCGTTTGGAGGTTGAAGTGTGTAATTGTTTGGAGACCTTTAGGGTTGTACTTGCTTGATGATTTGAAGGTTCAATTGGTTCAATGGTGGTCTAATCCAAAACCTAATGGTAGCCTAAGACAGTAAGGGGCTAAGTAATTAATAGATTGAACAATGATGTGAGATAGTGGTGTATTTACCAATGTGCCCTTAAAGGGTTCAAGTAGATGACACCTTGTTTAATCAAAACCCTAATGACATGATGATGGTGGCTTAGCTCATGAAAATCAATGGTGATTTGACCTAACTTAATCTAGAATGATGTAATCACCATCTATTAGTAAGAGGAGAGAGAAGGTCCCTTAAATAGTTAAAATTCGAATAAAGTACCTTCAATATACATTAATGTGCATGATTAGGGTATGATCCACTTATGTGAGATCATGAAAACCATAATTATGATAATTGATGAATCTTAACCTAATTTGAATGCATCAAGGAAGGTAATCTCATACATTGTAGTGGTATGAGCCCATTTCACTGGGAAGTGAATTGTAAACCCTAATTCTAGGGTTGAGACATGTTGATTGAATAGTAAACCCTAAATGAGGATGATGCGATGAATGTTATTTCTGCTTTATAAATTGTTGACCTGGAGATGAATTGTTTATTATTATCAGTTGAATTGATAATGCAGGTCCTTATGAGAGGAATAATCATGACCAGGTAAGGGTTATGACAATATATTCACTGAAAGCATGTTTTAGGCTTTGTGGACAGTGACTTATTTTATGTTGCCTAAGTTATGTGGCACACATGAGAATGATGGGCTGTGAGAGCCATGAGTAACATCAAGGTCTTGCTAATTAGATGACCTGTGATGAATTGACATCCAGTTGATAGTTGGTGTGAACTAAACTTGTTACATTTAGTATTCTTCTATTTTTGCAGTGTTTGTAATTGAATGTTTGGAAACTTGCTTGATGATAAAACAATACTGAAATGTACCTAACTAATCAAGTATAACCATATCATGTAGAGCCCTGATCACAGATCCATCATTGTCAGGTGTTAAAATGATGGTGAAACAAGTTTTCCTAAGGGAACTCCTGGAGCGCATACTTTTGAGTATGTGCGGGTATATGGACGTGAATATCCTTACGTCCTAGTGTAGGGGTTGATGTAGATGTATCATAATCCATCAGCACTACACTATGTGTTATGTCGGGATGATGTATCACTAATCACCCGAGGAATCCGTTATGCCACATCGATGAAGATAAGCATGACATCTTTTGATGGTGAAGAGAGTACAGAATGCCACTGTGACTCTAATGGCGAAGGACCAGAATACCCTGGTGAGCTATAGTAGCAGAGACACTAGATGTCCTGCATGTTGATCCTCAACTTGACTGAGGAAGATGAGTTCATGACAATTTGTCTCTTTCGATGACCTAGTATGATACCGAGGTGACTTAACAGTGTTCGGTTGGAGTATGAGAGGTATACCTCATCTCCACAGGGCATAATGTTGTATGTAAAACGTAATCATCCGAGTAGCATATTTTCTTAGGTTGAACCAAGAGACACAATGCTTGATACTACTTTGAATATAATGTTTCCGTTGCATATTTAGCATACATGTTCTTCATATTTCTACATAGAAGTATTTGCTACTTTATCTACTCTTAAGTCTGCTTTTGTAGGATAAACTACCTTGCTTATGTTGTTTCCCTTTTTCTAACAAGCTTCTGGCGAAGAGTTATAACTCTCATTGGGACAATTATTTATAATTGTCTCACCCCGTAGACTTCAACCTTTTAGATGGTCATCAAGGACGAAGGAACTAGTTCGCAGGAGATCAGCAGCAGCACCAGGGGCAGCAGTGAGCCTCAGGTGGATACCATGGTTGTCCAGTTGTAGTTAGTTAGAAAGTCTTATGTCGTCTCTGTACACTCAGGTCCTTAGAGTTAGATGATCTGAGATTTTGAATTTTGGAGTCTTGAGATTTTTGTACATGGTTGTATATGATCACTCAAGAAGTGACTTATCAGAGATGTAAACTGTTTATCGTACTTTTATGAATGGAGTCTCATGCTTTCATGATCTTTCTCCGAAAAGTTTTAATTTTTCGTGATTTTTCGCATTCCGCTGTTAATCGAATCGTTTCTGCTAAGTTTATTTTGTGTTTTGGAGATCAGAGCCCACAATTAAGTGGTATCAGAGCTCCAAGTTCACTGAGTCTACAGAGACATAGGACTTAGGATGTTGAGTCTATCCCTAGTGTTCCTCCTTATCTAATAGAGTCTTCTGCTCCTCAGGAAAAGAAGATATATAAGGATGTCTGAGCCACATGAGGAGTCTGAGGGCAAGAGTAGCGTGGATGCACCTCGAGACGGTGCAAGGAACCCAGAAATAGAGCAGCCCTTGCCTGAGCCACCTGTACATCCACCCCCGTTTGACCCAGCTGATATGGTGAACCCAGCGGTTCAAGCTATGTTCGGGCAGTTCCTGGCTGCCATGACACATATCACTGACAGGATGCCCATGCCTACACCTAGGGCACCTGCTCAGCATGAAGGACAAAGTATCGAGAAGACGTTCGAGCGACTTCGTAGAGTCGGAGCGACCAAATACTTTGGCACAGCTGACCCTGCAGATGCAGATCTGTGGTTAACCGAGTTGTAGAAGGCTTTCAAAATCCTAACCATCCCCGAAGCTAATAAGGTGAGACATGGTGTCTATCTTCTCAAAGGAAGTGCTGGTCACTGGTGGAACATGGAAGAGCAGAAGAGGCATGGAGTAGAGGTTTCATGGGAAGACTTCCGCCGGGAGTTTGTTAACCGATACTTCCCAAAGACCTTTCTGGACGAGAAGATCTCTCAGTTCGAGAGACTGAGACAAGGTATGATGAACGTTAGCGAGTACGAGGCTAAGTTCATGGAGCTACTACGGTTCTGTCCGCACATGGCTACCACGGAAGAAGAAAGGATCAGGAGGTTTGTGAAGGGTTTGAATTCTGACTTATCTACTCCCGTGTCTTCTCTAGAGAGTCGGGAGAGATTCACTACCTTCATGGAGTCAGTCTGAAGGATAGAAAGATCGATAGTTGAGAAGAGGCAAACCCACAAGAGATATCCGCAGTTCCAGACGTCTTCATCTAGAGACTTTAAGAAGCCTAGATCCTCTGCACCTAACACTCCACCACCCAGATCTGGTTTTCAGACACAGTGGTCCCCAAGTAGAGGTAGATGACGGAGTCTACCTCCACAAGAGACTCACAGTTCAGCATCAATGTCGGTCACAGGGCCACCTAGACCACAACAAGACAGAAGCTGCTACAACTGTAGGAAGGTAGGGCATCTGATGAAGGACTGCAGGTCTAAGCCTGTCAGTGTGACACAGCCTCAGAGGCAGAGTCAGCAGGGATCCCAGAGGAGGCAGTTCCAGGGAGCAGCTAGGGGACGTGGACAAGGGTCCCAAGCTGGATCGTCAACACCAACTCAACCTCAGGTGACAGCGAGGTTCTATGCTATGAACCCACCAGATGTAGTGGTTGATCCACGGGTTGTGACAGGTCAGATGGAACTATTGTATTCTGATATGTCTAAATCCTGTATAGTATCTGTTTTGATTGACCCGGGTGCTACGCACTCCTTTATCACTTGGAGAGTGATTCGTGACTGCAATATGATGGTTAATCATAGGGCAGATAGTCTGTTGCTTGAGACTCCGTTGAGAGGGTCTGTTGTTTTGCCGGAGGTATGCTCTCCTTGTATCCTCTTCTTTTCTGATCATCGCATTCAAGTGGATCTTATACCACTTGAGATGCAAGGATTTGATATAATCCTTGGTATGGATACCGTGGAGAGGTATAGGGTTGTCTTGGATTGTGAATCCAAGCAGGATGTGTTTGCTGATGATAGTGACACCTAGATCTTTCATGGAGAGAGAAAGATTCTACCCACCTATTTAGTGTCAGCTTTGGTTGCTGAGAAGCTGATGAGGCAAGGATGTTATGCATTCCTGGACCATGTGGTAGATACTACCATGGAGAGTCCCACCCTTGCTGAAGTTCCTGTTGTCAGGGAATTCAAAGACGTATTCCCTGAAGAACTTCCTGGTGTACCACCGCCTCGAGAAATTTACTTTGAAATCAATTTGATCCTAGGTACGCAACCCATAGCTCAGACACCGTATAGGATGGCGCCTGGTGAAATGGCAGAACTCTAGAAATAGCTTCAAGAGTTTCTTGAGAAGGGTTTCATCCGATCGAGAACTTCACCTTGGGGTGCTCTGGTCTTGTTTGTTAAAAAGAAAGATGGATCAATGTGGTTATGCATTGATTACAGACAACTTAATAAAGTAACAATAAAGAATAAGTACCCTCTACTGAGGATTGATGATCTCTTTGACCGATTGCGTGGTGCGTTCGTCTTCTCGAAGATAGACTTGAGGTCTGGTTATCATCAACTTCGTATTAAGGATAGTGACATACCCAAGTCTGCCTTTAGGACAAGGTATGGTCACTATGAGTTCACAGTTATGTCGTTTGGACTGACTAATGCACCAGCTGCATTCATGGAACTCATGAATAGAATCTTCCGACCCTTTCTCGATCAGTGTGTTGTCGTCTTCATTGATGACATTCTGATCTATAGTAGAGATGCTCGATAGCATGAACAACACCTTCGCCAAGCTTTGACCTTGCTGAGAGAACATAAGCTATATGCTAAGTTCAACAAGTGTGAGTTTTGGTTGTCGGAGGTATCCTTTCTCGGACATGTGATATCTGCCTCGGGAATTCGTCTTGACCCCAAAAAGGTAGAATTTGTTCTACAGTGGGAACAACCGAAGACACCGACGGAAGTTCGTAGTTTCTTAGGGTTATCCGGATATTACCGGAGGTTCATTTATAACTTCAGTTCCATAGCCCTACCCTTGACGAAGTTGACCCGGAAGGATGTCCCCTTTGTCTGGAGTGATAAGTGCCAGTAGTCTTTTCAGCTGTTGAAGGAGAGGTTGACAAGTGCACCTGTACTTATACTACCTAAGCAAGGCAAGGGATATGTAGTTTTCTGTGATGCCTCCACGAATGGACTCGGATGTGTGCTGATGTAGGATAAGCAGGTGATTTCTTTTGCTTCCCGACAGCTTAAGAAACACAAGGAGAACTATCCGACACATGATCTGGAGTTAGCATCTATAGTTTATGCTTTGTAGATCTGGAGACACTACCTTTACGGGGAGACGTTCTAGATTTTCACGGACCACAAGAATCTTAAGTACATCTTCTCTCAACATGAACTTAACATGAGGCAACGTCGCTGGATGGAGTTGATCAAGGACTACGATTGTACCATAGATTACCATCCAGGGAAGGCCAACGTAGTAGCAGATTCTCTGAGCAGGAAATCAACAACACCATCCTCTGATAGGGCACATCTAAACTCTTTGGTATGCCCTAGGAGAGATATGCTCATCTCTTTAAGGCAAGATAATGTACAGTTGAAAGTATCGTGGTTAGTCGGGTTGTTGGCTGAGATGTATATCAAACCCACTCTAAGAGAGCAGATTAGAGAGGCACATTTAGTTGATGTTGTGGTTCAACAGATCAGGTCGGAGTATGGTGATGAGAAAAGAGATGGTTTCCATGACTCAAACGATCAGGTGGCATGCTATCATGGGAGGATGATAGTACCGGATGTGGATAACTTGAGGAAGTTAGTCCTGGAAGAAGCTCATTTTTCGATGTATGCCATGCATCTCGGGAGCACCAAGATGTATAGAAACCTAAAAGATATGTATTGGTGGCCAGGGATGAAGAAGGATGTTGCAGAGTTTGTTCTGAGGTGTCTTCTGTGTCAGCAGGTTAAGGTTGAACACCAGAAGCCTACAGGGACAATGCAGCCTTTACCCATACCACAGTGGAAGTGGGATCATGTGACCATGGACTTTGTAGTTGGCCTACCGAGGACAAGCAAAGGACATGATTCCATCTGGGTGATTGTTGATAGGTTGACAAAGACAACACACTTCTTACCTGTCAAAACAACCTATTCTGCTGAGAAGTTGGCACAGTTGTATGTTGAGGAGATAGTACGTCTGCACGGAGTTCCAGTTACCATAGTATCGGATAGAGGTCCCCAGTTTACAATTCATTGTTGGGAACGACTGCACAGGGCTTTAGGTACCCAGTTAAGGTTTAGTACAGCCTTTCACCCACAGACTGATGGGCAGTCGGAAAGGACTATACAGACCTTGGAGGACTTTTTGACAGCATGTGTTCTCCAGTTTATCGGGAGTTGGGACCTACACCTGATCTTGATAGAGTTTGCCTATAACAATAGCTATCAGCATAGCATTGATATGGCACCTTATGAAGCCTTGTATGGTAGATGTTGTAGGTCACCAGTATGTTGGTATGAAACTGGTGAATATCAGTTGTTAGGCCCTAAACTTGTGCAACAGACTACATAGAAGATCAAAGTAATTCAACAACAGATTAAGACTACACAGGATAGACAGAAGTCGTATGCTGATAAACGTCGTAGACCCTTAGAGTTCCAGGTTGGAGACAGGGTGTATCTCAAAGTCTCGCCTTGGAAAGGAGTTCTGAGGTTTGGAAGGAAGGGAAAGTTAGCTCCTAGGTTTATGGGGCCTTACCCAATCATTGAAAGGGTTGGAAAGGTAGCCTATAGGCTAGAGCTACCCCCAGAGTTGCAGAAGCTACACCTTGTGTTTCACATTTCTATGTTGAGGAAATGTCACCCGGAAACCGAGTCAGTTCTACAACCTATGGAGGTAGAATTGAATGATGATATAACTTATGAGGAAGGACCAGTATTGATCCTTAATAATAGAATTAAAAAGTTAAAGAAGAAAGATATAAATCTTGTGAAAGTGCTCTGGAATCATCGTGATGTTGAAGAAGCCACTTGGGAACTGGAGGATGAAATGAGGAGGAAATACCCTACTCTTTTCTCTTAATATGTCTTATCGATTTCAGGGATGAAATCCTTGTAAGGGGTGAATGATTTGTAACATCCCTGACCTGGGTTATATGTTAACGCTAGGAGTTTTGCTTAAATATGTAATTCAACGCTTGTGATTATCCCCCTGGCATGTAATTAAGTTCTTTAGGAACATACATTCTCTTTTCTGTCCTTTTTAAAACAATGTTTTAGTATTTCTTTATAATGCAGGGACCTACATGCAATTTACCCAATCAGAGGGCTTAACTTGCAATTCTCACATGTTGAGGTGTTCCTCTGATGATGGGACATCATGTGGATGAATATGATGAGGCATGATGGATTCTCCAAGCTTAGGCATCAAGATGCAGCTTATGGAGCAATCTTTGTGCTTGAAACCCTAATTTTGGTGTAAAGTGCAATTTACCCAAAATGTGGGGTGAAACTTGTAAAATACATCTTCTAGAATATCTTGTGTGACTCTTGGCATCATTTAGAGTAGAAATGATGAAAAATGGCACTTCAATTAATTAATGAGCTAAGATAATAGCCTTTGTATTAGAATCCCCAAGTTATAAGTAAGAAATCCCTATGTATGTGAACCTTAATGATAAGATGACCTTTCCTTGCCTTTGGACCCTTGTTTCAATAAGTTTTTCACCTAGAGAAGGAGGAGGGACGTGCAAGGAAGAAAGGAGGGACCTATATGGGAAATGGAAAAAGCTAGGGGTCCTTGTGATGAAACTAGTCCAAGCTATATAAACCACCCCCTTTGCAAACAAGTGAACGTACCCCTTCTTTCTTTCTTTTGCCACCTTGTTTGGTCCATCCAAGGTAGAGCTTGGGAGCTAGAGGAGACGACCAACATGTTCCAAGGTAAGAAGAGACCATCTTCTAACTCGGTTTCATGGAGGAAAGTGGATTATAAGGTTGGTTTTGTGGTTATCTCACTTAGGTTTCTTGTTCTAGCTGATCTTCCCCAACCTTTTCTTGGAGAAAAGTCTTTGGCCGACTAGTGGAGCTCAAGGGGCCATTAAAGACTTAAGAGATTGGAATCTTAGAGCTCTAGGAATGACCATAAGGCGGTTTTTATATCTCTAAACCTCTTGCTTTCTTAATGCATATAGTTGTTCTTGCTATTAGTAGTTAGTTCTTCTTCTTCCCCAACCTTCCTTGCCTTCTTGCAAGCAAATCCATGGAGGAACCGAACTGTCTTGAGGTTGAAGACAATGGGCGTGAATACCTAGGTAACTTTACCAAACGACCTTGGACCATTTGATCCAAATGGTTTGCAAACCGTTTGAAATCAAACAGTCTCACAACCGTTTGATTTCATGCGGTCTTGCATGACCGTTTGGAATCAAATGGTCCCAAGACCGTTTAGTAGGGTTGACCAAGGGAAGAACGTTTGGAGGTCTGTTTTACACATGTTGAATTAAATAACTCCAAAGAATTGAAACCTAATTGCAAACCAATCACAAGTTGAAGGTACTTCAACCCTCTAAACCCTAATCGGTTGAAATTGCTGATTTCAATGACCAATTTTGGTGAACTTTGGGTTGAAGGGCCCAAACGGTCTCAAGACCGTTTGGGAGTTCACTCAAACGGTCTCAAGACCGTTTGGTGACAACCCAAGACCGTTTGGAGGTCTAGGGTTAAGGTAATTTGATCAATTGAAGGTCCAATCAAAGTAGGTTGATGAATTGAATAAAAGTGATGATTGTAGACCTAATTAGGGTTCAACCCGCATCAGCTTGACCTAGATTTTGGTCAAACTTTGGGAAAACGGTCTCAAGACCGTTTGGAGTGTGTCCAAACGGTCTCAAGACCATTTGAGTGACAATTGATAGGTTCAACTTCAATTAGACTCCTGATTATCAATGTTGATGGTTAATTGCTTATAAACCCTGATTCATTCGGTTTCAACCCCAATTGGTTAGCAATAGAGGGTCAATTGGATGCGCAATTAGTTAAGGTTAACCCTAATTAACTCAATTGACAAGTGATTAGCAAAGATGTGTCCAATTGGAGGCTTCAACCTGGAAAACCCTAATCGATTACAGCCTTTGGATCACCTTTGAGGTCCATGCGGTTTTGAGCCCATTTGGACCAAACGGTCTCAAGACCATTTGAATCCAAATGGTCTCAAGACCGTTTGGGGCCAAACAGTCTCAAGACCGTTTGGGCTCAAACGATCTCAAGGTCGTTTGGGCCAATCGATCTCAAGGTCGTTTCAATTCATGTGGTTTCAAGGTCATTTCATCCAGTCGGTTTCAAAGTCAACACATCCAAACGGTCAACATTTTGAAACGGTCTCAAGACCGTTTAAATTCAAACGGTCTTGAGGGTGACCAAGTCCAAACGGTTTGGAAGTCAACCCTATCCAAACGGTCAACGCCCCCAAATGGTCTCAGGACCGTTTGGAGGTTGAAGTGTGTAATCGTTTGGAGACCTTTAGGGTTGTACTTTCTTGATGATTTGAAGGTTCAATTGGTTCAATGGTGGTCTAATCCAAACCCTAATGGTAGACTAAGATAGTAAGGGGCTAAGTATTTAATAGATTGAACCATGATGTGAGATAGTGGTGTATTTACCAATGTGCCCTTAAAGGGTTCAAGTAGATGACACCTTGTTTAATCAAAACCCTAATGACATGATGATGGTGGCTTAGCTCATGAAAATCAATGGAGATTTGACCTAACTTAATCTAGAATGATGTAATCACCATCTATTAGTAAGAGGAGAGAGAAGGTCACTTAAATAGTTGAAATTCAAATAAACTACCTTCAATATACATGAATGTGCATGATTAGGGTATGATCCACTTATGTGAGATCATGAAAACCCTAATTATGATAATTGATGAATCTTAACCTAATTTGAATGCATCAAGGAAGGTAATCTCATACATTGTAGTGCTATGAGCCCAATTCACTGGGAAGTGAATAGTAAACCCTAATTCTAGGGTTGAGACATGTTGATTGAATAGTAAACCCTAAATGAGTATGATGCGATGAATGTTATTTCTACTTTATAAATTGCTGACCTGGAGATGAATTGTTTATTATTATCAGTTGAATTGATGATGCAGGTCCTTATGAGAGGAATAATCATGACTAGGTAAGGGTTATGACAATATATTCACTGAAAGCATGTTTTAGGCTTTGTGGACAATGACTTATGTTATGTTGCCTAAGTTATGTGGCACACATGAGATTGATGGGATGTGAGAGCCATGAGTAACATCTAGGTCATGATAATTAGATGACCTGTGATGAATTGACATCCAGTTGATAGTTGGTGTGAACTAAACTTGTTACATTTAGTATTCTTCTGTTTTAGCAGTGTTTGTAATTGAATGTTTGGAAACTTGCTTGATGATAAAACAATACTGAAATGTACCTAACTAATCAAGTATAACCATATCATGTAGAGCCTTGATCATAGATGCATCATTGTCAGGTGTTAAATTGATGGTGAAACAAGTTTTCCTAAGGGAACTCTTAGAGCGCATACTTTTGAGTATGTGGGGGTATATGGACGCGAATATCCTTACGTCCTAGTGTAGGGGTTGATGTAGATGTATCATAATCCATCAGCACTACACTATGTGTTATGCCAGGATGATGTATCACTAATCACCCGAGAAATCTGTTATGCCACATCGATGAAGATAAGCATGAAATCTTTCGATGTTGAAGAGAATACAGAATGCCACTGTGACTCTTATAGCGAAGGACCGGAATACCTTGGTGAGCTATAGTAGCAGAGACACTAGATGTCTTGCATGTTGATCCTCAACCTGACTGAGGAAGATGAGGTCATGAGAATCTGGCTCTTTCGATGACCTAGTATGATACCGAGGCGACTTAACAGTGGTCGGTTCGAGTATGAGTGCTATACCTCATCTCCATAGGGCATAATGTTGTATGTAAACCGTAATCAGCCGAGTAGTATATTTGCTTAGGTTGAACCACGAGACACAATGCTTGATACTACTTTGAATATAATGTTTCCGTTGCATATTTAGCATACATGTTCTTCATATTTCTACATAGAAGTATTTGCTGCTTTATCTACTCTTAAGTCTGCTTTTGCAGGATAAACTACCTTGCTTATGTTGTTTCCCTTTTTCTAGCAAGCTTCTGGCGAAGAGTTATAACTCTCACTGGGACAATTATTTGTAATTGTCTCACCCCGTAGACTTCAAACTTCTAGGTGGTCGTCGAGGACGAAGGAACCAGTTCGCAGGAGATCAGTAGCAGCACCAGGGGCAACAGTGAGTCTCAGGTGGATACCCTGGCTGTCCAGTTGTAGTTAGTTAGAAAGTCTTATGTCGTCTCTGTACACTCAGGTCCTTGGAGTTAGATGATCTGAGATTTTGAATTTTGGAGTCTTGAGATTTTTGTACATGGTTGTATATGATCACTCAAGAAGTGACTTATCAGAGATGTAAACTATTTATCGTACTTTTATGAATGGAGTCTCATGCTTTCATGATCTTTCTCCGAAAATTTTTATTTTTTCGTGATTTTTCGCATTCCTCTGTTAATAGAAATGTTTCGGCTAAGTTTATTTCATGTTTTGGAGATCATATCCCACAGGAACACCTCAACATGTGAAAATTGCAAGTTAACCCCTCTGATTGGGTACTTTGCATATAGGTCCCTGGATTACAAAACAATACTAAAACTTGTTTAAAAAGGAAAGAAAAGAGAATGTATGTTTCTCAGGAACTTAATTACATGCCAGGGGATAATCACAAGCATTTAATTACATATTTAAGCAAAACTCCTAGGGTTAAATTATAACCTAGGTCAGGGATGTTACATTTACATTTCCCAATATTTGGGTTAGTTTGCCCTTCTTGCATTCCCTGGGCTTATGTGCACTAGTTGGTAGATGACATGCCTATTGCGGAGCAACATTCTACCAAGGCATGTGCCCTTATCTCCCCAATTTAATTAGGGAGTGTTTCTACCAAGAAAAGTATTGTTGTTTTTGAACTGGAAAGGGGTATTTGTTTCCCTTCCATTGTTCATTTGATAATCCACCAAAACCATAGTTGTGTCTTGGGTGGATGGTATATGTTGTAAGGAAGAGGCTTGCGTCCTTGCTGGCTTCCCTGGGATCACCAGTTGCTTCCTGTTGTCCTTCTTCTTCTGCTTGCGATTCATCACTATTTCTCAATCGTCCTCATCCTTAGGTGTCTCCTTAGATTTTTCTCTATGAGTAGCAAACTTTCCTGGGTAAGTCTGGTGGGTGGATTCTTTGGCTACTTTTCTGTCCCTTTAGGAAGTTGACGACTCTTGGGCTTCTTGGCATGTATAGCATGTGTGTAAGGAGTTTCTATCACAAAATGTTGAGTCGCCGATGTTGACTCTTCCAGGGTTGTGAAGGAGGGTATGAAGGCACTTTCTACATCAGAATGGCCTACACGTCCACATCTCATGCAAATGATAGGCATATTCTTGTATTCAATATGAATTGGTCCTTGTTCACCATGACCACTGGCAGAAGAGGCTTGGTTGTGTCCACTAACAATACAACTCGAGTGAATTTCCCTCAGTTTCTAGTGGTGGTAGTATCATCAATATGTATAGTCTTCCTTATCAAGTTACCAATTCTAGTGAGCAACTGGGTCTGGAAAAGGTAGATTGGGAGATCCGGAACTCTCGGCAACATGACAAGTTTTTATGGGATGGGATCAGAGGGTCGGAAGCTAGGAGACCATGACTGGATGGAAAGATAGTTTCCAAAGATGGTGTAGGAACATCTAGTCATGGCAGTGATGAAGTTAGTTTGGTTTGCTAACTGGATTATGTAGTAACACTTTTTAGGTCAATTGAACGAAACTTGTCCGTTGGGTTCCAAAGGGATTGGAGTCTATTGATCTGGGCTTGTAAGCCAATGTTTATTCTGATAACCTTCACCACCATTGCAAACCTCTTTGGTTCTGGGAGGGGTTCAATGTTGATTGGATTAACTCTGATCATTGGGTTCATACCACCCTTATCCATAGATATCTCTTCGGCTATGAGCGTGTTGGGAGAGACTCACTTGATAGAGGGGGGCACACGTGGGCCGACTCCGGAGGTAGCTTCCATATACGTGCATGGTGGATCATCTTTATGCATATTATTTGTCGTCACACCAGGCCAGTTTTCACCTTTGGTAGCCATGGAGGCAGTAGTCGGAGGCGTTCTTGTAGGGTGGGAAATGGAGTCTGATGATACATGAGTAGATTGTGAGGGTTGTTGCCCATGGGAGGGATTGCCCCTACCACAAGAGCGGTCACTACAGCCATGACCGATGCCTTCTCCTCTCCCAACCATCATCTAGGGTTTTTTCCTCCTCCTTTTATTAACATATAACTAATAATATATGTACCCAATCTATGTGTATATATATTTTTTACAGATCCAAATAACTAGAAATTACTTATCTTCTATTTTTTGTCTTACATCCCTCCACATTTTATTGCACAATGTTATATAATACATGTAGCATACCGATTTGTATAATTTTCATACTAACGCTCAAATAATACCAAAAACTACTCATAGAAACAAAAACTACTTATAGAAATATCAAGTAAACACAAATAATACCAACAATTCTTCACTTCCATTTTAATAATTACGTCCCCTCTTAAATATAGAAAAAAAATCATGACATTACCAAACAAACATAAAAATTCCCAGAACTACTTCTCTCTTTTTTCTGCAATGAGATCCATATCATTTTCATCGTAGTACATGTACCATAGATATTTTTTGCACGACGCAAATGATAGATGCTCTATAATAATTTGTGTATTTTTAAAAGTGATGCACAAATAATATTAATTTATAACAATATCAACTGAACACTAACAATATTAAAAAGTACTTTTCTTATTTCTTTACTTCCCTGGATCAGTAAGTTTCATAAAACATGTATAACAATACTAAATAAAAACTAGCAATATACATCCCTCTTTTCTTATGCAATGCAAATCCATAATATTTAAGCATATTACATGTAATATATTGATTTTAGACACAATCCAAAAAGTATGTGTATCATATTGATAAGCGTATTTTTGGTAGGGATACACACATAATATCAAACAATAATTTACTTCTCCCTATTTTCTACTTCCCTCCTCCTACTTATGTGCTTCTCCCATTTCTCTTATCTACTTCCCACCACTTTTTTCCTCCTTATCTCCTCTCTCATATCTACTTATGTCATCTCTTTTTCACGACCTCCATTTTACAAAAATGAACTATATGTACATAATTTATTGGCGTATAAAGTGTACATGGATAAATTTGTATTTTTGGTGCCTCTGGCCTTGGCTAGAGAAATCCCTGTTATCCCTAGTAGCATGTGTAAATGAGGATGGAAAGAAAGTGTTAAGAGTCTTTGTTTAATACCAGGAGTATTATTTAATTTAGAAGAAGATATAATTATACAACTCTAATAAATCACAGTATTATAAAGGAACATAGCCTCGACTTGTGTGCCTATGTTCCTAGGGGTGTTAAAAATTATGTTTGGGTTGGTTCCAGGTTAAAATCTTTTCTGAATTTTTGACTATCAAATCAAAACCCGAACCTGAATTGACTCATACCTGTCAATATGGAACTGACCCGGATCGAAAAATCTAAACCCGAAAGAAAATCAAAACTAGGATTTGAAGATAGTTTTTAGAAAAATAATTTTTATATAGAATTACCTACATGATTTTAAATAATTTTATTTTTTAAATAAACTACCAAAGATGACGATGATCATATAATATCAAAAAGGTGTAATATTATTTTATTTTACTTTTATTAGAGAAACTAATATCAACTGTAAAATATTAATATCACCTAAACACAACAAAAATATATCATACTAAAATAGTGCATATATCACATAAAAATTATTGCAACATCACCTATAGCATACCATACAACACAAATTCACATCAAAATATACCCCATAAAATCAATCATGATGACTATACCATAAGTAAAAGCTATCACTGGTGTTACCTAACACATAAGTAAATTGTAACACAATAGGAATAAAACAAAAATATTAAAACAACATATATATCACATCAAATAACGATAATATGTTGCAATATCACATATATTATACTTAATCAATACATGTATACTTAATCATTTAAAGTATATCGTGCATCTAAAAAATAGAGGTATATAAGTAAATATTTAGAACCCGGTTTTGTCCAATTTTTAAATCCAGAACCTACCCGATAGATTCAGATATGTAGTCTTAAACTCAGAACTGACCTGAAATGTCACAACTGAAACCTGAACCCAATTTGTTTTTAGTCAGACGCAACCGGGTTCATAGATTCGGAAAATTTTGGATAGCCCCGCTTGACGCAATAGACGTGAACATATGTGGCTTCTAACTACCAATGATTTAAACAACAATGGTTTAACGAATGACCTCTCTGTTACTGATGCCAAAGAATGATGGCCAAAGCTTTTCGGATAACATATTTGGCTTCTATTTTGTGACTCGCTAGTGATATTTGGTTCCATAAAATGACATCTCATAAATGGTAAGGAAGCTTTATCTTTGTGGGGAAAAGACCAAGAATTCATATATGGTAGCACTGAGAAGGGTCTAGTAAATCATCATCTGAAGCATTATCTAATTCACAACTTCCTAGATTGTATATACCATCAAAGAACAAAATTGTGGGAAGATTCAGATCTATAAACCTCATCATGCCAAAGTACACCAACTGCCATACATCATTCGAGGTAAACAACTTTAAAGAGTGGATCCTTCACGCAATCTCTAAACAACTTGCTATGCCTAAATTAATTTTACTTATAAGGAGACATTTTTCTTTATATTTCAGCAATACAATGACTGATTTTTAATTATACAAATGAAGAAAAAAATTAAATCCATGAACAATATTTGGACTTTCTTATGTAAGTATAGATGTCTTGCATTCTCAGTCCATCCATGTGGCTAGAGGGAAAATGGCCTGGATGGTATATGGAAGCCCCGGTAATGGTTTAGTACATCATCTTCCTTCTGGATTTCGTCGCCCTGTGGGATTTTCTCTAACGTACCAATTTCTAGATTGTATGCCCTTCCATAAGGAACAACATCATGAGAAGATTCGGACCAACGAACCTCACTGTTCCAAAGCGCACCAACGGCCCTACATCTTATGTGGTCACCATCTTTGAAAAGTCGATCCACCCAACCATCTCTATATATCTCATTTGGCAGATCTTAATCAACATTTAGGTGGCAGCTCCACTCTTCAAAAAATTAAGCATGAGTGTGTGCGACAGAGACTAACAGTGACATGTTTGGGACAAAAAAATTGAAACAAAAAAAATTTGAACTCCTTTTCTCTTTAATTTCCTTAACACAAGGATTGATTTGTAATTAAAACAAATGAAACTATTTTTCTCTTTGTATTTCATCAATACAAGGACTGATTTGTAATTAAAATAAATGAAAAAAAAATTACATCGATGACTAATTTTTGGACTTTTTTATATAAGTGTAGATGTCTTATATTCCCAATCCATGTGGCTAGAGGAAAAATGGCCAGGATGGTATATGGAAGCCCCAGTAATGGTTTAATACATCATCATCCTTTGGGATTTCATCATTATCTAGGATTTTCTCTAACTTACCACTTTCTATGCTGTATGCAATACCATCAAGGAACGACATCGTGAGAAGATTCAGACCAATGAACCTCACTGTACCAAAGCGCACCAACGACCCTATATCGTCTGTGGTAACCACCTTTGAAGAGTCCATCCACCCGACCATCTCTGCATATCCCATTTGGCAGATCTTAGTCCACATATAGGGGATAGCTCCACCATCGACACGATAGAGCCTCAGCACATCAAATCCACCTTGATAAAAGACGCAGCACAAGACAGCTCCAGAAGCATCTTGCCCGAGCACCGGAAGCTTTTTGTACGGATGTGGAGAAAGGAAAGGTGGTAGTTGGAAAACCTGGACTTGGCATGTTATGAGGTCATATGATACGACCTCTTGGTGGGTAGACCAGTACATCTTCCCTTCCACAACTATTATACCGTCGTTAGATCGATTGATGAACCTCAGCAGCTCCTCGGCCACATGAGACCACGTCCACGCACGTCTCATGGAAGAGTACATATGCACCGTCTGCATGTTGTTCCGGTCCGATCTTTGATGACGGCCTGATAGAGGTATGATCACCACCTCAAATTCGTATTTGGAACCACAACCTTTTGGCTCCCGGCAGATGAAGACGGCTTTGTCCAGCCATGCATACTTTGGGCCAATGGGAAGGGTGTGCATGGCTCCAGTGAGTGGGCTATAAACGAAGAACCGGCACTGAGAGTAATGGTAGAAGAGCACCAAACCGCATGCAGAACGCCTCAAACTGATACCCTCAGGGAAGCAATGCTTGCGGCTGCGGCGGCAGATTGCGTCCAGCACATCGTACTTAGCAGGCACTCCCCTTTGTCGTCCAACTGGTTCAAATGTCAGGATTCTGCATTGCCCGCAAGGTGTCTTTATCCTGAAGTTGTATCTCCCTTCCCACTTTTCATAGTGCCTACAGCAGCTGTAAGGACTGTGAGGGCCTTCCTCCCAGTGCACAACTGCTTTAGCGGCCTTGTGGAAAGGCTTGTTTCCAGGATTGTTGTAGAGATATTGGCAGCGAAACATTGGATCTGAGATAATGGAATTCCAGCTCTTGCATACAATCCTGCATTGATGCAGTTTGTGCAGAGGGAGGCGGAGAAGGATTTGCCACAAGATGTCACCGCCGGCCAAAACGCTTGCGGATGTACCGTCGCCGTCCTCGTTGGAACCATGCTCATCACGGCATCGTTTCTTCCCAAATCGTGTTTTCCCTTTCCTGCTCATGGTTTTGCCCTCGTAACTGCAACTCCTGGCTGGGTTTTGTAGTCTCCGCCGTTTTCCCATGATCGCGGTTTAGTTCCAGCGTCGCCGCTGGACTTGCCGAATGTAGAGACCTAACAGAGAAGAAGCAACCCTAGGATCTACGTGGCCCTGGAGGCACTAGGCACCGAACTCCATATTTATATCTGACCGGTCGGAAGCAGTACCAAAAGGATCTAGGTTTCCCTTTCCTAATATAATACCTTTTTATGTTTTTTGTTTCTTGTTTTTTGTTTTTTGTTTTGATACCTATATAAAAAATTGCTTGAAGGAATCTAGACTAGATTCGTCCTTACTGTTGGGCACGTAAGATTGACCGCATTTAATTGGCTTGAAAAGGAAGTAAAATTTAAATAATCTTTGATATTAAGATATCTAGCGCTTCAACAAAGAGATTTTTTATAATTTTACATATGAGTTAGTCATTTATCCTTGTAATACTAAACTTTGTCTTAGAATTATTTACACTTAAGGATGAGCATTGAGACGGCTCTCATCAAATATTGCCAAGGCCGTATCCAACTTGTATTGTAAAACAGGCCAGCGGACGGATAATGTTTGAAAACTTTGGCTCATATTCAACTCATGTAATATATCTAAGTTTAGGCTGGATAACCCTAAAAAAAAAAAGTTTAGGCTGGATATGGTCCTATCAAGATAACATGATAAGATGAAATCATTTTCAAACGTAAATATATGTGCATATATAGTGATAGGGTTTAAGAATTGTACCGATCAAAACATATAACCTATATGTAACGGCACTAAGTACAACGTTCAAATTTGTTGTTACATATCCTTCTTGTAGACCTAGTCCCAGCCAATCTTAGCCATTCATCTACCTCAACGCCCCTACCACCCGGATTATTTGCAACACGCCTAGAACAGGAACCTCAAAAAAATGAATTCAAACCCCTAAGAACATTACACTTGAGACTTGTTAGCTACATATTAATAATGTGCATGAAAATGATGTTATTCGAGATTCAACAATATTAGAAACAACCGTCATATCCCAAGTATTCATAAGATATAATTAAGAAAATCCAACTGTAACTACAATCATTAAAACTTGCCATTGATGAAAAATTATACATGGTACTTCAGTGCTTTATCAATAAATGTCCGATTGAATAGTTTTTAACAATATAGTATAAGTATCTTACATCTAAATTATAAGGTTCAATTATAATTTGATTACTATAGAGATATTGAATAACATATATATATTTGTCATCTAAATGTTGTCTTGTACACATTTTCGTAAGTATTATCAATACAGCCAACCAAATATATTATAACAAAATTTAAATTGAAAAGTTTGTGGGAAAATGTATCTTATTAGAGATATGTAATACATTTATATAAACATGTGGTAAGATGTATTTATGTGTAAATTGGTATGTAAGTAATCTCATCAAAGAATGCATTGAGTTTTGCACAACCATTATAAAATATTGTGTCAAACTTTTTTGCTAGGCTTGCCAGTTAAAATTACATGTAACCAAGGGAAACTCTATGATTTTATATAGTTAGGGGGGCAATAAAACTTCAAAAGTGACGTCATATAAAATTGCATTATAATTATGCCATGTTGTAGTCCCATTGTATTTCTAGTCTTACATGTGTTTAAGTTAGGGGTGGTCATAATTCAATTTTTAGACATAACCACTAAATTATAAATTGAATGATACATAATGGTTTGTAAACATTCAAACTTGACCAAAACATCATCTGGTCCATTATTAAATAAAATTGAAATGTTATTCTGTAGTTTGATTTAGTTTTGTTGATATAAAATTGTAAGATAAACTGTATAGTTATTCTGACATATTTTGTTAACAATAAAATGTTTGGTCATCATATATATATATATATATATATATATATATATATATATATATATATGGGTAAGTATTCAATGCCCGTGCAGGTAACAAGGCTATAATACTCATGCAAAGAGTAGCGGTGCCATGCTATGTAAAATAATCTAAATCACATACAATTACAGGAGTAATAGTGGCATCTACAATAATTATACAGATTGTAAATCACATATGCATGGATTTGCGGTGGCATCTTTTATAATTATGAAAAAGTCAATTATGTATGTTATAGAACAATGTTTCTGTCATTTCTTATTCAAAATCCAGTACGAGGGGTGTGATGCCATTATTTTTATCTAGACGACAAATAACTATGAGTGTGTTGTACTAGTGGGAAAAGTAGCATTAGAAATTGAGGCATCTATGTTATGTAAATAAAAAAAATGAATGCGAACGAGAGTAATCCAGAATGTATTTGAATACTTTGTAGTGTGTTTGAAAATACTATAATCAAAATGAGTAAATTGTATTAGACCGTAGATATGTTGTAATATACAAACAGAAACTGTAATAAGAAATAGATTTTATGAAGATTACAATCTACATTGCAAAAATGTCTAGTGATGTTACTTTGTAACAAGGACCGTAGATATGTTGTAACAAGGACCGTAGATATGTTGTACATTATAGAAACTATAACAAGGACCGTATATATGTTGTATATTATAGAAACTGTATAATACAATCTACATTTGTAAACAAATGTAATCAAGATTATAAAATGCCATCCTTATTTACATTTATTTCCTTTCCATTACAAATTATTAGTTCTGATTACACACCTTTCTTTCTTATTGCAGAATCCCATCTTACTTTACATGTTTCTATAATTCAATATACATCGTCACAATACACATTACATTTTAGTTTTTGGAATTACAAAATATTTATATTATTTTTAATGTGTTCTTCCATATTACATTTTTTCTACGTGTATTATATTAACTCTTTGATGTTTACTTTATTTCAGATAATCTATTATAATTACAAAATGTCATCCTTGTTTAGGTTTGTTTCCTTTCTATTACAAATTATCTGTTCGGATTACAAATCTTTCTTTCATATTATAGAATATCATCTTACTTTACATATCGTTATAACTCAGTATCCGTCATTGGTATACACATTACATTTTAATTTTTTATATTACAAAATGAGAATAGAGAATTTGTAATGGCAACAGATAATTTGTAAGGAGAACAGAGAATGTGTAATGGAAAGAAGAAATTTGTAACTAAAGAAGACGTTGTGTAATACAATCTGGAAGTGAAATTCTATTTCTTATGTGTTTATTTGTCTTCATAAAAGGACACCACTATAAAAGTTTTAGACTCATTACGTTGGGCATGTGTATGCTTCAAGTTGGTACATGATCAATTAAAAAATAATATTTATTCATCTCTCTTTTTCTATGGGGATTGGATTTAACGTGATATGTGATTCAGTGAGAAATATTATAAAATACTCTAACCCCATTCTACAACCCCCCATCGTGATCTCATTTTGTCACTTTTCCAGCAGGTGCGGTCAAAATGAATTATAGATATAGTCCATAAACCAATAAATGGATACGTGTTGCATATTTTACACGTCATGCCACCAGACCAATACTTCCCTATAATTACAAAATGATGCCACCAGACCAATATTTCTAGATAATTACAAAATGATGCCACAGCTTCTTCAACACAGGTAACTTGTGTTATCTACCCACGCGGGCAGCAAGTGAATAGCCTGAGTAAGTCTTCAATGCCCGTGCGGGTAACAAGGCTATAATACCCTTGCAAAGAGTAGTGGTGGCATGCTATGTAAATAAATCTAAAACATATACAATTACTGGAGTAGCGGTGGAATCTACAGTAATTATACAGAAAGTGAATCAGATATGCATGGATTAGCGGTGGCATCTTTTGTAATTATGCAAAAGTCAATTATGTATGTTATAGAACAATGTTAATGTCATTTTTTTATTCAAAATCCAGTACGAGGGGTGTGATGCCATTATTTTTATCTAGACAAAAAATAACTATGAGTGCATTGCACTAGTGGGAAAAGTAGCTTTAGAAATTGAGTCATCTACGTTATGTAAATAAAAAAATGAATGTGAACGAGAGTAACCCAGAACGTATTTGAATACTTTGTAATGTTTTTGAAAATACTATAATATAAATGAGTAAATTGTATTAGATCGTAATAATGTTGTAATATATAAACAAAAACTATAATAAGTAATAGACTTTATGAAGATTACAATCTACATTATAGAAATGTCTAGTGATGTTACTTTGTAACAAGGACCGTAGATATATTATAACAAAGACGGTAGATATTTGTATATTAAAAAAACTATAACAAGGACCATAGATATGTTGTATATTATAGAAACTGTATAATACAATCTACATTTGTAAACAAATGTAAAAAATATTACAAAATGTCATCATTGTTTACATTTGTTTCCTTTCCATTACAAATTATCAATTATGATTACACACCTTTCTTTCTTATTACATAATCCCATATTACTTTACTTGTTGCTATAATTCAGTATATGTCGTCAGAATACATATTACATTTTAGTTTGGAATTACAAAATATTTATTTTAATTTCAATGTATTCTTTCGTATGACATTTTTTCCACGTGTATTACATTTACTCTTTGCTATTTACTTTAATTCAGATTATCTATTCTAATTACAAAATTTCATCCTTATTTACATTTGTTTCCTTTTTATTACAAATTATCTGTTCAGATTACAAATCTTTCTTTCATATTATAGAATGTCATCTTACTTTACTTGTCGCTATAACTCAATATTTGTCATCATTATACACATTTTTAGTTTTTTGTATTACAAAATGAGAATAGAGAATTTGTAATCAGAATAGAGAATTTGTATTGAGAATAGAGAATGTGTAATGGGAAGAAGAAATTTATAACTAAAGAAGACGTTTTGTAATATAATCTGGAATTGTCATTCTATTTTTCATGTGTTTATTTGTCTCCACAAAAGGACACCACTATAATAGTTTTAGACTCATTACATTGGTCATGGGTATGCTTCAAGTTGGTACATGGTCTATTAGAAAATAATATTTGTTCATCTCTCTTTTCCTATGGGGATTGGATTTAACGTGATATGTGATTCAGTGAGAAATATTATAAAATACTATAATTCCATTCTACCATCTCCGATTGTGATCTCATTTTGTCACTTTTTCAGCAGGTGCGGTCAAAACGAACTACATATTTGGTCCATAAACCAACAAATGAATACAAGTTGCATATTTAGACGTCATTCCACCGGACCAATACTTCCCTACAATTACAAAATGATGCCACCAGACCAATATTTCCAGATAATTATAAAGTGATGCTACCACTCTTCTTCAACACGGGTATATATATATATATATATATATATATATATATATATATATATATATATATATATATATATATATATTCTATTGATATAGTACTACTAGCTTAATAAGAAGGTAGGATGGCACTATTTTGTTGTATTACAAATATCTTGTTCTTGTTTGTTTGATATTTCATTTACATTTGAGCATAAAAAATCTAATTAGTTACTTTAGAACAAAGTTTAGATAAGTATTTTAACGTAAAATAAGTAAATGTGGATATGTGTGCAAGTTTGGTTTGGTCCAATTAAAGTGTACCCTTAAATCAAACTAAATTAATTTGTTTCTTAGAAGTTTGAAATATTTTAGAAGCAAACCAAACCGTTGGCCTCCAAAAAATTAAATCAAACTAGTTGGATTGTTTTGGTTTATTTTGGTTGACTTCCATAATATGTCGCAACATTAGCTCAATCATGGCATATTCATGTGAGGTCCTACACGATTTGGTTTAAACTAAAAATTGAAAAATTACTTTGTCTAATTTTATAAAGCTACATATATTTGTGAACCAAAATATCATTACTATGAAAGATATATGTGATTTGTTGAAAAAGGGTTGTTAGATAATATTCCAAACATTCAACACTACCTCTTTATTAGTTAAAACAAATAGATAAAAATAGCTTATATGTAGCATAAAAAGGAATTATATATTGATAATTTTTGAAGGAACTATATGATCAAAGAATTTGTATCATAAATTTCTTCATAATTACATAAATTCATAATGAAAATTATACTTAAATATATTTCAATTTCAATGAATAAAAAACCCAAATTAATTAGTAAGGACTTGGAAATTGAATAACTCATTATTTGTCAAAATTCACACACAAACTCACACTATGGTAATATAAATTATCATTAATTATCTTAATTATGTTGTGGATATCTTAATGAGTCTTATTTTATGTAGTGTGTTGTTTGAAATTCATGGTTGATAACATAAATTTTAATAAATATATAAATATATGCGTTGAAATAACTACAACTCCTTATTGATCATAAAATTACACATAAAATACATACCATGTTAATTTAAATGACTATTTATAATCTTTATTATGTGAATAAAATTTTGATGACTCATTGAAGTAGCATGTTGTCTTTATATACATGAGTGAAGAGATGTCATTATGTTTGAAATTAAAGTATATGTTCTTAGTATATATCATACAGTTAAATAACTATAGAAACTTTGATACGGTAAGGCATGGAGGATTTGATACTAAAAGTGTCTCCAAAATAATAAATAGACCTTTCCTAATATAAGAGGGGGTGACTTTGAAATAAGTGAACTTATTCCTATTAGATCTAAAAGAGATCATATCTTATACAAGGGTAAAAGTTATATGACAGTGGGAGAGGCTCGACAAGACTATAGAATTGATCTGATGAAGTTGAGTGGACTAAATGGATTTGGGGTACAAATATCCTAAAGAAATACTCTACTTTGATATGGAAATGATTTCTAAAGAGGCTTCCTACCTATGATTTTCTGAAAAACTTTGCGTTTAATATGACCTTTGTTTGTTATCTATATGGACATGAAGAAGAAACTATAGAGCATTTATGGTTTTCCTATGACATTGCTAAAGAGATTTGGAAATTCTTACATGATCTATGTTAGTTGTATATGAAGTATTTTGTAGTGGATATAAGAACTCTCAAGTATCTGGGTTCAAAGAAATGACACAATCTTTTACATTAGAAAGAATGATAGTTGTGCTTTATGGGCTTCTTCCTATAAATCCTTTATTTCTTACAAGGATTAATTTCCTTGGGTGGTCTGTTTTTTGGTTCTTGTGATGATAGTGGTTGTTGTTAGATGCCTTGAAAAGCTAGGACTTGATGACTCTATAAGTTGGACCTGATGATAGGATTTCAAGTTATTGGTTTACCACATTTTAGTGATTTTCTGTCTATATTGAAACACATGAATCTTTTTCTTTGTTTTCTGGACCTGGAATGTGATTTTGATTGGGATTATTGTTTGTTTGTTGTCCTTAGTTGGGGATTTGATTTTGGAGTTAATATGAGTTGCTTTCTGAAAGTCATAATTTTCTTGCTGGTTGAAGGATTTGATCTTGTGGATATTTTTTACCATGTGTGGTCATGGATAGACGTTCTTGGTAAAGATCTATTTGGTTTATGTAGTTGTTTCTATTGTTGTTTTGAAGCTCATGATTCTTTTTTCTTCATTTATGACCCAAAGTTGGGTTTTTGATAATGATTCCTTTCATTCTCTATATGAGGAACCAGTTTGATGTTTAGTTGAAGTTCTTGCATGATAAGAGTTATATTTTTTGGTTGAAGGGTATGGTCCTATGGATATTTTCTCCATGTTCTGTTGATTTGGCATTTTTCTCTTTAAGTTGTTCTTCATGAATCAGTTTCAAGTTAAAACCTCTATGGATGTTGCTTCTTTTTTGTTTCTTTGGGAGATAGTAAAAGGATGTTATTTCTTTTTTTTGTTCTCCTCTTCTCATATGAATCCCCTATACAATTGTACAACTCTTTTTCCTCTTCATTTTTTCTATACAGTTACTTCTTTTCTAATGAAAAAAGAGATTGGAGGCACACTTTCTTAAACAAAAAGAAAAAGAAATATTCTCTCGAAAGCTATATTTATCTTTGTAATAATTTCTACATCATACATTTGCACTCAATTTTTTTGATTGTAGGACTTTTGATGGAGTTAATTGCACATGTCTTTATTGTAATTTGTACAATGTAGATTTCAATAAATAAAAAAATTGGGGGGGGTGCTCACCCCCTTTTGGTTCTCCCACTACATGTATCAAATTTGGTCTTATTATATGGTACAATATGCACGTCTATTTTCATTGAATGTAACCTAACATGTGAAGAATTAAGTATATAAAATATGAAAGAACATGCATTCTTTGAACCCAGGTATGTGATCTCTAAGGGACACAAGGAAAGTCACTAATGAAGTGGTTGGAAGTATGTGACCAAGCCCAAAAAGGAAGGTCACTTATAGGCCAAGCCATGATAGGAAGGATAATATAAAAAGAAAGTCATTGCAATGACCGATGATCAATCCAGAATAGGAAGGTCACCAATAGGCCAAGTCGGGAAAGTAAGCCTAATATAAAAGGAATTCATCACTATGACTAGTGATCAAGTCGGGAAACAAAGGATGATATAAAAGGAAGTCATTGCAATGACTGGTGATCAAGGGATTGGAAGGTCATCAACATGCCAAGCTGAGAAAGGAAGGTCGACAAAGAGGAAGTCATTACAATGACTAGTGATAAAATTAGGAAAGAAGCGACCACAAGAGACCAAGCCCAGGAGGGAAGGTCACCATGAGCCCAATGCAGGGACATAAAGTAAAAAATGTGTACCCTAAGAAATGGAGGAAATCTGGGTTAAAGAATTCCAAAAGAAAATAATGTGCAAGTTATGTCATCTTCATACATGTTAGGTAGGGTGGAGCCCTAAGTCAATCCTAAGGTAAAATAGGGATGATTAAAGGTACATAAGTCATTTGCGGTTAGGAGGTGATCAAGTCCTAAGTGCATAAGAGCATGGGGTCAGGAGATGGCCATCCATGTTTTCCTAAGACCCATGGGTCAGGATATTGGCCACATTAATGAATTCATGAGGCCCAAGGGGTAAATGTTAGAGGCACCCCCGAGGTACACAAGGCCAACAATGCCAGGAGAAGATCAGTTTAAAGGTACCGGTACCCCTAGAGACATTGAGGAAATCACTAAGACTAATGAGATATTAGGTTTAAAAAAAATACAAGAAGTCATGTAATAATGAAATCTTAAAATATTTGTGCACAAACTCAAGAGTTATAAAGGCACTTGACTTCATGAAATATAGGAATATTGTTGAAATTAATGATTTGTAATTATTTTTGAGAAAGGAGGGTATGGAGGCACTTTCTACATCAGAATGGCCTACACGTCCACATCTCATGCAGATGATAGGCATATTCTCGTATTCAATATGAATTGGTCCTTGTTCACCATGACCACTGGCAAAAGAGGCTTGGTTGTGTCCACTAACAATACAACTCGAGTGAATTTCCCTCAGTTTCCAGTGGTGGTAGTATCATCAATATGTATAGTCTTCCTTATCAAGTTACCAATGCTAGCGAGCAACTGGGTCTGGAAAAGGTAGATTGGGAGATCCGGAACTCTCGGCAACATGACAAGTTTTTGTGGGATGGGATCAGAGGGTCGGAAGCTAGGAGACCATGAATGGATGGAAAGATAGTTTCCAAAGATGGTGTAGGAACATCTAGTCATGGCAGTGATGAAGTTAGTTTGGTTTGCTAACTGGATTATGTAGTAACACTTTTTAGGTCAATCGAACGGAATTTGTCTGTTGGGTTCCAAAGGGATTGGAGTCTATTGATCTGGGCTTGTAATCCAATGTTTATTCTGATAACCTTCACCACCATTGCAAACCTCCTTGGTTCTGGGAGGGGTTCAATGTTGATTGGATTAACTCTGATCATTGGGTTCATACCACCCTTATCCATAGATATCTCTTCGGCTATGAGCGTGTTGGGAGAGACTCACTTGATAGAGGGGGGCACACGTGGGCCGACTCCGGAGGTAGCTTCCATATACGTGCATGGTGGATCATCTTCATGCATATTATTTGTTGTCACACCAGGCGAGTTTTCACCTTTGGTAGCCATGGAGGCAGTAGCCGGAGGCGTTCTTGTAGGGTGGGAAATGGAGTCTGATCATACAGGAGTAGATTGTGAGGGTTGTTGCCCATGGGAGGGATTTCCCCTACCACAAGAGCGGTCACTACAGCCATGACCGCTGCCTTCTCCTCTCCCAACCATCATCTAGGGTTTTTTCCTCCTCCCTTTATTAACATATAACTAATAATATATGTACCCAATCTATGTGTATATATTTTTTTACAGATCCAAAGAACTAGAAATTACTTATCTTCTATTTTTTTGTCTTACATCCCTCCACATTTTATTGCACAATGTTATATAATACATGTAGCATACCGATTTGTATAATTTTCATACTAACGCTCAAATAATACCAAAAACTACTTATAGAAACAAAAACTACTTATAGAAATATCAAGTAAACACAAATAATACCAACAGTTCTTCACTTCCATTTTAATAATTACGTCCCCTCTTAAATATAGAAAAAAAAATCATGACAGTACCAAACAAACATAAAAATTCCCAGAACTACTTCTCTCTTTTTCTGCAATGAGATCCATATCATTTTCATCGTAGTACATGTACCATAGAGATTTTTAGCACGACGCAAATGATAGATGCTCTATAATAATTTGTGTATTTTTAAAAGTGATGCACAAATAATATTAATTTATAACAATATCAACTGAACACTAACAATATTAAAAAGAATTTTCTAATTTCTTTACTTCCCTGGATCAGTAAGTTTCATAAACATGTATAACAATACTAAATAAAAACTAGCAATATACGTCCCTCTTTTCTTATGCAATGCAAATCCATAATATTTAAGCATATTACATTTTATATATTGATTTTAGACACAATACAAAAAGTATGTGTATCATATTGATAAGCGTATTATTGGTAGGGATACACACATAATATCAAACAATAATTTACTTCTCCCTATTTTCTACTTCCCTCCTCCTACTTATGTGCTTCTCCCATTTCTCTTATCTACTTCCCACCACTTTTTTCCTCCTTATCTCCTCTCTCATATATACTTATGTCATCTCTTTTTCACGACCTCCATTTTACAAAAATGAACTATATGTACATAATTTATTGGCGTATAAAGTGTACATGGATAAATTTGTATTTTTGGTGCCTCTGGCCTTGGCTAGAGAAATCCCTGTTATCCCTAGTAGCATGTGTAAATGAGGATGGAAAGAAAGTGTTAAGAGTCTTTGTTTAATACCAGGAGTATTATTTAATTTAGAAGAAGATATAATTATACAACTCTAATAAATCACAGTATTATAAAGGAACATAGCCTCGACTTGTGTGCCTATGTTCCTAGGGTTGTTAAAAATTATGTTTGGGTTGGTTCCAGGTTAAAATCTTTTTTGAATTTTTGACTATCAAATCAAAACCCGAACCTGAATTGACTCATACCTGTCAATCTGGAACCGACCCAGATCAAAAAATCTAAACCCGAAAGAAAATCAAAACTAGGATTTGAAGATAGTTTTTAGAAAAATAATTTTTATATAGAATTACCTACATGATTTTATATAATTTTATTTTTTAAATAAACTACCAAAGATGACGATGATCATATAATATCAAAAAGTTGTAATATTATTTTATTTTACTTTTATTAGAGAAACTAATATCAACTGTAAATATTAATATCACCTAAACACAACAAAAATATATCATACTAAAATAGTGCATATATCACATAAAAATTATTGCAACATCACCTATAGCATACCATACAACACAAATTCACATCAAAATATACCCCATAAAATCAATCAAGATGACTATACCATAAGTAAAAGCTATCACTGGTGTTACCTAACACATAAGTAAATTGTAACACAATAGGAATAAAACAAAAATATTAAAACAAAATATATATCACATCAAATAACGATAATATGTTGCAATATCACATATATTATACTTACTCAATACATGCAATATCACATATATTATACTTAATCAATACATGCATACTTAATCATTTAAAGTATATCTTGCATCTCAAAAATAGAGGTATATAAGTAAGTATTTAGAACCCGATTTTGTCCAATTTTTAAATCCAGAACCTACCCGATAGATTCAGATATGTAGTCTTAAACTCAGAACTGACCTGAAATGTCACAACTGAAACCTGAACCCAATATTTTTTTAGTCAGACGCAACTGGGTTCATAGATTCGGAAAATTTTTGATAGCCCCGCTTGACGCAATAGACGTGAACATATGTGGCTTCTAACTACCAATGATTTAAATAGCAATGGTTTAACGAATGACCTCTCTGTTACTGATGCCAAAGAATGATGGCCAAAGCTTTTCGAATAATATATTTGGCTTCTATTTTGTGACTCGCTAGTGATATTTGGTTCCATAAAATGACATCTCATAAATGGTAAGGAGGCTTTATCTTTGTGGGGAAAAGACCAAGAATTCATATCTGGTAGCACTGAGAAGGGTCTAGTAAATCATCATCTGAAGCATTATCTAATTCACAGCTTCCTAGATTGTATATACCATCAAAGAACGAAATTGTGGGAAGATTCGGATCTATAAACCTCATCATGTCAAAGTACACCAACTGCCATACATCATTCGAGGTAAACAACTTTAAAGAGTGGATCCTTCACGCAATCTCTAAACAACTTGCTATGCCTAAATTAATTTTACTTATAAGGAGACATTTTTCTTTATATTTCAGCAATACAATGACTGATTTGTAATTAAACAAATGAAGAAAAAAATTAAATCCATGAACAATATTTGGACTTTCTTATGTAAGTATAGATGTCTTGCATTCTCAGTCCATCCATGTGGATAGAGGGAAAATGGCCTGGATGGTATATGGAAGCCCCGGTAATGGTTTAGTACATCATCTTCCTTCTGGATTTCGTCGCCCTGTGGGATTTTCTCTAACGTACCAATTTCTAGATTGTATGCCCTTCCATAAGGAATGACATCATGAGAAGATTCGGACCAACGAACCTCACTGTTCCAAAGCGCACCAACGGCCCTACATCATCTGTGGTCACCATCTTTGAAAAGTCGATCCACCCAACCATCTCTACATATCTCATTTGGCATATCTTAATCAACATTTAGGTGGCAGCTCCACTCTTCAAAAAATTAAGCATGAGTGCATGCGAAAGAGACTAATAGTGACATGTTTGGGACAAAAAAATCAAAACAAAAAAAATTTGAACTCCTTTTCTCTTTAATTTCCTTAACACAAGGATTGATTTGTAATTAAAACAAATGAAACTATTTTTCTCTTTGTATTTCATCAATACAAGGACTGATTTGTAATTAACATAAATGAAATAAAAATTACATCGATGACTAATTTTTGGACTTTTTTATATAAGTGTAGATGTCTTATATTCCCAATCCATGTGGCTAGAGGAAAAATGGCCAGGATGGTATATGGAAGCCCCAATAATGGTTTAATACATCATCATCCTTTGGGATTTCATCATTATCTGGGATTTTCTCTAACTTACCACTTTCTATGTTGTATGCACTACCATCAAGGAATGACATCGTGAGAAGATTCAAACCAATGAACCTCATTGTACCAAAGCGCACCAACGACCCTATATCGTCTGTGGTAACCACCTTTGAAGAGTCCATCCACCCGACCATCTCTGCATATCCCATTTGGCAGATCTTAGTCCACATATAGGGGATAGCTCCACCATCGACACTATAGAGCCTCAGCACATCAAATCCACCTTGATAAAAGACGCAGCACAAGACAGCTCCAGAAGCATCTTGCCCGAGCACCGGAAGCTTTTTGTACAGATGTGGAGAAAGGAAAGGTGGTAGCTGGAAAACCTCGACTTGGCATGTTATGAGGTCATATGATACGACCTCTTGGTGGGTAGACCAGTACATCTTCCCTTCCACAACTATTATACCACTACCAAAAAACATAGTATAGGTGACAGTCATGTAAAAAGTTATGCACTTTAGGTGACATATTTGTACACGACTTATAATCTGTGTAGGCCTACGTAAAATAGATGACATACATTTTTGTATATTTGAAAGGGTGACATACTTTAGGTGGCATGCATGTATGTCACCTATAGTCTATGCAACATAGGTGACATACATTTTATCATACTTGAAAGGGTGACACACTATAGGTGACATACATTTGAATCACCTATGTTCTAATGGAGGTTTACACATGTATATGAGTCAAGTGTAATATACAAGGAGACATAACATTTAGGTGACATGTATGTGTGTCACCAAAGTTATAGATGACATAAATTCATGTCACCTAACCTTAGAATTTTTGTAGAATTACTATGGGAGGACACTGTCTTGATATGGGCCTTGAACTCTCGCAAATGCATTACGGGGGACTTACTGTTAGAGGAAATTCTCGTGATATGGGCCCCAACACTCACATATGCATTTTTAGAGAATTGTTGTGAGTGGACATTGTCACTATATGGGCCCCAGTTCCTAAGAAATGTATTGAAAGGGACTTTTTGTGAGAAGAAATGTGTCATGGATCCTCTTGAGTGTATTTTTGTTAGAATATATCAACACTTATTTGGTCATCGCGCATTGGACGACGTCGCGATGCGAGGGCGCTGAGCCACTGCACGTGACTTGGGCACCGATGACGATTCTATTTATCTCCCACCTACCTGTGATTAATTATTGCACCTACCCTAGTGTCACTGATGGCGGGGGTTCTCTGCTCGTCTCATTGCCCCACACCATAGTATCCAGATCTGGCTTCCATAGTGTCTCTCGAACGCGAATGGAAGGTGACTAGAAAGGTCTGGTGGTAACTTCAAGTCTGATTCAACTTATCGAGTTTTGTTGGACTTGGCCAGACCGGCGGTGGCTGTCCTTTTTTCGGCAGCCACGCCCATAGCAGCAAGGGATTAGGGCACGAGCGTGCTTAGAGCATCCCTAGTGCCTAGTTGTCCATGTCTCAGCACGTTGAGGATCGATACGATAGAGACTGACATCAATCCCCAGAGGAAATAGCCCATACATGATTCCCTATAGTCGTGTGTTAAACAGACTTGGCGTTGGTCAACCCAGCAGGAAGGACTACCCTGTTGGCCGCCATACACGGGGGGGTTCCCTCCATGTCTCGGTTGTGCTCTCTTTAATGGAAAAATTTAGTTCTCCCACACCGGCAACGACACATTATTACTGTCTTGCTACGTCACAAGTGAAAAGTCGTGAGGTTGTTCCTGTGGTCCCTTGCCGCGTGGGGCCTACATCCTGCATGGTTAGACCTACTGCACAAGTTTCATGTCCTTTTAGGAGCCTCCATACATGCCGCGGCAAACCGTTAGCAGCTAACAATTTTGCTAATCATCTTCGGGTTGTTCATTTATCTTCACTGAGTCGTGTTGATGGAATTCGTAAGGCGTTGGAGTATGCTGATGTTTGGAGGGCTTGGTGTTTGCTCTTTGTTCTTCCAAGTGTTGGATGTGTGGTGTATGCCTTGGCATCCTGCCATGGTCTAAAGCATATCCTCATCAAGCTTCTGATGGCTCTGATGTTACTACCACTCTACCTCGACAGCCCGGTGAGGCATCACTTGATGTGATAGTTGGTTTGCCTACTCCCATCAATTCTGGCTTTCCAGATTCTGTTCCTTGCACCCTGTCAACTCGTCAGCGTATTGAGCCACTGCCTCTGCCTGTTGACCAACTACAGCTCGACACAGATTTTCTAGATTCTGTCTTCCGCACGGGTGTCCCTACCGTAAAGAGCATCCCTCTTCTTTGTCATTTGCCCTTTGCTGACACACTTCGTGCTTTCTTACTCCAGGTGGCTTCTTGCCCACGCTCTATTGATGCATGGATTTGTCTTATTTTGCTTCCAACATGTGTTTTGTATCGCTTCTCCCCTAAGTCTACTCAAGAACAGTCTTCTCAAAAATGATCTCTCTACAACAACTTATGATCCTTAAGGCTTTGGAGAGTTGGAATTTAGGACCTAAAGGCATTCAACAACTCTTGGCTCAGATTTTGGCTCATTGTTGTCCTATTAGGTGAGAACATTCTTCTGAAGCTTGTATTTTATGTGCCAAGTCTGAGATCAAAGATAGCCAATTTTCTACCGTGTGTTCTATCATCTAGTGGTGTTGCCCCCACAAAATCTACTACTCATTCAGATCTTGAAACTAAACACCCTCAACCTCCACTGCCTTTGGTACAACCTCAGTCTGAAATTTCTAGCTCTCCATTTGTTGCTTCTTGCTCCATGGTCGAAGAAGCCATTTTATCATTCAAGAAAGGGATCGCTTGCGCACGTGATGGCCTATGAGCACAACATCTTATTGATTATATGTGTGGGGATGTCGCTGTGGTGAAAGATGATTTTTTGAATGCAGTTTCAACTATGGTGAATCTTTGGCTCACTGATCGTTGTCTAGATTCCCTAGCTCCCTACATTGCCAGTGCTCCATTGACTCATCTTATGACACTAGACAATGGCATTCAGCCTATTGCTATGGGTACTATTTGGCGGCGCCTTGTATCCAAAGTTGCGGCAAAGGGTGTAAGTTCTGATGTCGTCCCTTATCTTAAGGATCATAAGTGTGGTGTTGGCATTTCTGGTGGTGCTGAGGCCCTTCTACATGTTGTCATTCAACTTGTTATGAACAACAACACCGCACTAAGGTCACCATGGCTCTTGTTGACTTCAACAATGCCTTCAACATGGTTGATAGATCTACCATATTCTGAGAGGTTCATCTTCATTACCCTTCTATTGCATGATGGGTTGAGTTTTGCTACAACTCTCCATCTCCTCTCTATATGGATCATGGCGAGCCTCTTTTTTAATCTGTCGGGGTACAAGGTGACCCATTGGGCCCCCTTCTTTTTTCCCTGGGACTCCACCCTCTTATTTTACAGGTAAAGGATGCATGTCAACTTTACCTCCTTTCTTTCTACCTTGATGATGGTACCCTCATTCAGGACACAGAGGTTGTTTCGAAGGCTCTATCCCTCATTCAAGAGTGATGCCCGATGTATGGTCCTCATCTCAATACTAAGAAGATAGAGATTTTTTGGTCATCTGATGACCCTAGACGAGGCTCGAATGTGGGCTTGTTTCCTACTAACATCTCTCGTCCAGAGCGTGGAGTGAAGATTCTAGGTGGCCCAGTTTCTACAGATGCATCCTTTACAAAGGAACTTCTCCAGAAATGTGTGATGAAGACCCTTGATATGATGGATCACATGTCCTCACTCCAAGACCCACAATGTGAGCTTCTTCTTCTTAGATCTTGTGTTGGGATGCCCAAACTATTGTTTGGTCTTCGTACAACACCTCCTTCTATCACACATGTGTTGGATATTTTTTATCACGGTCTTCGTCATTGTCTGGAGCGTATTGTGGTCGGTGACGGCCCGTGTTTTGGTGATGTACAATGGTGTTTGGCTACACTTCCTATGAATATAATGGGATTGGGGATCAAGTCCTCTCATGATGTTAGTAAATTTGCTTTTGTTGCCTCTCATATACACACTACAGATCTCCAAGAGCATATGTTATGTGAGGTCACATGCGTGCCTACATGGCTCCCCTTTGTCTAAGAACATGCTAGCATATGCAATATCCCACCATCTTTTTGTTGTTATACGTTGACAAGTACGCCTTCTGCCACCCCAAAGACCCAGTCTATTTTGACAGACGCTTACTACAAAACGGTCATCTAGAAAATCATGGCAAGAGACCTATCCTTACAATAGGAGGCTATTCTCACTTCTTTACAAGCCGATCACACACAAGATTTCTTAAGGGTTGTTCCTATTAATGGCCTTGGTCTGTCTATGTTACCCATTGAGTATCGAGATATCCTTCGGTATCGTCTTATGATTCCCTTGTATCTAGGTGATGAACATTGTCCAATTTGCAACATCACAGATCTTGATGCCTTTGGTGATCATGCAGTGCACTGCCGCTCGTGGCCTGGTTATAAGTTTTGTCATGATGTTGTTCGGGATGCTCTCTTCAACATTATCTCTCGAGCTGAGTTAATGGTTTTGAAAGAAGCTCCTTTGGCCTTCCTTGGCACTTAATCTGATGGTTTTCATTTGTTGCGACCTGTAGACATTCTTTTATTTCACTGGATGAATGGAAAACATGCCTGTGTTGACCTAACAAGATTTTCTCCCTTGACATGTATCCTTTCAAAAAACTTTAAAGCAGGGCAGGCAGTGTCCGAGGCAGCAATACAAAAAGTTCATAAACATGGAGCAACATGTGAGGCCAATCAACATCATTTTCTACCTTTCTCCTTGACACCTTTGGGGTGCTTGCCGACGATGCAGTTTCTCTTCTTCGATGCCTTCAACATATAATAAAAAGGAATCTTATGACACCTTCATCTACATGTAATGATATTATTTTTGGGTCCTTGGGATTTGCCATCCAAAAAGGATTGGCAATCCAGTTTGTTGTCCGCGCTTCTGTGATAGCTTTTATGTAATCTTTTGAGCAATTATATGAAGAGTTTTATGTCTTCTATTTAAAAAGGACATGTGTCAGTCGAATTTCTGTTGAGAGTCATTATAATTCAATCGAAGTCATTCATGAGGGGATATTGACATGACAATTGTCACCAGACTCATAAAAGTCTCTTTTGTGATCATTATAAGGCTAACATGTCTTTATCTTATTAGGCACATTACTCCTTGGCAACAGATTGTGTAGACCACCACCCCCAACACCAATTGATAAAAATGGACGGTGGCTTCCGCAAGCACCCAACTAAGTGTTCTTCAATTGTCCCCAACCTCATACACAACTCATTTATGAACAACTATGAGGACAATGCATACATGCATGTCTCTGATCAAAGCATTTTTAAGGACTTGTTATGAGAGGACACTGTCATAATATGAGACTTGACACCTACCAAATGCATTTTTGGAGACTTGATGTGAGTGGACATTGTCATGTTATGGGCCTTGGTTCCTAAACAAACTTTTGTATACTTTTTATGAGAGGACATTGTCATGATATAGGCCCCATCTCCATCCAAATACATTTTTAGGGACTTTCTATGTGAGTACATTATCAAGATATGGGTCATGGCTCCTCCGTAATACATTTCCATGGACTTGTTTTGAGAGGACAATATCATGATATGGGTCATGAATCCTCTCAAATATACTTATATGCACTTTCTATGGATGATATTTGTCATGTTATGGGGCTTGTAACCTCCCAATATATGTTGAGGGACTTGCTATGAGAGGATATTGTCATGATATGGACCCTCTCTCCTCCCCAAAGTATATTTAGGGACTTGTTGTGAGAGAACATCATCATGATATAGGCCTTGGTTCCTCATAAATTTATTTTTAGGGACTTGTTGTGAGAAGACAATGTCATGGAATTAGTTGTGGATCCTCCCAAATGTATTTCTAGGGACTTGTTGTGAGAGGATATTTTCATGATATGGGATATTTCTCCCCCTAAATGCATTTTGAAGGACTTGTTGTGAAAGGACATCATCATGATGTGGGCCATGGATCCTCACAAATTTGTTTTGAGGAACATGTTGTGAGAGGATATTATCATGATATGAGTCATGGATCCTCCAAAATATATTTCTATGGACTTGTTATGACAGGACATTGTCATGATATGGAATGTGGATCCTCCTAAATACATTTCTAATGACTTGTTGGGAGAGGACATTGTCATGATATTGGAGGTGGCTCCTCTCAAATGAATTTTCAAAGACTTGATGTGAGAGGATGCCATAATGATATTGGCCCTGGTTCCTCCCAAAAACATATTCAGTGACATGTTGTGAGATGACATCATCATGATATGGGCCCTGGCTCCTCAGAAATTTATTTTCAGGGACTTACCGTGAGAACATAGTATCATGATATTGGTTACATATCCTCCCAAATGCAATTACAATGACATGTTGGGAGAGGACATTGTCATGATATTGGACGTGGCTCCTCTCAAATGTATTTTCAAATACTTGATGTGAGAGGATGCCATAATGATATGGGCCCTGGTTCCTCCCAAAAACATATTCAGTGACATGTTGTGAGATGACACCATCATGATATGGGCCCTGGCTCCTTAGAAATTTATTTTCAGGGACTTATTGTGAGAGCACACTTTCATGGTATTGGTCACATATCCTCCCAAATGCAATTACAATGACATGTTGGGAGAGGACATTGTCATGATATTAGAGGTGGCTCCTCTAAAATGAATTTTCAAAGACTTGATGTGAGAAGATTCCATAATGATATGGGCCCTGGTTCCTCCCAAAAACATATTCAGTGACATGTTGTGAGACGACACCATCATGATATGGGCCCTGGCTCCTCAGAAATTTATTTTCAGGGACTTACTGTGAGAGCACACTATCATGATATTGCTCACATATCCTCCCAAATGCAATTACAATGACATGTTGGGAGAGGACATTGTCATGATATTGGCCTTGTTTCATTTGTGGTGGTATGTTCTGCTTCTAGACGTGACACTTTGTTTTGGTCTGGTCGGGACATTGTGTTTGATTGTGTTAGTTGGCCTTGTTTTAGTCGTGATGGTCCATTCTACTTTTGGACGTGACACTCTGTTTTGGTTTGGTCACGACACTGTGTTTGTTATGGTCATGATGTTGTGCTCTGAGGGGCTTATTATGAGAGGAATCTGTCAATATGGCATTGTGCTCTGACGTCGCGACACTGCGTTTGTGAGAGGAGATTGTCACGATATGGGCCCAAACTTCGCCCAAATGCATTTTTAGGGATTTATTATGCGAAGACTCTGTCAATATATCGGCCCTGGCTCCTCCTTAATGCATTTGAAGGTAGATGTTGTGAAAAGACATTATCGTGATTTGGGTCATGTCACCTCCCAAATGCATTTTTAGGGACTTGATGTGAGATAAAATTTGTCTTGAAATGGGCCATGAAACCTCCCAAATACATTTTTATGGACTTGTTGTGAGAGGACGTTGTCATGATATGGGACTTGACATCTCCCAAATACATTTTTAAGGACTTATTGTGAGATGACATTGTCATCATATGTGTCATGGCACCTTCCAAATGTGTTTTCAAGGACTTGGGATGGTTTTGGTTGTGATTGTTGGCCTTATTTCAATTGTGATGGTCCATTATGCTTCTGGACGTGGCACTTCATTTTGATATGATCGTGACACTGTATTTCTTTCGATCACGACGCTATGCTGTGAGGGTGGGTCGCGACGTTGTGTTGTGGGTTGGTCACGAAGATTATGTATAACACTGGCTTTAACGTTGTTGTATCACATTCTATCACGGTCACGACGTGCATTGTGGAGACAGTCATGATGTTGCATTGTGAGATATGAGTCGTGGCACCTCCCAAATGCATTTTTAGGGATTTGATGTGAGGTTACATTTGTCTTGAAATGGGCCATGACACCTCCCAAATGCATTTGTAGGGACATGTTGTGAAAGGACACTATCATGATATGGGTCGTGGAACCTCCCAAATACATTTTTAGGGACATGATGTGAGATAACATTTTTCTTGAAATGGGCCCTGACACCTCCCAAATGCATTTTCATGGACTTGTTGTGAGAGGACGTTGTCATGATATGGGGACCTGACACCTCCCAAATGCATTTTAAGGACTTACTGTGAGATGAAATTATCACCATATGTCCCATGAAACCTCCCAAATGTATATTCAAGGACCTGGGATGCTTTTGGTTGTGATGGTTGGCCTTGTTTCAGTCGTGATGGTCCATTCTTCTTCTGGACATGACACTTCATTTTGGTCTGGTTGCGACACTACGTTTGTTGCGGTTGCAATGTTGTGCTCTGAGGGTGGGTCGCAATGTTGTGTTGTGGGCTGGTCGTGAAGCCTATGTGAAAAGGGGAAGTTTTGATATTATTTTGGATAAAATCAGAGGAGGGACAGAATCTTGACATGTGAGAGAAGATTCACCATTAAAGTCTATGCAAAAAAAACTAAACTTACTTGATTTCATCATATTTCGGATAGAGAAACCCTAGATCAACAATTCCACCACTTTATCCTCTCAAACCCTAACTCTCCATCTCTCTCTAGGATTTCGTTTATCTGGATTGAATCAAGAATTATGAGAGCTACTAGTGTGTTAGTTTGACCGTATATAGCAATTGAGCTTCTTGGGTCAATTGCACATTGACCCCTCACTATACTTTCTCTTATTTCAGCTGAATTTTCTGTCATACAAATATTACTATAATTCGTCTATTGAATAGCTAACAGATCCTACAAAAATTATGAAAATTTTACATGTTGTTTATTATTGCGTTTTATATATCCATTAAAAAAGTTATGTCATTTGGAGTTAAAAATAAATAAATAAAAATCAAATACTACACTACTATATTGCAGTCGGCATCATGGTCGGTCGAGTTTGTCCTTCAAAAAACTCGACCAACACCCTCTCTATAGAGATCAAAAGTCATCCAAAAATTATTAAAATTTAATAGGGTATCTATATTTGAGTTTTTCAAGTACATTTAAAATTTGAGATAAAATGGATATACCAATAAAAAGATAAAAGTCAATTACCACACTGCTATATCAATATGAAATAATGATTGGTCGAGTTTGAAACTTGACTGACAAACAGGTCAGAACATTCTTAAAAAATTCTTATATTTTTCAATAGTGTTAACATTTGATATATCCAAATCATATCCAAATTTTAATTCAATCAGAGTTATAAATAAAATACTAAAAATCATTTAGTGAGACACTATACTTATCAAATTATGTATTCATATGTCATCAAAACCCTAATTTGGGCCGATTAGGGTTTCCAAATCTTAAACCCTAATTATGTGAATCAAAGTATGACTAAATCTTATCATTATATTTAAAACATCAAAACTTAACAATCATCACTAATCAATCTTTAAACAATGATCAACTTAGTTAAGCATACAATCATCCAAGTAAACCCTAGTTTACCAATTAAGCTCAAATGCGGTCATAACATGATACCTCCCAATTGTATTTTTAGGGAGTTGATGTGAGATAACATTTATCATGATATGGACCCTAAACCCTCCCAAATATATTTTCATGGACTTGTTGTGAGAGGATGTTATCGTGATATGGGACCTAACACCTCCTGATTGAATTTCGAAGGACTTACTATGAGATGACATTGTCATCATATGCGCCATGGCACGACCCAAATGTATTTTCAAGGGCTTGACGTGAGAGGACATTGTCATGATATGGGCCCAAACTTCACCCAAATGCATATTGAAGGGACATTTTGGGAAAGGACACTATCACGATATGGGTCATGGCACCTCCCAACTGCATTTTTTGGGACTCGATGCGAGATAACATTTGTCTTGATATAGTCCCTGACACCTCCCAAATGAATTTTGATGGACTTGTTATGAGAGAAAGTTGTCATGATATGGGAACTGACGCCACCCAAATGCATTTTAAGGACTTTGTGAGATGACATTGTCATCATGCGTGCGATGGAACCTCCCAGATGTATTTTCATGGACTTGGCGTGAGAGGACATTGTCATGATACTGGCCTAAACTTTACCAAAATGAATTTTTAGGGACTTATTATGAGAGAACACTACCAATATATGGGCCATGTATCCTCCTTAATGCATTTGAAGGGACATGTTGTGAAAGGACACTATTCCGATATTGGTCGTGACACCTCCATAATGCACTTTTAGGGACTTGATGTGATATAACATTTGTCATGATATGGGCCCTGACACCTCCCAAATGCATTTTGATGGACTTGTTATGAGATGACGTTGTCATGATATGGGACCTGACACCACCCAAATACATTTTAAGGACTTAATGTAAGATGACATTGTCATCATATCACGAGGGCACCTCTGAAATGTACTTTGAAGGACTTTGCGTGAGAGGACATTGTCATGATATGGCCCAAGCTCTACCCAAATGCATTTTCAAGAACTTATTGTGAGAGGACATTGTCAATATATGGGACCTGACTCCTCCTTAATGCATTTGAAGGGACATGTTGTGAAAGGACACTATCATGATATGGGTGATGGAACATCCCAATCGCATTTTTAGGGACTTGATGTGAGATAACATTTGTCATGATATGGTACTAACACCTCCCAAATGCATTTTCATGGTCTTGTTGTGAGAGGACGTTGTCATGATATGTGATTTGAGTATTGAAGTCAGTACTACTAACTAGCGTGTCATCAGCACTGAGGACAATGTCATAATATGGGCCATAGATCATAATGTGCTTACATCATCATGTTCATATTACATATGCCATCACCCTACTACAAGATATACATGTCATGCATATATACATATGTACCGAAACATATGACATGTCCAGAGAGCCAATCAAATAATGACTTACATGGCATATGACATAAAGGATGTAATTAATAATAATAACAACGGCAAGCTTCCAATCCATTCTATTTAACTCAGTCATGAGATAATGAAGAAACATGGTGAATGTCTAAAGAATGATATTACTCAAAGACGTATGTCTTCAAGGATGCGACTTGAACATTGAGATCATGCATATCTTTAAGAGTATGTAAATTGTTATTATGTCCCTATCTGGATGTTACTGTGGAACACAAATAGAAAAGAATAACATATAAGAATAGATTGTGTGTAGATTGACGATAGAATTTCACCAGTGATGATATGTGATATCAAACCAAACACATTGATACTTGTTAGGGAACAATGTATTAGACAGACCCACCTTGAGAGTGACACATGGAAACCATAATAGGTGGGCATATTCATTTCTCATAGTGAAGGTGGTGATTGTGGTTCTTAGACCTGAAGTCACTACACTCATCACATGTCATTTAGTTATACTTTGACATCATCCAACATAACCCTGAATAAGGATTTCCATAATGGTGATGACTGGGTAGTTGTGACACATGATGTGACACCCATTGTCACACAAAATGAGATTACTCAAAATTCATAAATATTTGATTGACTGTGCCCTGATAGTCCCCAAAATTCATATATGTCCCTTTATGAATAGTTAAGATGACAATACATATAAACACATGTCTTATTAAAACATTTATAGGGACTTACTGTGAGAGAACACTATAATGATATGGGTTCTAGCTCCTCCTAGAAGTGTTTTCATGGACTTGCTGTAAGAGGAGAATGTCATTGTATGGGCCCTAGATCCTTGTAAATACATTTTGGGAGACTTCTATGCAAGGACACTCTCACGATATAGGTCCTGACTCCTCAAAAATACATTTTTAGAGACTTGTGGTGAGATGATATTGTCAAAATGCTGGCTATAACTCCTCAAAAATTGTATTTCAAGAGACTTGCTATAAAGGGACATTCTCATGAATCCATAATGCTTTAAACTCCCTTTTTCTCTATCTCCAAATTCTCATCTTTTTTGAAACAATTTTTTTTATAGTCCACATGCCTTCCTTATGAATTCATGTTTCTTTTCTTTGCAGTGACATGTCCTTGTTACGATTTTTTCATTACAAACTAGTCTAGACGAGATCCTAAGGGCATTGGCAACATCATTCACCAAATCTAAGAAATCTTCAAAGGGCATCATCGTCCATTCTATAGGTAACATCCTAATCTCTTATCCTCTAGTTCTTATAATTATCGCACCTCTCCAGTGTGAATCACATGCACCAAGATCATACATACCTTCACCGCATGGTTGTAGGATCTCTTTGCTTTGGGTAGATGAATATTCCTCATCTGGGTCACCTTGGTATATCGTTCCTCTCCAAGCAATTTCTATCACTTGTCATGAAAGGGCATTCTCATGATGAGGGCTTGAGCTCACCCCTATGCAATTTTTTCATTATGAAGAACTCCCTTGTCAACATCTTGACTTATCATCGACAAATGGTAGGGGTAGGAAGATTAGTAGTCAATAAATAAATATATATCTAATCCAAAGTATATATCAGGTAAATGAAAATTGTGCTTTTGTTGTTTGGGTCTCTAGGAACTTGTACAATACTCTAAAACGTTTGGACCTAGGTATTAGAACTTTCCTCATAGACTTAGATACAGTTGTGTTCTACAAATTCATAAAAAAGAAAGGTAGTGTGTGGATTTTCTAATCATCACAATATCAATACATCAAAGAATCGACCGGTACTATGCAATGTAATATAATATACAACTTCTGGCTTAGTAGGTCCATCAAGGGCACATTTGTTTTATGGGATCTGGACAGATTCTGCAGAATATTGTATTTCTCTGCTCCCAGTAAGGGCACGTTTGCTTTTCCGGATGTGACTGTATTGGATTGCATTTATAAGTCTAGTTGTGCAAATTTTAGGTTTGGTTAACTGCAGTTGGTAAATCGAACGAATCCTGCACTTTCTAGCATAAAGTAAATGCTGGAGATTTAATTCCATCTCAATTGTGAGGGACGCCGTTATGCAGCAACCCGCACAGCTACTGACACGCTGTTTCCGTCCCATTTCGCTGCTAGCTTTGTATATGACCGTGAGAATCAGAAAGATCCTATCCACCGAAATCAAACATAACAACCCATATTGCGGTACTCCTCAAAACCAGAAACTCCTTTTACTGGGAGCAGGGAAATACAATATTCTACAGAATCCATCCAGATCCCATAAAACAAACGTGCCCTAAAAGGAGTTTCTAGTTTTGAGGAGTACCGCAATATGGGTTGTTATGTTTGATTTCGGTGAATAGGATCTTTCCGGTTCTCACGGTCCTAAACAAAGCTAGCAGCGAAATGGGACGGAAACAACGTGTCAGTAGCTGTGCGGGATGCTGCATAACGGCGTCCCTCACAATTGAGATGGAATTAAATCTCCAGCATTTACTTTATGCTAGAAAGTGCAGGAACTGGATTTACCAACTGCTAATGCAGTTAACCAAACCTAAAATTCCGGAAAAGCAAACGTGCCCCAAGACGATGGGGAAATTGTGACCTCTATATAAAATTTGACTCGGTAAGAAATAGTATTTTAGAAATTTAGCATCCTTACATAACAAAAAATCAAAGAATCGAACTTCACTATCCCCACTCATTCGAGTCGTGCGATTACCGACGAACCCTCACCCCGACTCTTCCTTCTCCGCCCCACTCCAACTCCCACCCCGCCCCCCTTTCTGATCTCGCTTCCTCCACCCCCTCTGATTCAGACCCCGTGTCCTCTGTCCCACCACCTCACTTCTGGATGTACGACCTACACTCAAAATTTGATTCCTCCGCCAGCCTTCCTGCTCACCTTCCTGCTCGCCTTCCTCTGCCAGCCTTCCGGCTCGCCTTCCTCCGAGGGCCACTGAGGGGGATGTCGACCTCCAGATCGCCAACGATAAAATCCGCCTCTATAGGCATGACTTCAATGAGCGGCGACGTCATTTATCAAAGAGCAAAGAAGAACCCACCGCTAGCGAGGGTGGCGACATTGTTAATCAGTTGTGGTTAGCCAGAAACGCCTCTGCAACCCTGTACGTCACAATAGATCTCCTACAGGCACGGGAATGAAGCGGTAGGAAGTTTGGGAATTCTTTTTCTGCTGGCTTTCTATCAAGGCTTTTCGATCTAGCATTTGTTAGCAACTGCTCATCTCCAATTAGCCCCTCTTTTTCAGAACTCTGTCTAATGGGATTTCCTTTTTACTTCTTTTCAATGTCTTCTGGCGTTGCCTAGCTGCCAACACCAACGATGGCATGAGGAACAACTATCAAACATCATGGGTTGCAGGAGAACAACAGATCAAATCTTTCTATGTGCCATGCCAGAGCCGACAAAGGAGGTGCCAACGAGTCTGCATATCACATCCAGTAGGTGTAGTCTTACTTGTCTATGGAATTTGGTATGATTGGAATGTCAAATAAGTGATTATTCATGTGAGACTAATTGGAATGTTGTGTTATTGTATTTGTGTCCAATTAGTATGTGAAGGCTGGTTCAAGCAGCTGGAAAGGTTAGGCCAGGCAGGACATCTTCGTCAATACTTGTAGGTAACCCCTTATACTTGGTAAGAATTACTAGCTTACTTATACAATTACACTTTTCATGGTTAATTTTTTGATACAATAACTAAGTCATCACTACACCATGCTTTTGCTTCCCATTATTGTACGCAACTGTGTTCATCGCATCACCTTAAAAAATATATTACAAATGAGGACAAGTACCAAAATGGTGGGTCTGAAGCTGAAGTAAACTGTTTATACATATTAGAATGTTTTTAATTAATACGGTCCCCTTCATATTAGAAGTAAAATTATTCCATGTGTTTTTTTTATTAACTTTTGCTAGCTGGAGAGCAGGGGCATCGTAGTCACACTTCTCATGCACATGATATGCAAGTATGTGAAATCTCTTTATACCGATCCAGCTCATCAGTTCACGTATGTAATTTAGTTACGTATAGAAACCACCATTTGTATCTAGTGGTGAGAAATATTCAGTGCTTTATAATGGTCATTCATAGTCTTGATTAGCACAATATTAAACAATTTCTTTTTTTGCATGATCAAGCCTAGCAATACTTTCTGTAGTAATTTGTAGCCTAGTATGCATTAGGTAAACTACACAACGTCAATTTTTTTTATAATTACATAATGGTGATTGAAATCCAAATGAAACCTTCCTCCTTCATGTTATCACCTTGTGCCATCATCATTCAGAGGTTCTCATCTAACCAAATTAAAAGGGCTCAATGTATATCCTTCTAGGGAAGGCAGTGTAGCCTTCACTGTGATACAATTATAGATATAACAAAAAGATAAAAGATGTCACCACTATATACTCTATAGTTTACCCATACTTGTAAAGGCGGCAAGGCGACATGACTTTCAAGATGAGAGCCTTGTGACTAGGCGTGCCTAGGCGCGACTAGGCATTGCCTAGGCGACCTATTAAATTAATAATTTCAGAGATATATATGTATTTTTATATTAATGTTTTAACAATTTTAATTCTTTAAAATGTATGAAATATGTGCTAAACAGTCCTAAACCATCTATAAGCATAATCAAAATAGTTTCTATGAAACTATATAAAAAACAAGTACGAGAATAATTTCACACATAATATATTAGTAATGAAAAGTAATTTGTTTTTTTTTTTGGGTCGGCGAAAAAACGTGTTGCTATTAATAAGTCCAAAACTTTGGGTACAAGACTATGTGCCCCATACAACCAGGATAGAATCCAGAGAGACCAAGGTCCAACAAATGGACCTCTAGACAAGAAAAGGAAGAGAACGTACATGAAAGCCAGGAATCCTATACTAACCAACCTAATAACATCAACCCTGTTAACAAGAAACCAGGGAAGCAACTATCAATAACACCACCTTCAAAATGTGAACCCTAGCCTCAGGAACCAGGCGTAGGCTACTACATTAGCTAGAAAAGCATACCCAAAACATCATCCAGAACCTCCTTATTGATCCAGGCACTTCCAAACTGCAAAACTCCAAACAGAAGCCATCAAAGGCATCAATAACAGACCCATAATTATGGGCATGAGAACCTTTCTGTCATCCTTATGCATTATACCCAAAACCTAAAAGAAAGGATTCAAGGAAGGCTTCATATCCATGCTCACGGATCATCTCACAGCATCATCATGACCTTTGAACAAGTGTAAGCCTCTGAGAAGCGAACCACGGATCCAAGACTTGCATGTCGCATGCTCCAGATCAGCTGAAGCCACCAGACAGGAACCTGCCTCCAACACCGGAGCGCACGCGTCATGGAATACGAAGTTGCTGTTTTCGCAACAGCCATACATCAAAACACCAGAGGGAACCTCTAGCTGGACAAAGCGTCGAGCACCTTGTGGGCAGCCCCATACGCATCAGGGTGTAGTAGGGAAAAACCCCCGCCGCCAACATGTCTCCCCTCTGCCTTCGTGTCTCGCTGGCTAAGCAGAAGACCAGGAAGTGAAGCGAGATGGTCGCGGACCTAAACCCCAGAAGGGGCACCGCCAAACCGCAGAGGTGGGCAGCATCACCGAACAAGCCAGGGGGACCCGGACAAGGACCCTCCATCGCCGAAGAGCACTGGGTATAGGGCCACACGGAACCCACCCAACCATGGCTCCTTCATCCAGTCGAACCAAGGGTGTCGAGGAGGAATGATGAGGACGAGAGTCGAGAAAGAAAGTTGGCAAGCTCTGAGGCCAGATCTCCACACGATAGCCGGGTGAGTAGGAGCTTAGGCGGAGGCAAGACCCCAACCCTACGGTGATGGAGCAGCACGCCTGATCTCAGGACGGAAGGGCGTCGCTCCTCTCCTTCTGCCACACACGGGCGAGTAGGAGTCGACTATGTCGAGTTGCAGAAGCCATAGATCCATCCGTCACCAGCGGCGCAACCCGTCATCTGCTCGTCTGCTACCATGGCGGCCCATCGCTATGCCGACCTTCTGCCTAGCGATTCCAGTAGATGCCACCGAGACCGTTGGAGGCCAGGGGGAGGAAGCAATTTGTTGAAAAGTAATTTGTTGAAACAAGAAAAAAATGTCACATACCTTATGATATTCACATAGTAATAATATTAAAGAGATAAACATTTAAAGAAGATTAGTGATAACATACCTTACATTCTGAATCTTCAATAAACTTACGATATTGCAAAAAGTGAAGATAATTCAGTCTTTACCCTATATCCTCAAGTGCACTCATGCAAAAGTAATTGTTTCTAAGACAAAAATGGTGACTACATCAAAAATACAAAGCAAGCAAGAGCACCATCAAGACATTGTTGTTTAAAGTCATCATTACAAATTAAAAGTACGAACACTTAACAAGATAAATAAAGATATGGATCAAGCATCATCAACTAGGTGAGAACTTGGTCCAAGACCATCATCTTTGGCTCCATAATCTTCATAATCATCATTCTCAATGAACTCATCCCACTCTTCCTCCTCATGGATAGATGGTGGTGGTGTTTCCTTAGCACGCTCACGCCCACGCCCACATGCATGTGATTGTGAAGTGCTTGGTTGCACTTGAGAAGCGGCCCTCCTAGGCCTCCTTACATCATAAACATCAGAAGCTCCTAAAACTTCATCAATAACTCTTAATGTAACACCAGGCACTACCTCAGACTCCACATAAATTCCTATCATCCACTCACTTGACCAATTAAGCACAGAAAGAGCAATAGGATCAAAATCCTTCTCCATGTTCCCCAACCTCCTATCCTTGAACCTTTGATCAAGACGTGTATTGTATTGAATGTAAACAAGCTTCATCAATCTCTCAGCTTCTAATTTACTTCTCCTATTTGTATGGATCTAAAGATTATAAAAGAGTTGAATGAATATTTATTGAATTATACAGTTATACTAGGCAATCAAAATAAAATTAATTTACAAAAAGGACTTACAAAGTCAAAGGCACTCCAATTACGTTCACAAGATGATGAAGTGCAACATAAACCCAGAATACGTCTTGATAATGTTTACAATGTTGGGGTGGTACCCCCATAGCTATCCCACCACTCCACTGCCATCAAGGATATGTAGTCAATTACCAAAATATTTATATTTATATAATGCTATAAGCCTATAACTAATATGAGAAAATGGCTTACATGGAGTTTTTGGTCTCTTTGCCTGATAGCCATATCCTTCCCAAATAGACCACAAGCGTTCTTGTACTCCTATAGCTCCCGAGAAATTATATCTTGCTCTTTACCATCACTAACCATCCGTTCAATACATTCAATGAGGTCAATCTCATATTTCCCAGCTGCAACCCTATTTGTTTGAAAATGATTTTGCCACAACAGCATTGAAAATAAGATCTCCATCTGTGGTTTTTGCCCAAGAACTGTTGGTCCATATGTCAGAAACAAAGAGCTTAGTCAAAGAAGGACAATGCTTCAACAAGCTAGATAAAGCTAAGAAATTTGTAGCAAACTGTGTCACCCCACTCCTTACAAGCTCTTGGTGATTGTCACTACCTTTCATGAAAGCATCATGCAGACGAGTGTGTTGATAAATAAAAGTAGTGACCTTTCTTGCCCTTGTAAGAACCCCTGAAAAAATGTCCAATTTAGAGATGTCCTCTAACATAAGATCCAAGCAATGTGCAACACAAGGAGTCCAAAATAATTTCTTCCTCTTCTCAATCAACATCTTCCCGGCCAACACCATGTTGGCTGCATTGTCAGTGACAACGTGCACCACATTTTCCTCCCCAACCTTCTCAAAAACTTCATCTATCAAGTTGAACAATAACTCCCCTGTGTGTTCATCAGATGTCGCATCCTTAGCATAGATAAAGAATGAACCCTCAGGAGTATTTATAAGAAAATTTACCAAAGTATGCTGACGTTTATCTGTCCATCCATCACACATTATCGTGCAACCATAAGATCTCCAATGCTTCTCATGAACCACCTGCATCTCCTTACATCTCTCAAACTGCCTTTTAAGTAAAGGAAACCTCAATTGATGATAAGAAGGTGGAATGAATCCCTTACCAGCTTGGATAACCACCTCAAACATAACATCAAAGCTATTGCGGTTTGCGGCATTAAAGGGAATACCAGCTTCATAAAACCATTGGGATATGCAGTCATAAGCAACCTGTGTAGCTTCTTTTTTGTAGGTATCACCTATTGTAGTTTGTGAAGCACTACGGTTTGCTTTCCTTTGTGCAACAACATCCCATGGACTAGGAGTGGTGAAAGAATCCATTGGTCCTTTTCCAGAAGGATATTTGTAGACAGGTGGCCTATTTGCAGAACTAGATGTGGTTCGAGACCTTTGGGTAGAAGATGGAACAACCACAACATCACCCTCATTAACAACATTAGGAGTGTTGGACTCATTCTGACTGTACTGGTAATCAAGATCCACCTTCCTCTTCTTATTGCGGTTCTTATAGTCAAGCAACTCCTTAGCAATTGTAGTCGTTGTTTTAGGACACTTGATGCAATCCTGAAATCCTCCAATCAAGTGCTCCTTCAATCTCTTGATGCCCCACTACTGATGTGACCGCACAATGCACATTTAACCTTGTTCTTATCACCTACATTTTGCCAAAAGGAATACTTCCACCCTGGGTCTGTGGATTTTGCCCTCAATTTTGGGTCATTCATTGCATATGCAAAACGAGGGTCAATCTCCCCAGGTCTTTGAGATTGAGGGGTGGAAGTAGGAACATCAATATCACGAACTAAATCAGAGTCCATCACTATAGATCTACAAAAAATAGAACCAAAAAACAAAATAGAAAATTGTAATTAAGTTCCACTTGTTGGGAGAGGCCTCACATGGGCATGTAGCACAAGACAGCAAACGTGGGCGCCAAACAGTAAACATTACAGCAGGAGAAAATGCACTTGGGTCTTAGTGACGAAGAAGAACATGGGAAGGAAGAATAATATGATGTGCATACAAAATTAAGGTGGCACCAGATCAATTAATATAAAGAAAAAAAAATCTAGCATGACATTGATCCTAAAATTCGTCAGAAGTCAGTAGCAGCAGTTCTTTGCTGTAGTTGGGAGGGGGAAACAAGAAGGAGATGTAGAAGAAAGGCAATAGGGAAGGGATGGAGCTAGATCAGTAAGAAAAATAGGGAAGAAGTTTGTAAAAAAAACGTACTTGAAAGTGTTGGCTGCTATTAGAGTGCGGCTACTGGAATTGCTGCTCTGTAATGCTCCCTTTGGGTGTTGGCCACTTGGGGAAACTACCACAACTCTTCTCAACGTCGCAAGGCAGTAAGAAGCTCCACTTCTTCCTTGGTGCAAGGAAGAAGGTAGCTGGACAGAGTCCACGCTGCATATGGGAGGGGGAAGAACAAGTGAGGCAGAAGAAAGGAAGATGGCGATGGAGAAGAAATGGAGAGGAGAAGATGGAAGAAGAAATCACAAAAAAAAGACTTACCAGTTACCGGTGATCGCCGGCTTCAGCTGCTGGAGTTGGCGGCTTCCGCTGGTGGCTTCCGCTACACTTGGCGGCTTGACGCAACTGCCCTCAAGTCCGCGATGTAGGTTGGAGACCACCTACCTCAACACGAGGGAGTTGCTGACACAACTTCTCCTTGCTTCGTCCAGCTAGGGCAACGCTAGCTTGGGGATCACAGGGGAGTCGGGGTCGGGGGTTTAGCAGGGAGGGGTTTGCGGGAGATGAATCGTGAGTGGAGAGGAATCACGAGTGGGTCGTGGGTATTTGTTTCTAATTCGGACCTTAATCGGGTCCCACACAATGGACCGCGCCAAGGCGTGAAGCGATCGCTCAAACGCCAAGGCAACCAAGGTGTTTGTTTTTTTTCTTCTAAAACTAAGCATCTCCCACACAGCGAGCCAGTATAGCGCTTCAACGCTGGCGTGTGCTTTGACAAGTATGAGTTTACCTACAAGTAACCTTATCATATACATGAATCCTCGAAGGAACTTGTGTAAATGATGCAAGTTGTAACCATCTAACTATGAGTAGACTGTTTGAAGGACAAGCTTTTTCTCTTGATTCAGTTACAACAACTTCTTTGCAATTTTGAAGTATCCACTTCAGTGTTGAATATATTTAGGTGATTCCCTGATGATGATACATGTCAAAGATTCATAGTTCTTATGTTATTGACTCTGCCAAGTCAAATCTCATGTTTCCTAATGCTAGTACACAGTTTCTGTATTCTTCAAGTTAAATTTCACCTTTTTCTTATTCATAGCTAATTTGTACTGGTTGTTAACCTAAACACAACTCGTATATATATTATTTTGATCTTTATCCTTGCTTTTCATTTTATGTTTGACTATACTCACACGGACAGGGGACACTACACGAACACAGACACGGACACAAGACACGAGACACAACAATTTTAAAAAATATAGGACACAAACACGATGTTGGAGACGACATACACACATACATATACACATACACATACATATACATATACATATACATATACATATACATATACATATACATATACATATACATATACATATACATATACATATACATATACATATACATATACATATACATATACATATACATATACATATACATATAGATATACATATACATATACATATACATATACATATACATATACATATACATATACATATACATATACATATACATATACATATACATATACATATACATATACATATACATATACATATACATATACATACATATATATAATTATATATATACATAAATACATATAAATGTATAAGTATAATATAGTTGTATACATATATAGACAAATATATACTTATGATGTACATGTATGTATACATACGTATACATACACATAACATGGAGTTAATACATATAATGTCTATCTATGCAAATTTGTAAAACAACTAATTATGTGAGATTTAAAGAAATAAACTTAAAAGAAATCTAAATCAAACCCAAAATTCACTTACAATATGAACGCAGACTTTATAAGAAAACACTAGTATATTTCCATTATGAGATAATAAATTATCAATGTAGATTAATCTAGAATACATTTGCAATATCAAATCAAGTATGAATAAAGAATGATGAATATAATCAATTTGGATGTCAAATTCTTGGAATACTTGTTATATAATGATGAATTATATATATATGTATGATGTACAATAGATAAATATGTAATAATCCTTAGGAAAAGGATGGGGATGAGACATATGGTAGTGATGCTGGAATAAGAGGAGGGAGAGAGAAGATATATAATTTATATTTCTTTTACATAGGGTATTAGTTTGAGCTTGCTGTGTCCACGACGTGTCCAAGCCGTGTCCAAGTTGTCCAAGTCGTGTCCATGCCCTGTCTGGGCTTTAAAAAAAAGTGGACACTTATGAGCCGTGTTTAAGCGTGTCCATCTGTGTCCACGCCGTGACCGTGTCCGACACGTGTCTAGGACGGCCACAACATTCCTAGGGAAGTGTCCATGCTTCCTAGCATAAAACTATAAGTTTGTCTATATTCCGAGTATTATATTGGGGTTTACGGGGAAATACGAGTGTGAGAGCCATCAATCAGAGGATCCAGATAGATGAAGAGGATAAGTAAGAGGCTAATGAGAGTTTAGTTCATTTTGCATATGTTGCTATACATAGAGGCTCATCTCTTGTACATGCATCCTTCATTGATGGTCACTGACCTAGCTTGTGGGTGTGCCAACTACACTACTTGCTTCATCATTCTATCTCCATACATAAATATTTCAACATTTTGCACATGTGCTCTTTGGTGATTGAAAGAAATTCTCATTGTAGTTGCCTCAGACATCTTCTGAGTCGAGCTACAATTCAACAAGACATGCCACAAAAGTTACTCAAGATCTATCCCAATGTGTAGGTTGCACCCTAATCATGTTCCATCTACTAGAAGCCACACTGGGCTCTCTTTCCCCATCCACTGACTACAAGTTATGCATCATCTCAAGTAAGTCCTCAACATTACGACCAAGTCACTATGACTAGGTCCTAAACTACTTACTCTTATAGCCATGTACACTGGTAGTGCTTGCCTACCTTGCTGCAAAATATATATGAATTATCGTGTTGTTACGATAGAATATAGACTCAAGTGTAAAAAAGATTCACATGCGACCAATTTGTTGATTCATGGATATTGGTGAGTCACTTGCCGTGGAAACCTGGAGGATATCCAAACATATGAGGCTCCATTTATAATTCCCCCATATCAGGATTTCAAGTAGGTGGGTATGAGACATAAGAATTTTAACTTGTTTGGGGGAAAATTGAAAAGGAGAATGAGACGAGGGGTTGCCATTTTGAATAAGAAGAGAAAATACTTCTTACCCATCCCTAGCTCCCGTTGGTTCCTCTCTCTGTCTCTCTCACAATTTCCCACCCACCTCACTTCTATCTCTCTCTCAACTTGTTGAGATCCGTCTGTGGAGATTTTACATACGTATTTATGGGGTATATTTTTGGTGTCCTGTTACATGTAACAAACAAGAACACCGACACTATATTAAAGGCTGGTGTGGACGTGGGAAGATGGAAAGTCTGTAATTGTGACGGAGATGGAAGTTTGGAGGAGAGGGATCAAGTGAGGGGGATGGTTTTGTGGTGTTGGACCCAATGAATTCTCCACTCCACCTGTGAATGTCTCATTTCATGCTATTAATTTGTATTTTGTATCTACAAATGGCCTTTTGGGTTAGCATGAAGATCATGAGATCAATGAAACCAGTTCAGTTTTTCAATTAGCTTAAGTGGGTAAGTTTTTATTATTGATGATGATTGTATCTGTTGTATCTTAATCAATAAATAAGTACAGAGGTGGGGTTAGTACGAGCTCCTTGGTGATGATTGTTTATTGATCCACGCTTGTTCTTACAAAAGCCATGGGTTTGTTTATTTGAATGTTGTTGTGGTATATTATTCTGCAGGGTAGAATTTAATGTATGAAACTTGTGACAGCCACAAGCCCAACAATGATTGTAGATAATGCTAGTAAATTTTTGTTATTGAGATTATTTAACTCCCACATTTTCTGTATTAGATTTCAAGTATTTCTATTAAACAACATAAATTATTAGTCATTGGGACCATTGACAAACTCAAAAAACAACAAAGAATATAGTAAGGTACGTCTCGGTTAGAATGATGTGCAAGTAAAATCCATCTGAAATTGTTGGCTAACACAGGGGACTCCATTTACAATCCCGCAAGTGTACAAACCCACTTCCTGCAAAAGTGCTGCAAGTGTCAATTTACCATTTAGTTTACTAGTTTGGCTGTACAAGACATAAAATAACAGTTACAATCACTAGAGACTGTTGTTAGCTTTTAGTGCACCCATTATATGCTGTTAGCACATGAGGCGGCTGTCTGTTTTTAGCGCAACTATAGAATACATGAAACTACATAATACTACTGTAAGCTTTGAATATGATCATTTGACCATGAGGCATGGTAATTTGTAAAAAGAGTTACTATATGCTTTGTACCTTTATCATTTACAGTACCAAGTTGACAATATAGGAAACATTCTAACTACTAAAACTAATTGTATAATATATATCATTAGTTATTCTGCGTAGAAATGGTAATATCTAGATCCTTCATTCCAACAAGTAGATGGACATAATATGTATCTCATTTGACGTTAGAATATGTACATTATTATTGTTTCAGGTGAGTTGGAAATTATAAATTGTGATGGAAGCAATGACCATAGTGGAGAAAACGGGCACATGGGGAATATTTGGTGGACAAATTCTCTCTGCAACAGGCCACAAAGGCATACAATTTGAAGTAAAACACTATCTCAGCTTCTACAACTTAAGAGGAGTGTACTAATAGAAGTCATGCAGTAAAGAAAAGGAGACAATATGTTTGTTATAGAGAACTTTGTTGCGCAAATGTTTTCCAGGCAGGTAGAGGATTTCCTGCCATGTCATGTCCATCAACGTGCATACAAAAGCACCGTAAAATGAATTTTCTACCTATCTTATAGTAAAAATGGGTTTCAGGCTCGGGTTATCTTCAGGTTTGGGTCATATGTATGTGTTGGATATTAGAAAAGTTGGCAAATTGATTATGTATGACATTACATTTTATAAGAAATGAGATTGTTCTTTATGCAATTGCAATTCTGACGTTTTATAAATAGTTTATTTTTTTCATGTTGAAAATGAGTTGTGACATGCATATGTACTTTTTTCTGATGTGGTGGTAGATATAAGATAGTTCTTGATGTCGTTTGTTAGGCATTACATACATGACGTGCATGCATGTCCCCTATAACCATCTTTTATGAAATAGGTGATTGTCAATGATGTCACTTATTGTCATGTCTTAGAATCTGGAAACTACCAATAGGTGACGTTTATTCGGATAGGTGTCATAGCACAAAGCCCACACTCTATAGGTGACATACATTTTTAAGGTGATAGGTAGCCATGTCACCCTTTTGCTTATACTTCACATGCTTGAATGTCACCTATTCTCTATTTTTTAGTAGTGTACCGTCGTTAGATCGATTGATGAACCTCAGCAGCTCCTCGGCCACATGAGACCACGTCCACGCACGTCTCATGGAAGAGTACATATGCACCGTCTGCATGTTGTTCCGGTCCGATCTTTGATGACGGCCTGATAGAGGTATGATCACCACCTCAAATTCGTATTTGGAACCACAACCTTTTGGCTCCCGGCAGATGAAGACGGCTTTGTCCAGCCATGCATACTTTGGGCCAATGGGAAGGGTGTGCATGGCTCCAGTGAGTGGGCTATAAACGAAGAACCGGCACTGAGAGTAATGGTAGAAGAGCACCAAACCGCATGCAGAACGCCTCAAACTGATACCCTCAGGGAAGCAATGCTTGCGGCTGCGGCGGCAGATTGCGTCCAGCACATCGTACTTAGCAGGCACTCCCCTTTGTCGTCCAACTGGTTCAAATGTCAGGATTCTGCATTGCCCGCAAGGTGTCTTTATCCTGAAGTTGTATCTCCCTTCCCACTTTTCATAGTGCCTACAGCAGCTGTAAGGACCACTGCTAAAAAGGTGCTCAATGATTATAGTTAACCACGTCATCTTTAACATAAAAGATGACAGTGTTTAACATAATGTATCAAATGACTGTCATCTATTAAACGTAAGCTATGTGCTATGTTAGCTTTAAGAAATTACGTCATCTATACCTAATTTCTCAGTAGCTCAGACGTGAGATTAGGTGACATCACAAACCATAATCTAAATATCAGACTATGCTCAGTAACGTCACCCTTCACAATAACGTTGACGATAACTGCAGTGGTTTAACAGATAAAAGATGACATCTTAGCATGTCATACGTTAAATAAATGATTACATGTTCATAGATCAACATTTTCAGAAAAGATAATGACAATGGCCATCAACTTGTCAGCTACATGAAGTTCAAAACCCAGTGCCCAGTATACAGAAATAAATGACAAGATGAGGCACACCAGACGTGAATTCTGGTGCATTACATTAACATTCATGTTTCAATCCAAATATCCATGTTTTTTCAATGGAGAACTATACTCTAAGCAAGCCCAACAAACATACGAGAGGAACATTGAGCAACAAAATCAGCTTTTCAAATTTTCTTTTTATTGATATCGAAGCACGCAGAATAAAGGTTGAGTTTGTACAAAGTTTAACTGTCCTGTAACTGACAGAACAGAGGAAAGAAACAGCCGTTGAGTGAAAGAAGGAAGAAAAATATATACACATACACAAATTTTGATATCCTTCACAAGATTTAATGAATAGACAACAAATTCCAAGCATATCCAGAAGTAGAGATGTCTGAACGAGACTCTTCAACAAAGTTCTTCAGCACAGAAACTATAATCACCTTAGCACCCATTTCTGCAATTTATCTTGGTCGAACCTCAAAGGATTCTCTTCAGCATGAAGTACACAGAGAGAAGACATTATTGCAAATGAATCTTGAAGTACCCGTATCTAATTGTTGCTAATGTCCAGTTCTTCCGGCAGCTGAAAGTTTTCTATGAGCAGAGTAGATGCCACAAATCCGCAAAGTTATTACTGATGTTCATCTTGACCAGCGTAGTTCCCAGGCAGTTATTTTGGGACAGATTAAAGCTCATTGAAGCTGACATCAATTTGCCCAAGACTAGGAAAGGAAACCATCTCTATGGGGAGGATCTTATTGTTGTTATAACTTACAGAAATGATCTGCAACGATTGTAGCCTACCTACGGCTTCTGGGAGTGCTTTGAGGCGATTGTAATCAGCTCGTAGCTCCATCAAAGAAGTTAAGTTCCCAATGATGTGGTTTTCTGACAAATCAAGTGTGGTGATGGACAGCTTGCCCATTGAATCTGGTAGCCATTCTATCTGGTCCCTCAGCTCCCCCTGGAGAATGAATTCTTTTATTCCCTTCTTGGAGCGAGCCCCAATCATGCTATCTAGCTTTATTAAGCTCAGTTTCTCTGCAACTTTCCTGTATAAAGGGAAACGACAAAAACTTATAATACACTCAATGAATTGAATTCATGGATAACTGAATACTATATCATAATTATCAACTAATCCTCAATCCCAACCGTATTGGGGTTGGCTATATGTATCCTTTCCAATCAACTCTGTTATGGATAACTGAATATATGTAATAAAAAATTTAGTAGTTGAGGCTAGTTATGGAAAAATAGTTGGGGGTGTCAAGACTGCCTTTCAGCACCCAAAAGCATATGAAGCTAGTTATGAATACAAAAAGGCCACAAAAGTAACCATATCGCAAGCACTTGCAACCTGACCATAAAGACATGTGCAAACCCTTCAACCACAAGGAAAATGACCACCTAACAAATAGATGACCCAACACCTACATTACCAAAGTAGTACCATACTACACTTGCCTCTTGAACAATTAGCCTTCCTTGCTCAGAGATGGAGGAGACATCAAGCACCACCTTATGAAGAAGCATGAAGGCAATAGAAGCATAAGAGGATCATGGGCCAGAATGGCACGCGTCATACCAGTCCACTGTTACCAAGTAGGCAAACCCTAGGTTTCAAGGGATGCTACAATTAATGTAGATGAAGTTGCTATCCAAGGATGTTGAAAATAAAAACATGATGCATTTGTTGAGCATAGCTCGAGCCTGCAAGGCATGAGAACCAAAATCTTTTCCAACACCATGATCCGATCGTGAATATTAGCTAGTGTAACTTGAAAGAAACAACTGGAACAGAAAAAGTAGATATTGGGAGACATAACAACAAAAAAAAATAACAACTACGTTGGTGAGATCCAATAATAAAAAATATTAGAGTCCATTTATATCAGTATGGATTATTTACAGATACTCCTACGACAAGAGTAATCCTCTTTTAGCAATGTATTATATGAGTGGTTATATAATAAGAAATTAAGATATATGAAACATATCAAAGAAATGACACTCATTTATATGGATCTTAAAAAGTAAACAAACCTTTATAAAAATAATCATCTGCATTAGTTTATCAATATGTTCCAGTCCCCCAATGGTTTACCAGTGAATATTGCAGATGCTCAACTCAGTTGTAATTGTTCAACTTGGTATGACCTCTTCTCATGCATATATACTAGTTTCTTATCCAAATCAAAGGTGTAAACCCCCTCATGTTTTGAATGTGATGCTCTACATAAGGATAAGAAACCCATTCTTTGCTTGGGTATGTTTGTAAGGAACGATTTTGTTCGATACGAGTTTGATCTTCAGTTCATGTCCTTCCCTAATCCAGTGCCTATAAATGGAACAATAAAAATATTCAAATATATGTGACATGCGATGAAACCAAAGATTCGTCACTAACATGTTAAAGTGCATGAAATATTTACAGTCAGTCATATAATATCCTAATGCTAGTATAACCAAAGCATGAAATGTAAAGAACAACATATAGCATAGAAACTGTAATCACCTCAACACCCATTTCTGCAATCTGCCTTGGTGGAACCTCCAAACGATTCTCTTCAACATGAAGCACACGGAGAGCAGACAACATTGCAAACGAATATAGAGGGCCATTTGGCTCTGTTCATCTCAACTCTAGGTAGCTATGTACAAAAAGTAACTCAGATTTATGTTGGGCTTGCTCTACTACATTTGATGTTGTAGTTCTTCCTTGCAGAATAACTGTACTTAAAAGCACGCCTATTTTGACAGTTCTGTAAACTCCCATTTCTGGGCTGGCACCGTCATGATTTACAAGTATGTATGCTGCAGCAAGCACCATATTTTATCTCCAAAACAGCCGTTGTTCTAATGTACCATAGTTTCCTATATAAGATTTCTAGGAGTCTGAATTACGGAACCCGAACAGCCCCTAGAAGTACATGTATCTGATTGTTGCTAATATTCAATTCCTTTAGCTGCTCTAGGTTTTCTATGGAGCAGACCAGATGCCACAAATCAACAAAGTTATTGCTGATGTTCAACTTGAACAACATAGTTCCCAGGCACAGTCATTCTAGAACAGATTCAAGCTCATTGATGCTGAAATCAATTTCCCTAAGACTGAGAAGGGAAACCATCTCTGTGGGGAGGCTCTTGATCATGTTATCCTTACAGACAGATCTGCAATGACTGTACACTATCTGTAAGGATAACGACTGTACCCTACCTATAGTTTCTGAGAGTGCTTTGAGGTGATTGTTATCAGCTTATAGCTGCATAAAGAAATCAGGTTCCCAATGATGCGATTTTCTGACAAATTGAGTCTGGTGAGAATAGACAATTTGCCTATTGCATCTAGTAGCTGGTCCATCAGCTCCCCCCGGAGAATGAGTTCTTTTGTTCCCTTCTTGGAGTAGGCCCAAATTGTGCTAGCTATCTTATTAAGATCAGTTTCTCTGCAACCTCTCCTACAGAAAATGGAATGACATAAATTAATAATACACTCAATGAATGCAACTCATGTATAAATGAATAATATGCAACAAAAATTTAGTAGTTGAACTTAAAATGTAAGAGAACCCATTACAGACCTAGATGTGGCACACCACTATACCCAACCAAGCAACCGCTAAATCCTTCTTAAATACGGAAAATCATTTCAGTTCATGTTGTTCAGACCAATGGTCGGACTTTTATAGATGAGCGAACATGATAGTGTGACAATACGATAGGAGGTATGAAGATCAACTGCGGTATATAACAATTTGCTAAAATTGCAGCAAAGCTTATTGTTGAAACTAGAAATTAACACCTCAGCTTGCAAATCTATTAGAGTTCTGACTTTATGAGTTCAGATACCATCTACAGATGCCAACATCATAAATAGCAAATCCATAGAACTTGAGTGAATGCACAGTGAAACAGGTCCTCGACTGAGTACTAACTGGTGACCAAACAATATAACAACAGGGGTAAATGAGAGTAGCATATTTTTTATGGTATCAACTGGAACAGTACAAAGCCCAGAGCAACTGAGGTTGCACAACATGGTTTCTTAAATTGAAAACAATTGAATTTTAAAATAAAAACAACCCATTTCCTATTTTTCTGTCATCAACAATCTAGCACAGAAGATGAGTAACCAAAATTTAATACACACAACAATTTGAAACAGCCAGTGGTGGATATCAAAACAACTACAGATCCAGTGGTGAGGCTGTGTGCAGTCTCCGTTTCCATCTTCCTAGCTTGTATATAGATTAAAAAAAACATCCCACCCACTTGACAATTCAGATATCAGATAAATACAACAGTAAAAAAAGACAACAGATCTCCCAAGAAGCTATTCATTCACTAGACATGTAACAAATCAATGATCTAAAGGAATTGTATAAAATACTATGCCACTAGATATGACAGATCTACCAGTAAATTGCAATGTGCCATTTCTTGAAACTTGTATATGGCATGAAGTAGTAAAAATATATGGCATACATACCATCACCAAAGTCAAAGGAGGGAATTAAAATGGTCATGGCTATCCAACTCTTGCTACTATTGCCACTATCTGATCTTGTACCGAGCCAGGTCGTTCAGTCCTCGCAGTAGGCTGATTCATCCGGAGTCATTCATGGTCATGTAATGCCCAACTGCATATCTATCAACATGCACTTAAATGAGAAAATAATATATGCATGCATGTAAATAGAATTCAGAGATATAGTTATATCAAGTCATGGAGCTAGAGCTCATTCATACCTATCCTCTTTCGGCATCCACATCCTTTTAATTAATCGAGATCTCACTTGCGATCAATGATCTTAAAGACAAAGAAACACTCATGTTCCTCTTAATCTGCATGGTCCATTAGTGTTTCTCTTCATGGTCACATGATGAGGGTAGCAACACTAAATGGTCCACTCAACAATAAAAGCACATAACGAATATATCATGCCATCAATGGGATATTCATCCACCAAAGTGAACAACTAGCTTCTCTGGGACCCCTACAAAATAATGTTGGAGTGTGGTTGAGCTCAACACCTGATATAACAAAAACAACTACATCATGTTTGGTCAAATTCATGACAATTATGGCCTGAACAGTGGGAAAACATGTATTATGATTGCACAATAAGATGTACAATCGCAGCTACCTACCCATCATACATGTGGGCCAATCACATCAGACCTCTTGTGCTGCTGCCTTTATACATGCTGCCTCTTGAACTAGGTTGTCTCAATAAAACTAGATAACAAAAAGAACATCATACAACTAAGAGAGAAAGTGGATTCATAAATAAAACCATCAAGTCATGTTCATATCATGGGTTGATTCATACTAAAATAGGCTGGATTGAAAGATATGTGGAGTTATGTCCTCAAAAGGGAGACTCGGTTAGGTAAGATTAATTATTATGTGCATTGTACCAAGTAGATATTGTCAATGGCCAGTAAGTGAGATGACTTTTTCATTTGTAGCAGGATGGCATTTGGGTTAATATGCCTACCCTAGGATCTGTTTTTCCTACAAATGGTAGAAGTCCTTGTGTTGGGACATGTCACAACCAACCTGGCATGTAGCACGCAGGTTAGTCAATTCAATCCAACAAATCCTAGGGACAAACTGGTAATTCCCTGGACATACATCAACCACTATCATTAAAATGTAAACTTTTATTCTAATATAGAGAGCATTTGGTTTTATGAAATGTTTTTATTGGTAAGGTCTATCATAGGTTGCACTTGGAACATCTATCTTAATATCCAACAAAAAACACGATAGACATTTATAGTGAATCATTATTTAATTTACATATTAAAGAAAAATCACTTGAAACCTTTCCTAGACTCTTATTTAATTAATACCTAATTCGTTTGTCTCAACTATCCATTACATTATTTTACAACTTTAGCTACTATCCCAACAGACGTCCTTCCTTGACCCCTTCACACACATCTCAGCATGGAAATTTGTTATGTAGGCCAAAAAGATAAGACAAAATGTCTTACAAGCTATCAAATTGCTTTAAATCACTTCAAATAGTTGATAAATTATATTGATCATAGATTTTCATATAACTACATTATGTACACACACACGTGTGTGTGTGTGTGTTTGTGTGTGTGTGTGACGACTAATGTAGGTCATGAAATCTAGAAATGCCCATCTGATGAGCTTAGTAGCTTAATTAGCAAGGGTAATAGATGTTGAGCACAATATATGTATATATGATTTTAACTCACACACATCTCACCGTGGGAATTTGTTATGTAGGCCAAAAAGATAAGACAAAATGTCTTGCAAGCTATCAAATTTCTTTAAATCACTTTAAATAGTTGATAAATTATATTGATCATAGATTATCATATAACTACATTATGTACACACACATGTGTGTGTATATATGTGTGTGTGTGATGACCAATGTAGGTCATGAAACCTAGAAACGCCCATCTGATGAGCTTAGTAGCTTAATTAGCAAGGGTAATAGATGTTGAGCACAATATCTTTATATATGATTTTAACTCTATTAATGAAGGATGTAACCACTGTGTTGAATCTGCAAGTGAAGGAAAAAGTGATTTGGTCGCATTCTTCTTTATGTGAGAAAGGCCTAGAATTGCCTTAGATTCAGCCTAGGCCCTTAGGGAATTCCTAGCAACCTATATAACCTTGATATACATAACAATTAGATAGAAAAAAGACAGAATCTGGTGACAGAAATGACAACATCAGATAGGGCCAATATTGTGTTTTTTTAACAAGATAATATGGCAAATCTATTTGTATATGCACATGGATTAGGGCACAATGAACATATGGATAGAAGGAAGAAGAAAATATATTTTCCTCATCGGGTCAACGAGACAAATTTTACTTATTATGCTAACCAAGTGCATTACATGTTTAAATATGGAAATTCAGAATGGCAACAAAGAAAGCCGGTAGTTGACTCTTGTCAAGCTTATACTCATTATGATTTGCAGAAAGAGTAATATTCTAATAAAATTTGAAATTTTATTTTTTGTCATGTCACTAACTTATTCTCTCAGAGAGGTTATACATATCAACTGTATGACCATCATGATTCCAATATATTAATAAATACAATTTTTGCAACAATAATTAATATACAGAAAGCACAACTAATCTTTTTTGTAACAAAATAGCAAGTTAATTCCTAAGCATGCTAAAGCGCACAAAAAAATAAGATGAAAAATGTGCTTACTTGTTCTCTTTTTGGAAATTTAGTCCCCAACCTTCAGCTCTTTCTCTTTCTTGAACCCAATCCTGCAAAGTATGCGAGAGAAAAAACACTGTTGTTCATAGTAAATATACAAATTACACCATATGACTGAATATGTGAAAATCAATATCTAACACATAAATAGGTTACCTTCAAGTTATGAAGTGAGATCAATATCTCCTTAGCACCAAAATTGATCAGCTATTCAGGAATTCCTACAAGATAGATCAAGATTATCATTTGATATAAGAGGAAAGTCACCTAAATTTATACATAGAGAACATATAGATGATATATATATGATTGAACAAATACAGTACAGATGGAAATAGATCATGAACTTATGATCTATAAGAAAGTACTTATCATACACCAATTTAGATGAATCTAGAGAAATAACATGAGTTCAAAAACAAAATAATGAAGCAATCTTAACTTTCAACATATGATGTTTCTATAAAATTTGAGTGATGAATTAAAATTGAAATAGAACAAAATACCAATGATGACGTTTTGGATATACTTTGTAGCTCAAGGTAAAGGGGTTGTCCTCGTGGTGGAATAAAATCTAGGTTCTAGAATAGGATGAACGTAGAGTAGACACCCATTAAGCAAGTCATACTTTTATTGCAAGTCAAGTTTCTTATTGCAAGCTAGATCATATGAAATAAATGAGAATGTGAAAGAACCAACATACTACACATCTTACTTGGAATAAATCAGATCCACAGTCACAGAAGAAAGGTACCCCAGTGTCTCGAGTAGTATTCCTCAACCCTAGTTAGGGCTTTCTGGAACATTGAGTACATAACCAAGAAGCAATCGGATGACATATCACTTGGAATAGATAAGAGCGTGAAAGAAATAATATACTACACATCTTACTTGAAATATACTAAAATCTGCAACCGCAGGGGAAATTACGTAGTGCCGCGATTTATACTCCTCCCTCGTCAAGATTTGCTTGAGATCAGTCCACAAATGTCGCCACAACTGTTATACTAAGGATAACCACATTGTGGGAAGATGAAGGAAACAAGTCCAGCAGTTGAGTGGTCACACGATAGCAAAGGAATTGGTAATCATATAGGTATAGGCATAAGGGTCAAACAGATTGGAAAGAGGTGCTACACGAATCAGGGCTAACCAAACGAGATTGGAGGACGACGTGGAGGAAATTGGGAGAGAGGGGTGACAGGGGCGAGGTGGCTCCGAACATGACAAGAAGTGATACGAGAGCACAGTTGCCGAGCCAGATGTGAGGGAGGAACCGGTGAGGATCGACATGGGCAGATTTGACCAAGCGGAATCGGAGCGAAAAATTGGGGAAGAAGGTCGACCGAGAGTGGGAAGGCGAGTAGGAGACAGATCACGGGAGGAGGCGGTGGGAGACGGGAATGAAAATAAAAGAAAATGACACAAAGACTAATAGCATATTCAGAAAACCACTCATGCTCTTACCGCTAGATTTCTCACGATGGGAAATCAGCATGGGGTCTGTTGATTGTCACTTGTGCAAATATGATTGAAAAATAAAGTGATATACTATATGATGTTTGACACGGTGTTTTCTCAACAGTTGGGCTGCCTGCGACCCACGAACGTTGCCCACAACTCGGGTTTTACAGAAATCAATCCAAATAGACCCGATCTGACCAGTCCAAACAAACCGGTCCAAATTAAAACTTGACATTAAAGGAACCGAGTATGCCCGGACTGTCGGAACAAATCCAAAATCAACCAGACCCGACTGGACACGAAAATCATATAAAAATACTCTACTTAAATTGTCAACCAAAAGGGTTTGCAAATCTAAAGTCTGCGTTTGGCACAGGACTGGAATTCTGGAATCTAGACTGGGTTAGTCGGGGTTAGTCTGGATTCCAGTGCTGGGTAGTCAGGATGTAGTCTGGTTTTGTTTGGCAACGCAGTCTGATTCTAGTCAGCTGATCTGATTTGAGTCTGTGTGCAGTCTAAATCTGTTTGGTTGCAAGTCTGATTCTGTTTGGCAGCGTAGTCAGTATCTGCTTATTCTGTCATGTTCTTGCAACACTATTTGAACAAGTACACAGAATGTGTATTTGTGATGTCACTTCAACCTAAGTTTAAATATATTAAAAAATTATTTTGTATATTTAGAATAGTGAAAATAAGATATGATAATGCTAATTTTTACGTGGTGATTAAAAATTAATGAAACATTAGTGTCGTCTGGAATGACATTTACATGTGGTATATATGTAATGTTGAACATAGTTAATTGTCGTCATTAGTTAAACAAATTACATGCTGACTGACTCGGTCCTTGACTTGATCATCGGTCCCAATTTTGCCCTCCTCGTTTGTGTGACTGCAACATGGTTTTGTGCATAAAAGGTTATCTTCAACATATTTTTGAATTTATTCCGGTGACATCAATAGTTTTTCAAATTTTGTCCTTGCCCTTGCCTTTGCACGTGACGTCGACATCTAAAATTAATAAAAGTAAGGGTGTATATTACAATTAATTATATTATTTAGTTTTACCTAACGTTAAGCAAAATTTCGATTAATAACATACATCATTGGTGAAGGGATGTCTAGAAGCAGACGACAATCTTCCTCCAGACTGGCAACGTTGCATTCTAAAACCTCATGATCATACTTTTTGTTAGTGTATAATTCATCGTAGTTGTGATGAATTTCAAGGAAGTCCTTCATGTTCATCGTCTGACCCCACACTAACTTGCAATCAACAGTTAGTAACATAATCTCCGCTTTCAATGAATCAATTGTTGGGGGGAGATCGACTGCCCAATGGAAGTATCTGCATCGGTCTTTTTCCTAAAATGTAGTACCAAGTTCAAGTTAATGGCAAAGAATGCGGAGCCTCGACAAGGGCAGTCTATTATTTATTGATGTAATATCACACCCCACAAGTAGGGCATATGTAATACATTTCGCCCAGCCTTTGACTCAGAATGGCAAAGTCATATAACCCTGCATCCTCTGTGTTAAGTCGTAAGCCTGCATTTAGCCCACAATCACACCTCGGAACCTTAGATGGAGTCATCGACATCTAATAAAACAAAATTGATGATTAATAGAAAAATGTCGGGTTCATGACATAGTTTTCAAAGATAATATGAAGATCATTTGTTCAGGAGTAGCTAATTGTTGCAACAGACAAGTGCAGTTCATTTGGACATATCATAATATAGTATATCTATGATGTATTGTATCCATCTTCTTCTGTTGAAGAGTCATTATCGCTCGTTATTTGAAGTTGGTGGCGAAGATATCGGCACCTCTCCCACATACTTGAAATTTCTTCTTGTAACCTATCGGTGTCTGCTCTTGTTGAACAGACAAAGTCACAGTGTTCTGACCATAACTTGCGTTCGCTACGTGCATATGCGAGCTGTGATACCATTGCATCCCTAATTGCAGTCAGCGTAGCCACTGTAGGTTGTACTTGCTGCGCGAACAACCTCATATGGCATCTGGTTGGTACAAGACCCCTACCACATGTAAAATATGGCCTGTGTGGGTTGTTGTCTTCAAACCGTCCATTTGCCGCATCTGTGGCATCCATGTACACTCGTACGGTGTACTGCATACCACATGGGCACGACGGCATGTCATTGTCCATTTCTAGACAGATGTCAGTGGTAGTATGAGGCTCATCCAAGTTTTCGTCCATCATAGGATCACCATCATTTTGGCGCCGAATAAAATTGTTAACGATACAACAAGCCATTACAATCCGAGACTGAGACTGCACGGGAAACGTTGCTCCTTTATGAAAGTAGGAAAACCTCTTCTTCAACACACCAAAGGCTCGCTCAACAACGTTACTGTCGGGACCCACTCTTTTGATCAACATAAATACCAACCATTAGAGATAATCCCAAACCTAAACCCATATTATGAAATAAAACAATGAATTCTCGACTAAGGCGATTAAACAATATACGAAAAACACAGATAATTTTTTTCCTTTTCCTTTTTCTTTCTTCACAAACCCATAAATCAATGTCAAATCAAGGACATCGCATTCAGATATCACAAATCATATTCAACTCCATTAAATCCATAATCAAATCTTGTTCTCATATGCGGTTCAGTTTACATCAAATACATGTACATTGATGAACAAACTTAATCTACAACCCATCCCGGGAAAGAGAGAGTATAGGGACATTCTAATCTATCTAGATTATAATACTTATATCTTCTTTGTCACGACCTCTCCGCTGGATAGCATTATACCTAAAAACATTTGAAACAACCTCATGAGACTCATATAGAGCCCCAGTGAGTGGATACCTCCCACTCAAGCTAGGTACATGCATCAGCATCAGATTAAGTATAATAAACTTAACAGAAACATGCTGATATTGAAAAGTCTAGCAGATAGTTCTATCATGAGTCAAATCTATCTTACAATGGAAATCTAATCCAATAGATAAATTAATTCATTTAAACTAATTATAACTTTGAAACATCTGTTAAATAATATCTATGAACAAATTAGCAGATACTTCTCAGTTTAGATTAAGAGCCCTACTGCATGTGAAATAAGATAAGTTCTAAGCATTTTTGAATCAATACATAACAATAACATTATCTTTGTGACACTCCACCAGTCAGACATGAACAAATCAATAGATACTTCTAATTTAGATTAAGAATCTTACTACATGAGTAATAAGTCAAGTTCTAAGCATTTTGAACCTATACATAACAATAACATTATCTTTGTGACACTCCACCAGCCGGACATGAACAAATCAACAGATACTTCTAATTCAGATTAAGAATCTTACTACATGAGTAATAAGTCAAGTTCTAAGCATTTTGAACTAATACATAACAATAACATTATCTTTGTGACACTCCACCAGCCGGACATGAACAAATCAATAGATACTTCTAATTCAAATTAAGAATCTTACTACATGAGTAATAAGTCAAGTTCTAAGCATTTTGAACCAATACATAACAATAACATTATCTTTGTGACATTCCACCAGCCGAACCAGGAACACATCCTGTAGTCCTGAAGCTGAAGTACACATAAAACATATCTACCAAACAATACTATCAAATAGTAAGCAATCCAACTCATAATCATAATGGATATGAATCCCATCATTTATAACTTGTCAACATGACATATCATAATGTGAAATAGAAAATGTTTGTAGCAACATGATTACTTTCCACAACAAGAAGTATAATCAACAAATGACAAATCATCAAGTGGTATTACAAGGAATGTAATAATCATTCAAATCATATTCTACACGGCTTATCATATTTTATTCATTTTCCCTGAAACTACTTGGCTTGTACCTCACCAAGTAGAAGTCGCCACGCCTGATTCTCATGTCAACGACTCACCGTCACTATCTTAGGGTTTAGCCGGCCACCCTAAGATATCAACAACAGACCCTGGCCACCTCAGGGTTGCCTAAAGAGGCTCACGTCCTCATCTCGGGTACACGAGATAGGAACCAACAAAATAGTATATCACATATCACAGTATTTCACATATTTTTCATTTCACATTTCACATATTTCATTTCAACAGAGTCTATTCCATCTGGACATAGACTTTCACAGCAAGGATTTAGGGCCAGAGCCACTACAGATGACTCACTCCTAAATCCTGGTGGTCTAACCTTTAAGGTCTCGATCCACACTCCGGAAATCCTTCTCATAATTCATCGATTACTACATGGAGATCTGTTTTGTTTCCCCAGTGTGGTCCTCGGGGGAAACTCACAGTGTTTAGGGCACCTAACTAGATGTTCAATCATTTCACTTGTTATTAATCTCTTTCAGTCATCTTAAAAGAATTCAAAACATCATATATCATATCTGTGTATTCTCGCGTAACTATAATAACATGAAACAGATTAACTTTATCAATAAGGGCAATGATCAAAGCAAGAAGCACAATAAGTCTATAGATTGCAACAAATATGATTATTTCTATCTTCTGCATCAACTCATAGCAATCATCAATAGTGGGCTTTCTTCCTGAGACATAATCTTATTGTCCAGTATTTACCCCATCAGGGTTTTATCATCATCACCGGGCCTTCAGCCCTAGACATAATCTCATTATGCAACATTTACCCTTATCAGGGTTTCTCAATGTAAGGAGTGCATATTAAATTCCATTTCAACATAAATCTTATCAGCTCATTGTATATCACGATTATGAACAGATATTAGCAGAGGCATTAAAACTAGCAACAGTAAAAGCATATAGATATCATGTATCATTCCTCATACTCAGAATGGATTTATCATACAACATATGTCTGTTCCCTCCAATCTGAATAGATGCCAATAAATTTCATGCATATACATGCATACCCGACTTAGTTCTCTTCTTCTTTTATTTCACATTCTTCATATGGGGTTACTAGTAAACACATGTTGATTATCATTTGAATTCCATCAAATTGGTTCATTCTCATAATACAAGTATTCTATCAAACAATCACAATACAAGAACACATTCTTGTAAGTCAATTCAAATACTTGAGTTTCATCATTTAGTTGAATTCACTACAATCATGTACATCTCTTAATCACCCATTTGAGATTGCCATTCATTAGCATCATCAAACTCATCATTTTAGGGTAAGAGTTACATTCTTAGAATCATCTACTCATTCCTATCTTTTTCCATCATTTTATACTCAGTAGTCTCAACTTCTTTCATTTCATGTTCATTACATTATCTGGACCAATCTTTCTTGATTCACTTTACATGCAAAGCTTCTCTTCTACATAACATTTATCAAATTACAGTTCTTAGTATATTTCATTTAATTTGGGTTAATCCACCTGTAATTAAAATAAAAGATAAAAATACTTCATCATACTATCTTCATTAGTTTCATCTTTTTTCCAATCACCATTACGTACATCATGTTCATATTGTCTCTTATATTCAGATAAGTGTACCTTAATGTTGACTACTAATGCCATTCCCATAATCAACAATGATCATTCTTTATTGTATTAAAACAATTACATTGGACTTAGGTGATATTCATAAGACTCATCATATTCAATGGAAGTATTAATAACTTCAATTTCAGCATTTAGTTACATTTACAACATCATATACAAGTTCTAGGTTTATCACTCATAATTGTCTTAGTAATAAGCTTTTAGGGTTTTCAAGAAGTCATTCCTTAGTTCAACATATCATAAGAATCATATCATTCAGTAATCCAATCATGACTCTAGGGTTCATTAGGGTTATTCACAAACATGGAAACCCTAGTTTCCATTTTCACATATTTCATTCATCAATCATAAGTATACATTTATTAATTGACTCATTTGATTCACTTCCTCAACTCAAATCCTAATCAGGATATGTGGTCATTTCAACTCCATTAACATTCAACAATACACTTGTATAATACAATCTAGTACAATTCAAATATGACTTTATACATGTCAATTCAATTCCAAGCATATCGGCCACTGGGCTGATTTTAAGGCAAAATTCACATGAAATACCATATTCATCTGCCCATAAGAATACCCATGCATCCTCAATCAATATAACAGGAACTAATCAAGTTTCAATCAATGAGAAATAATCAAAATCAGAAAAATTGGATTCCCCAATATCTTTCTCAAATCAAATCCAATCACATACATATATAAACAAAGTTTCAAATTGTTTTAGCCGCATTGAATTAGGCTTTCAACATGGATACAAAGCTTAGGAGGGAGAAAAACACTCACCTCAGGTGTGAAACACCTAAAATTCGTAGCCCAGCTACTACTGCTAATTCTTGAATCAAGTATGATTAAAACTTCTCATTATATTTAAAACATGAAAATTTAACTACCATCACTAATCAAGCTTTAAACAATGATCAACTTAATTAAGCATACAATTATCCAAGTAAACCCTAATCAGATGACTAATTTGAAAACGGGTCATTACAGTTACGTAGTTGAGCATGTCGGTGGTTGAACATTTCTTTTTTACTGGTGTATGAGCCTCTGTTACCTCGATACTCTGCTATATGGTAAGCAACATTTCGATATGCTGCAAGAAATTGGCTGGTGTTGGCATACCCTACATGAACAAGATAGTACTTCCCAGCGGGTACTTTGAACCTGCATGTGGTTGTAGCTGTGTGAAGTACCCTTTGGTCAGCAGCAGATCCCTCCCAACCAATCATGATATATGTAAACTCCATTGAGAAGTCTACTACAGCCATGACATTCATGGAAACATTCCCTTTTTTATTCATATATCGGTTCGGCTTATTGCGCTTCACCAAAATGGGGATGTGTGTCCCATCAATTACCCCAATGGCATCCTAAGACAAGTTTATAAGAAATACGCAAGTAAATACCAAACTCAACGATGACGATAGTGGTTATATTAACAATGGAATGGACAATGGTCAACTAAGTGATGGTCATACCTTGAAGTAAGGCTAAAATCTTAAACTCTTGGCAATGCGGCAGTGCAGAGTTGTGGATGCAGTTGGCATGATAATATATTCATTGCACAAAGAACACACTACATCCAACACCTCGTTAAACTTTCTACTTATGGTCTCACCGCTGTGAATGTAGTCCTCAGCCAGAACACGGTTGGTATGGCCATGGCCAACTATTTGAAGGAAGTAGCAAACTGCCTCCACTGATGACACACCTCTGGTACTTTTCAACAAACCTCGGTCCTCAGATTTATCAACAAAGGCTAAAACCGTGTTGGGTAGCATACGGTACAAATCGTACACCCTCCTTTCATGGCCGGTTATTATTTCTAAAACCTTTTGATGGACGCTCCTAATACTAACCGATCTCGGTATTGGTTGGTGTGTGGTTGCGGCGTCTGAATTTTGCATGATATTGTGGGATATTTGGTAAGCTATTTGGTAGGATATTGCGTTAGCAATGTCATTAGACAGACCAGACATAAGATGCAGTAGTTGTAGAATGTCATTAGTTATTTCATATGGATGAATATCGGCCATCACGTATAGAATTAAAAGAGATTACCCACATCAGAAAAATATTGAGATATTGCAGAAATGAAATTAGGGCTATAGCAACAAAATAGCAAATACTAACCAAATAGCAAATAACAAGATAAACCATTACATAGTACCATAGTTCAGAGATTGTTCCCAACAGAATAAAATAGTACAACAACAACTATTGATAAAGTTCATCAAATAAAAGGCAGGATACTGATATAGTTCTTAAATTAGACAACCTCAAAAGTACGGTGGAGATTGTGGCGTGAATGGTGATTGTGATGCAGAAGCTGTGTTATTCATTTCCCACAAGTCTTGCAACCAAATGATAATTTTTTGTGGGGTGTCCATAAGGCTTAGGTAAATGTTACAGTTAGCTAGATCTTTTATGGCATACACAAGAGTGGTAAAAACTGGGATAGGGGCGTCAGGGTAGCTTGCATGAAAGTGATGCAAAATGGTTTGGTATTTGTCTTTATCATTAGACCTAGCAGCAATTCCGTTGCCACTCTCATGTACCTTGGAAAACACCTTTGTGAATTCAGACACGACATCATTAGACAGGACACAACTGTCCTGTGAGCTTGACGCTCGCTTCCTATGTCTGATCGTGGTGGGAGTCCTTGCACCCACACCTTGGTTGTGTGATCTGTCGTTGGTGTCCTCACTTTGCGTACCAAAATTAACCATGTCTTCATTGAAACCAGTTGGACTGGTTGGACCGGTCGGTTCTGGGCTGACAAATGAATCAGATGCATCTATGTCAACAACAACATCATCTTCAGATGCAACATCATAAGGAGGCTGTCTATCGGTTGAGGACATTGCATGATGGCCCCTAGCTGTGTTCCTCCCCCCCATTAGCTCGACGTCGTGGTAGTCGTAGAATGGTCTGTTGATCGATCTCGCTAGTTACCTATTTGCCTAAAATAGGGGACAACTACTGATTAGGTCAATATTAACAAGTTTAATTTAATATATAATAGTCAGGGGAGTGTATATTATTAGACATACCACAAGTGCCTCCCTCCACTCTGGGGTGTCAGGCAATATTGGCTTGTGCCTGCTGTCATCCCATCCAACACCACTTTTGTTGGTCACCAGTTTTATCTTTGCATAGTCTCTCCTGAGGTTCTTCCACCGAGTTTTTAACTGATCCAATGTACCCTCGTTCCTCCCCATCCTGATATGCCAATCGTGTAGCGTCTCCCTCCACGCGTCCCTAGTAAATATTCCATCGACACACCTACCCATGTCATATTGTCTCCTCAATGTTGCAACCAGAGCCTCATCCAACTCTTTTGACCATACAATACGGAACCTCGGGTCGGGTGCATCCATAGTAGTAATGACACTGCGATATATCACTTTAGTATGGGTGTTTAAACGAAACCGTTATACGAACCTAGTATGAGACTACACAGTTGAAAGCAATAACTTGTATTGAAGTAGGCTAAGACAAGATCCATTAGCCGGACCAGACATAAGATCCAAAATGTGTAAAACAAATTTGAAATTGTTGTTAAATTTGAAATGGTTGTAGCAAACACATCATCCAATATGTTCATTATAGGAAAACTACATAAATATCAATCATTCAGCATGGCATTCACATTAAACGTGTTCGTACAGCATGGCATTTGAAGTATATATCCCTATAATAACATATATCACAAAATTCCTATACTAACTGGTAAAAAATTCCTAACCTCACAACACAACTGCCATTTGAAGTATATATCCCTATACTAACTATATATCCCTATACTAACATATATCCCTACACTAGCATATATCATAAAATTACCCATACTAACTATAATTTCAGTTGTATATATATTTTTATTATAAAGATGATCATGATTTTTTCTTAGAAATAGAGATGATACGATTCACTGATAAATTTGACCCAAACCTGGTTGACAGAGATTCGACTAAATTTCCACATGTCTTTCAATATGTGGTAATGACCACATTTCAACAAGTTGTGTATGTTCTTATTGGTTCGAATTGTATGTTTGTTCAACCAGTCTATCTATGTCCCAGGTGGCGAGATGAATGAAGTCTGTGCAATTGACCACAAGTCCATCTTTCACAAATTAAAATATTTACAGGTACAATTACAAGTAAGAATTATAGAATATTGATATATGTCTGCTATATCAATCACGTAAAAATATTTGAGCTTAAGAGGATGTATGTACAATAGTAACATTGTTCATAGTTAGAAAAGGGCTATAATATGTGGGTAAGCTGAACAGAAAGTAAAACAACATAAACCACCTCATAAAGTCCATCTTTTACAAATTAAACATTTTTTCTTTTGTCTCTTTTTTGGATTGGATATGAATATTATCATCAGATATCTTCAGAAACATCACCTCATAAATAGGGAAAAAATCCTTGACACAAACATCATATTTGTATTACAAATATTGTTGCTGAAAACACAACGGTAGTTTGTCATTTGTTATGAAAAGCCCTTCTACATTCGCAATATTGCTCTTCCTCACAAGCCTTGTTGTACCAAGTAACCATAATTCATGTACGTATAATGCAGACAACAGTGCAATTTCTTTCTGTATGTGCTACTCATATTTAGAGAAATGAAAAGACATGTTGATATCATTTGTTTCTCGTGATGAAAACTGACTTCACTGAACAATTTGTATAGGAGGGAGGGTAAGGATTTATGTGGAGTGGCGTTTTAGAATAAATCAACCAAGTTTTCTTACCATCATTTCGTTATGCACAACTACATTGAATGTTGCAAAAAAATATTTGCTTAAATGTGAGCCACATGTATGAGTTGTGACAGATGATGTTCACAAGAATTTTTACAATTCACGAAGGATATGAATTAAATCTAGTGAATATGTGACATGGATAAGACATGGATTTTCTACTTAACATAGTGAATGATCATTTTCCAAATACAGAGATTCTAGTGGATAATTGCAAATACAACACTGCAGACCTTGGCCAATCATGTAGACGGATTAATAGTGGCACACACATGGATCGGATTGGAATGCATGCATCATTTTGTAGACTCCAACCCCAGTTCTTATTCTTCTTTGATTGAAACTAAAAAGATGTGTTCTCCCTTAACTCCCTAACTAATAAAATATGTGACAAGGCCACCTTTGAAATTATGTTCTGTAGGTTGTGAATACTTGAGCTTTGAGGAAGATATACTGAAGTGCATATGGAATGAAGAATATCATTATAAATATAGTATATGATAAAATTAACGAGACTATTCCATAGTCATTGGAATGGACTTTATGATTGAAATAAGTGAAAATAACGCATCCACCATTGTAGTGTTTGAGGTATCTTCAAACACAAATATAATTAGGTCATTATGTCTATCATTCTAGAGCCAAATTTAGTGTGACTCTTGGGGGGTTGGGGGGTTGATGGAAATGAAAGAAACCACATCAAGGATATCCCAAGTAGATGACTAGAAGAACCACCTTTCCATATCAAAAACAAAACATGCATCATTGAGAATACATGAAATAAATGTATTATGAATCATCAACCCCCATTTATTGGATGCTTGCCTCTTGTAATGTTGTTTATTGGTGACACATAAAAAAGAATCAATAAAAATATCAATGGTTGGAGTAAAGTGCCTTTGGCTAATGAACATGTATTGCAAAAAATAAGACTAGTGTTTTCCGTGTGGACAATGGTAAATTTTTTAATTACAGTTCATTAGTATGTTATCAATAATATTTAACATTAGGACAACACAAGAAAAGAGAACGATGGTCTCCTGTGCAGTACTTGGAGTGTCGATAATGTTACAAGAATAGAGAGTTTAAATACAAGGGGCATACAGACAATAATTCATGTTTTCCTGGTAACTGACCCACATAACTGAGCCCTACTTGTTACTCGTGTAAAATACAACAACAATATCATGGAGATAATACAATATCCAACAACCATGTGATTATACAACATCCCTATGACCCCTGTTACTCGTAGACATAATACAACAACAATATTGTCCGAATCAAGCAAGCAGGCAACCAGAATAGGAGAAAATGTGTGTTGTTGTTTGATAAGAACAAATACCTGCTCAGCCGAGATGACGAAAATAGGAGCACGACCAGACATTGCCAGGGACGAAACATGTGACAAGAAATTGAGAGAGAAATACACATTAGTTTACTGATTAAATCATCTATCGTTACAAGAGTAAAGATAGGAGGCTAGAAAACAAAAAGAAAGAAAAGGGTCGGCGGAGACAAACCTTGCAAGTAGGTCGGTGACTTCCCAGTAAAGGGGCTTGGCAACGGCGGCAGAACAGAAGACTGTGTGGAGGGTTCAAAGGTGGAAAGTGAGGAGATCGCTGATGAAGTGCAAAACTATATAGCAGCCATGACAGTGCTTGCCCCTTCTAGGGTTTACTGCACATCTTGTACACGGTGAAATGGGGTTCTTTGATGGGAGATGACAAGTCAGGAGGGTTACTTGTCCACTTGTAGACAGCTGGTGTAGCTCGACGCTTGCAGACGAGCCACCACACCCATACATCCGCTTGATTGACCTGGTATTCCACCTACTCCACTGGGCAGGGTTTGTCGTACGCCAGTCGCCTGCCATGTCTTTGCCGCTGGAAACGATGGGTCAACTTTAACTCACGGATAATAGTAATGGCGAGGTCGTCTCGAGGTCTCGGGAGAGAACGAGGTCTCGGGAGAGAAGATAGCACAAACCACAGAGCAGAAGATAGAGCAGGTAGAGGGGAAAGGCGAAGAATGTCGTGATGGGTGTGGGGCGAGGAGAGGATCAGATCGCGAAAACTAGTTTGTGAACCAGAATCCCGTCCCTCGTGGGACTGGGAGAACCTGGGTTAGGGGGTTCCGTTATCCCTTAACAGAGGTTTTTTAGGGTTGCAAACCAAACACAAATCAGCCTCAAACTGGCACTTGTTTGGCAGGGTTGGCACTAAAAGACAACACCAAACTGCGTTTTGGTCCTGTGCCAAACGCAGGCAAACTGACCCAACTAGGCCTAACCCCAACTAGACAAGGTTGAGAAGACCCAACCCAGAATGTATTGGACTCAACTTGACCCTAAACCATAATGACCCTGAAAATTTCAAAATTTCAGGTAGGATAGGATAATATATGGTTGGCTTGGGTAAGATCAATTATTTTTGTCACACTTGCCTGAAACACATTCTCAAACATTGTATAAATAGCTTTACATTTGTGGGGATTATCTGCGGTGTTTTATCACGCTAACCAATTCATGGGATAAATAATTTGATAATTATAGTGTATTCATGAAGGCAAAGTCAGTGTGAAACACAAAACCATTCGTGGAAACAAAGATTGGATGAAGTATAGTAATAAAAGTATGTATGTGTATATTTGTTTAGAAAATTTTGTATTTGTATTTTATTATTGAATCACGTTTAAGAATCAAAGGTAGTTATACCTAGCATATGTATTTTATTGAAGATGCCTATACCTACAGTTAATTTGTTTCAAAATTTAGTAAATGTTGTGTTTCTCACTCTAAAATTGAGTGACTCGCAAGTCTGTCACCTATAATATATTTCTTTATAGAACATATGTGACTCAAATACATGTCACCTATGAGATATACATCTAAACAAAAGTAAGTTACTCAACTGCATGTCATCTATAGTGTGTAACCCTTTTACAATTGGTAATATGATTGTCATCTATTTTATACATATATGTACACATTATAAATTATTTACATGCATGTCACCTAAAGTATGTGATCTTTTATATGACTGTCATCTATACCCTGTTTTTTAGTAGTGGACTGTGAGGACATTCCTCCCAGTGCACAACTGCTTTAGCGGCCTTGTGGAAAGGCTTGTTTCCAGGATTGTTGTAGAGATATTGGCAGCGAAACATTGGATCTGAGATAATGGAATTCCAGCTCTTGCATACGATCCTGCATTGATGCAGTTTGTACAGAGGGAGGCGGAGAAGGATTTGCCACAAGATGTCACCGCCGGCCAAAATGCTTGCGGATGTACCGTCGCCGTCCTCGTTGGAACCATGGTCATCACGGCATCGTTTCTTCCCAAATTGTGTTTTCCCTTTCCTGCTCATGGTTTTGCCCTCGTAACTGCAACTCCTGGCTGGGTTTTGTAGTCTCCGCCGTTTTCCCATGATCGCGGTTTAGTTCCAGCGTCGCCGCTGGACTTGCCGAATGTAGAGACCTAACAGAGAAGAAGCAACCCTAGGATCTACGTGGCCCTGGAGGCACTAGGCACCGAACTCCATATTTATATCTGGCCGGTCGGAAGCAGTACCAAAAGGATCTAGGTTTCCTTTTCCTAATATAATACCTTTTTATGTTTTTTGTTTCTTGTTTTGATACCTATATAAAAATTGCTTGAAAGAATCTAGACTAGATTCGTCCTTACTGTTGGGCACGTAAGATTGACCGCAATTAATTGGCTTGAAAAGGAAGTAAAATTTAAATAATCTTTGATATTAAGATATCTAGCGCTTCAACAAAGAGATTTTTTATAATTTTACATATGAGTTAGTCATTTATCCTTGTAATACTAAACTTTGTCTTAGAATTATTTACACTTAAGGATGAGCATTGAGACGACTCTCATCAAATATTGCCAAGGCCGTATCCAACTTGTATTGTAAAACAGGCCAGCGGACGAATAATGTTTGAAAACTTTGGCTCATATTCAGCTCATGTAATATATCGAAGTTTAGGCTAGATAACCCTCAAAAAAAAAGTTTAGGCTGGATATGGTCCTATCAAGATAACATGATAAGATGAAATCATTTTCAAATGTAAATATATGTGCATATATAGTGATAGGGTTTAAGAATTGTACCGATCAAAACATATAACCTATATGTAACGGCTCTAAGTACAACGTTCAAATTTGTTGTTACATATCCTTCTTGTAGACCTAGTCCCACCCAATCTTAGCCATTCATCTACCTCAACACCCCTACCACCCGGATTATTTGCAACACGCCTAGAACAGGAACCTCAAAAAAATGAATTCAAACCCCTAAGAACATTACACTTGAGACTTGTTAGCTACATATTAATAATGTGCATAAAAATGATGTTATTTGAGATTCAACAATATTAGAAACAACCGTCATATCCCAAGTATTCATAAGATATAATTAAGAAAATCCAACTGTAACTACAATCATTAAAACTTGCCATTGATGAAAAATTATACATGGTACTTCAGTGATTTATCAATAAATGTTTGATTGAATAGTTTTTAACAATATAGTATAAGTATCTTACATCTAAATTATAAGGTTCAATTATAATTTGATTACTATAGAGATATTGAATAACATATATATATTTGTCATCTAAATGTTGTCTTGTACACATTTTCATAAGTATTATCAATACAGCCAACCAAATATATTATAACAAAATTTAAATTGAAAAGTTTGTGGGCAAATGTATCTTATTAGAGATATGTAATACATTTATATAAACATGTGGTAAGATGTATTTATGTGTAAATTGGTATGTAAGTAATCTCATCAAAGAATGCATTGAGTTTTGCACAACCATTATAAAATATTGTGTCAAACTTTTTTGCTAGGCTTGCCAGTTAAAATTACATCTAACCAAGGGAAACTTTATGATTTTATATAGTTAGGGGGGCAATAAAACTTCAAAAGTGACGTCATATAAAATTACATTATAATTATGCCATGTTGTAGTCCCATTGTATTTCTAGTCTTACATGTGTTTAAGTTAGGGGTGGTCATAATTCAATTTTTAGACATAACCACTAAATTATAAATTGAATGATACATAATGGTTTGTAAACATTCAAACTTAACCAAAACATCATCTGGTCCATTATTAAATAAAATTGAAATGTTATTCTGTAGTTTGATTTAGTTTTGTTGATATAAAATTGTAAGATAAACTGTATAGTTATTCTGACATATTTTGTTAACAATCCAATGTTTGGTCATCATATATATATATATATATATATATATATATATATATATATATATATATATATATATATATATATATATATATATATATATGGGTAAGTATTCAATGCCCGTGCAGGTAACAAGGCTATAATACTCGTGTAAAGAGTAGCGGTGCCATGCTATGTAAAATAATCTAAATCATATACAATTACAGGAGTAATAGTGGCATCTACAATAATTATACAGATTGTAAATCACATATGCATGGATTTGCGGTGGCATCTTTTATAATTATGCAAAAGTCAATTATGTATGTTATAGAACAATGTTTCTGTCATTTCTTATTCAAAATCCAATACGAGGGGTGTGATGCCATTATTTTTATCTAGACGACAAATAACTATGAGTGTGTTGTACTAGTGGGAAAAGTAGCATTAGAAATTGAGGCATCTATGTTATGTAAATAAAAAAAATGAATGCGAACGAGAGTAATCCAGAACGTATTTGAATACTTTGTAGTGTGTTTGAAAATACTATAATCAAAATGAGTAAATTGTATTAGACCGTAGATATGTTGTAATATACAAACAGAAATTGTAATAAGAAATAGATTTTATGAAGATTACAATCTACATTGCAAAAATGTCTAGTGATGTTACTTTGTAACAAGGACCGTAGATATGTTGTAACAAGGACCGTAGATATGTTGTACATTACATAAACTATAACAAGGACCGTATATATGTTGTATATTATAGAAACTGTATAATACAATCTACATTTGTAAACAAATGTAATCAAGATTATAAAATGCCATCCTTATTTACATTTATTTCCTTTCCATTAGAAATTATTAGTTCTGATTACACACCTTTCTTTCTTATTGCAGAATCCCATCTTACTTTACATGTTTCTATAATTCAATATACATCGTCAGAATACACATTACATTTTAGTTTTTGGAATTACAAAATATTTATTTTAGTTTTAATGTGTTCTTCCATATTACATTTTTTCTACGTGTATTATATTAACTCTTTGATGTTTACTTTATTTCAGATAATCTATTATAATTATAAAATGTCATCCTTGTTTAGGTTTGTTTCCTTTCTATTACAAATTATCTGTTCGGATTACAAATCTTTCTTTCATATTATAGAATATCATCTTACTTTACATATCGTTATAACTCAGTATCCGTCATTGGTATACACATTACATTTTAATTTTTTATATTACAAAATGATAATAGACAATTTGTAATGGGAACAGATAATTTGTAAGGAGAACATAGAATGTGTAATGGAAAAAAGAAATTTGTAACTAAAGAAGACGTTGTGTAATACAATCTGGAAGTGAAATTCTATTTCTCATGTGTTTATTTGTCTTCACAAAAGGACACCACTATAAAAGTTTTAGACTCATTACGTTGGGCATGTGTATGCTTCAAGTTGGTACATGATCAATTAAAAAATAATTTTTGTTCATCTCTCTTTTTCTATGGGGATTGGATTTAACGTGATATGTGATTCAGTGAGAAATATTATAAAATACTCTAACCCCATTCTACAACCCCCCATCGTGATCTCATTTTGTCACTTTTCCAGCAGGTGCAGTCAAAATGAATTATAGATCTAGTCCATAAACCAATAAATGGATACGTGTTGCATATTTACACGTCATGCCACCAGACCAATACTTCCCTATAATTACAAAATGATGCCACCAGACCAATATTTCTAGATAATTACAAAATGATGCCACAACTTCTTCAACACAGGTAACTTGTGTTATCTACCCACGCGGGCAGCAAGTGAATAGCCTGAGTAAGTCTTCAATGCCCGTGCGGGTAACAAGGCTATAATACCCTTGCAAAGAGTAGTGGTGGCATGCTATGTAAATAAATATAAAACATATACAATTACTGGAGTAGCGGTGGCATCTACAGTAATTATACAGAAAGTGAATCAGATATGCATGGATTAGCGGTGGCATCTTTTGTAATTATGCAAAAGTCAATTATGTATGTTATAGAACAATGTTAATGTCATTTTTTTATTCAAAATCCAGTACGAGGGGTGTGATGCCATTATTTTTATCTAGACAAAAAATAACTATGAGTGCATTGCACTAGTGGGAAAAGTAGCTTTAGAAATTGAGTCATCTACGTTATGTAAATAAAAAAATGAATGTGAACGAGAGTAACCCAGAACGTATTTGAATACTTTGTAATGTTTTTGAAAATACTATAATATAAATGAGTAAATTGTATTAGATCGTAATAATGTTGTAATATATAAACAAAAACTATAATAAGTAATAGACTTTATGAAGATTACAATCTACATTACAGAAATGTCTAGTGATGTTACTTTGTAACAAGGACCGTAGATGTATTATAACAAAGACGGTAGATGTTTGTATATTAAAAAAACTATAACAAGGACCATAGATATGTTGTATATTATAGAAACTGTATAATACAATCTACATTTGTAAACAAATGTAACAAAGATTACAAAATGTCATCATTGTTTACATTTGTTTCCTTTCCATTACAAATTATCAATTATGATTACACACCTTTCTTTCTTATTACATAATCCCATCTTACTTTACTTGTTGCTATAATTCAGTATACGTCGTCAGAATACATATTACATTTTAGTTGGGAATTACAAAATATTTATTTTAATTTCAATGTATTCTTTCGTATGACATTTTTTCCACGTGTATTACATTTACTCTTTGCTATTTACTTTAATTCAGATTATCTATTCTAATTACAAAATTTCATCCTTATTTACATTTGTTTCCTTTTTATTACAAATTATCTTTTCAGATTACAAATCTTTCTTTCATATTATAGAATGTCATCTTACTTTACTTGTCGCTATAACTCAATATTTGTCATCATTATACACATTTTTAGTTTTTTGTATTATAAAACGAGAATAGAGAATTTGTAATCAGAATAGAGAATTTGTATTGAGAATAGAGAATGTGTAATGGGAAGAAGAAATTTATAACTAAAGAAGACGTTTTGTAATATAATCTGGAATTGTCATTCTATTTTTCATGTGTTTATTTGTCTCCACAAAAGGACACCACTATAATAGTTTTAGACTCATTACATTGGTCATGGGTATGCTTCAAGTTGGTACATGGTCTATTAGAAAATAATATTTGTTCATCTCTCTTTTTCTATGGGGATTGGATTTAACGTGATATGTGATTCAGTGAGAAATATTATAAAATACTATAATTCCATTCTACCATCTCCGATTGTGATCTCATTTTGTCACTTTTTCAGTAGGTGCGGTCAAAACGAACTACATATTTGGTCCATAAACCAACAAATGAATACAAGTTGCATATTTAGACGTCATGCCACCGGACCAATACTTCCCTACAATTACAAAATGATGCGACCAGACCAATATTTCCAGATAATTATAAAGTGATGCTACCACTCTTCTTCAACACGGGTATATATATATATATATATATATATATATATATATATATATATTCTATTGATATAGTACTACTAGCTTAATAAGAAGGTAGGATGGCACTATTTTGTTGTATTACAAATATCTTGTTCTTGTTTGTTTGATATTTCATTTACATTTGACCATAAAAAATCTAATTAGTTACTTTAGAACAAAGTTTAGATAAGTATTTTAATGTAAAATAAGTAAATGTGGATATGTGTGCAAGTTTGGTTTGGTCCAATTAAAGTGTACCCTTAAATCAAACTAAATTAATTTGTTTCTTAGAAGTTTGAAATATTTTAGAAGCAAACCAAACCGTTGGCCTCCAAAAAATTAAATCAAACTAGTTGGATTGTTTTGGTTTATTTTGGTTGACTTCCATAATATGTCGCAACATTAGCTCAATCGTGGCATATTCATGTGAGGTCCTACACGGTTTGGTTTAAACTAAAAATTGAAAAATTACTTTGTCTAATTTTATAAAGCTACATATATTTGTGAACCAAAATATCATTACTATGAAAGATATATGTGATTTGTTGAAAAAGGGTTGTTAGATAATATTCCAAACATTCAACACTACCTCTTTATTAGTTAAAACAAATAGATAAAAATAGCTTATATGTAGCATAAAAAGGAATTATATATTGATAATTTTTGAAGTAACTATATGATCAAAGAATTTGTATCATAAATTTCTTCATAATTACATAAATTCATAATGAAAAGTATACTTAAATATATTTCAATTTCAATGAATAAAAAACCCAAATTTATTAGTAAGGACTTGGAAATTGAATAACTCATTATTTATCAAAATTCACACACAAACTCACACTATGGTAATATAAATTATCATTAATTATGTTCATTATGTTGTGGATATCTGAATGAGTCTTTTTTTATGTAGTGTGTTGTTTGAAATTCATGGTTGATAACATAAATTTTAATAAAATTACACATAAAATACATACCATGTTAATTTAAATGACTATTTATAATCTTTATTATGTGAATAAAATTTTGATGACTCATTGAAGTAGCATGTTGTCTTTATATACATGAGTGAAGAGATGTCATTATGTTTGAAAATAAAGTATATGTTCTTAGTATATATCATACAGTTAAATAACTATAGAAACTTTGATACGGTAAGGCATGGAGGATTTGATACTAAAAGTGTCTCCAAAATAATAAATAGACCTTTCCTAATATAAGAGGGGGTGACTTTGAAATAAGTGAACTTATTCCTATTAGATCTAAAAGAGATCATATCTTATACAAGGGTAAAAGTTATATGACAGTGAGAGAGGCTCGACAAGACTATAGTAATTGATCTGATGAAGTTGAGTGGGCTACATGGATTTGGGGTACAGATATCCTAAAGAAATACTCTACTTTGATATGGAAATGATTTCTAAAGAGGCTTCCTACCTATGATTTTCTGAAAAACTTTGCGTTTAATATGACCTTTGTTTGTTATCTATATGGACATGAAGAAGAAACTATAGAGCATTTATGGTTTTCCTATGACATTGCTAAAGAGATTTGGAAATTCTTACATGATCTATGTTAGTTGTATATGAAGTATTTTGTAGTGGATATAAGAACTCTCAAGTATCTGGGTTCAAAGAAATGACACAATCTTTTACATTAGAAAGAATGATAGTTGTGCTTTATGGGCTTCTTCCTATAAATCCTTTATTTCTTACAAGGATTAATTTCCTTGGGTGGTCTGTTTTTTGGTTCTTGTGATGATAGTGGTTGTTGTTAGATGCCTTGAAAAGCTAGGACTTGATGACTCTATAAGTTGGACCTGATGATATGGTTTCAAGTTATTGGTTTACCACATTTTAGTGATTTTCTGTCTATATTGAAACACATGAATCTTTTTCTTTGTTTTCCGGACCTGGAATGTGATTTTGATTGGGATTATTGTTTGTTTGTTGTCCTTAGTTGGGGGTTTGATTTTGGAGTTAATATGAGTTGCTTTCTGAAAGTCATAATTTTCTTGCTGGTTGAAGGATTTGATCTTGTGGATATTTTTTACCATGTGTGGTCATGGATAGATGTTCTTGGTAAAGATCTATTTGGTTTATGTAGTTGTTTCTATTGTTGTTTTGAAGCTCATGATTCTTTTTTCTTCATTTATGACCCAAAAGTTGGGTTTTTGATAATGATTCCTTTCATTCTCTATATGAGGAACCAGTTTGATGTTTAGTGAAGTTCTTGCATGATAAGAGTTATATTTTTTGGTTGAAGGGTATGGTCCTATGGATATTTTCTCCATGTTCTGTTGATTTGGCATTTTTCTCTTAAAGTTGTTCTTCATGAATCAGTTCCAAGTTAAAACCTCTATGGATGTTGCTTCTTTTTTGTTTCTTTGGGAGATAGTAAAAGGATGTTATTTCTTTTTTTTGTTCTCCTCTTCTCATATGAATCCCCTATACAATTGTACAACTCTTTTTCCTCTTCATTTTTTCTATACAGTTACTTCTTTTCTAATGAAAAAAGAGATTGGAGGCACACTTTCTTAAACAAAAAGAAAAAGAAATATTCTCTCGAAAGCTATATTTATCTTTGTAATAATTTCTACATCATACATTTGCACTCAATTTTTTTGATTGTAGGACTTTTGATGGAGTTAATTGCACATGTATTTATTGTAATTTGTACAATGCAGATTTCAATAAATAAAAAAATTGGGGGGGGGGGTGCTCACCCCCTTTTGGTTATCCCACTACATGTATCAAATTTGGTCTTATTATATGGTACAATATGCACGTCTATTTTCATTGAATGTAACCTAACATGTGAAGAATTAAGTATATAAAATATGAAAGAACATGCATTCTTTGAACCCAGGTATGTGATCTCTAAGGGACACAAGGAAAGTCACTAATGAAGTGGTTGGAAGTATGTGACCAAGCCCAAAAAGGAAGGTCACTAATAGGCCAAGCCATGATAGGAAGGATAATATAAAAAGAAAGTCATTGCAATGACCGGTGATCAATCCAGAATAGGAAGGTCACCAATAGGCCAAGTCGGGAAAGTAAGCCTGATATAAAAGGAAGTCATCACTATGACTAGTGATCAAGTCGGGAAACAAAGGATGATATAAAAGGAAGTCATTGCAATGACTAGTGATCAAGGGATTGGAAGGTCATCAACATGCCAAGCTGAGAAAGGAAGGTCGACAAAGAGGAAGTCATTACAATGACTAGTGATAAAATTAGGAAATAAGCCACCATAAGAGACCAAGCCCAGGAGGGAAGGTCACCATGAGCCCAATGCAGGGACATAAAGTAAAAAATGTGTACCCCAAGAGATGGAGGAAATCTGGGTTAAAGAATTCCAAAAGAAAATAATGTGCAAGTTATGTCATCTTCATACATGTTAGGTAGGGTGGAGCCCTAAGTCAATCCTAAGGTAAAATAGGGATGATTAAAGGTACATAAGTCATATGCGGTTAGGAGGTGATCAAGTCCTAAGTGCATAAGAGCATGGGGTCAGGAGATGGCCATCCATGTTTTCCTAAGACCCATGGGTCAGGATATTGGCCACATTAATGACTTCATGAGGCCCAAGGGGTAAATGTTAGAGGCACCCCCGAGGTACACAAGGCCAACAATGCCAGGAGAAGATCAGTTTAAAGGTACCAGTACCCCTAGAGACATTGAGGAAATAACTAAGACTAATGAGATATTAGGTTTAAAAAAAATACAAGAAGTCATGTAATAATGAAATCTTAAAAGATTTGTGCACAAACTCAAGAGTTATAAAGGCACTTGACTTCATGAAATATAGGAATATTGTTGAAATTAATGATTTGTATTTATTTTTGAGAAAGGAGGGTATGGAGGCACTTTCTACATCAGAATGGCCTACACGTCCACATCTCATGCAGATGATAGGCATATTCTCGTATTCAATATGAATTGGTCCTTGTTCACCATGACCAATGGCAGAAGAGGCTTGGTTGTGTCCACTAACAATACAACTCGAGTGAATTTCCCTCAGTTTCCAGTGGTGGTAGTATCATCAATATGTATAGTCTTCCTTATCAAGTTACCAATGCTAGCGAGCAACTGGGTCTGGAAAAGGTAAATTGGGAGATCCGGAACTCTCGGCAACATGACAAGTTTTTGTGGGATGGGATCAGAGGGTCGGAAGCTAGGAGACCATGACTGGATGGAAAGATAGTTTCCAAAGATGGTGTAGGAACATCTAGTCGTGGCAGTGATGAAGTTAGTTTGGTTTGCTAACTGGATTATGTAGTAACACTTTTTAGGTCAATCGAACGAAACTTGTCTGTTGGGTTCCAAAGGGATTGGAGTCTTTTGATCTGGGCTTGTAAGCCAATGTTTATTCTGATAACCTTCACCACCATTGCAAACTTCCTTGGTTCTGGGAGGGGTTCAATGTTGATTGGATTAACTCTGATCATTGGGTTCATACCACCCTTATCCATAGATATCTCTTCGGCTATGAGCGTGTTGGGAGAGACTCACTTGATATAGGGGGGCACACGTGGGCCGACTCCGGAGGTAGCTTCCATATACGTGCATGGTGGATCATCTTCATGCATATTATTTGTTGTCACACCAGGCGAGTTTTCACCTTTGGTAGCCATGGAGGCAGTAGCCGGAGGCGTTCTTGTAGGGTGGGAAATGGAGTCTGATGATACATGAGTAGATTGTGAGGGTTGTTGCCCATGGGAGGGATTGCCCCTACCATAAGAGCGGTCACTACAGCCATGACCGCTGCCTTCTCCTCTCCCAACCATCATTTAGGGTTTTTTCCTCCTCCTTTTATTAACATATAACTAATAATATATGTACCCAAGCTATGTGTATATATATTTTTTACAGATCCAAAGAACTAGAAATTACTTATCTTCTATTTTTTTTTCTTACATCCCTCCACATTTTATTGCACAATGTTATATAATACATGTAGCATACCGATTTGTATAATTTTCATACTAACGCTCAAATAATACCAAAAACTACTCATAGAAACAAAAACTACTTGTAGAAATATCAAGTAAACACAAATAATACCAACAGTTCTCCACTTCCATTTTAATAATTACGTCCCCTCTTAAATATAGAAAAAAAAATCATGACAGTACCAAACAAACATAAAAATTCCCAGAACTACTCTCTTTTTTCTGCAATGAGATCCATATCATTTTCATCGTAGTACATGTACCATAGATATTTTTAGCACGACGCAAATGATAGATGCTCTGTAATAATTTGTGTATTTTTAAAAGTGATGCACAAATAATATTAATTTATAACAATATCAACTAAACACTAACAATATTAAAAAGTACTTTTCTTATTTCTTTACTTCCCTAGATCAGTAAGTTTCATAAACATGTATAACAATACTAAATAAAAACTAGCAATATACGTCCCTCTTTTCTTATGCAATGCAAATCCATAATATTTAAGCATATTACATGTAATATATTGATTTTAGACACAATCCAAAAAGTATGTGTATCATATTGATAAGCGTATTTTTGGTAGGGATACACACATAATATCAAACAATAATTTACTTCTCCCTATTTTCTACTTCCCTCCTCCTACTTATGTGCTTCTCCCATTTCTCTTATCTACTTCCCACCACTTTTTTCCTCCTTATCTCCTCTCTCATATCTACTTATGTCATCTCTTTTTCACGACCTCCATTTTACAAAAATGAACTATATGTACATAATTTATTGGCATATAAAGTGTACATGGATAAATTTGTATTTTTGGTGCCTCTGGCCTTGGCTAGAGAAATCCCTGTTATCCCTAGTAGCATGTGTAAATGAGGATGGAAAGAAAGTGTTAAGAGTCTTTGTTTAATACCAGGAGTATTATTTAATTTAGAAGAAGATATAATTATACAACTCTAATAAATCACAGTATTATAAAGGAACATAGCCTCGACTTGTGTGCCTATGTTCCTAGGGGTGTTAAAAATTATGTTTGGGTTGGTTCCAAGTTAAAATCTTTTCTGAATTTTTGACTATCAAATCAAAACCCAAACCTGAATTGACTCATACCTGTCAATCTGGAACCGACCCAGATCGAAAAATCTAAACCCGAAAGAAAATCAAAACTAGGATTTGAAGATAGTTTTTAGAAAAAAAAATTTTATATAGAATTACCTACATGATTTTAAATAATTTTATTTTTTAAATAAACTACCAAAGATGACGATGATCATATAATATCAAAAAGTTGTAATATTATTTTATTTTACTTTTATTAGAGAAACTAATATCAACTGTAAAATATTAATATCACCTAAACACAACAAAAATATATCATACTAAAATAGTGCATATATCACATAAAAATTATTGCAACATCACCTATAGCATACCATACAACACAAATTCACATCAAAATATACCCCATAAAATCAATCAAGATGACTATACCATAAGTAAAAGCTATCACTGGTGTTACCTAACACATAAGTAAATTGTAACACAATAGGAATAAAACAAAAATATTAAAACAACATATATATCACATCAAATAACGATAATATGTTGCAATATCACATATATTATACTTAATCAATACATGCAATATCACATATATTATACTTAATCAATACATGTATACTTAATCATTAAAAGTATATCTTGCATCTCAAAAATAGAGGTACATAAGTAAGTATTTAGAACCCGATTTTGTCTAATTTTTAAATCCAGAACCTACCCGATAGATTCAGATATGTAGTCTTAAACTCAGAACTGACCTGAAATGTCACAACTGAAACCTGAACCCAATATTTTTTTAGTCAGACGCAACCGGGTTCATAGATTCGGAAAATTTTTTATAGCCCCGCTTGACGCCATAGACGTGAACATATGTGGCTTCTAACTACCAATGATTTAAATAGCAATGGTTTAACGAATGACCTCTCTGTTACTGATGCCAAAGAATGATGGCCAAAGCTTTTCGGATAACATATTTGGCTTCTATTTTGTGACTCGCTAGTGATATTTGGTTCCATAAAATGACATCTCATGAATGGTAAGGAGGCTTTATCTTTGTGGGGAAAAGACCAAGAATTTGTATATGGTAGCACTGAGAAGGGTCTAGTAAATCATCATCTGAAGCATTATCTAATTCACAGCTTCCTAGATTGTATATACCATCACAGAACGAAATTGTGGGAAGATTCAGATCTATAAACCTCATCATGTCAAAGTACACCAACTGCCATACATCAATCGAGGTAAACAACTTTAAAGAGTGGATCCTTCACGCAATCTCTAAACAACTTGCTATGCCTAAATTAATTTTACTTATAAGGAGACATTTTTCTTTATATTTCAGCAATACAATGACTGATTTGTAATTAAACAAATGAAGAAAAAAATTAAATCCATGAACAATATTTGGACTTCTTATGTAAGTATAGATGTCTTGCATTCTCAGTCCATCCATGTGGCTAGAGGGAAAATGGCCTGGATGGTATATGGAAGCCCCGGTAATGGTTTAGTACATCATCTTCCTTCTGGATTTCGTCGCCCTGTGGGATTTTCTCTAACGTACCAATTTCTAGATTGTATGCCCTTCCATAAGGAACGACATCATGAGAAGATTCGGACCAACGAACCTCACTGTTCCAAAGCGCACCAACGACCCTACATCATCTGTGGTCACCATCTTTGAAAAGTCGATCCACCCAACCATCTCTACATATCTCATTTGGCAGATCTTAATCAACATTTAGGTGGCAGCTCCACTCTTCAAAAAATTAAGCATGAGTGTGTGCGACAGAGACTAATAGTGACATGTTTGGGACAAAAAAATCGAAACAAAAAAAATTTGAACTCTTTTTCTCTTTAATTTCCTTAACACAAGGATTGATTTGTAATTAAAACAAATGAAACTATTTTTCTCTTTGTATTTCATCAATACAAGGACTGATTTGTAATTAAAATAAATGAAAAAAAAATTACATCGATGACTAATTTTTGGACTTTTTTATATAAGTGTAGATGTCTTATATTCCCAATCCATGTGGCTAGAGGAAAAATGGCCAGGATGGTATATGGAAGCCCCAGTAATGGTTTAATACATCATCATCCTTTGGGATTTCATCATTATCTGGGATTTTCTCTAACTTACCACTTTCTATGCTGTATGCACTACCATCAAGGAACGACATCGTGAGAAGATTCAGACCAATGAACCTCACTGTACCAAAGCGCACCAACGACCCTATATCGTCTGTGGTAACCACCTTTGAAGAGTCCATCCACCCGACCATCTCTGCATATCCCATTTGGCAGATCTTAGTCCACATATAGGGGATAGCTCCACCATCGACACGATAGAGCCTCAGCACATCAAATCCACCTTGATAAAAGACGCAGCACAAGACAGCTCCAGAAGCATCTTGCCCGAGCACCGGAAGCTTTTTGTACGGATGTGGAGAAAGGAAACGTGGTAGTTGGAAAACCTCGACTTGGCATGTTATGAGGTCATATGATACGACCTCTTGGTGGGTAGACCAGTACATCTTCCCTTCCACAACTATTATACCGTCGTTAGATCGATTGATGAACCTCAGCAGCTCCTCGGCCACATGAGACCACGTCCACGCACGTCTCATGGAAGAGTACATATGCACCGTCTGCATGTTGTTCCGGTCCGATCTTTGATGACGGCCTGATAGAGGTATGATCACCACCTCAAATTCGTATTTGGAACCACAACCTTTTGGGTCCCGGCAGATGAAGACCGCTTTGTCCAGCCATGCATACTTTGGGCCAATGGGAAGGGTGTGCATGGCTCCAGTGAGTGGGCTATAAACGGAAGAACCGGCACTGAGAGTAATGGTAGAAGAGCACCAAACCGCATGCAGAACGCCTCAAACTGATACCCTCAGGGAAGCAATGCTTGCGGCTGCGGCGGCAGATTGCGTCCAGCACATCGTACTTAGCAGGCACTCCCCTTTGTCGTCCAACTGGTTCAAATGTCAGGATTCTGCATTGCCCGCAAGGTGTCTTTATCCTGAAGTTGTATCTCCCTTCCCACTTTTCATAGTGCCTACAGCAGCTGTAAGGACCACTGCTAAAAAGGTGCTCAATGATTATAGTTAACCACGTCATCTTTAACATAAAAGGTGACAGTGTTTAACATAATGTATCAAATGACTGTCATCTATTAAACGTAAGCTATGTGCTATGTTAGCTTTAAGAAATTACGTCATCTATACCTAATTTCTCAGTAGCTCAGACGTGAGATTAGGTGACATCACAAACCATAATCTAAATATCAGACTATGCTCAGTAACGTCACCCTTCACAATAACGTTGACGATAACTGCAGTGGTTTAACAGATAAAAGATGACATCTTAGCATGTCATACGTTAAATAAATGATTACATGTTCATAGATCAACATTTTCAGAAAAGATAATGACAATGGCCATCAACTTGTCAGCTACATGAAGTTCAAAACCCAGTGCCCAGTATACAGAAATAAATGACAAGATGAGGCATACCAGACGTGAATTCTGGTGCATTACATTAACATTCATGTTTCAATCCAAATATCCATGTTTTTTCAATGGAGAACTATACTCTAAGCAAGCCCAACAAACATACGAGAGGAACATTGAGCAACAAAATCAGCTTTTCAAATTTTCTTTTTATTGATATCGAAGCACGCAGAATAAAGGTTGAGTTTGTACAAAGTTTAACTGTCCTGTAACTGACAGAACAGAGGAAAGAAACAGCCGTTGAGTGAAAGAAGGAAGAAAAATATATACACATACAAAAATTTTGATATCCTTCACAAGATTTAATGAATAGACAACAAATTCCAAGCATATCCAGAAGTAGAGATGTCTGAACGAGATTCTTCAGCAAAGTTCTTCAGCACAGAAACTATAATCACCTTAGCACCCATTTCTGCAATTTATCTTGGTCGAACCTCAAAGGATTCTCTTCAGCATGAAGTACATAGAGAGAAGACATTATTGCAAAAGAATCTTGAAGTACCCGTATCTAATTGTTGCTAATGTCCAGTTCTTCCGGCAGCTGAAAGTTTTCTATGAGCAGAGTAGATGCCACAAATCCGCAAAGTTATTACTGATGTTCATCTTGACCAACGTAGTTCCCAGGCTGTTATTTTGGGACAGATTAAAGCTCATTGAAGCTGACATCAATTTGCCCAAGACTAGGAAAGGAAACCATCTCTATGGGGAGGCTCTTATTGTTGTTATAACTTACAGAAATGATCTGCAACGATTGTAGCCTACCTACGGCTTCTGGGAGTGCTTTGAGGCGATTGTAATCAGCTCGTAGCTCCATCAAAGAAGTTAAGTTCCCAATGATGTGGTTTTCTGACAAATGAAGTGTGGTGATGGACAGCTTGCCCATTGAATCTGGTAGCCATTCTATCTGGTCCCTCAGTTCCCCCTGGAGAATGAGTTCTTTTATTCCCTTCTTGGAGCGAGCCCCAATCATGCTATCAAGCTTTATTAAGCTCAGTTTCTCTGCAACTTTCCTGTATAAAGGGAAACGACAAAAACTTATAATACACTCAATGAATTGAATTCATGGATAACTGAATACTATATCATAATTATCAACTAATCCTCAATCCCAACCGTATTGGGGTTGGCTATTTGTATCCTTTCCAATCAACTCTGTTATCGATAACTGAATATATGTAATAAAAAATTTAGTAGTTGAGGCTAGTTATGGAAAAATAGTTGGGGGTGTCAAGACTGCCTTTCAGCACCCAAAAGCATATGAAGCTAGTTATGAATACAAAAAGGCCACAAAAGTAACCATATCGCAAGCACTTGCAACCTGACCATAAAGACATGTGCAAACCCTTCAACCACAAGGAAAATGACCACCTAACAAATAGATGACCCAACACCTACATTAGCAAAGTAGTACCATACTACACTTGCCTCTTGAACAATTAGCCTTCCTTGCTCAGAGATGGAGGAGACATCAAGCACCACCTTATGAAGAAGCATGAAGGCAATAGAAGCATAAGAGGATCATGGGCCAGAATGGCACGCATCATACCAGTCCACTATTACCAAGTAGGCAAACCCTAGGTTTCAAGGGATGCTACAATTAATGTAGATGAAGTTGCTATCCAAGGATGTTGAAAATAAAAACATGATGCATTTGTTGAGCATAGCTCGAGCCTGCAAGGCATGGGAACCAAAATCTTTTCCAACACCATGATCCGATCGTGAATATTAGCTAGTGTAACTTGAAAGAAACAACTGGAACAGAAAAAGTAGATATTGGGAGACATAACAACAAACAAAAAATAACAACTACGTTGGTGAGATCCAATAATAAAAAATATTAGAGTCCATTTATATCAGTATGGATTATTTACAGATACTCCTACGACAAGAGTAATCCTCTTTTAGCAATTTATTATATGAGTGGTTATATAATAAGAAATTAAGATATATGAAACATATCAAAGAAATGACACTCATTTATATGGATCTTAAAAAGTAAACAAACCTTTATAAAAATAACCATCTGCATTAGTTTATCAATATGTTCCAGTCCCCCAATGGTTTACCAGTGAATATTGCAGATGCTCAACTCAGTTGTAATTGTTCAACTTGGTATGACCTCTTCTCATGCAGATATACTAGTTTCTTATCCAAATCAAAGGTGTAAACCCCCTCATGTTTTGAATGTGATGCTCTACATAAGGATAAGAAACCCATTCTTTGCTTGGGTATGTTTGTAAGGAACGATTTTGTTCGATACGAGTTTGATCTTCAGTTCATGTCCTTCCCTAATCCAGTGCCTATAAATGGAACAATAAAAATATTCAAATATATGTGACATGAGATGAAACCAAAGATTCGTCACTAACATGTTAAAGTGCATGAAATATTTACAGTCAGTCATATAATATCCTAATGCTAGTATAACCAAAGCATGAAATGTAAAGAACAACATATAGCATAGAAACTGTAATCACCTCAGCACCCATTTCTGCAATCTTCCTTGGTGGAACCTTCAAAGGATTCTCTTCAACATGAAGCACACGGAGAGCAGACAACATTGCAAACGAATGTAGAGGGCCATTTGGCTCTGTTCATCTCAACTCCAGGTAGCTATGTACAAAAAGTAACTCAGATTTATGTTGGGCTTGCTCTACTACATTTGATGTTGTAGTTCTTCCTTGCAGAATAATTGTACTTAAAAGCACACCTATTTTTACAGTTCTGTAAACTCCCATTTCTGGGCTGGCACCGTCATGATTTACATGTATGTATGCTGCAGCAAGCACCATATTTTATCTCCAAAACAGTCGTTGTTCTAATGTACCATAGTTTCCTATATAAGATTTCCAGGAGTCTGAATTACGGAACCCGAACAGCCCCTAGAAGTACATGTATCTGATTGTTGCTAATATTCAATTCCTTTAGCTGCTCTAGGTTTTCTATGGAGCAGGCCAGATGCCACAAATCAACAAAGTTATTGCTGATGTTCAACTTGAACAACATAGTTCCCAGGCACAGTCATTCTAGAACAGATTCAAGCTCATTGATGCTAAAATCAATTTCCCTAAGACTGAGAAGGGAAACCATCTCTGTGGGGAGGCTCTTGATCATGTTATCCTTACAGACAGATCTGCAATGACTGTACACTATCTGTAAGGATAACGACTGTACCCTACCTACGGTTTCTGAGAGTGCTTTGAGGAGATTGTTATCAGCTTGTAGCTGCACAAAGAAATCAGGTTCCCAATGATGCGATTTTCTGAAAAATTGAGTCTGGTGAGAATAGACAATTTGCCTATTGCATCTAGTAGCTGGTCCATCAGCTCCCCCCTGGAGAATGAGTTCTTTTGTTCCCTTCTTGGAGTAGGCCCAAATTGTGCTAGCTATCTTATTAAGATCAGTTTCTCTGCAACCTCTCCTACAGAAAACGGAATGACATAAATTAATAATACACTCAATGAATGCAACTCATGTATAAATGAATAGTATGCAACAAAAATTTAGTAGTTGAACTTAAAATGCAAGAGAACACATTACAGACCTAGATGTGGCACACCACTATACCCAACCAAGCAACCGCTAAATTCTTCTTAAATATGGAAAATCATTTCAGTTCATGTTGTTCAGACCAATGGTCGGACTTTTATAGATGAGAGAACATGATAGTGTGACAATACGATAGGAGGTATGAAGATCAACTGCGGTATACAACAATTTTCTAAAATTGCAGCAAAGCTTATTGTTGAAACTAGAAATTAACACCTCAACTTGCAAATCTATTAGAGTTCTGGCTTTATGAGTTCAGATACCATCTATAGATGCCAACATCATAAATAGCAAATCCATAGAACTTGAGTGAATGCACAGTGAAACAGGTCCTCGACTGAGTACTAAGTGGTGACCAAACAATATAACAACAGGGGTAAATGAGAGTAGCAGATTTTTTACGATATCAACTGGAACAGTACAAAGCCCAGAGCAACTGAGGTTGCACAACATGGTTTCTTAAATGGAAAACAATTGAATTTTAAAATAAAAACAACCCATTTCCTATTTTTCTGTCATCAACAATCTATCACAGAAGATGAGTAACCAAAATTTAATACACACAACAATTTGAAACATCCAGTGGTGGATATCAAAACAACTACAGATCCAGTGGTGAGGCTGTGTGCAGTCTCCGTTTCCATCTTCCTAGCTTGTATATAGATTAAAAAAAACATCCCACCCACTTGACAATTCAGATATCAGATAAATACAACAGTAAACAAAGACAACAGATCTCCCAAGAAGTTATTCATTCACTAGACATGTAACAAATCAATGATCTAAAGGAATTGTATAAAATACTATGCCACTAGATATGACAGATCTACCAGTAAATTGCAATGTGCCATTTCTTGAAACTTGTATATGGCATGAAGTAGTAAAAATATATGGCATACATACCATCACCAAAGTCAAAGCAGGGAATTAAAATGGTCATGGCTATCCAACTCTTGCTACTGTTGCCACTGTCTGATCTTGTACCGAGCCAGGTCGTTCAGTCCTCGCAGTAGGCTGATTCATCCAGAGTCATTCATGGTCATGTAATGCCCAACTGCATATCTATCAACATGCACTTAAATGAGAAAATAATATATGCATGCATGTAAATAGAATTCAGAGATATAGTTATATCAAGTCATGGAGCTAGAGCTCATTCATACCTATCCTCTTTCGGCATCCACATCCTTTTAATTAATCGAGATCTCACTTGCGATCAATGATCTTAAAGACAAAGAAACACTCATGTTCCTCTTAATCTGCATGGTCCATTAGTGTTTCTCTTCATGGTCACATGATGAGGGTAGCAACACTAAATGGCCCACTAAACAATAAAAGCACATAACGAATATATCATGCCATCAATGGGATATTCATCCACCAAAGTGAACAACTAGCTTCTCTGGGACCCCTACAAAATAATGTTGGAGTGTGGTTGAGATCAACACCTGATACAACAAAAACAACTACATCATGTTTGGTCAAATTCGTGACAATTATGGCCTGAACAGTGGGAAAACATGTATTATGATTGCACAATAAGATGTACAATCGCAGCTACCTACCCATCATACATGTGGGCCAATCACATCAGACCTCTTGTGCTGCTACCTTTATACATGCTGCCCCTTGAACTAGGTTGTCTCAATAAAACTAGATAACAAAAAGAACATCATACAACTAAGAGAGAAAGTGGATTCATAAATAAAACCATCAAGTCATGTTCATATCATGGGTTGATTCATACTAAAATAGACTGGATTGCAAGATATGTGGAGTTATGTCCTCAAAAGGGAGACTCGGTTAGGTAAGATTAATTATTATGTGCATTGTACCAAGTATATATTGTCAATGGCCAGTAAGTGAGATGACTTTTTCATTTGTAGTAGGATGGCATTTGGGTTAATATGCCTACCCTAGGATCTGTTTTTTCCTACAAATGGTGGAAGTCCTTGTGTTGGGACATGTCACAACCAACCTGGCATGTAGCAAGCAGGCTGGTCAATTCAATCCAACAAATCCTAGGGACAAACTGGTAATTCCCTGGACATACATCAACCACTATCATTAAAATGTAAACTTTTATTCTAATATAGAGAGCATTTGGTTTTATGAAATGTTTTTATTGGTAAGGTCTATCATAGGTTGCACTTGGCACATCTATCTTAATATCCAACAAAAAACACGATAGACATTTATACTGAATCATTATTTAATTTACATATTAAAGAAAAGTCACTTGAAACCTTTCCTAGACTCTTATTTAATTAATACCTAATTCATTTGTCTCAACTATCCATTACATTATTTTACAACTTTAGCTACTATCCCAACATACATCCTTCCTTGACCCCTTCACACACATCTCAGCATGGAAATTTGTTATGTAGGCCAAAAAGATAAGACAAAATGTCTTACAAGCTATCAAATTGCTTTAAATCACTTCAAATAGTTGATAAATTATATTGATCATAGATTTTCATATAACTACATTATGTACACACACACGTGTGTGTGTGTGTGTGTTTGTGTGTGTGTGTGACGACTAATGTAGGTCATGAAATCTAGAAATGCCCATTTGATGAGCTTATTAGCTTAATTAGCAAGGGTAATAGATGTTGAGCACAATATCTGTATATATGATTTTAACTCACACACATCTCACCGTGGGAATTTGTTATGTAGGCCAAAAAGATAAGACAAAATGTCTTGCAAGCTATCAAATTGCTTTAAATCACTTTAAATAGTTGATAAATTATATTGATCATAGATTATCATATAACTACATTATGTACACACACGTGTGTGTGTGATGACCAATGTAGGTCATGAAACCTAGACACGCCCATCTGATGAGCTTAGTAGCTTAATTAGCAAGGGTAATAGATGTTGAGCACAATATCTTTATATATGATTTTAACTCTATTAATGAAGGATGTAACCACTGTGTTGAATCTGCAAGTGAAGGAAAAAGTGATTTGGTCGCATTCTTCTTTATGTGAGAAAGGCCTAGAATTGCCTTAGATTCAGCCTAGGCCCTTAGGGAATTCCTAGCAACCTATATAACCTTAATATACATAACAATTAGATAGAAAAAAGACTGAATCTGGTGACAGAAATGACAACATCAGATAGGGCCAATATTGTGTTTTTTTAACAAGATAATATGGCAAATCTATTTGTATATGCACATGGATTAGGGCACAATGAACATATGGATAGATGGTAGAAGAAAATATATTTTCCTCATCGGGTCAACGAGACAAATTTTACTTATTATTCTAACCTAGTGCATTACATGTTTAAATATGGAAATTCAGAATGGCAACAAAGAAAGCCGGTAGTTGACTCTTGTCAAGCTTATACTCATTATGATTTGCAGAAAGAGTAATATTCTAATAAAATTTGAAATTTTATTTTTTGTCATGTCACTAACTTATTCTCTCAGAGAGGTTATACATATCAACTGTATGACCATCATGATTCCAATATATTAATAAATACAATTTTTGCAACAATAATGAATATACAGAAAGCACAACTAATCTTTTTTGTAACAAAATAGCAAGTTAATTCCTAAGCATGCTAAAGCGCACAAAAAAATAAGATGAAAAAAATGCTTACTTGTTCTCTTTTTGGAAATTTAGTCCCCAACCTTCAGCTCTTTCTCTTTCTTGAACCCAATCCTGCAAAGTATGCGAGAGAAAAAACACTGTTGTTCATAGTAAATATACAAATTACACCATATGACTGAATATGTGAAAATCAATATCTAACACATAAATAGGTTACCTTCAAGTTATCAAGTGAGATCAATATCTCCTTAGCACCAAAATTGATCAGCTATTCAGGAATTCCTACAAGATAGATCAAGATTATCATTTGATATAAGAGGAAAGTCACCTAAATTTATACATAGAGAACATATAGATGATATATATATGATTGAACAAATACAGTACAGATGGAAATAGATCATGAACTTATGATCTATAAGAAAGTACTTATCATACACCGATTTAGATGAATCTAGAGAAATAACATGAGTTCAAAAACAAAATAATGAAGCAATCTTAACTTTCAACATATGATGTTTCTATAAAATTCGAGTGATGAATCAAAATTGAAATAGAACAAAATACCAATGATGACGTTTTGGATTTTCTTTGTAGCTCAAGGTAAAGGGGTTGTCCTCGTGATGGAATAAAATCTAGGTTCTAGAATAGGATGAACGTAGAGTAGACACCCATTGAGCAAGTCCCAAATTTCTTATTGCAAGCTAGATCATATGAAATAAATGAGAATGTGAAAGAACCAACATACTACACATCTTACTTGGAATAAATCAGATCCACAGTCACATAAGAAAGGTACCCCAGTGTCTCGAGTAGTATTCCTCAACCCTAGTTAGGGCTTTCTGGAACATTGAGTACATAACCAAGAAGCAATCGGATGACATATCACTTGGAATAGATAAGAGCGTGAAAGAAATAATATACTACACATCTTACTTGAAATATACTAAAATCTGCAACCATAGGGGAAATTACGTAGTGCCGCGATTTATACTCCTCCCTCATCAAGCTTTGCTTGAGATCAGTCCACAAATGTCACCACAACTGTTAGATTAAGGATAACCACATTGTGGGAAGATGAAGGAAACAAGTCCAGCAGTTGAGTGGTCACACGATAGCAAAGGAATTGGTAATCAAATAGGTATAGGCATAAGGGTCAAACAGATTGGGAAGAGGTGCTACACGAATCAGGGTTGACCAAACGAGATTGGAGGATGACGTGGAGGAAATTGGGAGAGAGGGGTGACAGGGGCGAGGTGGCTCCGAACATGACGGGAAGTGATACGAGAGCACGGTTGCCGAGCTAGATGTGAGGGAGGAACCGGTGAGGATCGACATGGGCAGATTTGACCAAGCAGAATCGGAGCACAAAATTGGGGAAGAAGGTCGACCGAGAGTGGGAAGGTGAGCAAGAGACAGATCATGGGAGGAGGCGGTGGGAGACGGGAATGAAAATAAAAGAAAATGACACAAAGACTAATAGCATATTCAGAAAACCACTCATGCTCTTACCGCTAGATTTCTCACGATGGGAAATCAGCATGGGGTCTGTTGATTGTCACTTGTGCAAATATGATTGAAAAATAAAGTGATATACTATATGATGTTTGACACGGTGTTTTCTCAACAGTTGGGCTGCCTGCGACCCACGTACGCTGCCCACAACTCGGGTTTTACAGAAATCAATCCAAATAGACCCGATCTGACCAGTTCAAACAAACCGGTCCAAATTAAAACTTGACATGAAAGGAACCGAGTTTGCCCGGACTGTCGGAACAGATCCAAAATCAACCAGACCCGACTGGACATGAAAATCATATAAAAATACTCTACTTAAATTGTCAACAAAAAAGTTTTGCAAATCTAAAGTCTGCGTTTGGCACAGGACTGGAATTCTGGAATCTAGACTGGGTTAGTCAGGGTTAGTTTGGATTCCGGTGCTGGGTAGTCAGGATGTAGTCTGGTTTTGTTTGGCAACGCAGTCTGATTCTAGTCAGCTGATCTGATTTGAGTCTGTGTGCAGTCTGAATCTGTTTGGTTGCAAGTCTGATTCTGTTTGGTTGCGTAGTCAGTATCTGCTTATTCTGTCATGTTCTTGCAACACTATTTGAACAAGTACACAGAATGTGTATTTGTGATGTCACTTCAACCTAAGTTTAAAATATATTAAAAAATTATTTTGTATATTTAGAATAGTGAAAATAAGATATGATAATGCTAATTTTTACGTGGTGATTAAAAATTAATGAAACATTAGTGTCGTCTGGAATGACATTTACATGTGGTATATATGTAATGTTGAACATAGTTAATTGTCGTCATTAGTTAAACAAATTACATGCTGACTGACTCGGTCCTTGACTTGATCATCGGTCCCAATTTTTCCCTCCTCGTTTGTGTGACTGCAACATGGTTCTGTGCATAAAAGGTTATCTTCAACATATTTTTGAATTTATTCCGGTGACATCAATAGTTTTTCAAATTTTGTCCTTGCCCTTGCCTTTGCACGTGACGTCGACATCTAAAATTAATAAAAGTAAGGGTGTATATCAAAATTAATTGTATTATTTGGTTTTACCTAACGTTAAGCAAAATTTCGATTAATAACATACATCATTGGTGAAGGGATGTCTAGAAGCAGACGACAATCTTCCTCCAGACTGGCAAGGTTTCATTCTAAAACCTCATGCTCATACTTTTTTTTAGTGTATAATTCATCGTAGTTGTGATGAATTTCAAGGAAGTCCTTCATGTTCATCATCTGACCCCACACTAACTTGCACTCAACAGTTAGTAACATAATCTCCGCTTTCAATGAATCAATTATTGGGGGGAGATCGACTGCCCAATGGAAGTATCTGCATCGGTCTTTTTCCTAAAATGTAGTACCAAGTTCAAGTTAATGGCAAGAATGCGGAGCCTCGACAAGGGCAGTCTATTATTTATTGATGTAATATCGCACCCCACAAGTAGGGCATATGTAATACATTTCGCCCAGCCTTTGACTCAGAATGGCAAAGTCATATAACCATGCATCCTCTGTGTTAAGTGGTAAGCCTGCATTTATCCCACAATCACACCTCGGAACCTCAGATGGAGTCATCAACATCTAATAAAACAAAATTGATGATTAATAGAAAAATTTCGGGTTCATGACATAGTTTTCAAAGATAATATGAAGATCATTTGTTCAGGAGTAGCTAATTGTTGCAACAGACAAGTGCAGTTCATTTGGACATATCATAATATAGTATATCTATGACGTATTGTATCCATCTTCTTCTTTTGAAGAGTCATTATCGCTCGTTATTTGAAGTTGGTGGTGAAGATATCGGCACCTCTCCCACATACTTGAAATTTCTTCTTGTAACCTATCGGTGTCTGCTCTTGTTGAACAGACAAAGTCACAGTGTTCTGACCAGAACTTGCGTTCGCTACGTGCATATGCGAGTTGTGATACCATTGCATCCCTAATTGCAGTCAGCGTAGCCACTGTAGGTTGTACTTGCTGCGCGGACAACCTCATATGGCATCTGGTTGGTACAAGACCCCTACCACATGTAAAATATGTCCTGTGTGGGTTGTTGTCTTCAAACCGTCCATTTGCCGCATCTGTGGCATCCATGTACACTCGTACGGTGTACTGCATACCACATGGGCACGACGGCATGTCATTGTCCATTTCTAGATAGATGTCAGTGTTAGTATGAGGCTCATCCAAGTTTTCGTCCATCATAGGATCACCATCATTTTGGTGCTGAATAAAATTGTTAACGATACAACAAGCCATTACAATCTGAGACTGAGACTGCACGGGAAACATTGCTCCTTTATGAAAGTAGGAAAACCTCTTCTTCAACACACCAAAGGCTCGCTCAACAATGTTACCGTCGGGACCCACTCTTTTGATCAACATAAATACCAACCATTAGAGATAATCCCAAACCTAAATCCAGATTATGAAATAAAACAATGAATTCTCGACTAAGGCGATTAAACAATATACGAAAAACACAGATAATTTTTTTCCTTTTCCTTTTTCTTTCTTTACAAACCCATAAATCAATGTCACATCAAGGACATCGCATTCAGATATCACAAATCATATTCAACTCCATTAAATCCATAATCAAATCTTGTTCTCATATGCGGTTCAGTTTACATCAAATACATGTACATTGATGAACAAACGTAATCTACAACCCATCCCGGGAAAGAGAGAGTATAGGGACATTCTAATCTATCTAGATTATAATACGTATATCTTCTTTGTCACGACCTCTCCGCTGGATAGTATTATACATAAAAACATTTGAAACAACCTCATGAGACTCATATAGAGCCCCAGTGAGTGGATACCTCCCACTCAAGCTAGGTACATGCATCAGCATCAGATTAAGTATAATAAACTTAACAGAAACATGATGATATTGAAAAGTCTAGCAGATAGTTCTATCATGAGTCAAATCTATCTTAGAATGGAAATCTAATCCAACAGATAAATTAATCACTTAAACTAATTATAACTTTGAAACATCTGTTAAAGAATATCTATGAACAAATTAGCAGATACTTCTCAGTTTAGATTAAGAGCCCTACTGCATGTGAAATAAGATAAGTTCTAAGCATTTTTGAATCAATACATAACAATAACATTATCTTTGTGACACTCCACCAGTCAGACATGAACAAATCAATAGATACTTCTAATTTAGATTAAGAATCTTACTACATGAGTAATAAGTCAAGTTCTAAGCATTTTGAACCAATACATAACAATAACATTATCTTTGTGACACTCCACCAGCCGGACATGAACAAATCAACAGATACTTCTAATTCAGATTAAGAATCTTACTACATGAGTAATAAGTCAAGTTCTAAGCATTTTGAACTAATACATAACAATAACATTATCTTTGTGACACTCCACCAGTCGGACATGAACAAATCAATAGATACTTCTAATTCAGATTAAGAATCTTACTACATGAGTAATAATTCAAGTTCTAAGCATTTTGAACCAATACATAACAATAACATTATCTTTGTGACACTCCACCAGCCGAACCAGGAACACATCCGGTAGTCCTGAAGCTGAAGTACACATAAAACATATCTACCAAACAATACTATCAAATAGTAAGCAATCCAACTCATAATCATAATGGATACGAATCCCATCATTTATAACTTGTCAACATGACATATCATAATGTGAAATAGAAAATGTTTGTAGCAACATGATTACTTTCCACAACAAGAAGTATAATCAACAAATGACAAATCATCAAGTGGTATTACAAGGAATGTAATAATCATTCAAATCATATTCTACACGGCTTATCATATTTTATTCATTTGCCCTGAAACTACTTGGCTTGTACCTCACCAAGTAGAAGTCGCCACGCCTAATTCTCATGTCAACGAATCACCGTCACTATCTTAGGGTTTAGCCGGCCACCCTAAGATATCAACAACAGACCCTGGCCACCTCAGGGTTGCCTAAAGAGGCTCACGTCCTCATCTCGGGTACACGAGATAGGAACCAACAAAATAGTATATCACATATCACAGTATTTCACATATTTTTCATTTCACATTTCACATATTTCATTTCAACAGAGTCTATTCCATCTGGACATAGACTTTCACAGCAAGGATTTAGGGTCAGAGCCACTACAGATGACTCACTCCTAAATCCTGGTGGTCTAACCTTTAAGGTCTCGATCCACACTCCGGAAATCCTTCTCATAATTCATCGATTACTACAAGGAGATCCGTTTTGTTTCCCCAGTGTGGTCCTCGGGGGAAACTCACAGTGTTTAGGGCACCTAACTAGATGTTCAATCATTTCACTTGTTATTAATCTCTTTCAGTCATCTTAAAAGAATTCAAAACATCATATATCATATCTGTGTATTCTCGCGTAACTATAATAACATGAAACAGATTAACTTTATCAATAACGGCAATGATCAAAGCAAGAAGCACAATAAGTCTATATATTGCAACAAATATGATTATTTCTATCTTCTGCATCAACTCATAGCAATCATCAATAGTGGGCTTTCTGCCTGAGACATAATCTTATTGTCCAGTATTTACCCCATCAGGGTTTTATCATCATCACTGGGCCTTCAGCCCTAGACATAATCTCATTATGCAACATTTACCCTTATCAGGGTTTCTCAATGTAAGGAGTGCATATTAAATTCCATTTCAACATAAATCTTATCAGCTCTTTGTATATCACAATTATGAACAAATATTAGCAGAGGCATTAAAACTAGCAACAGTAAAAGCATATAGATATCATGTATCATTCCTCATACTCAGAATGGATTTATCATACAACATATGCATGTTCCGTCCAATCTGAATAGATGCCAATAAATTTCATGCATATACATGCATACCCGACTTAGTTATCTTCTTCTTTTATTTCACATTCTTCATATGGGGTTACTAGTAAACACATGTTGATTATAATTTGAATTCCATCAAATTGGTTCATTCTCATAATACAAGTATTCTATCAAACAATCACAATACAAGAACACATTCTTGTAAGTCAATTCAAATACTTGAGTTTCATCATTTAGTTGAATTCACTACAATCATGTACATCTCTTAATCACCCATTTGAGATTGCCATTCATTAGCATCATCAAACTCATCATTTTAGGGTAAGAGTTACATTCTTAGAATCATCTACTCATTCCTATCTTTTTCCATCATTTTATACTCAGTAGTCTCAACTTCTTTCATTTCATGTTCATTACATTATCTGGACCAATCTTTCTTGATTCACTTTACATGCAAAGCTTCTCTTCTACATAACATTTATCAAAGTACAGTTCTTAGTATATTTCATTTAATTTGGGTTAAGCCACATGTAATTAAAATAAAAGATAAAAATACTTCATCATACTATCTTCATTAGTTTCATCGTTTTTGCAATCACCATTACGTACATCATGTTCATATTGTCTCTTATATTTAGATAAGTGTACCTTAATGTTGACTACTAATGCCATTCCCATAATCAACAATGATCATTCTTTATTGTATTAAAACAATTACATTGGACTTAGGTGATATTCATAAGACTCATCATATTCAATGGAAGTATTAATAACTTCAATTTCAGCATTTAGTTACATTTACAACATCATATACAAGTTCTAGGTTTATCACTCATAATTGTCTTAGTAATAAACTTTTAGGGTTTTCAAGAAGTCATTCCTTAGTTCAACATATCATAAGAATCATATCATTCAGTAATCCAATCATGAATCTAGGGTTCATTAGGGTTATTCACAAACATGGAAACTCTAGTTTACATTTTCACATATTTCATTCATCAATCATAAGTATACATTGATTAATTGACTCATTTGATTCACTTCCTCAACTCAAATCCTAATCAGGATATGTGGTCATTTCAACTCCATTAACATTCAACAATACACTTGTATAATACAATCTAGTACAATTCAAATATGACTTTATACATGTCAATTCAATTCCAAGCATATCGGCCATTGGGCTGATTTTAAGGCAAAATTCACATGAAATACCATATTCATCTGCCCATAAGAATACCCATGCATCCTCAATCAATATAACAGGAACTAATCAAGTTTCAATCAATGAGAAATAATCAAAATCAGAAAAATTGGATTCCCCAATATCTTTCTCAAATCAAATCCAATCACATACATATATAAACAAAGTTTCTGATTGTTTTAGCCGCATTGAATTAGGCTTTCAACATGGATACAAAGCTTAGGAGGGAGAAATACACTCACCTCAGGTGTGAAACACCTAAAATTCGTAGCCCAGCTACTACTCCTAATTCTTGAATCAAGTATGATTAAAACTTCTCATTATATTTAAAACATGAAAATTTAACTACCATCACTAATCAAGCTTTAAACAATGATCAACTTAATTAAGCATACAATTATCCAAGTAAACCCTAATCAGATGACTAATTTGAAAATGGGTCTTTACAGTTACGTAGTTGAGCATGTCAGTGGTTGAACATTTCCTTTTTACTGGTGTATGAGCCTCTGTTACCCCGATACTCTGCTATATGGTAAGCAACATTTCGATATGGTGCAATAAATTGGCTGGTGTTGGCGTACACTACATGAACAAGATAGTACTTCCCAACGGGTACTTTGAACCTGCATGTGGTTGTAGCTGTGTGAAGTACCCTTTGGTCAGCAGCAGATCCCTCCCAACCAATCATGATATATGTAAACTCCATTGAGAAGTCTACTACAACCATGACATTCATGGAAACATTCCCTTTTTTATTCATATATCAGTTCTGCTTATTGCGCTTCACCAAAATGGGGATGTGTGTCCCATCAATTACCCCAATGGAATCCTAAGACAAGTATATAAGAAATACGCAAGTAAATACCAAACTCAACGATGACGATAGTGGTTATATTAACAATGGAATGGACAATGGTCAACTAAGTGATGGTCATACCTTGAAGTAAGGGTAAAATCTTGAACTCTTGGCAATGCGGAAGTGCAGAGTTGTGGATGCAGTTGGCATGATAATATATTCATTGCACAAAGCACACACTACATCCAACACCTCGTTAAACTTTCTACTTATGGTCTCACCACTGTGAATGTAGTCCTCAGCCAGAACACGGTTGGTATGGCCATGGCCAACTATTTGAAGGAAGTAGCAAACTGCCTCCACTGATGACACACCTCTGGTACTTTTCAACAAACCTCGGTCCTCAAATTTATCAACAAAGGCTAAAACCGTGTTGGGTAGCATACGGTACAGATCGTACGCCCTCCTTTCATGGCCGATTATTATTTCTAAAACCTTTTGATGGCCGCTCCTAATACTAACCGATCTCGGTATTGGTTGGTGTGTGGTTGCAGCGTCTGAATTTTGCATGATATTGTGGGATATTTGGTAAGCTATTTGGTAGGATATTGCATTAGCAATGTCATTAGACAGACCAGACATAAGATGCAGTAGTTGTAGAATGTCATCAGTTATTTCATATGGATGAATATCGGCCATCACGTATAGAATTAAAAGAGATTACCCACATCAGAAAAATATCGAGATATTGCATAAATGAAATTAGGGATATAGCGACAAAATAGCAAATACTAACCAAATAGCAAATAACAAGATAAACCATTACATAGTACCATAGTTCAGAGATTGTTCCCAACAGAATAAAATAGTACAACAACAACTATTGATAAAGTTCATCAAATAAAAGGCAGGATACTGATATAGTTCTTAAATTAGACAACCTCAAAAGAACGGTGGAGATTGTGGCGTGAAGGGTGATTGTGATGCAGAAGCTTTGTTATTCATTTCCCACAAGTCTTGCAACCAAATGATAATTTTTTGTGGGGTGTCCATAAGGCTTAGGTAAATGTTCCGGTTAGCTAGATCTTTTATGGCATGCACAAGAGTGGTAAAAACTGGGATAGGGGCGTCAGGGTAGCTTGCATGAAAGTGATGCAAAATGGTTTGGTATTCATCTTTATCATTAAACCTAGCAGCAATTCCGCTGCCCCTCTCATGTACCTTGGAAAACACCTTTGTGAATTCATACACGACATCATTAGACAGGACACAACTGTCCTGTGAGCTTGACGCTCGCTTCCTATGTCTGATCGTGGTGGGAGTCCTTGCACCAACACCTTGGTTGTGTGATCCGTCGTTGGTGTCCTCACTTTGCGTCCCAAAATTAACCATGTCTTCAGTGAAACCAGTTGGACCGGTTGGACCGGTCGGTTCTGGGCTGACAAATGAATCAGATGCATCTATGTCAACAACAACATCATCTTCAGATGCAACATCATAAGGAGGCTGTCTATCGGTTGAGGACATTGCATGATGGCCCCTTGCTGTGTTCCTCCCCCCCATTATCTCGACGTCGTGGTAGTCGTAGAATGGTCTGTTGATCAATCTCGCTAGTTACCTATTTTCCTAAAATAGGGGACAACTACTGATTAGGTCAATATTAACAAGTTTAATTTAATATATAATAGTCAGGGGAGTGTATATTATTAGACATACCACAAGTGCCTCCCTCCACTCCGGGGTGTCAGGCAATATTGGCTTGTGCCTGCTGTCATCCCATCCAACACCACTTTTGTTGGTCACCAGTTTTATCTTTGCATAGTCTCTCCTGAGGTTCTTCCACCGAGTTTTTAACTGATCCAATGTACCCTCGTTCCTCCCCATCCTGATATGCCAATCGTGTAGCGTCTCCCTCCACGCGTCCCTAGTAAATATTCCATCGACACACCTACCCATGTCATATTGTCTCCTCAATGTCGCAACCAGAGCCTCATCCAACTCTTTTGACCATACAATACGGAACCTCGGGTCAGGTGCAGCCATAGTAGTAATGACACTGCGATATATCACTTTAGTATGGGTGTTTAAACGAAACCGTTATACGAACCTAGTATGAGACTACACAGTTGAAAGCAATAACTTGTATTGAAGTAGGCTAAGACAAGATCCATTAGCCAGACCAGACATAAGATCCAAAATGTGTAAAACAAATTTGAAATTGTTGTTAAATTTGAAATGGTTGTAGCAAACACATCATCCAATATGTTCATTATAGGAAAACTACATAAATATCAAGCATTTAGCATGGCATTCACATTAAACGTGTTCGTACAACATGGCATTTGAAGTATATATCCCTATAATAACATATATCACAAAATTCCTATACTAACTGGTAAAAAATTCCTAACCTCACAACACAACTGCCATTTGAAGTATATATCCCTATACTAACTATATATCCGTATACTAACATATATCCCTACACTAACATATATCATTAAATTACCCATACTAACTATAATTTCAGTTGTATATATATTTTTATTATAAAGATGATCATGATTTTTTCTTAGAAATAGAGATGATACGATTCATGACAAAACCTCATAAATTTGACCCAAACTTGGTTGACAGAGACTCGACTAAATTTCCACATGTCTTTCAATATGTGGTAATGACCACATTTCAACAAGTTGTGTATGTTCTTATTGGTTCGAATTGTATGTTTGTTCAACCAGTCTGTCTATGTCCCAGGTGGCGGGATGAATGAAGTCTGTGCAATTGACCACAAGTCCATCTTTCACAAATTAAAATATTTACAGGTACAATTACAGGTAAGAATTATAGAATATTGATATATGTCTGCTATATCAATCACGTAAAAATATTTGAGCTTAAGAGGATGTGTGTACAATAGTAACATTGTTCATAGTTAGAAAAAGGCTATAATATGTGGGTAAGCTGAACAGAAAGTAAAATAACATAAACCACCTCATAAAGTCCATCTTTCACAAATTAAACATTTTTTCTTTTGTCTCTTTTTTGGATTGGATATGAATATTATCATCAGATATCTTCAGAAACATCACCTCATAAATAGGGAAAAAATCCTTGACACAAACATCATATTTGTATTACAAATATTGTTGCTGAAAACACAACGGTAGTTTGTCATTTGTTATGAAAAGCCCTTCTACATTCACAATATTGCTCTTCCTCACAAGCCTTGTTGTACCAAGTAACCATAATTCATGTACGTATAATGCAGACAACAATGCAATTTCTTTCTGTATGTGCTACTCATATTTAGAGAAATGAAAAGACATGTTGATATCATTTGTTTCTCGTGATGAAACCTGACTTCACTGAACAATTTGTATAGGACGGAGGGTAAGGATTTATGTGGAGTGGCGTTTTAGAATAAATCAACCAAGTTTTCTTACCATCATTTCGTTATGCACAACTACATTGAATGTTGCAAAAAAATATTTGCTTAAATGTGAGCCACATGTATGAGTTGTGACAGATGACGTTCACAAGAATTTTTACAATTCACGAAGGATATGAATTAAATCTAGTGAATATGTGACATGGATAAGACATGGATTTTCTACTTAACATAGTGAATGATCATTTTCCAAATACAGAGATTCTAGTGGATAATTGCAAATACAACACTGCAGACCTTGGCCAATCATCTAGACGGATTAATAGTGGCACACACATGGATCAGATTGGAATGCATGCATCATTTTCTAGACTGCAACCCCAGTTCTTATTCTTCTTTGATTGAAACTAAAAAGATGTGTACTCCCTTAACTCCCTAACTAATAAAATATGTGACAAGGCCACCTTTGAAATTATGTTTTGTAGGTTGTGAATACTTGAGCTTTGAGGAAGATATACTGAAGTGCATATGAAATGAAGAAGATCATTATAAATATAGTATATGATAAAATTAACGAGACTATGCCATAGTCATTGGAATGGACTTTATGATTGAAATAAGTGAAAATAACGCATCCACCATTGTAGTGTTTGAGGTATCTTCAAACACAAATATAATGAGGTCATTATGTCTATCATTCTAGAGCCAAATTTAGTGTGACTCTTGGGGGGTTGGGGGTTGATGGAAATGAAAGAAACCACATCAAGGATAGCCCAAGTAGATGACTAGAAGAACCACCTTTCCATATCAAAAACAAAACATGCATCATTGAGAATACATGAAATAAATGTATTATGAATCATCAACCCCCATTTATTGGATGCTTGCCTCTTGTAATGTTGTTTATTGGTGACACATAAAAAAGAATCAATAAAAATATCAATGGTTGGAGTAAAGTGCCTTTGGCTAATGAACATGTATTGCAAAAAATAAGACTAGTGTTTTCCATGTGGACAATGGTAAATTTTTTAATTACAGTTCATTAGTATGTTATCAATAATATTTAACATTAGGCCAACACAAGAAAAGAGAACGATGGTCTCCTGTGCAGTACTTGGAGTGTCGATAATGTTACAAGAATAGAGAGTTTAAATACAAGGGGCATACAGACAATAATTCATGTTTTCCTGGTAACTGACCCACATAACTGAGCCCTACTTGTTACTCGTGTAAAATACAACAACAATATCATGGAGATAATACAATATCCAACAACCATGTGATTATACAACATCCCAATGACCCCTGTTACTCGTAGACATAATACAACAACAATATTGTCCGAATCAAGCAAGCAGACAACCAGAATAGGAGAAAATGTGTGTTGTTGTTTGATAAGAACAAATACCTGCTCAGCCGAGATGACGAAAATAGGAGCACGACAAGACATTGCCAGGGACGAAACATGTGACAAGAAATTGAGAGAGAAATACACATTAGTTTACTGATTGAATCATCTATCGTTACAAGAGTAAAGATAGGAGGCTAGCAAACAGAAAGAAAGAAAAGGGTCGGCGGAGACAAACCTTGCAAGCAGGTCAGTGACTTCCCAGTAAAGGGGCTTGGCAACGGCGGCAGAACAGAAGACTGTGTGGAGGGTTCAAAGGTGAAAAGTGAGGAGATCGCTGATGAAGTGCAAAACTATATAGCAGCCATGACAGTGCTTGCCCCTTCTAGGGTTTACTGCACATCTTGTACATGGTGAAATGGGGTGCTTTGATGGGAGATGACAAGTCAGGAGGGTTACTTGTCCGCTTGTAGACTGCTGGTGTAGCTCGACGCTTGCAGACGAGCCACCACACCCATACATCCGCTTGATTGACCTGGTATTCCACCTACTCCACTGGGCAGGGTTTGTCGTACGCCAGTCGCCTGCCATGTCTTTGCCGCTGGAAACGATGGGTCAACTTTAACTCAAGGATAATAGTAATGGCGAGGTTGTCTCGAGGTCTCGGGAGAGAAGATAGCACAAACCACAGAGCAGAAGATAGAGAAGGTAGAGGGGAAAGGCGAAGAATGTCTTGATGGGTGTGGGGCGAGGAGAGGATCAGATCGCGAAAACTGGTTTGTGAACCAGAATCTCGTCCCTCGTGGGACTGGGAGAACCTGGGTTAGGGGGTTCCGTTATCCCTTAACAGAGGTTTTTTAGGGTTGCGAACCAAACACAAATCAGCCTCAAACTGGCACTTGTTTGGCAGGGTTGGCACTAAAAGACACAACCAAACTGCGTTTTGGTCCTGTGCCAAACGCAGGCAAACTGATCCAACTAGGCCTAACCCCAACTAGACAAGGTTGAGCAGACCCAACCCAGAATGTATTGGACTCAACTTGACCCTAAACCATAATGACCCTGAAAATTTCAAATTTTCAGGTAGGATAGGATAATATATGGTTGCCTTGGGTAAGATCAATTATTTTTGTCACACTTTCCTGAAACACATTCTCAAACATTGTATAAATAGCTTTACATTTGTGGGTATTATCTGCGGTGTTTTAGCACGCTAACCAATTCGTGGGATAAATAATTTGATAATTATAGTGTATTCATGAAGGCAAAGTCAGTGTGAAACACATAACCATTCGTGGAAACAAAGATTGGATGAAGTATAGTAATAAAAGTATGTATGTGTATATTTGTTTAGAAAATTTTGTATTTGTATTTTATTATTGAATCACGTTTAAGAATCAAAGGTAGTTATACCTAGCATATGTATTTTATTGAAGATGCCTATACCTACAGTTAATTTGTTTCAAAATTTAGTAAATGTTGTGTTTCTCACTCTAAAATTGAGTGACTGGCAAGTTTGTCACCTATAATATATTTCTTTATAGAACATATGTGACTCAAATACATGTCACCTATGAGATATACATCTAAACAAAAGTAAGTTACTCAACTGCATGTCATCTATAGTGTGTAACCCTTTTAAAATTGGTAATATGATTGTCATCTATTTTATACATATATGTACACATTATAAATTATTTACATGCATGTCACCTAAAGTATGTGATCTTTTATATGACTGTCATCTATACCCTATTTTTTAGTAGTCGACTGTGAGGACCTTCCTCCCAGTGCACAACTACTTTAGCGGCCTTGTGGAAAGGCTTGTTTCCAGGATTGTTGTAGAGATATTGGCAGCGAAACATTGGATCTGAGATAATGGAATTCCAGCTCTTGCATACGATCCTGCATTGATGCAGTTTGTGCAGAGGGAGGCGGAGAAGGATTTACCACAAGATGTCACCGCCGGCCAAAACGCTTGCGGATGTACCGTCGCCGTCCTCGTTGGAACCATGGTCATCACGGCATCGTTTCTTCCCAAATTGTGTTTTCCCTTTCCTGCTCATGGTTTTGCCCTCGTAACTGCAACTCCTGGCTGGGTTTTGTAGTCTCCGCCGTTTTCCCATGATCGCGGTTTAGTTCCAGCGTCGCCGCTGGACTTGCCGAATGTAGAGACCTAACAGAGAAGAAGCAACCCTAGGATCTACGTGGCCCTGGAGGCACTAGGCACCGAACTCCATATTTATATCTGGCCGGTCGGAAGCAGTACCAAAAGGATCTAGGTTTCCCTTTCCTAATATAATACCTTTTTATGTTTTTTGTTTTTTGTTTTTTGTTTTTTGTTTTTTGTTTTGATACCTATATAAAAATTGCTTGAAAGAATCTAGACTAGATTCTTCCTTACTGTTGGGCACGTAAGATTGACCGCATTTAATTGGCTTGGAAAGGAAGTAAAATTTAAATAATCTTTGATATTAAGATATCTAGCGCTTCAACAAAGAGATTTTTTATAATTTTACATATGAGTTAGTCATTTATCCTTGTAATACTAAACTTTGTCTTAGAATTATTTACACTTAAGGATGAGCATTGAGACGGCTCTCATCAAATATTGCCAAGGCCGTATCCAACTTGTATTGTAAAACAGGCCAGCGGACGAATAATGTTTGAAAACTTTGGCTCATATTCAGCTCATGTAATATATCCAAGTTTAGGCTGGATAACCCTAAAAAAAAAAGTTTAGGTTGGATATGGTCCTATCAAGATAACATGATAAGATGAAATCATTTTCAAACGTAAATATATGTGCATATATAGTGATAGGGTTTAAGAATTGAACCGATCAAAACATATAACCTATATGTAACGGCTCTAAGTACAACGTTCAAATTTGTTGTTACATATCCTTCTTGTAGACCTAGTCCCAGCCAATCTTATCCATTCATCTACCTCAACGCCCCTACCACCCGGATTATTTGCAACACGCCTAGAACAGGAACCTCAAAAAAATGAATTCAAACCCCTAAGAACATTACACTTGAGACTTGTTAGCTACATATTAATAATGTGCATGAAAATGATGTTATTTGAGATTCAACAATATTAGAAACAACCGTCATATCCCAAGTATTCATAAGATATAATTAAGAAAATCCAACTGTAACTACAATCATTAAAACTTGCCATTGATGAAAAATTATACATGGTACTTCAGTGATTTATCAATAAATGTCTGATTGAATAGTTTTAAACAATATAGTATAAGTACCTTACATCTAAATTATAAGTTTCAATTATAATTTGATTACTATAGAGATATTGAATAACATATATATATTTGTCATCTAAATGTTGTCTTGTACACATTTTCGTAAGTATTATCAATACAACCAACCAAATATATTATAACAAAATTTAAATTGAAAAGTTTGTCGGCAAATGTATCTTATTAGAGATATGTAATACATTTATATAAACATGTGGTAAGATGTATTTATGTGTAAATTGGTATGTAAGTAATCCCATCAAAGAATGCATTGAGTTTTGCACAACCATTATAAAATATTGTGTCAAACTTTTTTGCTAGGCTTGCCAGTTAAAATTACATGTAACCAAGGGAAACTCTATGATTTTATATAGTTAGGGGGGCAATAAAACTTCAAAAGTGACGTCATATAAAATTACATTATAATTATGCCATGTTGTAGTCCCATTGTATTTCTAGTCTTACATGTGTTTAAGTTAGGGGTGGTCATAATTCAATTTTTAGACATAACCACTAAATTATAAATTGAATGATACATAATGGTTTGTAAACATTCAAACTTGACCAAAACATCATCTGGTCCATTATTAAATAAAATTGAAATGTTATTCTGTAGTTTGATTTAGTTTTGTTGATATAAAATTGTAAGATAAACTGTATAGTTATTCTGACATATTTTGTTAACAATCCAATGTTTGGTCATCATATATATATATATATATATATATATATATATATATATATATATATATATATATATATATATATATATATATATATGGGTAAGTATTCAATGCTCGTACAGGTAACAAGTCTATAATACTCGTGCAAAGAGTAGCGGTGCCATGCTATGTAAAATAATCTAAATCATATACAATTACAGGAGTAATAGTGGCATCTACAATAATTATACAGATTGTAAATCACATATGCATGGATTTGCGGTGGCATCTTTTATAATTATGCAAAAGTCAATTATGTATGTTATAGAACAATGTTTCTGTCATTTCTTATTCAAAATCCAGTACGAGGGGTGTGATGCCATTATTTTTATCTAGATGACAAATAACTATGAGTGTGTTGTACTGGTGGGAAAAGTAGCATTAGAAATTGAGGCATCTATGTTATGTAAATAAAAAAAATGAATGCGAACGAGAGTAATCCAGAACGTATTTGAATACTTTGTAGTGTGTTTGAAAATACTATAATCAAAATGAGTAAATTGTATTAGACCGTAGATATGTTGTAATATACAAACAGAAACTGTAATAAGAAATATATTTTATGAAGATTACAATCTACATTGCAAAAATGTCTAGTGATGTTACTTTGTAACAAGGACCGTAGATATGTTGTAACAAGGACCGTAGATATGTTGTACATTACAGAAACTATAACAAGGACCGTATATATGTTGTATATTATAGAAACTGTATAATACAATCTACATTTGTAAACAAATGTAATCAAGATTATAAAATGCCATCCTTATTTACATTTATTTCCTTTCCATTAGAAATTATTAGTTCTGATTACACACCTTTTTTTCTTATTGCAGAATCCCATCTTACTTTACATGTTTCTATAATTCAATATACATCGTGAGAATACACATTACATTTTAGTTTTTGGAACTACAAAATATTTATTTTAGTTTTAATGTGTTCTTCCATATTACATTTTTTCTACATGTATTATATTAACTCTTTGATGTTTACTTTATTTCAGATAATCTATTATAATTACAAAATGTCATCCTTGTTTAGGTTTGTTTCCTTTCTATTACAAATTATCTGTTCGGATTACAAATCTTTCTTTCATATTATAGAATATCATCTTACTTTACATATCGTTATAACTCAGTATCCGTCATTGGTATACACATTACATTTTAATTTTTTATATTACAAAATGAGAATAGAGAATTTGTAAGGAGAACAGAGAATGTGTAATGGAAAGAAGAAATTTGTAACTAAAGAAGACGTTGTGTAATACAATTTGGAAGTGAAATTCTATTTCTCATGTGTTTATTTGTCTTCACAAAAGGACACCACTATAAAAGTTTTAGACTCATTACGTTGGGCATGTGTATGCTTCAAGTTGGTACATGATCAATTAAAAAATAATATTTGTTCATTTCTTTTTTTCTATGGGGATTGGATTTAACGTGATATGTGATTCAGTGAGAAATATTATAAAATACTCTAACCCCATTATACAACCCCCCATCGTGATCTCATTTTGTCACTTTTCCAGTAGGTGCGGACAAAATGAATTATAGATCTAGTCCATAAACCAATAAATGGATACATGTTGCATATTTACATGTCATGCCACCAGACCAATACTTCCCTATAATTACAAAATGATGCCACCAGACCAATATTTCTAGATAATTACAAAATGATGCCACAGCTTCTTCAACACAGGTAACTTGTGTTATCTACCCACGCGGGCAGCAAGTGAATATCCTGAGTAAGTCTTCAATGCCCGTGCGGGTAACAAGGCTATAATACCCTTGCAAAGAGTAGTGGTGGCATGCTATGTAAATAAATCTAAAACATATACAATTACTGGAGTAGCGGTGGCATTTACAGTAATTATACAGAAAGTGAATCAGATATGCATGGATTAGCGGTGGCATCTTTTGTAATTATGCAAAAGTCAATTATGTATGTTATAGAACAATGTTAATGTCATTTTTTTATTCAAAATCCAGTACGAGGGGTGTGATGCCATTATTTTTATCTAGACAAAAAATAACTATGAGTGCATTGCACTAGTGGGAAAAGTAGCTTTAGAAATTGAGTCATCTACGTTATGTAAATAAAAAAATGAATGTGAACGAGAGTAACCCAGAACGTATTTGAATACTTTGTAATGTTTTTGAAAATACTATAATATAAATGAGTAAATTGTATTAGATCGTAATAATGTTGTAATATATAAACAAAAACTATAATAAGTAATAGACTTTATGAAGATTACAATCTACATTACATAAATGTCTAGTGATGTTACTTTGTAACAAGGACCGTAGATATATTATAACAAAGACGGTAGATATTTGTATATTAAAAAAACTATAACAAGGACCATAGATATGTTGTATATTATAGAAACTGTATAATACAATCTACATTTGTAAACAAATGTAACAAAGATTACAAAATGTCATCATTGTTTACATTTGTTTCCTTTCCATTACAAATTATCAATTATGATTACACACTTTTCTTTCTTATTACATAATCCCATCTTACTTTACTTGTTGCTATAATTCAGTATCCGTCGTCAGAATACATATTACATTTTAGTTTGGAATTACAAAATATTTATTTTAATTTCAATGTATTCTTTCGTATGACATTTTTTCCACGTGTATTACATTTACTCTTTGCTATTTACTTTAATTCATATTATCTATTCTAATTACAAAATTTCATCCTTATTTACATTTGTTTCCTTTTTATTACAAATTATCTGTTCAGATTACAAATCTTTCTTTCATATTATAGAATGTCATCTTACTTTACTTCTTGCTATAACTCAATATTTGTCATCATTATACACATTTTTAGTTTTTTGTATTACAAAACGAGAATAGAGAATTTGTAATCAGAATAGAGAATTTGTATTGAGAATAGAGAATGTGTAATGGGAAGAAGAAATTTATAACTAAAGAAGACGTTTTGTAATATAATCTGGAATTGTCATTCTATTTTTCATGTGTTTATTTGTCTCCACAAAAGGACACCACTATAATAGTTTTAGACTCATTACATTGGTCATGCGTATGCTTCAAGTTGGTACATGGTCTATTAGAAAATAATATTTGTTCATCTCTCTTTTTCTATGGGGATTGGATTTAACGTGATATGTGATTCAGTGAGAAATATTATAAAATACTATAATTCCATTCTACCATCTCCGATTGTGATCTCATTTTGTCACTTTTTCAGCAAGTGCTGTCAAAACGAACTACATATTTGGTCCATAAACCAACAAATGAATACAAGTTGCATATTTAGAGGTCATGCCACCGGACCAATACTTCCCTACAATTACAAAATGATGCCACCAGACCAATATGTCCAGATAATTATAAAGTGATGCTACCACTCTTCTTCAACACGGGTATATATATATATATATATATATATATATATATATTCTATTGATATAGTACTACTAGCTTAATAAGAAGGTAGGATGGCACTATTTTGTTGTATTACAAATATCTTGTTCTTGTTTGTTTGATATTTCATTTACATTTGACCATAAAAAATCTAATTAGTTACTTTAGAACAAAGTTTAGATAAGTATTTTAATGTAAAATAAGTAAATGTGGATATGTGTGCAAGTTTGGTTTGGTCCAATTAAAGTGTACCCTTAAATCAAACTAAATTAATTTGTTTCTTAGAAGTTTGAAATATTTTAGAAGCAAACCAAACCGTTGGCCTCCAAAAAATTAAATCAAACTAGTTGGATTGTTTTGGTTTATTTTGGTTGACTTCCATAATATGTTGCAACATTAGCTCAATCGTGGCATATTCATGTGAGGTCCTACACGGTTTGGTTTAAACTAAAAATTGAAAAATTACTTTGTCTAATTTTATAAAGCTACATATATTTGTGAACCAAAATATCAATACTATGAAAGATATATGTGATTTGTTGAAAAAGGTTTGTTAGATAATATTCCAAACATTCAACACTACCTCTTTATTAGTTAAAACAAATAGATAAAAATAGCTTATATGTAGCATAAAAAGGAATTATATATTGATAATTTTTGAAGTAACTATATGATCAAAGAATTTGTATCATAAATTTCTTCATAATTACATAAATTCATAATGAAAATTATACTTAAATATATTTCAATTTCAATGAATAAAAAACCCAAATTAATTAGTAAGGACTTGGAAATTGAATAACTCATTATTTATCAAAATTCACACACAAACTCACACTATGGTAATATAAATTATCATTAATTATCTTCATTATGTTGTGGATATCTTAATGAGTCTTTTTTTATGTAGTGTGTTGTTTGAAATTCATGGTTGATAACATAAATTTTAATAAATATATAAATATATGCGTTGAAATAACTACAACTCCTTATTGATCATAAAATTACACATAAAATACATACCATGTTAATTTAAATGACTATTTATAATCTTTATTATGTGAATAAAATTTTGATGACTCATTGAAGTAGCATGTTGTCTTTATATACATGAGTGAAGAGATGTCATTATGTTTGAAAATAAAGTATATGTTCTTAGTATATATCATACAGTTAAATAACTATAGAAACTTTGATACGGTAAGGCATGGAGGATTTGATACTAAAAGTGTCTCCAAAATAATAAATAGACCTTTTCTAATATAAGAGGGGGTGACTTTGAAATAAGTGAACTTATTCCTATTAGATCTAAAAGAGATCATATCTTATACAAGGGTAAAAGTTATATGACAGTGAGAGAGGCTCGACAAGACTATAGTAATTGATCTGATGAAGTTGAGTGGGCTAAATGGATTTGGGGTACAAATATCCTAAAGAAATACTCTACTTTGATATGGAAATGATTTCTAAAGAGGCTTCCTACCTATGATTTTCTGAAAAACTTTGCGTTTAATATGACCTTTGTTTGTTATCTATATGGACATGAAGAAGAAACTATAGAGCATTTATGGTTTTCCTATGACATTGCTAAAGAGATTTGGAAATTCTTACATGATCTATGTTAGTTGTATATGAAGTATTTTGTAGTGGATATAAGAACTCTCAAGTATCTGGGTTCAAAGAAATGACACAATCTTTTACATTAGAAAGAATGATAGTTGTGCTTTATGGGCTTCTTCCTATAAATCCTTTATTTCTTACAAGGATTAATTTCCTTGGGTGGTCTGTTTTTTGGTTCTTGTGATGATAGTGGTTGTTGTTAGATGCCTTGAAAATCTAGGACTTGATGACTCTATAAGTTGGACATGATGATAGGGTTTCAAGTTATTGGTTTACCACATTTTAGTGATTTTCTGTCTATATTGAAACACATGAATCTTTTTCTTTGTTTTCCGGACCTGGAATGTGATTTTGATTGGGATTATTGTTTGTTTGTTGTCCTTAGTTGGGGGTTTGATTTTGGAGTTAATATGAGTTGCTTTCTGAAAGTCATAATTTTCTTGCTGGTTGAAGGATTTGATCTTGTGGATATTTTTTACCATGTGTGGTCATGGATAGACATTCTTGGTAAAGATCTATTTGGTTTATGTAGTTGTTTCTATTGTTGTTTTGAAGCTCATGATTGTTTTTTCTTCATTTATGACCCACAGTTGGGTTTTTGATAATGATTCCTTTCATTCTCTATATGAGGAACCAGTTTGATGTTTAGTTGAAGTTCTTGCATGATAAGAGTTATAATTTTTGGTTGAAGGGTATGGTCCTATGGATATTTTCTCCATGTTCTGTTGATTTGGCATTTTTCTCTTAAAGTTGTTCTTCATGAATCAGTTTCAAGTTAAAACCTCTATGGATGTTGCTTCTTTTTTGTTTCTTTGGGAGATAGTAAAAGGATGTTATTTCTTTTTTTTGTTCTCCTCTTCTCATATGAATCCCCTATACAATTGTACAACTCTTTTTCCTCTTCATTTTTTCTATACAGTTACTTCTTTTCTAATGAAAAAAGTGATTGGAGGCACACTTTCTTAAACAAAAAGAAAAAGAAATATTCTCTCGAAAGCTATATTTATCTTTGTAATAATTTCTACATCATACATTTGCAGTCAATTTTTTTGATTGTAGGACTTTTGATGGAGTTAATTTCACATGTCTTTATTGTAATTTGTACAATGTGGATTTCAATAAATAAAAAAATTTGGGGGGGTGCTCACCCCCTTTTGGTTCTCCCACTACATGTATCAAATTTGGTCTTATTATATGGTACAATATGCACGTCTATTTTCATTGAATGTAACCTAACATGTGAAGAATTAAGTATATAAAATATGAAAGAACATGCATTCTTTGAACCCAAGTATGTGATCTCTAAGGGACACAAGGAAAGTCACTAATGAAGTGGTTGGAAGTATGTGACCAAGCCCAAAAAGGAAGGTCACTAATAGGCCAAGCCATGATAGGAAGGATAATATAAAAACAAAGTCATTGCAATGACCGGTGATCAATCCAGAATAGGAAGGCCACCAATAGGCCAAGTCGGGAAAGTAAGCCTGATATAAAAGGAAGTCATCACTATGACTAGTGATCAAGTCGGGAAACAAAGGATGATATAAAAGGAAGTCATTGCAATGACTAGTGATCAAGGGATTGGAAGGTCATCAACATGCCAAGCTGAGAAAGGAAGGTCAACAAAGAGGAAGTCATTACAATGACTAGTGATAAAATTAGGAAAGAAGCCACCATAAGAGACCAAGCCCAGGAGGGAAGGTCACCATGAGCCCAATGCAGGGACATAAAGTAAAAAATGTGTACCCCAAGAGATGGAGGAAATCTCAGTTAAAGAATTCCAAAAGAAAATAATGTGCAAGTTATGTCATCTTCATACATGTCAAGTAGGGTGGAGCCCTAAGTCAATCCTAAGGTAAAATAGGGATGATTAAAGGTACATAAGTCATATGCGGTTAGGAGGTGATCAAGTCCTAAGTGCATAAGAGCATGGGGTCAGGAGATGGCCATCCATGTTTTCCTAAGACCCATGGGTCAGGATATTGGTCACATTAATGACTTCATGAGGCCCAAGGGGTAAATGTTAGAGGCACCCCCGAGGTACACAAGGCCAACAATGCCAGGAGAAGATCAGTTTAAAGGTACCAGTACCCCTAGAGACATTGAGGAAATCACTAAGACTAATGAGATATTAGGTTTAAAAAAAATACAAGAAGTCATGTAATAATGAAATCTTAAAAGATTTGTGCACAAACTCAAGAGTTATAAAGGTACTTGACTTCATGAAATATAGGAATATTGTTGAAATTAATGATTTGTAATTATTTTTGAGAATTCAACCAAAATTCTAAAATTTTAGATAATGTGTGTGCATGCCATCTCTACTCTTGGAATGTGATGAACTTTATATTTGGTTGCAGTCGAGCACTTTTTCATCTTATTTTGATTGAGAGAGATTGGGTAGTATGTTATGCTAAAATTTTACATATGAGGATGAATACCTAAAGTTAAGTTATAATGGCATGACCTTGGGTTTGATGTGTTACCTCACCCTTATGTAAAGATAAATGAAAGAGGAAATGTAAGTGAAAATTTAATCATTATGTGATGAATGAGGTTGTGTGTAAACCCTATATCGAATTTGGGTTCCCACCCTTAGCAATATGAGAAATTGGCATATCAATAAGGGTTGTTAAAATGATCAAGATAAAGATATCCAAGAAGGGTTGCCAACCCTAAGGTTTGAAACTAAGTTGAGTTATCATTCACCTTAACCATACTAAGTTTGAATTTCAGAAACAAAATTTCTATTGAGGGTTCAATGGCATATCCTCACATTTCCTAGATTTGAAATATATAAATATAAGACTCAATATGATAAAAAAATTACATAATATAATTAATGGGATAATAATGTTATCCACTTTGTGGCATGGGTGCAGCCCATGGCCCAAGTGAGGCCCATGAGATTATTTGCTTTGCAAATAGGTCCTTGGGGTACATGATTAAGGAATATGAGATTTCGTGCATAAGTATAGGATAGTGACTTTGTGAATTATTAAAGAACTAAAATATTGCATAACATGCAATTTTTCAAAATAAAATATCATATGTGATGTTTAAGATAATTAAGTTAGTAATTATCTAATTATGAATGACAATACAAGATTTGAGTCATCAATAAGTGTTATCTCATTCTAGCATTTGGAACACCTAAAGATAATAAGGAAATTAAAATTATTCTAGAATTTGGGAGGAAAAGGACTTCTAGGTGGTCTGTGTAATTAATTTAATGATATGCTTCAAAAAGCATATTTTGTGTACGAAAGATGTCTCAAAAATTCCAAAAATTAGATAGAAGTAGGGGAAAATATTAATGAGTTCCTATAATTGACTTTAGGAATATATCATAGATATAAATAAAGAATAATATATATTTCTAGTCATAAGGAGTTGAGAAACAATTTAATAATCAAACTATCCAATATGTGCCATATTTGTATATAATTTCCTTTATGGCTTTTAGTGTGTTAACAAAGTGAAGTTGGTAATTAAATTATGGATATATTGTTGGTATGTAAGCCCACAGAGCCAATCATATGATGATTGTAATGGCATAATGTGTAAATGATTTGAATAATAAATAAACGCAAGCTTCCAATTATTATATTTAATTCAATTATGAGATAATGATGTAACATTATAAATGTCTATAGAATAATATTACTCAAATGACGTATGTATTCAAGTACATGACATGGAGAAATGAGATCATACGGATGTTAGGTGTACATATATATTCTCATTGTGTCCCCAATTGTTTTTTATTATGGAAGGTTGATAGAAAAGAATGACACAATAAGATCAGAGTGTGAGTTGGTTGATGATAGAATACCATGAGTCTTGATATGGCTATATCAAACCAAGCACACAGATACATGTTAGATAACACTATATCGGACAGACCCACAATGAGGCTGATACTTGGGAACCATTACCATGGTAGTCATTGTAACATCCCTGACCTGGGTTACGCCTTAACCATAGGAGTTTTGCTTAGTAAGTCATTTATAGTCTTGTCTTTATATTTTGAAAAGTAATTAAGACTAAAGGAGAGCTTATGTTTAAATTTTGGTCCTATTTGAAAAATGTTGAAGCAATATTTGCTTGTTTTGGACTAAAGTGCAATTTACCCAATAAAAGGGGTTACCTTGAAAAATGTGACATGATAAATGTTCCTCAAGTACTTTAGCATCATAAGAATGAGAAGGATGCTAAGGGATGGTTTGTGGAAGCCTAAATTCCAAGAAGGGTGCTTGTTTGAATAATACTCGTACATTGAATACTAGTTTTGGTGTGATTTGCAATTTACCCAAAACCTAGGGTTGAATATGTAAAATACCTCCTCAAGAGTGTCCCTACTGTCTCTTGGTATCATTTAGAGAAAATAAAAAGAAAGGGGCGACTTGTTTGAACCATATTTGAGAAATGATACTCTTGATAATAAAATAATCAAGAAATAAGAATAATTGAAATCCTAAGTTATTTTGTAGAAAAAACATATAAATTATATGAAGTGCCCACCAACTAAAAATCTATGGGTGAAAAACTATAATGGAATGGCAGCAAAAATACCTTGACAGGCTCCTATATTCCTAAGTAGGTGAAAATATCTACCTACATTGTTTTATTGAAAAGTAATGTCCACTAAAATAAAGGTGCTAATGGATAATAGTATTATATTTATTAAAGAGCTTAATTAGTCAATTATAATTCAAGGATAATTCAATGGAATTTGAAGATAATAAGGATAGATTCAGAGACAAGTGGAGGGGGCATGTGGGAAGGAAATTTGATGACTTCCCTCCTACTTTCTATCTCCTAAAAATTCAATTATATACACTCAATTATTCACTACTTGAAAGGCTATTTTCACAATACACATTCACTCCCCACTTAGGCCGAAGACCAACGAAGAAAAGGAGAATGAGTATAGCATTCCCTAAGATTGAGGTAATATCCATGGTCATCTTCAACCTTGGGTTGAAGGCTAAAATAGGGTTATAACTCTTCTTTTCTTCTCTCTTCCATCTAATGCTCAACTTTTGCAATATTTTACATCAAAAGGGTTGAGAACGTACCTTGTATAATTGGAAGAGCTATCTTCACCATTAAATATTTAAAGCTTGGAGCTTTGAAGTTTCTTTGAAGGCGGGTTATATAACTTGAACCCATTGATATTATTATTTGATTTCAATCTTGCAATATATGTTGATCTTTCCTTCTTCTCAATTTTTTCTTGAGTAATTGATGAATAAATGAATCCATTAGTTGTATGGACAGTATAAACGGAGGTCTGAAGCTTGATGATGATGACATCATCTTAGCACACACCTCTAGATCAACAATATCAAATGGTTTCAACTATGTATGGCCAAATGGTTTCAAACCGTTTAAAGTTCAAATGATATCAACATAACCTAGGCCAAACGGTTTCAAACTGTTTCGTGTTCTAACAGTTTCAACCTAATCTAGGTCAAATGGTTTCAAACCATTTAGTGATCAAACGGTTTCAACCAAATATAGTTTAAACAGTTTCAAACCGTTTAGAGGTCCAAAACCGTTTGGAGATCAAAGAGATCCAAACTGTTAGAAGATTAAAGGATCTCAAACCATTTAGAGACCAAATAGTCTCAAAACCATGTAAGGTCAAACAACCCTATGAGTGTTTGTAAAGTATCTCAAGGTTGATTACATTGGAAGTACCTCTAAATTACTTAGGTGAATAGTACATTTAGAGTGATTGTCATTTGATGCTTATGAAAGTAATAAACTCAATACACTATGATAAGCATAGGTGTATGTACTTTAGTGAAAGGATGAGCCAACTTAATAAAGCATGGAGTAATCAACATCCTAGAGAGGATGAGAGAGAAATCATACTTTTGTAATAAACATGTAATGTGCATACATTGATACTTTTAATAAGTGTAGAGTATGAATTAGGGTTTGATCTTTGATAATGTGCTCATGAAACCCTAAATTGATAAATAATGGGAAACCCTAACCATAATTTTAGGTAATGGTATGAGAAACCTTAATTAATAAAGAATGGGAAACCCTAACCCTAATTTCAGGTAATGGTATGCAAAACCCTAATTGATAAATAATGGAAAACCCTAACCTTAATAAGGGAATAGTGGTGTTACCCTTGTATTGCATGGTGTTGATATGTAATTGATATGGTTTTCATCAAGTATACTAACTATGCAGGTATTATGAGTTGATCAATATTTCCAGGTATGAGCTATGATGTTTATTTGATAAAAATGCTTAATGGGCCTTGTGAGCCATTATATTATTTGTTGCCTAGTGAGAGGTGACAGGATGTTAATGGACCTTGTGAGCTATGTGAGATGCTTGTGTAACAAGTATCATATATACCTTGGTCAGATGACCTAGAGGTAATAGTTACCTGATAAGTGATAACAATGTTCAGTGATGAACTAAGGGTTTGAATACCCAGATCTAGTAAACATGATGATGATATTTTTGAGGGATAAGAACTCCCAGTAATGAGATAATGGATTGAGATCTCAATGATGTATAAAGTTTTGAAAAGTACATGATAGAAGTATTACACTTTTCTTTGTAGCATTTGTCATAATAATACGTGTTTGAAAACTTGGTTGATGCTAAAAGAATATGGTAATGCACTTAATTAATCAAGTGAAACTTGTCATGTAGAGCCTTGGCCATAGATCCATCATCGTCAGTAGTTGGTGATGGTGAAACAGGTTTTCCCACGGGATCTCCTCGAGGGAATATTTTTGAAGATGTGGTGTAATGCGTGTGAATATCCTTACGCCCTAATGAGGGATTGACGTGAGATAAACATGAGATCTCTCAATCTTACATTATATGTGTCGGGATGGATGTATCACGAATCTCCCGATGATGATTAATGTCAGATCAATGTGAGATAAACATGAAATCTCTCAATTCCAAAGAGAGTGCAACCGCCGTTGTAGCTCTATAGCGAAGTTGCCAATATACCTTGGAAAGCTATTTAGCAGTGACACTAGATGTCCTGCATGTGGTCTCACACTAACTGAGACAGATGAGATCATCGAGTCTGGCTCTTCCACTAACTTAGGTATGGAACCGATGCTTTACGCCGCTGTGGTCGGTTGGAATATGAGCGGTATACGTCATCTCCTTAGGGCATAAGTGTGATTGTAAAATGTAATCAAATGTGTAGCATATTTGCTGAAGGATGAAATATGGAAATCATTGGTTGATGTTACATTGCTTAATGTATCCTAAAATGTATAAATGTTATACATGTTCTTCATATTCCTTGTTAAATAGATGATTTACTGCTTTATCATATATAGTTGTAATGCTTTAAAGAATGATATTGCTCTATTCTGCTTAAGCAGTGATTTATCCAGCTTATTAATAATAAAGAATCCTCTACTCAAGTTATTGTTGCTTATCTACAATGATAATATTATTGGTGAACAGTTATATCTTTCGTTGGGACATGGGTCTCACCCCATTGGTCACCAACATTTTTAGGTGATGAGAAGGAAGGGACCATAGAGTAGGGGAAGGACAACAACATCAGGGACCGCAATAACATATCAGGTGGACATACTAATTTTCTTGTCTTGTAGATATGAGTGCTATGTGTCGTCTATGTACTCTCAGGTACTTGGAGTTAGTACTCAATGTTTTCATGATTGATTTGAGATTTTGGCTTGAATGCCTTGAGGTTTTATGTTGCTTATGTATAGTTCTGGCAAAGCAACTTTTGTAAATATATTCTTTGAGAAGAGATGGTACATGATATGTACAATGTGAACTATAATATATGCAGTACTTTGGTTCTCTTTATAAGTGTTTCCTAGAATTGGATCTCTTTACAAAAGGTTTTAATTTTTAGTGATGTTTTTGTTATTCTGTTGATTATAGTTAATTCCACAATTAATTACACAATGACACTCTAATTTGTTGTCGGATCGCCACAAAGTTTTGGTATCAGAGCCTAAGGTTCACTGAGTTTACAGAGACATAGGATTAAGTAGTAGAGTCTATTCTAGTGTCTTCTAGTTTATCTTATACTGACTTCTACTCTTATAGGAGGAGAAGAAGAGCTTCAAGATGGTTGGATCACACGAGGAACATGCTCTTGAAAGTAGTGTTGCTGCACCAGAAGGAGGTGCAAGGGGTCAGTCTAGAGAGGAACTATTACCTGAGAATCCCCAGCTTGACCAAGCTTCGATAGAAAACCCAGCTTTCCATGCCCTCTTTGGACAGTTCATGGCGACAATGACACATATGGAAGATAGGATGCCATCACCTGCACCTAGGGCACCAGTCCCAGATGAGAGACATGGAGCTGGAAAGACTTTTAAATGGCTTCGACAGGTAGGAGCCACTAATTATACCGGTACATCTGACCCAACAGATGTTGACTTGAGGCTGATTGAGCTGGAGAAGGCCTTCAGAATTCTTAATATCCCAGAAGCTGAGAAGGTTAGGCATGCGATGTACCTTTTGAAAGGGAGTTCTGGTCACTGGTGGGGCATTGAGGAAGAGAAACGACCAGAAGTTGAGGTCTAATGGAGAGAGTTCTGAAGAGAGTTTGTTAGTAGATATTTTCCCAAGACTTAACTGGATGAGAAAATCTCTCAGTTGGAGCGGATAAGGCAAGGACCAATGAACATTAGTGAGTATGAAGCTAAGTTCATGGAGATTCTACAGTTTTGTCCACACATGGATACTACAGATGAGGAGAGGATTCAACATTTTGAGAAGGGTTTGAACGTTGATTTGACAACAACCACATTTGCTCTAAAGAATAGAGAGAGGTTTGCCACCTTTGTAGAGTCAGTTAGGCAAATAGAAAGGTCTGTGACTGAGAAACGTCAAGCCAATAGTAAGAAATAGTATGCACATTTCCTAGGACAGAGGTCCGAAAGTTTTAAGGAACCATGGTTTTCTGCACCAACAGTACCACTGAGGTTCAATACTCAGACGTAGTGGACATCCAGTAAGGTTAGAGGTCGTAGTTTACCACAAGAAGAAGCCCACAACTCAGCATCAATGTCAGTAATAGGACCATCTAGGTCACAGTGGGAGAACAGAAGTTATTATAAATGTGGGAAGATGGGACATCTGATGAAAGATTGTCTAGCTAGAGATGTGAGCGTAACCCAACCACTGAGATAGAGTCAACAAGGCTCTCAAAAGTGACAGTTTAGCAGTGGTACATGAGGATGTGGATAGGCGTCCCAAGCTAGTTCATCTACACCCAACAACAGGGCGAGTGGTCGGCAACCAACAATGGCAAGATTCTATGATCTGAATCAGCCGGAAGCAGTGGTCAACCCATGAGTCATGATAGGTCAGATGGAATTATTTCATTCTGATATGTCATCATCCTACTTTGTATCTATTTTGATTGATCTGTGTGCTATGAATTCATTTATCACTTGAGAAGTGATTCATGACTGCAATATGACTGTCAGTCATAGAGTAGATAACTTGTTATTAGAAACTGTATTAGTTGGATCTGCAATGTTGCGGGAGGTATGCTCACCATGTGTTCTTTCGTTTTCAGAACATAGATTCAGGTGGATCTTATACCACTTGAGATGCATGGGTTTGACATAATCCTTGGGATGGACACCCTAGAAAAGTATAAGATTGTCTTGGATTGCATTTCCAAGGTGGCTATGTTCTCAAATAATGGTGATACAAGGGTCTTTCAGGGGGACAGAAAGATTCATTCAACCTATCTAGTGTCAGCAATGATAGCAGAGAAACTGTTGTGACAAGGTTGTGAAGCATTCTTGGCACATGTGGTAGATACCAGAGTAGAGAGTCCTAGTCTTTCTGAAGTTCTGATTGTTAGGGAGTTTGAGGATGTGTTTCCTGAGGAACTTCCAGGTGTTCCTCCACCCAGAGAGATTGATTTCGAGATTAATCGAATTCTGGGTACACAACCTATAGCTCAAAGACCATATAGAATGGCACCTGTTGAGATGGAAGAACTCAAGAAACATTATAGGAGTTGCTTGGAAAGGGTTTTCATCGACCGAGTACTTCACCTTGGGGTGCTCCAGTTCTCTTTGTGAAAAATAAGGACGGGTCTATGAGATTATGCATAGACTATAGACAACTCAAGAAGGTGACCATAAAGAAAAAATATCCTCTACCAAGGATAGATGACTTGTTTTACCAGTTGTGTGGTGCAACTATATTATCTAAAATAGATCTAAAGTCATGATATCATCAGTTACGCATCAAGGACAGTGACATACCTAAATCAACCTTCAGAACAAGGTATGGTCACTATGAGTTCATAGTTATGTCGTTTGGACTAACTAATGCACCAACTGCATTCATGGAACTCATGAACAGAATCTTTCAGCCATTCCTTGATCAATTCATAGTAGTTTTTATAGATGACATCCTGATTTACAGTAGAGATGATCAACAACATGAGAAACATCTCCGTCAGGCCCTGACTTTAATGAGAGAGCACAAGCTATATGCCAAGTTTAGCAAGTTGAATTCTGGTTATCAGAAGTGTCTTTCCTAGGACACATAATATCTGCCTCAGGTATCCGTGTTGATCCTAAAAAGGTAGAATCTGTCTTGGAGTGGGAACAACCAAAGACACCAATGGAGATATGTAGTTTTCTAGGACTGCCAGGCTACTATAGGAGGTTCATTAAGAACTTCCATTTTTTAGCATCTCCCCTAAATAGGTTAACCGGGAAGGAGGTTCCTTTTGTATGGAATGACAAGTGTCAACATTCTTTCTAGTTGTTGAAAGAAAGGTTAACAAGTGCACCTGTGTTAGTGTTACCTGAGCAGGGAAAGGGGTATATTGTTTTATGTGACTCTTCTAAGAACGGTCTAGGATGTGTGTTGATGCTGGATAAACAAGTGATTTCTTTTACTTCTTGACAGCTTAAGAAACACGAGAAAATTATCCGACACATGATCTACAATTGGCTGTAGTGGTTCATGCGTTGAAGATTTGGAGACATTATCTCTATGGATTGACATTCCGTATTTTCACAGAGCATAAGAACCTGAAATACATCTTTTCACAACACGAGTTAAATATGAGACAACACTGTTGGATGGAGTTAATCAAGGACTATGATTGTAAAATTGATTATCATCTCGGAAAGACTATTGTAGTGGATGATTCTCTAAGTAGAAAATCATTGTCGCCAACCATAGACAAAGCATAGTTTAACTCTTTAATGTGATTTAAATGAGACATGCTTGTCTCTTTGAGGCAAAACAATGTACAACTTAAAGTATCCTTGTTAGATGGATTGTTAGCTGAAATGCAAGTGAAACCTACTCTGAAACAACAGATCAAAGAAGAACAACAAACTGATGATGTGATTCAGAAGATAAACGAGATGGTTTTCATGAGTCAGATGATGAGGTAGTCTATTACCATGGTAGGATGGTAGTACCTGATGCCAATGACTTAAGGAAATTAGTCATGGAGGAAGCTCATTCATCCATGTATGCAATGCATCCAGGGAGCACCAAAATGTATCATAACTTGAAAGATATGTATTGGTGGCCTGGTTTGAAGAAAGATGTAGTTGAGTTTGTTATGCGGTGTCCAATGTGTCAGCTATTTAAAGCTGAACATCAAAAGCCCGTAGGAACAATGCAATCTTTACCTATACCACAATGGAAATGGGATCATGTGACCATGGACTTTGTGGTTGGTTTACCCAGAACAGCCAAAAGTCATGATTCTGTTTGGGTGATAGTTGATAGGTTGACTAAGTCAGCACATTTTCTTCCTATCAAAACAACCTATACTGCTGAGAAACTTGCACAAATCTATATGGATGAGATAGTGTGATTACACGGGGTTCAAGCTACAATTGTTTCTGATAGAGATCCCCATTTTACGAGTTGTTTTTGGGAATGACTACATAAAGCATTGGGTACACAGTTAAGGTTTAGTACCACCTTTCACCCACAAACGGATGGACAATCTGAGAGGACTATACAAACCATGGAGGATTTGCTTAGGGCATGTGTCCTTCAACTTGTAGGAAGTTGGGATCTACACTTGAGCTTAATAGAATTCACTTACAACAATAGTTATCAACACAATATTGATATGGCACCATATGAAGCATTATGTGGTAGACGTTGTAGATCTCCAATGTGCTGGTATGAAATAGGATAATACCAACTTTTGGGTCCTTAATTAGTACAACAGACAACTGAGAAGATTAAAGTAATACAACAACAGTTAAAGGCCGCACATGATAGACAAAAGTCATACGCTGATAAATGGCGAAGATCTTTTGAATTCCAAGTTGGAGACAAAGTATATCTCAAAGTCTCACCTTGGAAAGATGTTCTTAGATTTGGGAAAAAGGGTAAGTTAGCTCCTAGATTTATGTGGCCTTATCTAATCACTGAACGGATTGGAAAGGTAGCCTATAAGTTGGAGTTGCCACCTGAACTACATAGATTGCATCCAGTATTCCATATATCCATGTCGAGAAAGTGTCACCCTGATATGGAGTTAGTATTGCAACCTATAGAGGTAGAGTTAAATGAAGATATATCCTATGAAGAAGGACCAATGATGATTCTTGATAGGAGAATAAAAAATTTGAAAACTAAAGACATAATTCTTGTGAAAGTTTGCTGGCATCATCGTGGCGTTGAAGAGGCTACGTGGGAACTGGAGGAAGAGATGAGGAGGAAGTACCCTTCTCTTTTCTCTTGATGATTTCGGGGATGAAATCCTTATTAGGGGTGGATAGTTGTAACATCCCTAACCTGGGTTACACCTTCACCATAGGAGTTTTGCTTAAGTAAGTCATTTATATTCTTGTCTTTATCTTTATAAAAGAAATTAAAACTAAAGGAGAGCTCATGTTTCAATTTTGGTCCTATTTGAATAATGTTGAAGCAATATTTTCTTGTTTTGGACTAAAGTGCAATTTACCCAATATAAGGGGTTACCTAGCAAACAGTTACATGATAAATGTTCCTCAAGTACTTTAGCATCATAATAATGAGAATGATGCTAAGGGATGGTTTGTGGAAACCTAAATTCCAAGAAGGGGCTTGTTTGAATAATACTTGTACATTGAATACTAGTTTTGGTTGGATTTGCAATTTACCCAACACCTAGGGTTGAATATGTAAAATACCAAATCAAGAGTGTCCCTACTGTCTCTTGGTATCATTTAAAGAAAAAAGAAAAGGGCATTTTGTTTGAACCATATTTGAGAAATGAGACTCTTGATAATAGAATAATCAAGAAATAAGCATAATTGAAATACTAAGTTATTTTGTAGCAAAAATATATACATGAAATGAAGTGCCCATCAACTCAAAATCTATGGGTGAAATCCTATAATTTTATGGAAGCCAAAATACCTTGAGAGGCATCGATATTCCTAAGTAGGTGAAAATATCTACTTACACTTATTTATTGAAAAGTAATGTCCACTAAATTAAAGGTACTAATGGATAATAGTATTATATTTATTAAAGAGTTTAAATGGTCAATTATAATTCAAGGATAATTCAAAGGAATTTAAAAATAAGAAGGATATCCTTGGAGACAAGGAAGTGGAGGGGCATGTGGCAAGGAAAGTTGATGACTTCTGTCCTACTTTCTCTCTCCTAAGAATTCAATTATATACACTCAATTATTCACTACTTGAAAGGCTATTTTCACAATACACATTCACTCCCCACTTTCACAATACACATTCACTCCCCACTTAGGTCGATGACCAAGGAATCAAAGGAGAAGGAGGAGAGCATTCCCCAAGCTTGAGGTAAGATCCATGGTCATCTTCAACCTTGGGTTGAAGGCTAAAATCAAGTTATAACTCTTCTTTTCTTCTCTCTTCCATCCAATGCTCAACTTTGGCAATCTTTTACATCAAAAGGGTTGAGAACGTGCTTTGGATAATTAGAGGAGCTATCTTTACCATTTAATACGAAAAGCTTGGAGCTTTGAAGTTGCTTTGAAGGCGGGTTATATAACTTGAACCCATTGATATAATTATTTGATTCCATTCTTGCAATATATGTTGATCTTTCCTTCTTTTTGAATTTTGCTTGAGTAATTGATGAATCAATGAATCCATCAGTTGCATGGACACTAGAAACGATGGTCTAAATCTTGATGATGATGACATCATCTTAGCACACAACTCTAGAGCAACAATATCAAATGGTTTCAACTATGTATGGCCAAACAGTTTCAAATTGTTTAAAGTTCAAATGATTTCAACATAACCTAGGCCAGATGGTTTCAAACTATTTCGTGTTCAAACGGTTTCAACCTAATCTAGGTCAAACGGTTTCAAACCATTTAGTGATCAAACGGTTTCAACCAAATCTAGTTTAAACAGTTTCAAACCATTTATAGGTTCCAAACCGTTTGGAGATCAAAGAGATCCAAACCGTTTGAAGATTAAAGAATCTCAAACCATATAGAGACCAAATAGTCTCGAAACCATGTAAGGTCAAGCAACCCTATGAGTGTTTGTAAAGTATCTCAAGGTTCATTACAATGGAAGTACCTATAAAGTACTTAGGTTAATGGTACACTTAGAGTGATTCTCATTTGATGCTTATGAATGTAATAAACTCAATACACTATGATAAGCATAGGTGTATGTACTTTAGTGAAAGGATGAGCCAACTTAATAAAGTATGGAGTAATCAACATCCTATAGAGGATGAGAGAGAAACTTATACTTGTGTAATAAACATGTAATGTGCATCAATTGATACTTTTAGTAAGTGTAGAGTATGAATTACGGTTTGATCTTTGATAATGTGATCATGAAACCCTAAATTGATAAAGAATGGGAAACCCTAACCCTAGTTTTAGGTAATGGTATGAGAAACCCTAATTGATAAAGAATGGGAAACCTAACCCTAATTTCAGGTAATGGTATGAGAAAACCTAATTGATAAAGAATGGGAACCCTAACCTTAATAAGGGAATAGTTGTGTTACCCTTATATTGCATGGTGTTGATATGTAATTGATATGGTTGTTATCAATTATACTAACTATGCATGTATTATGAGATGATGAATATTTCCATGTATGAGCTATGATGTTTATTTGATAAAAATGCTTAATGGGCCTAGTGAGCCATTATATTATTTGTTGCCTAGTGTGAGGTGACAATATGTTAATGGACCTTGTGAGCTATGTGAGATGATTGTATAACAAGTATCATGTATACCTTAGTTCGATGACGTAGAGGTAATAGTTACCTGATAAGTGATAACAATGTTCAGTGATGAACTAAGGTTTTGAATACCCAGATCCAGTAAAAATGATGATGATATTTTTGAGGGATGAGAATTCTCGGTAATGAGATAAGGGATTGAGATCTCAATGTTTTATAAAGTTTTAAAAAGTACATGATAGATGTATTACAATTTTCTTTGTACCATTTATCATAATAATACATGTTTGATAACTTGGTTGATGCTAAAAGAATATGGTAATGCACTTAATTAATCCCGTGAAATCTTATCATGTAGATCCCTTGCCATAGATCCATCATCGTCAGTAGCTGGTGATGGTGAAACATGTTTTCCCACAGGATCTCTTGGAGGGCATATTTTTGAATATGTGGGGGTAATGGGCGTGAATATCCTTATGCCCTAATTTGGGATTGACGTGAGATAAACACGAGATCTCTCAATCCTTCATTATACAAGTCATGATGGATGTATCACAAATCTATCAAAGATGATTGATGCTGAATCGATGTGAGATAAACATGAAATCTCTCGATTGCGAAGAGAGTGTAGCCGCCACTGTAGCTCTACAGTGAATTGCCAGTATACCCTAGAAAGCTATTTAGCAGTGACACTAGATGTCCTGCATGTGGTCTCGCACTGACTGAGATGGATGCGGTCATGGAGTCTAGCTCTTCCACTGACCTAGGTATGGAACCGATGCTTTATGCCACCATGGTCGATTAGAGTATGAGAGGTATACCACATCTCCTCAGGGCATAAGTCTGACTATAAAATGTAATCAGCCGTGTAGCATATTTGCTTAAGGATGAAATACGGAAATCATTGATTGATGTTACATTTCTTAATGTATCCTAAAATGTACAAATGTTATACATGTTCTTCATATTCCTTGTTAAATAGATGATTTACTACTTTATCATATATAGTTGTAATGCTTTAAAGAATGATATTATTCTATTCTGCTTAAGCATTGATTTATCATGCTTATTAATAATAAAGAATCCTCTACTCAATTTATTGCTGCTTATCTGCAATGATAATATCATTGGCGGAGAGTTATATCTATCATTGGGACATGGGTCTCACCCCGTTCGTCACCAACAATTTTAGGTGGACGCAGACGAGCAGGAAGGGACCATACAGCAGGGGAAGGACAACAACATCAGGGACCACAATAACATCTCAGGTGGAGATACTGATTGTCGTGTCTTGTACATATGAGTCCTATGTGTCGTCTCTGTACTCTTAGGTCCTTGGAGTCAATACTCAGTGTTTTCATGATCGATCTGAGATTTTAGCTTGAATGCCTTGAGGTTTTATGTTGCTTGTGTATAGTTTTGGCAAAGCAATTTTTGTAAATATATTCCTCGAGAAGAGATGGTACATGGTATGCAAAATGTGAACGATAATGTATGTAGTACTTTGGTTCTCTTTATAAGAGTTTCCTGGATTTGGATCTCTTTGCAAAAGGTTTTAATTTCTAGTGATTTTTTGTTATTCTATTGATTATGGTTAATTCCACAATTAATTACATAGTGACGGTCTGATTTGTTGTCAGATCTTCACAGTCATAGTCATCTCTCATAAGTGACAGTGGTATTTGTGATTCATAGTCCTAATAATCACTACACTCATCACATGTCATTTGGTATGGTTTAACAACATCAAACAATGTCCTGAAAAATGGGTTGTGAATGGTGATGATGGAGTGACTGTGACACATGGGGAGTGACTATGAGTGATAAAGATGGGATTTGTCCCTCCTAAGGGAGTATGATATCCTAGGCCTCTTGATTAGTGATACTGAGAAATGCATGGACGTGTACATGTGAGACAATATGTGATATTGAGCTGACATATGTCTTAGACAATCAACTCTAGTTCAAGAAATAAGATTGAAGGTTGAAGAGGGTGACTACTCCTTGCCATGAATTCAATCTGGATATCAGTGACAAAGGAATTATACAAACACTATAACACTAAGCACCAAATGTAGGTTGAAGTTGTTCCCCAACTTTTTGTTTACTTGGGTAGCACTAATGTGTGACTAGGAACGACTCTTTCCTTGTAATGTCATAAGTTGTTATGGGCCTTCACTATCGATGTAATATGTGACCTTTAGGGTCACACATGAGGTCTTGACCTAGAAGAGGAGCTCAATCATGAATGATGATTGAATTGATTACTAAAGTGACTAGGAACGATGTAGGTTGAAGTTGTTCCCCAACTTTTTGTTTACTTGGGTAGCACTAATGTGTGACTAGGAACGACTCTTTCCTTGTAATGTCATAAGTTGTTATGGGCCTTCACTATCGATGTAATATGTGACCTTTAGGGTCACACATGAGGTCTTGACCTAGAAGAGGAGCTCAATCATGAATGATGATTGAATTGATTACTAAAGTATTTAGGTATTCATTTCATGCAACAGATCAACTAGATACAGTGCTAGAAAATCGTCTCATGGAGTGAGACAGCCATATGGAGTGCCAAATGGTCGTCTCATAGTTTGAGATGGGCATTTGGAGTATCAGGCTGATTTGAGCTAGAATTGGCTAAGTTCTGCTCCAACTGAGGTGTGACCAACCGGGTGATTCTGTTGAACCTAATGACTCGTCTCAGCTCACCAGATGACCATCTTGGTGAGCGAGATGACCGTCTCACATGGGTGAGATGTCTTAGTTGGGCTGGAGGAAGGTTTAAGATACTTTCCCGATTTCGATCATTTCAATTGTACAATAGTTGTGGTGCAAGGAACTAATGTTTAGCATTAATTGGAAACAAATCACCAATTTGGTATGTGATTGAGAAACTTCCAGGTGACTGTCTCATAGTATGATACAACCATCTCGCATGCCCAATGACCATATGGGTTTTGAGATGACCATTTGTGTGTTTGCAAGTTGTCAAAATTTGAGATCTTCCAGTCCCTTTCACTCCCACATCAATGGGGAACCCTGACCCAAACCCCGCCTATAAATAGAGGGATACGGGGGGCTTCCCAGAGAACAACACAGAGAATTGAATATCAGCTGCTCTTACAATTTTTGTCCTCTCCGGTTGTGGTAACCAAGAGAGCCCAAGCAAGTCCTACCCGACTAGGGACGAATATCTATGGGAGAGAAAAATTAAGGATCATTATTATGGGAGAGCAAGTGGGTGACTAGTACGCCAACAGGAGGGACAACTCCTTCCTATCTATTCTAACAGGAAGATAGGAGTTCTAGGTGATCTGTGTGGACTTCTCTAGAGGTAGGATTCCCTTGGCGCCTTCTAGGAGGGCAACGTCAACTTGCAGTCAATAATGAGTTCGCATGCGCTGGTATAGACATTGTTAATGTCTGCTGTCTGTAGTGAAGATCGGGAGCTACATAGACACCATACAAGAACAACTAGTCAATAGTTGCATATCTACGATGATGAGGAGATGTCACTAGACATGCTCTAGGGCCATGTATATCCTCAAAACCATCCTTCCCCTCTTATAGTAACTGATGTGATCTGCTGGTTTATCGGGAATATGGTAGATAAGCCATTTCCTACTCTATAGCCATATTTCCCTATAGTAGTATTAAACCCAACGTCAATTTACAATATTATGGTATGATTGATATGATCAAATTTTGATTTTATCATTCTATTATTGCATGTTATGTGAATATATGTGATTATATATATATATATTCACAAGTCACCCTAAAAGCAATTTTTATGATGGATGTGTATCATGGTTATGAACAACAACCCCTATTATCTGTGGATGGTTGTATGGTTGGTTAATCCTTTTATCTCATTCTATAAATCAAGACTCTATCTTATCTTCCCAATGTAAAGTAGTTAATTCTTTCCTACCCTTGCTCCCCTCAAATGTAACACAATGTTTCTCTATAATCATATTAAAGTAGGATAGTTTACTTTCCTTTTATGATGAAGGAGGACTAGAAGGACGAGCCAAATTGACCTCCTGGTGGACCCAACCGATTGGCTAGAGGATTAAGCAAATGGTGGAAAGAAGGACCAGATGACCAACTAACCAGCCATGAGGCCAGCCGACTAGTTCAACGGTTGAACCAGTCAAGGTGGATTGGCAAGCATGAATCTTCATCAACAACATGTTTCTGCATATGATGTGGACCTAGGTTGTGGTAATTCCTTGTGGATCCAAGGACATACATTAGGTTGGCCATAACTATCACTTTCGTTTATTACATGTTTTCATTGTGGGATATAACATGTATATAATATGTACTATATATGTGGTGATTAGATAAAGTATATGTATTTATAAATACAAACTCCCTCAAATAAAAATTATATTAAGTCTTAGATTCTTTCCAACGGTAACCCACATGAAAAGCTTGATCGACCAAGCATAGGTTACGCCTTCACATGGTGTTTAGTCTATCCCGTGGAATTGTGTTGGTAGATATGTAGGTTCCACCTTCAAAGGGTGCATATCTATCATGTTGGCTGTTTGGTTAGGCTTAAAGTGGTGATTCTTACAACGTCTAAGACTAGAAGCATGCATATGAGTATGGTAAGGAGCTGCACATATCATCTATCCATAATTACATATGATGCAATAGACAAAAGTTTCCTACCTTTGCAATTAGCTGTGCTTTGCGGTGTTGATCGGGCCACAATTGAATTATCTTGGATCTGGACCACTAGAACATTGTAAGTTGCTATATTCCAAATTAATATTTAAGGGCTATCAATTTGAAATGAAATACTAGGAGCGATAACAATTAAAGACCTAACAAATATCATTAATTTTTTCAAATCAAATCAAAAGTTTTTTTACAAATGAAAATTTTCTCTTATAGAATCAGATGACTAACAAATCCATATTATGATTTGTCCTTAAGAAGGAAAAACTTGACGGGGCAAATTTTCACGTCTAGTTTTGGACTTTGAGAAGGGTTCTCAATGAAGAGTGCAAGCTTTACATCCTTGATAAAGCAGTGATAGAAATACATGCTCCTGATGCACGTAGGGCACAAGTGGATGCTTACTGGAAGCATGCCAACGATACCTTAGAGATAAAGTACCATATGCTTATCTGCATGAAATATGAGTTGCATTACCAGTACGAGGACATGAGTGTTCTTGAAATGGTAACACATCTTAAGAAAGTAACACTTGGCCTTACAAATAAAGAAACATATGATATCCTAAAGGTGGTACTTGAGTCTAAGCTAATAGAGGGAACCTCAATATAAGAGCATGTATTCAATTTGATTGGACATGTGTATCATCATAAAGAATTGGGATTCACCTTGATCTAAGAGTTGGCCACTGATATGATTCTAAAGTAAATGCCAGAATCATATAGCCACTTTATTGTATGTTATCATGTGAATAATATGGCTGGACAAATGTCAGACTTGCTTTCCATGTTGATCCATGTTGAAGAAAAAATGAATAAGGACAAGCACGTGATGGTGATCAGAGAAGATGAGTTAAAGGGTTAAAGAAAGGCCAAGAGGAGTTCTGAGTCCGATCCCAAATACAAATCTTCTACACTCAAGATAAGGAGAAAGAAAAGTACAAGAGGAAATCATCCTTATACTTGAAGGCTTTCAAGAAGAAGAAGAAGGGATGGTGATTTCCACATCAGATATATATGTTATTGAGATAAACTATCTACTTCTCCATCATGGGTACTAGATACCGGATGTGGATCTCATATATTCTCATATGAAGGATCTGAAGGGAAGTACATATTTGGGAAAAGGTGAGGTGGAACTGTGAGTTGCTAATGATGCAAGAGTTGCAACCAATGCAGTTGGAACCTATAGTATATCTCTACCCATAGGATTGTAATAGAGTTAATGAACTATTATTGTGTACCTACTATAAATAGAAATATCATGTATGTATCTTGTATGGACAAGGATGGATTTGAATTCCATATTAAAAAATGGTTGTTGTTCTATTTCAAAAGATGGGATCTTTTATAGCAGTTTCCCAATATCTTATGGTATTTACTTATTAGATCTAAAGACAGATGTTTATAACGTTAATATCAAAAGACTAAAACTCAACAACTCAAACAAAACATACCTTTGGCATTGTTGTCTAAAACACATAAACGAGAAATGCATATCTTGACTCCATAAGGATGGTTATCTAGACTATTTTGATATAGAATCAATAGAAACATGTGAATCTTATTTGTTGAGCAAGATGGCTAAGACCCCTTTCACTTGCAACAATGAGAGGGCTAGTAATCAATTGGGACTCATACATGCTGATGTGTGTGGACCTTCTAGAACAAATGCTAGAGGTTGGCATAAGTACTTCATTACCTTCATTGATGACTTCAATAGGTATGTCTATGATAATTTAATGAAACATAAGTCAGAAACTCTTGAAAATTTCAAGGAGTTCATAAATGAAGTACAGAACTAACTTGGTAAAGTATTAAATAACTGTGTTTGGATCGAGGTGGAGAATACTTATACCAAGAGTTTGAGAACCTTCTTTGAGCCCATGGGATTGTATCCCAGTAAACTCCAACGGGAACACCATAGCATAATTGTATGTTAGAAAGAAGGAATCACCCATTAGTAGATATGGTGTGATCAATGATGAATTTAGCTGTGCTTTTGACTAACTTCTAGGGGTATGATCTAGAAACGTCCACGTTTACACTAAACTGAGTACCATCTAAATCATTTCAAATGACACCACATGAGATATATAATGCGAAACATCCCAAAGTGTCTTTTATGAGGATTTGGGATGTGAAGCTTATGTTAAAATAATGTCTTCTTATAAGCTTAGTCTTAAATCTGATAAATTTCATTTTATTGGATATCCTAAAGAAAGAAGAGCATATTATTTGTATTCCCTATCTAACAACAAAGTGTTTGTTCTCAGAAAAATTGCATTCCTTGAAATGGATTTCATTTCCAAAGGAATCTGTGGGAGGAAAGTGGAACTTGAAGAGGTTCGAGACCAAGAATAGAATATAGAACTGAGTGATGGACAAGAGGAACCAAGAGAATCACAAGGTGTTATGGAGTCTCAAATTATTCAAGTAACATAATAACCTTATAGATCTAATAAAACATGCCTTGGCCTGAAAGATTTGGATATCTTGTGACTCAAGAAGGAAGTGAATTGTTCATAGATGTTGAGCCAATAACCTATCAAGATTCTATAGAGGGACCAGAATCTAAGACATTACCTGAATCTATGAGATCTAAGATGGAATCCATGTACACCAACAAGGAATGGAACTTGGTGGGTCTACCTAAAGGTGTAAAACCCATAGGGCACAAGTGGGTCTTCAATAAGAAGACCAAAATGTATAGTAAAGTAAAAAGATGTAAGGACATATTGGTTGCAAAGGGTTTAAGATAGCTCAAGGTGTTGACTATGATGGAACCTTTTCACCAGTGGCCATGGTTAAGTCTATCAGGATCATGCTTGCTATTGCAGCTTATCATGTCTATGAGATTTGTCATATGGATGTTAGAACTGCATTCCTTAATGAGAATCTTCTTGAGGATGTGTATATGACAAAACTTGAGCATTTTACAAATGCAAAATTTGCAAGTAAAGTCTGTAAGCTATAAAGGTCAATTAATGGATTGAAGCAAGCATCTCTGAGATGGAATCTTAATTTTGATGATATAGTCAAAGAGTTTGGCTTTATTCAAAATGAAGATGAACCTTGTTTGTACAAGAAGGTTAGTGGGAGCATTGTTACATTATTCACATTATATGTAGATAACATATTACAGATGGGGAACGACATCCCTACTTTACAATAGGTAAAGACATGGCTTGGAAATATGTTTTCTATGAAAGACTTGGGAGAAGAATACTACATCTTGGGGATAGAGATCTATAAAGATATATCCAAAAGGCTTCATGGACTAATTCAAAGAACATACATTAACAAATTGTTGAAGCGGTTCACCTTGGAGAACTCAAAGAGAGGACACATACCAATGCTACATGGAGTTACCATATGTAAGGTCAAAGCCCCGGTTCTTGTGAAGAAAGGGAACACATGAGTTTGATTACATGCCTCAGTAATTGGATAAATCATGTATGCAATGTTATGTACATGTCTAAACGTCTCATATGCCTTGAGCATGATGAGCAGATATCAGTCAGATCCAATCGATGCTCACTAGACAGCTGTAAAGAACATCCTCAAGTACTTGAGAAGAACTAATGATTAATTCTTAGTATATGGAGGAGAGGAAGAGTTGGTGGTAAAAGGTTACATTGATGCAAGCATCCAGACTGACAAAGATGATTACAAATCACAATCAGGATTCATGTTTTGCCTAAACAATGGAGCTGTAAGCTGGAAGAATTCCAAGCAAGAAACTATTTTTGATTCTACAACATAGGCTGAGTATATTTCTCCATCAAATGTAATAAAGGAGGTTGTATCGGTCAAAAAGTTCATTACAAAACTTGGGGTCATTCCAAGCATCATCGACATAATTGAGCCGAATTGTTACAACAATGGGGCTATTACACAAGCTAAGGAACCCAGATCACATCAGTGCTCAAAGCATATACAAAGGTGGTTCCATTTCATATGAGAGATCATACAGTGAGGAGATGTAATGATTTGTAGAGTACCAACTAAGAACAATGTTGTCGACCTCTTGACTAAGGCCTTTTCACAATAGAATCATGATGGATATGTTAGATCTCTTGAAATACAATTAGTGGGTGATTGGCTCTAAGTGTAAATGGGAGTCTGTTGGTATGTATGACCAACGAGCCAATCATATGTTGATTGTAATGACATAATTTGTAAATGATATGATTAATAAATAATTATGAGATTCCAATTTAATCTATTTTATTCAGTTATGAGATAATGATGTAACATTATAAATGTCTAGAGAATAATATTATTCAATGAAGTATGGGTTCAAGTACGTGACTTGGAGAAATGAGATCATACGGATGTTAAGAGTACATATATATTCTCATTATGTCTCTAATCAATTGTTATTGTGGAAGGTTGATAGAAAAAATGACACATAAGATCAGAGTGTGAGTTGGATGATGTCAAAATCTCATTAGTCATGATATGGCTAAATCAAACCAAGCACACAGATACATATTAGATAATAGTGAATCAGACAAACCCACCATGAGACTAGCACATGGGAACCATTACCACAGTAGTTACAGTCAACTCTCATGAATGATGGTGGTGTTTTTCATTCTTAGACATAAAATCATTGCACTCATCACATGTCATTTAGTATGCTTTGACATGTGATTCTTATCAATGGAGAACCTTCAAAGTCTTTCAAACCCAATAATGGCATTCATCATGGGGATCCTCTAGCCCCCTATTTTTTTGTTCTTATTATGTAGGTGGTCACCCTTCTCCTTGACAAAGAAGTGGTTGATGGGAATCTCATTCCTCTGAGAGCTTCTTCTAATTTCTCTATTTCTCAATTGATTTTCACAGATGATCTTTTAATTTTCTCAGAGGCCGACAACAACAAGTTCCTTGGCTATTAGGAGGGTAATTGATTATCTCTTTGTTTCCACTGGTCTCAAGATTAATATTGAAAATAGCTCAGTTAATTACAGTCATGGCGTTGATAGAAAAAGGATTGGCGATATCTTAGGCATTAGGGAGGGTTCTCTTCGTCAAAAGTATCTTAGAGTTCCTCTGATTTTGGGAAGCTCACAAAATTGCAATATGCTTTGACATCATAAAACCGAGTCCTAAAACATGGGTTTTTATAATGGTGATGATTGCATGACTTTGACACATGGGGACTGAGTGTAAGTGATAGAGATGGAATTTGTCCCTCGTAAGGGAGTATGATGTGCTAGGCCTCTTAATTAGTGAGATTGAGAAATGCATGGTCATACACATGTGATTCAATATGTGATATTGTGCTTACATATATCTCAGATAGTCTTCTCTGGTTAAAGAAACAACATTGAATGTTGAAGAGGGTCACTACTCCATGCCCTGAGTTCAATCTAGATATCAGTGATAAAGGAATTATACAAACACTATAACACCAAGCACAAATTGTAGGTTGAAGATGTCCCCCAACTTTCCATTTTCATGGGTATCATTGATGTGCGACTAGGAACAACAATTTTCTTGTGATGTCATAAGTTGTTATGGACATTCACTACCAATGTAATATCGAACATATAAGGTTACACACATAGGTCTCGACCTAGACGAGGAGTTTAATATTGAATGATGATTGAATTGATTACAAAAGTGTTTCAGTATTAAACTCACGCAATAGATTAGCTGGGTAAACTACTAGATGATCATCTCATTGAGAGAGAAGATCGTCTAGAGTGCCAAACGGCCGTCTCAAGGGTTGAGATGGGAGCATGGAGTATCAGGCTGATTCTAGCTGAAATTGGCTAAGTTCTACTCCAACTGAGGTGTGAACCGATCGGTTCATTCTATTAAACTAACAAGCTTGGCTTGTCTCACCAGACGACCATATCACATGAGCTAGATCACCTAGTTGTGCCTGAGGAAGGCTCTAGATACTTTCCCAAATTCAATTGTTTCAATTGCATAATTCTTATGGTGCAAGGAATTAATGTTTAGCATTAATGGGAAATGAATTACCAATTTTGTATGAGATTGGGAAACTGTCAGACGACCCTCTTGTAGTTCGAGACAACCATCTCACATGCAAGACGACCCTCTGGGTTTCCATACGGCCATTTGGGTGTTCATAGGTTGGTAAAATTTGAGATCTTCTGGTCCCTTACACTCCCACATCGACTAGGAACCCTGACCCAAACACCTCCTATAAATAGAGGTGTAGTGGGGGCTTCCCAGAGCACAACACAAATAATTGAGAATTAGTTACTCTTAGATCTTTTATCCTCTCTAGTTGTAGTTACCAAGAGAGCCCAAGTAAGTCGTACCTGACTAGGGAGGGATATCTACAAGAGAGAACAATGGAGGATCATTATTGTGTGAGAGCAAGTTGGTGACTAGTACATCAACAGTAGGGACAACTCCTTCATGTCCATTCTAGCAAGATGACAGGAGTTCTAGGTGTTCTGTATAGACTTATCTAGAGGCATGATTCCTTTGGTTGCTTCTAGGAGGGCAACATCAAGCAATAGTCCATGGTGAGACCACAAAAACCACTACAGACGTTGTTCATGTCTACTGTCAATGGTGAAGAATAGGAGCTGCACAGACACCGTCGAAGAGAAACTAGTCAATAGTTGTGTATCTATGATGACAAGGATATGTTGTTGGGCTTTCTCCTAGACTAGGTATATCTTCAAAACCATCCTTCCCATATTGTAGCAATAGACTCAATTGCTAGTTTAGGGAAATATGGTCGATAAATAAATTCCCACTGCCTACTCTATAGCCATATTTCCATACATATATGTGTCCCTATATTGGGAATCAATTGAATGATTTCCTTTTGAAATCATACATACTTGTTCCATGAGTGTTTTCATAACTATGCGAAAGAAAAAGATTAGTAGGAGGAAAGTAAAAAAGGAAGACTTTGATAAGCCATATAATCATGCATATGGCAAGCGAATAATAGAGTTGGAAAGTATTTAAGCTTGGGATGGAAATGAGCTTTGAAGAAGCAAGACCTTAGGAAGGTTTTCATGAGCATAGTATATAAGGATGTCACTTTCTATACTTCTCACTGGATACCCCTCTTCCCTTCTTTCTACATCATCTTCCTCCTCCTAGACTATTAGGATTTTGCCTAGAACCTTTGACGTGTCGCAGTATCCCCTGACCTCCATAGTTGGCAAGTTTTCTAGTCTACATATCCATGGGAAGCTCGAGAGAGGTTAGGAAAACTCCCTCTCAGTTGCACCCCTCCATCCTACTTTCTTATCTAAACCATGATAATTCAAGTAGTAGGCCTACAAGCTGGTCCTAAGACATTTCATGAAGTGTCTATACAACAAGAGTGGAAAAGGATCTTCTAGAGAGTCCCTAGATCCTCCTAATCCCTCTCCCAAACACACAGTGATGCATTGGACATGCATAACTCCTCACAATCACATGCACATTCAAACCCTTGACCTCATCGTTCTAGGTGTCTATATCTTGGTTGAGACCCCTTATAGGTTCAACATTGCTCCTCGACGAGCCTTCGACCATTGTGTGTCTCACCGAAACCGTCAAGCATAAAGTTGACCGTTTGGTTGACTTGTCTAACTGCAAGATCAAGTCAGTCACAAGGTTGAAAGTGATTGTGGGTTAAAGGGCCAAATTAACCCTCATGTGCGTGGAGAACATTTTCACTAAGGAAAGACAAATAGGTCTTTTTAGCCTTTCTTAAAATGCCATCCATCATGGCACATGGTGTTGATGTGGCCTTGACCCATTAGCCAGACCCTACTCATGGCAAGAATAGATAAGGTAATATTTTTCTGACATGGCATGTTCTAATTGACCACTAATGATTAATTTGCAAAAATTGTTATAATTGATTGGTAACTCAGATGAAGTCAAATTATATATGGCATTTGATTAGGAAAATGATTAGAATAATAATAGAATATGTTTCAAGCCTGATTCTGATCGAAATTTCATAAGTAGTTCTAATATGTGTCAAAGTGGTGATTAATATATGGAAACCCTATATTTGGATATTTAATAGTTGAACATGTTAAAACTTTTTTTTTGTGTTATGATATGATCTTATAGAAAATTATGGTAAATTAAGATGATCATGAAAATATTGATGAGTAATTAGGGTTTCTATACCCATAATCACATACATTTATAGTTAGTGTTTTGAAACCAAAGATCATAATTGTGATAGTCTTAATGAAACTAATATGATCTAAGTGTTCATAATGAAAGGATATGTTGCATATAACAATTAAGGTTTCACCTAATATTTAACATTCAATGGAACTAGGTTTTATATCATTATTCCTTATCCAAACCTAAGGCAAACCTAAACCATAGATTTAGGATTTACATACATGTAGATTAAATGATGATTACTTGAATTCATATTTTCTTTCTTGATTGGATGATATTCTTAAAGTACTTGAAGTATATGATTCATGATATCTGCATGGTTCTACAATATGTAAGTGGTTACAATTATGTCTAACTACAAAATAAATTCCCAATGTTTGCCAAGGATTTCTCGAAGATTAACTATATAAATTTTTGGGTGTTCATTTACAAGTAATTGATTGATTATATGTTGTTAGGTACTTGTACACCTTAGCATGTACCCCACGTACACAATATAGCAATATATTGATCTTCATTTTGTTCCACACCTTTTTAGGTAAGTTCTATGCATGAAGATATCAAGACAAGATTAAATTACCTGTAGACTTTAAAGCTAAATAAAGGAGGATTAGTTAGATACTTCATCTAATATATAATAGTTCCTAAGTTGGAAATTCATGTAACTCCTTAGAGGAATATAATTCTATAGTTTGTAAACAACAATTTTAAATTAATAGAAATTATTTCTTATTATTTGTGCTTTTGTAAAATCTAGATATTAGGAATTTAGGTAATGGCTCTCAACTTTAAGGTCCTTCCTGAACTGGGGGATGTTGAAAATTGAGGAAGGAGCAGAGCATGCCTTCTGTAAATAAATGGTGTAATGTGATGGAATTTTTTTCATACTTTTGTTTAGTGTCACATGAGTTGAAACTAATATTTATAGTTTTGTTAGTCCAGTTTCAATTGTAGGATCGGTACTAGACCTCACTTTCTGTAGTCCTTCCATTTCTAGTATTGGAAACTCAATCAAGATTTCCCCGCTAATATTTCTACTATATATGCTCCAGTATTCAAACTACATCAAATAAACATTCATATATCACAAAATTATAGATTGTGGATGTTCTCTAATCAAAATTAAGTTGAAGAATTGTAAAACTATTCATTGTAGAATTGATAATATACTATTCTATAAAAGAGATATGGTTGTATAATTTATCTCATTCTCTTATATATGTATTCATATACATATATATATATATATATATATATATATATATATATATATATATATATGTATATATATAGAGAGAGAGAGAGATAGAGTCAAAATAGAATACACTCAAGTGTATTTGAAGTAGAATACACTCAAGTAGTTTTTCATGATGTAATATTTTTTTTCAAAAATATATTCTATTGATCTTCTCAAACATCTTGTGAATAGCTCATATGAAAAATTTGACACATTTGTACATTTATACGTCCATTTTTAAAGACCGCAAAAATTATGCATTTCATATTAGTTTTGCATCGATTTTGTTGCCCATGGATGAGTGACTTACACTCATCCAAATGGGCTCAAAATTTGTATGTAGCCTAGTTATAGTATGAGGGCAAAGTTCAATGGTTGACATTTTACAAAATATAGTATTGATATGCAAACATAGTTGTGTGTATTTGTATGATCTTTACACTCGAGTGTATTCTAGCCTGACTCTGTCTCTCGCTCTCGGCATATATATATATATATATATATATATATATATATATATATATATATATTAGCGTGTGTGTCTATAATATGTATATATATACACATATATAACCCACAAATGGGAAATTTTATTGAAAAAATAATAATAAAGAATGAATATTTTCCCACTTGTTGAAGGGAAATCAAGTCATCATCGATAACCACAAATATATAAAAGGTAACAGAAAAAAGTATGATCATTTGACTAACAAGGTGTGTCATGCTTGTGAACCATTTTTTATGTTGTTTTATAGACTTCATAGTCTACTTTAAATCTACTAGAATGGATGATATGTAGGAGAGAAACTCTAGTAGTTCCACACATGTTTGTTTATCATCATTCCAATAAAATAATAAGATATTAGTAGGTTGTTGACCATGAAAACCATAAGAATGTGTGCCAAGGAAGGATATAGGGACTATCTTCAATACTTGTAACATGTTACGAGGGATAAGGTCAAAATGGAAATCATGAGTGACATCATGAAAAAACATATAACTATGTCATGAGAGGCAATGCACAACATGATCATTGAATGTGTGGAGGTCCACAATTTTACAAAGGCAATGTTCATCCCCTCAAATATAATGGTTACATGAGAGGGTACTAAAGCATAGCTCAATACTCAATGTGAGACATTGACAAGAAAAATTCCTCCATAGGAATAATTTTTCATGAAATATTATGCATGGTTAGCTTGTAGAGAATGAAGACTATAATTTTGTTATGGGGATAAGTGTAAGATCATCAATTTATGTAAATTTTAATTCTATCATTAGGGATTCCATTTAATACAATCAGAGGAATATTAGAGTGATGATAAAAATAGTATCACTTTGAGTAAATTGGGACGATGAATGAATGTCCTAGACCTATTCTATGACCAAATGTATCATATGACACTTCAATTGATAAGAAACACCTTAATATAATAATTAGAAAGATGATTAAGCTTGTGGAACTTTTGGAAGGCTTAAGCATGATATATCAGACTTCAGATCATTACATGCTGAATTTAGACTATTTGGGTGACAGATAGATCTATTGGAATATATGGTAAAGAAAGTGCAATTTCATGCATAATTATGAGTCACATAACATTGTTAGTTGATTGATAAATTTATTATGAGATAATAAAAAATTGCTAGAAAATTCTAAAGTGATTAATGACCTAGATTTCTAAATTAGAAATTATCTAGTCCATACTTGGATCCCAAGTATTTTGGTATGAAATTATCATAGTGTGACATGTTATTAGCACCACACGGGATAATTGTTAACTAATGATAATTACATATTCTAAGAGAGTTATAGGATAATTTATGACCTAGGTGGAATAATAAGTGAATACTTTACTGGCAAAAAAATGATATTTATCTTTAGTGATTGTAACCTAATATGTGTTTGATCTGAGGTTATACTAACTAAAAGCTAATCTCAAATTTTCGGGTTATTTGAATAACCCAACTGACCAATAAGGTTTTAGAAGAATTCTTACATTTTAATTAAGTGGGGAAAGATAATGTCATTGCTTTAACATGTTTAACACCCAAAAAATAGATAAGTGGGACATTGGTGGGTATTATGTGGATACTTGCTTCAATCACATCTGTGATCTAAGGATTTAATGGTATCTAAGTCTTCTTCTACCTTGTGCATGAATACCCACATAAACATGACTTTTGTGACACACCGATCACACCAATGCAAGATTACTCAAAACTAAAGTGTGGAATTAACACTAAACATCCAAATTATCAAAAACACAGTAAATTAAAATCAATCTTATATAATCACAAAAGCGGAGCATATTATGTCGAAGTCCACTAACAATGCCATGTATCACATGTCATACCATAAAGGTACATACATCACTATTGGTCATCTTGCCACAAACTTGTTACAAAAGGTAACCTATTTATATATACAAGCCATACATGTACAATCATGTGATATCGTAAAAACCTCCTATCAATGTACAACATCTACAAAACACCCTCAAGGACATGAGAGTATAGGTAAGACACATAGGACTCAAGTACAAAACACTATCAACATATCCAATCTTCAACAACTTCTTATCTCCATGGTGATCTTCTTCAACCGCATGATCTCTACCACATCGTGCATGACCACCTAAAAGATGTGGAAACCCATGGGGTGAGACCAACTTCCTAGGAAGAGATGTAACTCTCCTCCTACAACTATTACTAACATATGTAGATATATATAGAAGGAAAGTAATACTATTAACATGACGAGAATATTCAACGAGATGAATAATTAAAATTGGTAGCACATCCTATGCAGATTAACAAGCTACAATTGATCACTAGAACATCATATACTTTTAGAAGGAATACAAATAACATATATAAAATATAACAGATAAGAAGTATAAGAAACAAAGCAAAGGGGTCATCCAATGCGAATCATATTTAACCCTAAGTAAATATACTACAAGCTTGTATTATGTCTTTTATTCTACCCTGAGGAGATGAGGTATACCAACAGATAAGAAGTATAAGAAACAAAGAAAAGGGGTCATCCAATGTGAATCGTATTTAACCCTAAGTAAATATACTACAAGCTTGTATTATGTCTTTTATTCTACCCTGAGGAGATGAGGTATACCACTCATGCTCCAACTGACCACTTCTAAGTCCAAATCAGTTCCATACAAGATCTAGGGGAGTTGAACTCCTATGATCTCCCACACCCTCTACTAGTCTATGTCTTCCACAGTGACATATAGCGTCAAACTGCAAATAAGCCTTGTCCACCTCGGTATATAGGCACGTCACTAGTGAGATATGATCGCAGTCATTCTCCTTCCAAGGTATGATTGCAACAATTTGTGAAAACATATCATCTGAGATATGGTCTCGACTATTCTCCTGTCGAGGCATGACTGCAACCATATTCAAAATGAGTGATTATGCATGCAAGAATATATCCTCAACTTGCACCCCCACATATTTAACAATATGTGCTCTGAGTTCCCCGCAGGAATAAATTGTTACACCATACAACAAGTATTGACGTTGAAGATGGATCTATGGCACATGGAAACCTACATGATTAGGGTTTCACTTGATTAGTTAAGACAATTGGGTATCTTTTAGAGCATCAATCAAGTTACAACTTACAAACCCAAAAAAAAATATACAAAGATAGGGGTAGGTTGCAACATTAGAATATATAAAACATATGAGGTATAAACTTGTCACATCATCACATTGTATTTTTTTGTCAGCACATCATCATATGATATTACTGCCATAGGATTATCACATCCTCATGTGATAACCATCCCTCCTTATATCATTGGAGGATATCACATCAAACCAGGCATAAAGCCTCTACCAGGTCATAAGACCCAATACCATAGTTCTTGCATGTCATCATTATCTCATAATGCCTTAAAAAGGCTCATAATCATTTGTATCATATAAGAGATACCACAGTAGTCACAAGATATAATGTGAATTAAACCTGTAACATTAGGGTTACACACGTAGGAGAGAGAAAACATCATTTCATGCTAATCACTTCAACAAGGATCATTGTTACATCCTATTCTCATAAATATGCTAAGGGTTTCTTATACATAGCTGATTAGGGTTTTCATAACAACACTCAACATCAAACCCTAGGTACATCACATCCCACATTCTTAGAACACATAGACAAAACTTCATCATGACCAACAAAGTACACAAAATAACAACTAGTATCAACCAAGAAGATGGGGTACTATAGTTATCATAAGGGTTGACACATGTAGAGACCACTAGGGTTAACTCGTGTAGAAACCAAACCACATAGAACATGTAGTGACCAAACCAGGATGTACATCAAGCATAGAAATGACACATAGGTCAAGGTGTAGTGACCAACACACATCAACCATAGAGACCATCTCATACCCTTACATGTAGATACCACAACAAAGGAAAATCCATATGTATAGACCACAACAAAAGCTCAAGAAAAATGACCATAATGCATGTTAAACATAAAGACCACTCACATGATCAGATGACCCAAAAACACATGTAGCGAGCTCACCAAGGATTAACGGTAGTGACTCACAAGATAAACATGTAGCAACCTGAAAGGGGTTAGGAACCATGTTGAGACCACCTCACTTCATACTGTAATCATGGAGACTGAAGAGAGTGAACCAACCCAACATAGAATAATATATTAGGTTTAAGGTTTGTTCAACACCCAAAACCCAAAAAGTCTAAGAGATACACTTCATGAACATAATGATCATCAAAACCCTAAAACAAGTGTTACAAGGTTCAACATGAAAAACCATGGTATTAGAGAGAAAACAAAATGTCAAATGCATGTAGTCAAGAATCAAAACTCTCATCTCCTTCATGATACCCAAAATAAAGACAAGGTGACAAAACCAACGTTTAAGATGTTGCATGCAAGTCTAGAAACTCCACCATCCATACTTCTTGGGTACAAGAATTAGGGTTTAGGAGAAAGTGAGTTCTATACAAGAATATTTTATACTATTAAACCCTAAATCAAGATAGAATTATCTAGCAACTTATCGTCATGTTTTAGAGATGAATTAGTAACATGCAACAAGATAACGTGCAACAATAGTAGTAGAGAGAGTTATATAACCCGCCTTGAGGTGAAGATCAACTCTGAAAACAAAGAAGATCCAAGAGAGAGAAGAAATGACTATCTTGGATCCACACCAACTCCAAGCAAGATCACCTCGAGACAAGAAGAACACACCAAGATCAAAGGAAGCTCAAAAGAGAGAGGGTAAAAACCCTAGGCTGAAAAAAGAAAGGGGGAAAAAGGAGATCTTCATCTCAGTCAGGTACTACCATGGAGAACCATGGATTTTACATATATTGGAGCGAAGTTTCACAAGAAAGACACCATGGACAACCATAGTTTGGTTGAGAGAACAAAGATATATGTAGGGTTCAAGGAAAACAAAACTAAGAAAGATGAACCACTTACTAATAACAAGAATCACCAAAAACCACCACAAGGGAGATGCTCAAACCCTAGATCACCACATGAAAGGGGGAAACAACCACCTTCTTCAAGATCAGAACCTCCCTCCACTTACACAGCCAATAGTAAGGATGAACTCAATCAAGATGATAGAAAGAAGAGAGGTAAAAGGGTTACTTACATGTGAAATACGGGGTAAAAGTACCCAAGGGTAGGAGAGAGGTAAAAGATATGAGGTGTCAAGATGTCGGATCCACTCATGACACGTGTCCCTCCAAAGGTCAGCCATGCAAGCACACAAGGTATGCATGCAAGACAACATATTAAAACCAAGGTTGAGTAGCAACCACTAGCTCCCCCAACCCTACTTCGGTTGAAGCAAAACCAAGGGCCACCATGGTAGCGACCACTACCTATGTCACCCAAGACAAAGGGTCGATACACCAAAGGACAAGCCAAACCCTAGTGATGAAAACCAAGGATAAGGCACCTAGGTCAATACAAACACAAATAAGAATGGTTCTTTAGTTTAAACACTCAAGGATCAACCACATGGTCGACACCACCACCAACTCAACCATCCATGCAAACCATGCAAACCCTAGAATCAACACAGATAATGCCACCTCACCAACCAAGGTCCAAGAAGGTTCCCCTAAGTATCATTCTATCTCTCATCATACCAAAACATAGGAGGCACATCCAACATGTGACAAATTCTAAGATACACCCTCAACATGGGTAAATTCCAACTTGGTCCACAACAAGCACACATATAGCATAACTAGCTCAAACAACATGTAAACATGACCAAACTGAAAACATAACCATGTCACATGATTAGATTAAGTTCTAAGCATCTTATTAAGCAAAAAGCAAGCAAGATCAAGAACTAAGCTAGGTCAGGAGTCTTAGAACTGCCACACTCCAAACCCCAAATATGTTCTCCCTCCTCTTGACTTTTCTCTCCAAAAATAGGTGGGTTGTCTATGGGGGATCATAAATAACTCAATGAGACCAAATAAGTCTTTTGTTTTCATGAGTTTGGATAACACACAATTTATGAAACCCTCCAAGAAATTAGGGTTACACAAGAGCCTCTCTGCTCTGCCTCCCATCCCTATATTAGGCATTGGGGTGTGTGAACACAACCCTTAGAGCATTGAAGCACCCCTCAATATGGAACTTTTGAACAATTCGTTGGCTATGGACCTTTCTTAGTAAACAACTAAATACCTCCGACAATCTTTATAGCTAATGAAAGATGAGTTTCTTTACCCCACAAGTTGGTACCTTCACATCAACACGGGGGCATGGGTGTCACCAATCCCCCCAGGACCTACACAAGGCTTCCCCAATGGTTGTATCATGGTGAATTCTAGTAAAACACCACTTTTCATCTTTGGATCCTTAGTAAATAACCTAATCTACAGCGACCATCTCCAACCACCCCGCTGCAAGCCAGTTATCTCGTCAATTAATGAAAGGAGTGCAAAGGCTAGTAGTAGACATGAGTGAGTTGTCGGATAAGGAAAGGAAAGTTTAACTTCCTAGTCATCCAAAGTAAGGCATGGGCACAATATCCTTAGTAGAATTACTAGGATACCCAAGTACATGTGACAATCCAACTCAATGTGCATGGGTACAATAGTAATTTCACCCTTATCCTAAAGTCAATCATTTCGAAGGTATTAGTAGACATGGTATTGTTTCCTTTGGTCTAATTATGTCTAATTTGCAAATATTCTAGTAAATCAATGTGAGATCTAGTGATGGCGATATTAGAAATCAAAATGATCATAAAAATATTTATAGTCCTAATAAAATAGTTTCACATACTAAATATGATCATAGTTCCAGAACTATAGCTAACCCATACTTATAGGGTGACGAATTCATACAAACCTTAGATTTTATCATTATAATGCTAACCACATTTAATAGGCTTGAATTGTTATATATTTTGATATTGTTGAATATAGTGAAATCCCAAGTTAATGATAATGATGATGCATGTTAAGGTTTACAAGTTACATCCATATACATTTTATAAGGATTTTGGTACCTAACCCTAATATTGACAATAAACCAAGGAAAACCAAACCGTAGACTCAATCTTGTTTGTAAACTATGACCAAATGGTGAAACTTTAGGTTTATACATACATGCAGATTATGTCAGTTAGTTATGTTAATTGGTTGGATGATTGGATTGGATAAAGTACTTGAAGTATGACTTCATGGTTTCTACATTAGTATGTGGCTATATATGAGTAATCACATTATGGACTATTTATGGTTTGTTGGATGATTTCTAAATTGCTAGTTCGATGAAGTAAATTGTTGCATGTTCATATACCTTTTGTTAAATTATATTTCCATTATGTGTATTACATGATGAAACTAGAATATTTTGAACCTTGGCTACACCTATCAAAGGGTAATACACAAAATTCCAATGATAGATAGTGATTACAGTTGAGGTGGAAGACAAATCATGGGTTATAATATGTAATGACAATTCGAATTCATATTTGCAAGTATATATATGATGCAATATATATTGTTATTATACATGCACACATTTTATTTGCACCAATAAAACATATACATATATACTTATTTTAGTATTTGTTTTCTGGTGTTTAGGTCAACCTACATCTATTAGTTGAAGACATGATATTCATGAAATACTGAAGATTCCAATAAATAAAACAGAATGCAAAAAGTTAACTTCAAGAAGGATTAGTTAGATACTTCTTCTCATATATATTATTTTCTTCTGGTAAATTGTGAAACTCCTTAGAGAAGCCTCATTATACATTTTGTATCAAATCTTTGGTTATTAAAGGAAAATGCTAATTATGATTACTGGTTAAATTTGATCTTGGAAATTTTGGTATTGTCTCTCAACCTAGAGATTAACTTTGATTGAGGGACACTCAAAAGTGGAGATCATTACATTTTTTATCAAAGAGTAAATCTATCAAACAATATTAAATAGTTGATAACTTCATATATTTTTAGAATATTAAGGAAATACTTGGGCATGTTATAAGGGTAACAGTTTATAGAAAGGATCACAACTTTGAGGGCTAATAATATTTTAATTTCATCATTAAGTTTGTATGTAGGGACTCCCTTTAGACACCATGATACATGCCTAGCCACAACATAGGCTTTTCTTGAAATAATATTTCCTAAGTTTTCTCATGTCTAATTTCATCACTTCTCATCTCCTTTCTTAGTAAACCCTAAAATGTACTTCCCTCCTCATCTCAAGTTACTATTTGAAGAAGTGGGATTAAGTCATCCTATGGTAGTTAAAATATAATTTTGATTAGAGAAATAGGTGTGAAAAGTGTGATAGTAGTTTATGTCCCTCAATTGATAATAAAACCTCATAATCACTTATGTATGGGTAGGAAAACCCCAATGTCCATAAAGGACTGGAGTGGAATAACCCAGTGGGTATAAAAAGCGTTAGTGGGTCACATGAATCATAAAATCCTAGCATGCATGGTGTAGTCCCTAAACCTAATGCTAAACCCTAATATTAGGTAATGGGAGTAATGTGGTGAGATAGTAACCCTACCAATTTAAATCCCCATGTTAGGAAACTATGAGGAAAAAGTATGAATGGGTTGGGTGAATCAATATCAGTACCACAATTTCGAAACTATAGTTTCTCATACCTACAAGTACATGGATTAATGCGTGCGTGACACCTGTGAGGGGTATTAAATGTATATATGAAACATAGGCTATTAGTGGTCACATAAGAGAAATAAATACCCTCATCTCACCTTTTAGGGATGGCGTCCCAACCTGGGGTGGGTCAATACAAGAACAGGAAGAGACTTATGAGGGAGGCATAACCCTACACTCATGGGGTCAGGTTCTTGTTAGAAATCCTAACCTCCTCTTAAAAGTCAAGGAGGCACCCACAGTTAGGATCTTCCCAAGAAGGGTGAGTTGACCATCCTCATTCTGAGGTTCAAAAACACCTTGGACACCCTTAAAGGATGTAATCTAAAAGAGATAGAACATAATTGTATTGTATTAGTTTAGGGAAAGAAAACCCTTAGTACTAGACAATCATAAGTTGTACTTAATAAATGAGAATTGTAATTCCAAGATTTATTGAATGTGTTACCGTAGTTTGGGGAAATTCTAAAATCAAAAGAAGATGTTAAAAAAATACAACTTAAATGTATGTCTTGGGAGTATATCAAAGACTTACAATTTTTCTTCCTAAGTCATGATACCTAGGGTCAAGATGACATTTGAAAACCCTTGCCTTATAAAAATGCTAGCATGAAAAATAATTATAGTATAAAGTTGTAATCCGTATACATGGAAGTGCATAAAATATCCCTATACAAGGATGGAGACCAAGTGAGGAACAAATTAGCACTTTTTAGGGAAGATTTTCAAGTGAGGGAAGAAATAAAACTATGTAGGGAAGAATCTCAAGTTGAACTCAAATTAGTCATATGTAGGGAAGAGCCTTACATTATACCTATGAAATGATGAGAAGAGCCGTATGTTATCCCTATGAATTGAAGAGTAGAGCCTTATATTAACTTAATAACAAGATGAGAAGAGCCATACCTTACCCCTGTTAAGGGAAGAGAAGAGACTTACATTATCCCTATGCAGGAAAGAGTTGATTCTTATGTTAGCCCTATGAAGGGAAATGTTGAGCCTCATATTATTCCTATGTAGGGAAGAACTCATAAAAACCCATTTTCTATGTGTATATTGCCCAAAGGTTCAAGTTAGAATAACCAAGGAAAAATGTATGACACGAATATACACAGAATGCAAGAAGTGATGTGATAATAGTGGAAATAAAGTCTTAAAGGAAATCATGAAAAAGTTCGTAGTTGAGAATAGAACTATCCCTTGAGTGCATGAAATCTAAGTAAATTCATGTAACTATTATATATTCATTGTTTGAAGTCATTGTTGAGAATGATTCAACCAAAAGTAGAATTAAATGATATTGTGTTGAAGCACCATCTATAGATACACCAAATGTATATTAATAAGATGAAATTTTTGTTTTGACTACAACCAAATGTTTATTTCATCTTATTCTGAATTTGAGAGATTGGGTAGCCACTTTTGATGACCTGTGAAAATTAAATAACCTAATTTGAAATTTGTTACATGAGCTTCGGTTTGAGGTGTTACTTACAAACATACATGAATATAGTTGAATAATCCTTAGTAGGTATGAGACGTAAGTGAAATATGTAATCACTAAGTTAAATTGAAAGAGATAAGAAATGAGGATCGTATAGATACACTTGGATTTAATTTGGGTTCCAACCTCAGTTATATGAGAAATTTTCATATCACTAAAAGTTATTGAAGATAATCTAGATAAAACCTATCCAAGAAAGGTTGCCAGACCTAATGTTTGAGTGTTTATGAGTTTCACTCACCCTCACCTAATTAAGTTTGAATTTTGGGCAGAAAATTAGTTTTAAAGGTGGGGTGAATTTGAAATCCTCAAATTTGGTAAAATCAATTCATTGATTAGGGATTCAAATTAATACAATCAAAGTAATATTTTTTTGGTTGGAAAAATGCCATATTGCTTTTTTTGTATTTTTGTTAAAAGGTTATGCACAATGCGTATAGGTTAAGTATTGAAGTACATAACCACTAACTATACAAGGAGAGTATGAAAGAATACAAAGAATAGTGTAATGCCCTCCATCAACAAGCAAGTCACCTATAGAAATCTTACATCCCAAAGCATAAAAGGCAGGCAGACAAAGAACAATCAAAGCAATATTATAATAATGAGATGAATAGTATGGCTTTGAGTAAACTTGTATCATGAATGTAAGTCATAGAATAAATTATTATTGATCAAATGTACATACGAAGCTTTAATTGATAAGAAATGCCCTATTTTTACAACTAAAGAGATAATTGAGCTTGTAGACCTTTTAGAACTGCTAATCATGATATACCTTCATATTCAATCCATGCCCAATTGGAATATTTAGATGAAAAATAGATTCTTTGGGATATATGATAATTCAAAGTGGAATATTGGCATAATTAAGAGTCAAATAACATTATGAGTTGTTTTGTCAACTCATTATGAGATAATTGAAAAAAAATACTAGAAGATTCTAAAGTGATTAATGAAATGTATAACTATATATGCACTTATATAGTCCTTACTTGCATTAAAAGTATTTAGATATCAAATAATGACAGTGTGACATAATACCTGCAGTACAAAAAGATAATGGTTTCAAAGTTTTGAGATTGTTATAAGATTATTTGTGACCTAGGTGGATTAATTAAGTAGATACTCAAATTGGAAAGAAAGTGATAATTATCTATAGTAATTTGATCCCAATATTTTCTCTATCTAAGTTTATGCTAATTAGAAGATAATATCCAAATTTGGGGTATTTTGATAATCCAACTAACATATATGGTTTTTAACAAAATTGTTTCATTTTTGTAACGTGGGGGAAGACAATGTCAATGATGTATTATGTGTCATGCCCAAGGAAAATATAAGTATGAAATTGGTGGGTATTAATCGGATACATGCTTTAATAACCAAGCATGATCTAAGGATCTAATTGTATCTAAGTTCTATTATACCTCGCTAACAGAAACCACCGTGAGCAGGACTCCTAAACACTGACCCCCAACTCTATTCTCTCTCTCCTCTTGAATTTTCTCCTAAAAATAGGTCGTTTATGTGTAGGAGATACAAACAAACTCAATGAACCTCGATTGGGACGTTGTTGTCATGAAATAGGGTAATATCCTATTTCCTAAAACCTCCAAGAAGTTAGGGTTATGTGGCCTCTCTTCTCTACCTCCCATGCCTATATAACTCGTCAAGGAGTTGAACACAACCTTCAGATCATGGATAAGACTCAATTTCTCAAGGTTACAATCATAGGGCCCAAATTGACACTGTCATCATCTTGGGAAAAGATGATATGAATCAAGCGAGTTGAGAAACATCTAGAAAATTCATTGGTCAATAGCTCCTTGGTATACCATGAAAATGTTCTCACAATTTTTTTGGATCAATAAATACAAGTTCTTTTCCCCTACGAGTAAGTTCCTTTGGTGGGAGTTGTTTGTCAAAAAAGCACATCCATGCCACCAAAGGGGTTGTGGGTGACACAACCTTCCCCCGGGACCAACATGAGTCTTCAACGATTGTTTTATCATGGTGAATTGAGGTAAAAACACGAATTTCATATCTTATTCATTACTAATCAACTAAGCCCTATTGACCATCTCTAACCACCATGTTGCAAGCCAGTTACCTAGTTGAATCTAGAAAGGATTGCATAGGCCATCGATAGCCTTGGGTGGGGTTTCTCAACAAGGAAAGCCAAGTTCAACTTCCCAGTTGACCATCATGGCATATTGGCAAAGCAAGCCATGGGGTGAATGGGGGACAATCCCCTAGGTGTTACATGTAACAAACCAATTCACAAAGCATGGGTACAATGGTAATTTATCCCTTATCCTAAAGCCAGCCCCACTAGTGTTATAAGCCGACGTTTGCCTCATCCCATTAGATGGAGCTTTGGCTCAGGAAAGAATTGGATAATCAACTATTTGTTAAAATGGCATGTTTGCATTGGTATGATCATGTTTAATTTGCAAATATTCTAGAAAATCAATGACAGATCCAATGATAGTAATATTATATATCAAATTGATCAGATAGGTATATATAATAAAAAATTAGTTCCATGGCCTAAATTTTATCGTGGTTCTAAAAGTATAGTTAATGCATGGTGATAAGGTGATTATTTCATACAAAACTTAGTCTTGAAAATTATAATGTTGCGCACATTTAATGCTAAACTTTTGATATAGTCTGATATTGTTGAATAGAGTGAGACCCTAGTTAAGGATATTGTTGATGATGCATATTAGGGTTTATAAGTCACTATATCGGCACACATGAGCATTAGGGTTTTTAGACCTAACCCCATTGTCGGCCGTAAACTAAGGAAATCCAAACCCTAGACTCTATCTTGCTTGTATACTATAAACATATTGTGACACTTTAGGGTTATACATACATGTATATAATTTTGATTTATTTTGTCAATATATTGGATGATTCAATTCAAAAAAGTTCTTGAAGTATGGTTGCATGGTTCTACATGAGGTATGTGGTTATTTATGAGTACCCACATTATCGACTGCTCATGGTTTTTAGGATAATTTCTAAAGTATTGAATTAATGAAAAAAATATCTACGTGTTTATTTACCTTATTTTCAACTATAATACCAATATGAGTGTCACATAATGAAACTAGAATATTTTAAAGAATGGATTACACTTATAAAGGGGACACATAATTCCAATGATGGATGATGAATATATCTGAGATGGTCGACTATGCATGGGATATGCATTGAAAATGCTAGTTCATATTCATAATTATTTATTTGATGCAAATTACATTTGAACAGATTTTGGTTCCACCACGTCCAAAATATAGTGATATACTAATCCACACATATTTTGCCAGCTTTTTAGGCTGATTTGCATCTATAATTTTAAGACATGAAGATTTAGGAAATATTGAAGATTCAGATAAATATGTTGGAATGCACAAATTTAATGTCAAAGAGGATTAGTTTGATAGTTCTTCTCATGTACGTTAATTTCTTCTATAAAATTATTTAACTCCTTCTAGGATCCTCATTATACATCTCATATAAAATCTTAGTTTAATTAATAATTATTATTAATTGTTATTTATTATTTGTTATATCTGATCCTAGAAAATTAGGTATCGCCTCTCAGGTTTAATCTCCACCTTTGTTGGGGGGCACTCAAAAGTGGGGTTCACTACAATAAGCTCGTTTTGGAAATTTTTGGGTGTGTCAAATAAACTCGGTCTTCAGAACTCATATCAAACCAACTCTAAACTATTCCTCTGGTATTGTAATTGGATATCGAACCTGCAACCTAGGATTAAAAACTAATTAAGGTTAGTATTTGAATCAACAAACAAGTACATTTGTTCTATCTTACACCAAAAAACCACCCTTTACTAGTTGATTGTAATACTATCACACTTTCCAATATTCATAATGGAGATAGTCTAATATTGTCTACATCTCCCTCATGCCCTACCAACCATCTTTCATCTCTATTTCATTTAATCCACATTCTTCCTTCCTTTCACATTTAGTGAAATAGAAAACTAGTTTCAAGCTAATTTAATTATCTACAATGATATAAAGTTCTTCTTTGAATTAATATTTTGTTTTTTATTTATTTGTATTTTTTGTACATTTTTACGAGCTTGTTTGGATATACTTAGGGGTTGGAAAATGATGTGTGGATTAATTTAAAATTTTAGGTAAAAAACCCCCAAGATTGATAGACACAAGGATACATCTGTAAGTTTAAAGTTGTGATGTGTCTGGCTAGATATTACTTGTAAATTGTAGTTACACATACTATAAATTAAAATTAGTTTCAAGATGAGTCATGTGCTCAATGCAAATTTGGGTGAATTGTGTTGTGTAATGGAAAGTGATGTGGATTTTATTGCACTATCAAATTTATCTAGTGAGAAGTCGTAAGATTTTTACCCAAATGAATTTGCAATAATAAGAGCCACAAGAAGGCAGGGTCTTATCAAAGTCTACCTTTCCAATTAAACCCAAACAACAACATGAAATTGGTAAGTTTTTTTCCAACAGAATTAGGATTAATATTTAAAACCAACATTTGAGTTGATTCAGTTAATTAATGGAACAAAGAGTAGATCAATAATGGAAGACACTAGGGTGGAATAAGATTCTACCACCACCACTCACATATGAACATCCACTTCATATTCAAAATTTTATGAAAAGTGACTATAGTCAAAAATTATATTCTTTTTGCATGAAGAATTTTCATAGGTGAATGTCAACATAAGATCAATGACTCATTACCTACAAATCCCATATTTATTGTTCAAAGGACTTCGCATCAAAAGTACTCATATGGGAATCAACAATAGTTAATTGATATCAAATCTTAAACTTAGAAGTTCTCTCATCTTAAGATTATAATACTCATGTAAAGTGGATGATCAATCTCAAAAATACACATTAAATGATTAATAAAGAGTTAAAAATGATTCATACAGGCCATGGGACAATGAAATAAAATTGCAAAATATGGGTAGTGGGGCTACTTCCCGACCCCAATGAAAGGGCTACTTGCTCCTTATAGAGAGACTTTTTCAATCAGTAAAGATAATAGAAACAATATCAGACGACTGGAGGTAGGCAACAATAATTGGGTCAATTGTTTTATGGTCAATTGACCTACTTACTTGGATGTTGAAGGAGCTTGATCATTGTTCTTATGCAAGGAGGTCAATATCCTAGAAATCAATCATAGATAGGCCCATTACTTGTCTATGTGAAGAGGTTGACCAGTCTTGTAAGGGAGGCTAATCACTTTAGACAATGAAGCAATTAGATCGTGTGAGGAGCTATTGACTAGGGGTAATGGAGATCACAACTTGATCAACCTCACTTCTCATGTGAAGTAAGCAAATTTTCAATCACTCCATAAGTGATAAAATCTATAACTCCAGAAAAAACTAGAGAAGAAACAAATACCCTTTTGTATGACACAAGGCCCAAGAGCATTTTCTGGTGGTTGTATGATGAATATTTATGGGCCTCCAAACTTATGGGGAAGAGGTGGGACCCATTCCACTAGGACAATGAATGATGTAGATACTAATAGAGTTACTACAGATAGAAATCCAATGAGTTACTTTATGCAAACATTGATTATGGATGTAGGTTGGTTGTCGATCAAATGACATCATTTAGATGTCGATGATGGATGTTGGTCGATTAGGGTTCTTTGAGTTTGGGGTCGATTGGTTACTTATTCATGAGCATGAACTGATCATGTTAGGGTATACCTATCGAACTCAAGGTTCATAGATGTCACTTGTGTGCTAAAAATGCGCCTGTTGATTGGCTTCAGTGAACTGCTTTCTCAACATTCAATGTTGAGCTTTGATAATTGACCTAGACATTGATTTCTAAGGGATCCACTAGTCAAGATAAAGATTGGCTAGTATAGCTCGAGAGGTGAAGCTCGATTGGTAGAAGTTGTACATGATGTTCTATCACCAGAGCTTGATTCGTGATCTTTATTGTTGAATTATTGATCAAGGTGGTTGATCAATGGAGATTGATCATTAGGTCGATCTGGGAGGAAAGATCACTTGGTGCCAACTGCATGGTGTTCGATTATCGATGCTCAAATTATAATGGTGAATTATTGTCTATTCGAGTGCCTTGGTTGCCAAGCATTTAAGAAGTATTGATTTGGTCATTTGTTGAATGATCGATAGAAGGGATCGACAAATGGAGTATGATTATGAAGATTGGTTGAGGTGGTCGATTAGGGGTTGTGATTAATGAAGATCGATCAAATAGACCTAGACAAGAAAATGTCTATTAGTAGAGGCTGGATCAATGTACATCAATCATGGGATATCGATGCAACATGGCGCCCTATGCCACACTAGAATGGAGAGATAAAACTCCAAACCTACAAAGGAAGTCGATAGAAGTATCAAAATGTTAACTAGTTAGGATAAAGTATAAATAATAAATAAATGGAACTATTTTTAAGGTAAAAAAGATTGTAAATGCAAAAATGGTCTAAAAATAGTAAGAAAAGTATGACCAATATTCATTCAACAAGCCATTTCAATCTTTAATTTTGGTCATCCTCGAGTAACATAAAATCTGATATACTCACCCAAAAAATATTTTCAACCCATGTGGTTACCTTGTCCTCTCCTCATGTTATTTCCCTTAGCAACTAATATAGCAAAGTTTTCCGACTTCTTGAGGTTGCATAAAACACATTTCTTTATATTTGTTCCAAAATTTGTATCCTAAAACATTTTTCTCATCACTATCCCCAACATAAAGCATGTCTAACAGTTCCATGAGGGTTCAGTTAAAGAGACTCACATAACAAGTATGCACACGATTTAAAACTATGATTTTTAAGAGAGTGGTAATATTTGAGGCTTTTTGTGCCCTTAGGTAGAAAAGGAAATGAATGGTGGTTTGTAAGGAAGGAAGGTTTAAATCTCTCCTCAATTTGACTCATGATTGTATTTTTGTGAGAATACATTCACCACATCATTTTTCTTGTGCATATTATCTTATTTTCTTTCTTTTTTTATGGTACACCCCTATTCCATAGCAAGGGGTAGTGAAGAAGTGATAGAGAGAAGAAGATGTGCCACCCTAAACTTAGAGTTTTGCCACACTTTTATGGTTTTTTATTTCATTTTTGGTGTATGGAAAGTAAGTAGATGGAAGAAGTACAAAAGAGGATTTTGATCAAAATGCAACTTACTTCACAATCCAATGCACTGGGTTGTCTCTTATCACACTATCCTCAAATAACGATATGATGGGGGACTGAGTGAAAATTTTATGAAATTGCTCCACTACTCGGTAGGAGAGTAACATGTTTGATCGATCGCATTTATCACTTACTTGCCATATTTACCAAGAAACATGATGATCATGTTGATAGACAACATAGGGTAATTTATAGCCACTTTTTAGTCTAAAAAACCATTCCTTTAGAGATGTTTCTTCATATAAGTGGGGTTGAATGATTCAAAAATGCATGAATGCAAATACAAAATTTGAATCTGGTATGGCTAGATACTTTTTTAAACTATTCTCAAATATAAACTTTTTAAAAACAATTCACTAAATTCCAATGTTGGAATCTAAAGTCAAAAATAGGTTGGTGTGCGTAAGAAGTGGAATATGTACCACCCACCCGCCATCCTGAACATACACTAAATATAAAATGGACGAGGAAAGTCATGATCATTGAACCACAAGATGTGTCTGTGTTCCTATCAGTAAGGTATCTTCCATCTTAGATCTAAAAATAAATTGTCAAAGTAAAACATTGCATCATGCAGTGCAGTACCTAAAAGAAGAAAAAAATATGTAATCTAAAATTGAAAACACAAAGGTAATGAGTGGGTTGCCTCTTTACAAGTGTCTATCTTTTATTTTGTTGGCTCGATGTATGAATGCATTTATTTGGTTTATAAGTGCATAAAGAATGAGAGATAGTATACATTGATGTATGTCATTGTAAATATCTCTTCATATGTTGGTGATTCACTCAAACTCACTAAACTTCTCATTCCATATAATGAAAACCACCATGTGGGTAGATATTTTTGATGTATGACCGAGACCAACACAATAAAAGTTTACTTGGGAAAAGTTTCACTTGATAGATAAAAATAAAAACCTGGTCTTTGACCAATATGTCCTTCCTCTTCAGATGTCTATCATACCATAATTTATTATCTCTTTCTAAATTTATGCAATTTTATATCCAGTCAATCTGAGTTCCTCAAGGTCATGTACTTGTAGATATCCATTCTTACATTCTTCTTTAAAATCAAATTCAAATACTTAATGGATTGCTATGCATTATATTCTAGTTTGATAGGGAGGTCAAACAAATTTGCATAAATCAATCTGAAGGTTAGTGCCTAGTGGTGTCATAAATGATTTCCTATAGACCTAAAGAGTATTACTAATCTTGTAGTCCTTCATAGAAATTGATGGTTTCACTAGAATATTCTTGAGTTTTTTATTAGATACCTCAACTTTCCCGCTTGATGTGATACAAACATGACACTTTATGATGTGCATCATTTTCCTTAATAGAGCTTCGAAACTACATTCTAGAAAATGAGAACCTTCATTAGAGATGCTTGTGCAAGGAACTACAAATTGGGAATTATAATATTCTTGAACAAGTTGATAATAGGATCTTAATAAAGAGTTATCGTGGATACAAGTTATATACATTTAGAGATGTAGTCGACTGGATACAAAGATGTAAGAGTAAAAGTACAAAGAGGGAAACAAGCCCATGTATTCTACACCCCATACATCAAAAAATTTCCACTTCTTGTCATAGTTTTATGGGCAATTTGTTTTTATTCATAATATTCTTGGTCCTTTGACATTTAGCACATGTAAACACAAATAATAGGCATCTTGGAATCATTGGACAAAAACATCCTTAGTGTAGGATCTTCACAGTTGTCTTTTTAGAACTCATATGGCCTCTAATAGGACCTGGGTGGCATTGCTCTAGAATTATAGGGGTTTCCTCCTTGGGAATACAACATTGGTAAAGACCCCAACACATAGTTTGAAAATATATGTCTCATCCCAAATATCATGTTTGGAATCATGCACGAATTTCTTCTTTGTATTATCGATACACTGAGGCTGAAGAACACCTACAACAAGATAGTTATAAATCAAAATACAAAGGGAAGGCGACTGAAATTTTCATGAGTTAATTGTCTAGAAGAAAGTCTCTTATGGGAACAATATCGTATAATAGATGTGAAGGTGACTCAAGTGATTGCAAACTACATTATCAATTTTATTATTTTATTGTATCTCAAGATCAAACTCTTATGAATGAAGAATTCACTGAAATAGTCTAGCTTTTGCATCTTCATCAAGAAATAGCAGACTACATCATGATATGTATAAACTATAAATTTTGAAGACACATGATACAATTCGAATTATGAAAAGAATACACAACTACTATGAATTTATTCTCATTGGTCTCATATTTTCTTTAGGCTTCATCAAGAATTTTGGAGGCATACTAGATAATATGATGTTTATTATTAATACAATGACCGAAAACGACTCCTACAACATAACCTATGATGTCACACATAATCTACAAAAGTTAAGACTAGTTTGTCTTCAAATTATATGAGTTTATCTGAGAGTTGATTTTAGATTTCAAAGTATTAATGCATTCTTAAGTGGAAATCAACATATTTGAAAATTTGAATTATCATCATATTAACTATATTAGAAATGTCCTTGATGAATAATCTATATAACACTGCATGACCTGTAAAGGCTTTTGATTATTTCACTATTCTAGGAGGAGTGAGATTGGAGATTACTTCAACTTTTTCCTTATCTACCTTGTTTCCTCTTTTGTTGACTATGTCACCTAATACGATACCTTCTTTCACATAAACTAACACTTTTCCCAATTGAGAAGTAGATGTGACTGCTCAAAACATTGAAACACCATAGTGAGATGAAGTAGGCATGACTCAAATGAATCTACATAACCAACAACTCATCCATGAAGACATCCAAAACAACTTTTTGTTAGTTTAGAGAAGATGGTTGTCATACATCATTTAAAGGTGTAGGACATTGCAAATCCCAAAAGGCATTCATTTGAATGCAAAAATCCCTAGGGGACAAATAAAGGTAGTCCTCTACTGGGCATATTGGTGAATTGGGATTTGATAAATTCCAAATTAACCATCAACATAGATGAAGATTTTTGATGAGCTAAGTGCTCCAGACCTGGTCTAGGAAGTGTAGTGGGAAAGCATTATTTAACTTTTGGAATTCGATACTCATCCTCCACCCTATGAAAGTGTATGGTGATGAGATAATTCTTTTCATTGTGCACCATGATGGTTCCTCCTTTTTCTGAACAACCTCGATAGGGATCACCAATGGTGAGTCAAAATGGGATAAATAATACCACACGTTAGTAACTTTATGATTTCTACATGAACCACTTCCTTTTTGTTCATGTTCAATCAGTAATGGTGTTCTATAGACACTTTGAAATCTTCCACCAAAAGGATTTTGTGCATGCATAATTCTTTAGTCACCCCATGTGAGATCAATGATCTCATAACCTGTGGTTGTTTTCCTTTTCTACAATTCAGATAACATCTTGTCTTCTTTCTCAAATGTAAGATCAACATTGCAATCAAGGAACAAACCTTGAGACATCCATGAAGACTTAATTCAACTCTTCTGATAGGGGTTTAATTTTAGGGGCTTTGGGTGCTACATCTGGTTCCTTAATGATAGATATAGATATCAAGACTTCAAATTTGACTTCTCGGCCTTCCTCATATGTATCAAGGTGGTGTTTGCAGTCCAACTTCTCATTAATAAACTCTCCAGCCTTAGGATCAATACAAAAAATATCTAGAGGGTCATCTAAAACTAGATCTTGTTGTTTGAATAGTGAAATCCTTTCTACACAGTCTAATAGAAAAACATCCACATGCATGCTTTTCCCATTCATGCTGTCAAAAACCCAAAATTCAAGGGTTTCTTCCACTAATCTCAAAAGTAGGGTTTTTGTCAAGGCATCAATCAATAATCTTAATGTGTCTTGGAACACTCAACCAAAAATAAAAGGCTATGTGAGATCCTTCTTTTTGTCCATCACAACTAAGTCGGATGGGACATTGAGTCATTCCCCACCTTGATTGAACATCTTCAATGATCTTTATCGAATGATACTTGAAGAGTCTGCATCGTATATCGTCATGCTAGTTGGTAGTAGTTTTTTGAATCCTAGATTTTTGTAATAGCTATGGAGCATAATCAATATACTACCCCCAAGATTGGCTAATCCCTTCTTACATGTAAAGTACCCAATGTAGCATGTTATCCAAAGAGATGTTGGATCCTAATGCTTCTTTGGTATTTTATTCAAAAAAAAGTAGATGTTTCTCTCTACAACTTGATTGTCTAATATTCCTCAGTTGTGTATTTGCTTATGCGTAGCATTTCCAAGTCTTCTAACTATGAAGGTATTTTTTCCAAGGACTCTGACAAATTGATGTTTACATGGAGGTTTTTCATTTCCTCTTTGAATCGAAACAAGTGTCAATCCATGTCCATTTTGAGTGGGATTGTTAAGAAGGATGTGGTCTATAGTCTGTAATAATTGGCTCAACTCTCCTTTATGATTATTGGATTTTTTAAATCAATATTTTTGTTGATGTCAGTGGATATTGGCTCTTGCAATTTCATATTTTACGTGACAAATTCTTGTGCAACTGATAATGCTTAGTATTGAACAATCACACAATCATCCTTGGATATGTCAATCACTCTATTCATTGCAGGTGCATCTAAAATGATTTTCCCTAAATGTGTAGCAATCACCTCCAATTATTTTGGGTGTTTAGGGTTATTTTCATGTTGACCTTGTAAAATATTATATAGGAGGGTGAAAATTAGCCAATAGTCGACCCAATTGAGATTTGACTACTTTGTAGTGAACTTTTTTATTTGCAATCAATATCTATTGTGACTATAATATCTTCTCAATGGCCTGATTTTTTCTTGTTTAGATGAAGGAGAATTTACATTTGCCTCTTTAGATGTTGTTTTTATGGGACCTGGTTGGGGTTTTGAAACTAGCCCCCCTGATTGTAGACTATGTTTTAGAAGTTATGTTTAATATTCCCTTGATCCTTGAAAATTTGTTGATAATTATTCTAAAAACAAGGAGGACTCAGAACTTGATTCCAATTCTATGGAAGTTGTTCATAATTTGTTCACCTGTAGGATTTCCATATTGTAAACTCAGATGGTTTTTTTTATTATTAGTTCAAATTTGCTTTTAATAAATGAGTTACATTTAGATTGAAGGGAAATGGCCAAAAAGTTGCACTGCCAACCCTTTTCTGAATAGCAAAACCAATCCTACAAAACACCACTTGCTTCAACTTGGGGTCATGATATTACTTTTCATAACATTTTGAAACCTTTTCAGATATTCCACAAACTCTAGTGCTAAGAAACCAAAAGTTTCAATTGATAGGTACCTCTTGACCTGAGATGCTATGATTGGATTTACGATGCTCTTACTGGTTCTCTAACCAAAAGAGTCTACATTTATCCATCATATGGAAACTAGAAATGAATTTCTCATGATTGATGCTAATTAGATTATTTGAGTTATCTATAACTTTTAGGTATCGTTTTATCTTATGCATATCAAATACCACAAGATAAGCAAGGCATTGCCACAAAGATCATATGTTTAAGATCGAAACATCAACTTTATTAATTGCCATCATTGTCATACAATATGCAATAATAAAGTGTTTCTATCTATTGGCAATATATGAAATAGCAGTTCTCAACTCTATTTTGTGCCCTTTTAGGCTGAAATAAACTGAAAGATACTACTATCTATGGAAGCAACACTTGCTCCAATGATGGGTATTTCTTTCTTGGTCCATTCACAAAGGCCATCACTTCTTTGCGGATATTGCATATCATATATGACATATCCATATCTTGGTATCATATACCTTGGATAAAGAAGCGGTTCATTTCATGATACCTTAGGTGGAGATCTCCATCCCCTCCTTCATCTTCTTTTGTTCTTCCAGATATAGAGGGAAATTCCCTCATACACCCTTTCCCCAAGTGCCTTGAGGCAGAAGACGGCTTGGGCTGCTGGCTAGTATCAGAACACTTCTTTGCTTTGTCCTTGCCCTTGCCTTTAAGACTTACCTTTTCTTTGATCACATCAAAGACTATGGTTTGTATTTCTTTATCTTTGCCTCTACTATCCTCAACATGTCCAACAACTCTGTCAACGCTTGTCAAAGTTGTTCATGTTGTAGCTTATTATGAATTGTATAATTCTCACAACATTTGCAGTATCATACCAATAGCCAACTCTTGGCTCAGAGGGAATCCTTCTTAATCAGGTTTTCCACATACCCAATCACATTGAGTGTGTGAATACCTTACTGGATCTCCTTCTGTCATGACATACTAGGACAATATCTTGGAGACATCATATGTCTCATGTTGTCTCTGCAACTCATAGTTCAGAGAACACAACATCAAGCACTCCGCATCAATGTCATCCTCAATATGCTTCCATAAGTATACTTTCAGCCATTGATGTGGTGGGATCGAGTTCATCTGGTTCTGGTACAACTAGGACTTAGAGCTTTCTCTCTTTGATTGAGAACACTTCTCATCATCATCCTAACCAGTCGTGGAATTATTCCCATTTAATTTGTTGGTCTCAAAGACCCATCACAAATAAAGTGATTTGTTGATTAACCATTTATTTTAACAAAAGGAAATATATGCAATTTTAGTCCAAAAACTCATTTTTGACTTGTTTGATTGATTTGAAAAGTTGACGATAAAATTAGGCCTTTAATTAATTATCGCTCCCACTATTTTAGTTCAAATTGATAGCCCTCACCATCAATTTGGAAGATTGCAGCGTACAACCTTCTAGTGGACAAGATCCTGGAATCCTCTAAGTCATGAGTCAGCTTTGGCTGATCGCCCACAACTTAGATCTCTCAGGTAGGCAACTCTTGCCAATTGCATCATATGCAACTCTTGTTGAATGAACATGAACAACACCTTGCCATGAACATTCCTTGCCTCTGGGCTTAGACGCTCTAAGAATCACCAGTTAAGTCTAACCCAAAAGCCGACACGGTAAACATGCACCCTTCTTTGGCAGAACCTACATGTCTACCCTTCACACTTCCACAAGATAGACGGCGCACCACGCTTTGGCGTAACCTACGCTTGGTCTATCGAGCTTTTCATGTGTGCCTCTAATGGAAGGCATGTAAGACTTTATATTTTAATGAGGGATTTGGTTTTTATATACATATACATATCCAATCACCACAATACATAGTATGTATCATATACATGCTATATCCCACAGAAAACATGCACAAACGATAAAAAGCGATGATTATGGCCATCCTAATGTGATTCCTCAAGCCAAGAGGAATCACGGTCATCTAGGTCTACATCACATGCAACCTGTACAAGATGAACTCTGTGCCTTGCCATCCGAGTTGATCAACTCATCACATGAATGATCTGTACTCTCCAGTCGGTCGTCTGGGTGCCACCAGCCGATCGGTTGGCTCCTCCAACCGATCGGTTCGCCTGGTCGTCGTGCATCTCGTCATATCTGCCACCCGCTCGTCTCGCTCCACGAACCGGTCATCAACCGATCGGTTCACTCCTTAAACCGACCGTCTGGAACGTCAACCGATCGGTTCACTCCTTGAACCGATCGTTTCAGCTGTCGTCTTGCTGTCCGCCGGTCTTTGACATAACAGGAAATAAAAATCTATCATATTATTACATTGCTTTAAAAAGGAAAACCCCGAGTTACATTCGGGGGGAGCAAAGGTAGGAAAGAATCTCGAATTATTTCGAGTTACATCAGGAATAAGAGAGGGAAGATCGGTGCGCAGACCGAGATGCAAGCAACCACACACAACCACACACAGATAGGGGTTTATAGGCCATAATCACGCTACACACATCCACCACAAAACTCATTTAAGGGCGACGCGTATCGAGTGCATTAATAATACATATCATATATGTAATTAGGGATTTGTGTATTTAAGATTGGACATGCATAAAGCTGATATTATTCGCATCGCATGCAATAAATAAAGGCGACAAACCAAAATCGATCATATCGATATTCCTAAAATATAGAGCAGTTGACGTGGCTCTGATACCACTGTTGGGTTTTAGGGGAGACAGAGAAGGCAGCGGAAACAAAAAATTTCTCCCCCAACCCATACCGAGGAAACGCATCAACGTCTATATAATAGGAAAGGATGGTTTGTGGAATCATACCTTTTCCCGAGGCTTGCTCGGCGACAATAGCTCACGCAATGCGCAATCTTCAACTCTGGTCTTGGACGGTGTCTGTGCAGCTCCTGGTCGCACCGGGACTGACGACTCCTCCTCCTACCGGACTGTCGGATGACAGTTGTCCTCCTAAGCAGCAGTGTCCTCCTGCCTTTGTAGTAGTCCACACGGACCACCTGGAACTCCACTTTCCTTGTCCCACAAGGAAGTGGAAGGAGTTGCTCCCTCCTGTTGACATACTAGTCGCCAACACACTCTGCTACTACCAGTTGCAACTGCAGTTGTCCTTCCCTTGCTGCACCTCCCTTTTGCGGGAAGCACTTTCTCGGGATCTCTCACGGTTACCAAAACCAGAGAGAACGACAACTTCGCAAAGCAACCGGCTTGCATTGAGTTGCCCTATGAGAAGCCCCCAATACCCCTATATATATAGAAGAATCATGGGACAGGGTTCTCCATCCCGGGCAATGCGGGACTAAAGCAGGAGTAGAAGGGTTCGAGAATTTTCCACAAAAAGCAACCGGTTCGCAACTTGAAATGATCAGTTCACAACTGAACTGATCGGTTCGGCCATTGAGCCGATCGGTTGGACCTGAGCCGATCGTTTGGGGGCACTCCAACCAATCGGTTGGTTCCCTGAACCGATCGGTTCATGGTCCTAATCCGGCTCAAAAAAGACTTTCCTTGTTTCGTTCTCAATTGGTATCGAATACCAATGTTATTCCCAATCGAATTGGGCAATTTGAAACCAAAGGAAAATTCTTGCCGACATGACTTTTCCCAACTGGTCGGTTGCACCAGTTGAGTCGATCAGCCTGGGCATGAGCCGATCGGCCTGGACACTCCAGCCGACCGGTTCAGCAACCTCAGCCGACCGGTTCATCACATGAACCGATCGGTTCGGAGCACTGGTTGGGCAAAATCAGTCAATTGTGATTTCAATCAATCTGATACTCCAATCAATGCGTCCAACACCTTGAACCATATGATATTGAGCTATCAACTGATTGAGTGTTTAATTGAACTACTAAACTCCTTTAGTAATCAATCTAAACGTTGCTTGTGGACAAAACTCCTCTTCCAGGTTAAATCCTATGTGTGTGACCCTGCAGGTCCATTTCACATTGGCAGTGAAAGTCCATAACACTTATGACTTCACAAGCAAAGAGCGGTGCCTAGTCACACATCAGTGCTACCCAAGTGAAAGTAGAAAGTTGGAGAACAACTTTCATCCTACAATCCTTGAATGGTGTTACAGTGAATGTATAATTTCTTTGTCACTGATATCCCGAATGAACTCAAGGCATGGAATAGTCATCCTGTCAACGTTCATTCACTTTCTTGATCTCAGAGTAGATTGAAGGAGATATGTATGACATCAATATCACATACTGATTCACACATGCGTGCGCACGCCTATCTCAATCCTACTCATCAAGTGGCCTTGGATATCAAACTCCCTTAGGAGGGACAAATCCCATATCTATCACTCACCCCTCAAAAGCCCCATGTGTCAAAGCCACCCAATCATCACCTTTATAACAACCCATGTTTTAGGACTGCGTTTGATGATGTCAAAGTGTGCCCAACGACATGTGTTGAGTGCAGTGATTTAAGGTCTAAGAATCACACTAACCACCATCACTGTGAGTACTGACTGTGACTACCATCTCATGGTTCCATGTGTCAAACTCACGGTGGGTCTGTCTGGTACCTTGTTCTCTAACAAGTACCTATGTGTTTGGTTTGATATCTCTATATCATGACTATTGAGATTCTGTCATCAACCAACACCACAATCTAGTCTTGTGTGTCATTGTTGTCTATCTACCTTCCACAATGACATCCGACTAGGGACATAACAAGAATGTACAAACTCTTAGCATCCGTATGATCTCATCGTTCAGGTCCTCAACCTGAAAGCATACGTCATTGAGTACTGTCATTATCTAGACATTCAATCTGTTCTATCACTATCTCATATGACTGAACCAGAAAGAATTGGAAGCTTGCCTTTGATGTTTATCAAATCAATCTTAATGTATCCCATCAATCATCCCATGATTGGCTCTCAGGGCATACATACCAACAAACTCAACTCTGAAAAGTGAAATCTATGTCAAAGGAAGACCAGTGGTGCTCAAGAAATGGGAACCTGGAGATGTGCAGAATAGAGCGGTTCTATCTGACATGCCAATTTGGGTGGAGTTATGGGACGGCAGGATACTTAGCAGAATAGGTTCTTATTTGGGTTGTCCGCTGAAAATGGATGAGGATACGTATAATATGAAACATCTGGACATCGCCAGAATTCAAATAATGGTGAGTAAGCATTCTAGATTTCTGAGGAACCTTTCGTTATGCAGTGAAGAAAGAAAAGAGCACAAAATCCAACTGGACTTTGAATGGATACCCTACAGATGTAAAACTTGTGGTTGTTTTGGCCATGAATGTGTTGTGAGGACGTCCAAGAAGAAATAGAGTTTTGTACTGAGAATTGTTACTGGGAAAGTGTCAGAAGAAAAGAAAAACAATGATGATATCCTATTCGACAATATTCCTACTGGTGTGGAAGATGTTGATTTATTAGTCATAGAGGAAATTGTCGATGAAGAGGAAATAAATATTGCTAAAGATAAATCTTGAGAAGAAGTACCAACCATTGAAGATTTGAACCTATCAATGGAAGTGAGTGAAGGATTTGAGAAAAATATTAAAGAGGGTGCCGGTGTAGCTGTCACTGAATTTGTTCCTTCAACCCCTAATGTTGTTGCTGTGTTGAATAATGACTCTCTAGGAAGCAAACGCAGTTCTCAAGATTCTAGTTCCATTGTTGTAATCCATGGCAACAAAGAACCTCCTAAATGTCAGGGCAAATTGAATGTTAGTATGTACCATAGAGTGGAAAAATCGCAATTTTCACCAATCCAAAATGACCTTCCCCTCTCATCTTTAAGTATTGAGGTTTTCACTCTGATCCAAGATGAAGATAAGGCTGAGGTTTTCAGCTCAAAAACTAAGGGTTTTAAATGACTTCTATCAGTATATCCTCTTAGAATGTGTGAGGAATAAGTAATAAAATCCTCAACGTCCAGGGGGAAGTTCACAGAGCAAACAATGATGTGTTTGTTCTTGTGGAGACGAGACTGAGAGAGAACAAAATTGTCAAGATGATGAATAGGTTCTTTAGAGATTATAGCTGGTCTTCTAATATTAAATTTCATGCTCATGGTAGGATTATTGTCTTATGGAAGGAAGAATCATGCACTGTTAATATTCTTGGTGAAAGTGATCAAACGATGCATTTGGAGATTTTCAAAGAAGATTCGATAGTGTTAGTCACTGTTGTTTATGGTCACAATGATGACTATGATAGAATGTCTTTATGGAAAGAGATGGAGAGCTTTGATCAGATAGTTTCTGAGCCTTGGGCTATCTTAGGGGATTTCAATGCGGTTAGAAGAAATGAAGAGAAGATTGGCATACAACCTCCATCAAGGAAGTCCATGGACGATTTCAACGACTTTATGCTTGATAATGGCCTCATTGAGTTGGATCTCAGCGGTCCTTTCTTCACGTGGGATAATCATCAAGATGATGATGATTTCATTACCACCAAGATTGATAAGATTTTGTACAACTCCAGATTTTTGAATAATTTTAAGAATTTTCATGGTGAATGTATTTCTAATACTATAAGTGATCATAGAAGGATTCTTCTTGTTATTGGGGATTCTAAGAACAAAAGAACACCTTTTAGATTTATAAATGGCTGGATGAAACACAAGGAGTTTGATGCCATTCTTAAAAAGGCTTGGAAACATAACTCGGAGGGTTTTGCTATGTTCAGAGTCTACAGAAAGATAGAAACTCTTAAAGGCAAGCTGAAAGCTTGGAATTGGAGAAACTTTGGCGATATCTCAATCAACTTAAACATTGCTAAACAAAAAGTTCTTGATGCTCAACGAGCTGCTGATATGAATCCTATGGATAAGGAGAAAAGGAAGTATGTTATCATACTGAGGAAGGAAGCTGAGCTTACTGAGGAATCTTTCTGGAGACAAAAATCGAGAATACAGTGGTTGAAAGAAGGAAATAAGAATTCTAGCTTCTTCTATTCCTCTATGAGAATGAGAAGAACCAGAAATAGTATCAACTGTTTAAATATTGATGGTGCTCTTTGAAGGGACGATAATACTATCAAGGATTTTATCAAAAACTTCTATGAGAATTTATTTTGTAACCAAGACAAATACAAGTCTTGGGAGGGATAGTTGAATGGCCCTAAAGTATCTAAACAACAAGCTGATAATTTGATTGCACCTATCTCAAGAAGCGAGGTGGACGACATTGTCAAAAATCTTAATGATGACAAATGTCCTGATCCTGACAGATTTAATGGGTATTTCTTTAAACATTCCTGGCTTATCATTGGTGATGATGTCTATATGGCGATTCAAGAATTTTTTTCGTAACAATACTTTGCTTAGAGAAGCCAATAAAACCTACATCACTTTGCTTCCCAAAGGTATTGATAACTCTAGCATTTCTAACTGGAGACCCATAGCTCTTTGTAATGTTTTTAATAAAATTATCTCGAAGGTGTTGGCTAACAGATTGCAGAGAGTTTTACCTTCTATTATTGACGTCAACCAATGTGCTTTCATCAAAGGCAGGAGCATCGAAGATGCTATTTTAACTTCCAATGAGATTATTAGTGACTTCAAAAAAAAATTAATAGCTGTTTGATGTGTATTCAGGCAGATATATCAAAGGCTTACGATTCTGTCAGTTGGAGATATCTTTTTTCGATTTTATTCAGAATGGGTTTTCCGATCAAGTGGATTAGATGGATTGAGATCATGTTCCAATCTACTTCCTACCAGGTTCTAGTGAATGGTGAAGCTACATCTTCAATTTTCCCTCGAATGGGGTGAGACAGGGGGACCCCATCACACCGTACTTGTTCGTTATTGTCATGCAGGGTTTTACTGAGATGATAAAGGAGAATTCTAAGGCAGACAATATTCATCCTATTAAGGCATCTAAGAACCTAGACTGTTCCAATCTGATTTTTGAAGATGTCTTAATGATTTTCTCCAAAGCTGATGATACTAGTGTTACCGGCATTGAAAACCTTCTTAAAAGTTTTTGTGATTCCTCTGGTCTCAAGATTAATCTTCAGAAAAATATGGTTTATTTGAGTAACAAGAAAGACATTGAGCTTTCAAACAGACTTGGCATGAAAGTAGGAAATCTTGACGACTCTAAATATCTCGGCTGACCTCTTTTTACTGGGAAGTTAAACAAAAATCACTGTTTGGATCTGGTGGATAAGGTTAAGAGGAAGTTGGACTGTTGGAAATCTAATATGCTTTATTTGTCTGGTAGACTCGAATTGGTTAAGTCCACTCTCTCCACTATGCACTTATATTGGATTTTCTCTTTCCCAATTCCCTGCTCAGTTCTGGATAAGATAGACGAAATTTGCAGAAATTTGTTATGGGGTCAATATGAAAAGAAACACAATCTCCATCTGGTGAAATGGGATATGGTTACGTTGCCTAAATATGAAGGTGGTTTAGGGCTTAAAAAAAGAAAGGAAGTTGCCAAAGGCTGTCTTATGTTAAATGTTTCGAATATAGCTAGCAAGCAAGATTCCATGTGGATAAAATGGATCAGTGAAAAATATTTCAAAAAAGAATCATACTGGAGCATTGAACCTTAAACCAATTTCTCTTGGATGTTCAATTCAGTCATTCATATAAGGGAACATTTGAGACCTTTGTTCTCGATTAGCATTGGATCTGGGGAAAATATTAAGACCTGGCTGGACCCTTGGGTCAAAGGGAAATTTCTCCTAGACTATGTGGATAGCAGTATGATTATCAGATCTGGAATCCCTCGTCAAAGCTTTCCAGTATCATTAAGAACAATCAGTGTTCTATTGCAAAGTCTAGGGTGTCCAAGGATATTCTCAATATTATTTCAAATATTCCCATGTCCAATTCTTCTACTGACTCCTTCTATCTTAATGGTTCAAGAAGAGTGAAGTTCAATCTTATCTGGGATCTGATTAGAAAGGAAGGCATTGAAGAAGACATCTATGACTGGATTTGGAAGTCTAAAGGGAGCATGAATAGCAAAATTCCTGTGCGGAAAGCTGCTCTCAACAAATTACCCACATCTGACTACGCTAGAAGAACGGGTATATTTGTTGTCTCTATTTGTTTTCTCTGCATGAATGATTATGAGGACACTCAGCATATTTGTTTTAGCTGTCAATTCACCAAAGATTTGTGGTCTAATGATCTTAATGATAATTATATTGATCATATTCCTTACAATTGGAGTGATGTTTTGAATCACAATTCAACCTCGGCCAGGACTATTATTCCTTTCATTCTTTATCAGGTTTGGCTGGAGAGGAATAGGAGAGTCAATGACAACAAGCTTATTTCCTCTAGCCAGATTTGGAAGTTGATTGTGAATGACTTTGAGATGATGAATTAACTCTATGAGGTTTCAATTGTTGGCGAATGGCGGAAGGTCCTCCTCCTTATTGTCCTTATTCTGTCCTAGGGGATAGCTAGAGTTGTGTTCTGCTGCCTTGCTAAAGATGAAGGTTTTGTTCTCTATCTTTTTTGATGTGGGTAACTAGGTTGTGGCTCTGTTGCTAGCTTGTTGGAGGCTTCAGTTCTGTTGGGTAACATCATGACTCTATGATATCTGTTGGTTGGTTGTGTTGTATGTTTCCTTTGTTGGCTTTTGGCCCTTTTGTAGTTTAAGACCCTTCTCGTTGGTCTATTTTGTTTAGAGTTGGTGGTTATGGAAGTCAGGATGGTAGTTGGTGGTGGAGCTCTTTTTCCAGTTCTGTCCTTGCACGAAAAGGTTATGGAGTTGAGCTATTGGCTACCAATGGTGTCTTGATGTTGGTGATGATCCAGTTGAATGTTCCTTGTTTAGTGTTCATTCTATGCCAGTTAAGTGATGGTTGGGTCCCCTTTAATGGGTGTCAATGCTCCCCTTTCATAGATGGTTTTGGTGCTGTGATGGCTGAGTTTTGGTTGCCTTCTGGCTGATCTGGCGATGTCTGACAAGGTTTTCTTGGTTGGTTCGCCGGCTTGCTCCCCTCTCATTGCTTCAGGCAGTGATGGTTGAGTGTTGTTTTTCCACGTGATGGTTGAAATCTCCTAGTTCTTGCATGGGTTTCATGCTCCTCTCTCATAGCTGGTTGACAGTTGTGATAGTTGAGGTCGAACCTATTGGAGGCAGGCTCTTTCCTAGAGTTGTTGATGGTGGTTTGTGGAGGAGATTCCAGGTGATGATCTTGCTCGCTAAAGAGTGGTCTCTCTTCACTGATGTTTGGTGTTGAAGCTCTCTGTGACTTGCTGTTGTTTTGCTCGAGCCTGATAGTATTTACTGGGTCCCTCTATTGAGAGAGCTATCTGAAGTTCTTTGTGTATTGCTGGTTTTCCCTTTTCTGTCTTTGTGCGAAAAGGCTATGGAGGTGAGTTGTTGGCGATCAGTGGTGCGCCTTTGGTTGGTGATGCTCCAATTAGATGTTCCCTATTGAGTGCTCATTTAGTGCTGGTCATGTGATGGTTGAGTCCCCTTTAATGGGTGTCAATGCTCCTCTCTCACTAATACTTTTGATAGTTGTTATTCTTTGGACCCAGTTATGTTTGTTGTAGGTAGCCTTGTTGATTGGTTCTCTTTCTGGTGGTTGGAGCTTTGTGGTTGGGCGTGCTCCCCTCTCACTGTTTCATGCAGTGATGGTCGAGTTTCTAATGCCTATATTCGTTTAGTGATGGTCGAGTGTTGCTATCTTCATGCGATGGTTGGAGTTCTTCAATTGTGAAGGTTGAGTGGGTACCTGCTGCTCAGATGGCTGATCAGGTGTTAGGATAAGGGTTTCTGACTTGGTTTAGTTTTGGAAGAAAGTCTTCTCTTGGAAGTTGGTGATGTCTGCATATTTGAGGAGGATCTGTGTGATACTTCTTGCTTGTCTCTCTTTGTTGATGTTTGGTGTTGAAGCTCTTTGAGTCTTGCTGGTGTTCCGTTTGAATCTGGTGGGTTTCTGGATCCTTCTGTTGAGCGAGCTATCTGAACTATGCTGATGGCCTCAGTGTTCTTTCCTTTTTAGGCTATTTTCTTTTCTTTTCTTTTTTGGAAATAGCGATTGTAAAGATATATCCCTCCTCCTATTCACCATCTTCAGTTTGAAGTTGGAAAGCATTGTACATAAACTAACAAAAATACAAAAAAAAAGCAACAAGAGTTTTGACCGACCAAAAAAAAATTGAATTGTATACATAAAAAGAATTTCATCGTTGAAAGAACATTTTTGAAAAAACTCATCATTTAGATATCAATAACAATCAATTTTGTATGTCTAATTACATATAAAAATATATATGTTATTTGATGAATAGGAAAAAAGAGTGAGGATCAAAACCAAATTGGACAATAATATAGAGACAGTAGTAACTTAGATAAGGTTTTGTGATAGACAACATGTTGTTTATGGCCCTAGAATGACATAGTGGTAGTTACAAATGTTGTATGTTTATATTAACTACAAGGTAAGTTTGTGTTCCATGCCTTAAATTTTGGGAATCAGTGTACCATGACAAGCATAAACCTTCAATTCACACTAATGTTTTGGTACCCCATACACTGCACTCCACCTCAACCCGACACATGCACAATGTTTGGAAAAGGAAATGATGGAGTGTAAGAAGGAGAGGATGCACTTATTTTAATTTCTATGGTTTAGCATAGGGAGGGGAAGGAATGCAGATCATTAAAATGTTAATGTAAATGGAATGTTTCTCTCTTTTCTTCTATAATTCTTTTTATTATATGGAAAAAAATCTGAGTCCAATTACATAAATGAAAATATAGCCTTTATTTATTTCTATAAACCCACATTTTTATGCTCCATTTCGGTATTGAGCCCTCACCCTATAGGTAACAAACATAAACACTTACCAATTGAACCAACTAAAAATTACTAGAGATAGTTATTTTATTCACAAGTGCTACTTTTCAAAAAAGTTCATAAACAATACATATATAACTAAATAAAAACCTCCAAATTATAGTTATATGTTACTCTACTTATCATACTTCAATTTAATCTTTTAATACTTATAATTTATTTTCTCTCAACTTTTCCATGTTTCCCACAAAATTTCTTTTTAATTTTTTGTAGTTGTCTACTAAATTTCAATCAGTTTCTATTTTATGTTTTTGCTATCCTCTAAAGTTAACTCTTTATCAATTTCCTTTAAATTTTCTCTCTAATACATCATATTTTCTGATAAATGATGTACAAATTTTTTAATATAAAACAAGCCTTTTCTATGTTTATATTAATTATAAACTATAGATTTCTCCCTCATTATTTATGATCCACATTATTTTCCCATATTAGTTCAAAATTCTCCTAAAAAGATGTCTCCTTTATCCAATTATTTTCACAATTTTTTGACGTTGATTCAGAATTGTTCAACTTAAAACCAACACAAACTTGAGACTTTACGTAGTATGGAACCGAACATCCAACTTGATGAATCTTTCTGCCTTGAAGAAAATAGCGTCTGCTAGATTTTGATGGGCACATCACCTTTTTCATTTTGAATAACAAGCAGGGCTTACGGCAGTTGAGTGTTCAGCAACTTCTGTGAGTTAGTTCTTGTGCAACTGATCATTGTTTTTTTTTATTCTGAGTAGGTGTAACATTTTTGTTTATTTTGTTTGATTTACTTTTTTTATGTCATGTCAAAGTAAGTGGATAATTATTCTATATAATGATATGTTTTAGGTGTGCATGCCCATCAGTTCAATCTGTAGGGGTATGTTTACCATACCAAAGCGTGTTTTTATTCACCTAATATTGTTGTGTGGCTGCATTTTAGTCATATTTATGTTCTATTCCACATGAATTGAAACAAAAGGCGTGTATTAGTCTAATTTCTATACACCTTTCAGGATTGAACCTCATTTTTTCTAATCGTTTTATTTTTAGAATTGGGAGCAATTTTGCTTCCAAATAGGAACTTAACGCAACGCAGACTACCAATGTCCCATCAATGAGACTGAGTTTATCCCAAGCATTCAACTACAATCCGTTTCTAAATTGGGCTTTATTATTTATTTATTGGTGTCCTAATGTGTGCTCCAATAATCTGTCAGTGCATATTTGAGTGCTAATAAATTAGTATTTTTGTGTCCTTACAGGTGCGTGATTATATAAATTATTATCATATGTGCTCTTTTTCTGTGTGCTTTTGGTAGGTAGGTGTTTTCCAACTTCTGTCAGTTGTTTGCTTGGCAGCTCACCATTTTTTTGTTCTAAATAGCAAGCTACGCTTCTAACAACTCGGTATTTGCCAGCTTCTTTCAGTTATTATTGGATAGCTGGCTGCCTTTCTTTTTTATAAATAGCTAGCAAGCATTATTTGTTTTTAAATAGTTTGTTTATTTTCTTGATGTCACTTCAAAGAAGGATGGAGGTGTTATAGAAGCGTTATATTTTAGGTATGTACCAATACAATACGTGGGAGTATGTCAGTAACTTGGTTGTATGTTCAAGGGTGCCAATATGTGTGCTCCAGTAGTGTTTTTGTGCATCCGTGTGCTAATTGATATAGTACATTTGTGTTTGTGTATTAATTAATTTAGTATGTTTGTGTTTTTACATGTCTATGATTATATAAATTATTATGTATGGTAGTGAAACTGATAGCATGTATAATTATTTTTATTTTCATGACTGATATTCAACTTATTTTCTGATGTCATTTGATTCTTTTTGCAATTTTCTTTTTGAGTTATTTTATCTTTCCACGTTAAAGGAGGATGGACGTTTAGTACAAAATTTACATTTTGAGTAAACACATTGGTCGAGTATGTGTATGTTCCGGTAGCATGGTCATGTGCTCATCGTCTAGTAAATTTACATGTTCCGGTCGCCTATATGCGCTCTAATAAACCCAGTTCGTGTACATCCGTACAGTTTGGAGGGATTCAACAGTTCAACTCATTGTTCATCAAACTACTCTCTCTTATTTGAATGCACTTAAGTGATTGTACATGCCAATGTCGTACAAATTATGAGTCCAACAGAAAAATCGATTTGGTATACATCGTTAACTTCCAACAACCTGAGTTTGTGCTCATTGGGCAGTAACCAATCTATATATTAATGGGGAAGTTTTTCTGTATACCTACATATTGGAAGGTGTCAATTAGTAATTAATGGAGATGTTCTCTCTTAATAGGTTGGATATATGTTATTCTATAGTAATGTAGTATGGATTATGCGACTAATGGAAAAATATAAACTTCTCTAAACTGTAATGATATGTTATCGTCTGAAGGAGTCACATGGCATCAACCGAACATCTGCGTATATGTGCTTTACAAATATTACATGTTGTAGGGGATTGAATGTTTGAATCGAACCTCTATGTGTTTGATTCTTTACGAAAGTGGCAACAGCATCTATTCGGATAACTTGCTCGAGGTTTTTGGAGGCTTTTTAATGGGTTGCTATTTGTGCAGTTTGTGTATGCTATTTTTAAAAATTCGTGATACCATATAAAATTTATTTGTAGTGTAATTTATGTAATTATGTTTAGAAAATACCAATATGCAACTCTACCGATAACATCAAATCAGACCCACTCCGACCAAGTAAATTTGGGGCACGATATGTGATACCAAATCAACTGAACATTTACTTCCATTTTTATTATTGTCAAATGCATAGACATTATAATTTAATTCAACGGAAAAGTTGTTGGTCTGTAACAATTTGTTCAGTCTTAATGATAATTAGAATATAATTTACGTGTTGAGCACGTATTTTATACTTGTTGTAAAATATGATGTATTTCTCTTAGAATCATATTGTAAATAACTTGTAATGATTGTATAACTTGTAATTAAGTTTAGAAGAAATCAACATCACTTAAATCGAATATTTAAGCACTTCAATGACATTTTTTAAAATACGTTACAAGGTGTTTTTCGGTTGAGTTTCTAAAAACTCAACCAATTACATTGATACATTTTAAGAATGTCATGGTCTGATCGTGTTTCTTATACAAAAAATTGGACCGATCCCTTCATTGGGCAAAATAAAATTTAAGCGATCGGCCGTGTTTCATCCAGGATAAACTCGACCGATGCTTCAAATTTACTTTGGCGCATAGTGCAGTCGATCGATTTTCTCAAAAGCAAACTCGACCGATCGCTCTATACCAGAAGTGTAGAAAAAGTATTTCTAGCCGCTGCAGTATTGTAAAACTCACAAAAATATATGTTGCAACACACAAACGTTGCTAAGTGTTTCTATTGACTAGTAGGCATCCCCAACTATAAATAGGACTCATTGGGCTTCATCTCATGTTTAGTTAAGCACTATAAAACTTCCTATATTATAGTTGACACTACTATAGAATAGGACTTTAGTGTCGGTTAATTAAGAACTTTAATGTCGGTTTCCAAAGGATACCCAAGTGGGCGTCGCTAAAGGTGGACCCCTTCAGCGTCGGTTTCCAACCGATGCCAAAAAACTTCCCGCCTTCGAAAACCCACCAGCAAAGAGACTATCGGAGTAGGTTTTTTAAGAACACTGATACTGTAGAATTGTTACAGACGTCGGTTATTAAAAGAATCGACGTCACAATGCTTCCCACCACTGAAAATGCGCTAGCAAAGGGCCTATAGGCGTCGATTTTGTAAGATAACTGACACCATCTGTCCTTCCACCACGACCGTGCTTCCCAGCACGGTCGTGTTTCCTGGCCATATCAGCAGAATTGACGTCAATTTTGTGCTAATAACCGACGTCATATCCCCTGCCTATCACCACGGTCGTGCTTCCCAGCACGATCGTGGTTCCTAGATGCATAGACGTCGGTTTTTTATCAAAAACCAGTGTCGTATGTCTTTGGTGTCAATTTTGATCAAATAACCGACGCCTATGTTAAGATTTTTTTTAATAAGTTTGCAGGCCTGCTGTATGGCTGGTCAGTAGTAAGAGAACCTGCAGTTTAGTTCTGAACTGCAAGTTTATGACATACATTGATATCAGCTAACAACAAGCCACAAACCTACAAAATTAACAAGATGGACAATATTATATATATGTGATTCACACACATGTATAAGTACATTTAATTCATATTATGTTTTCTTCACATACATGTAGAAACTAATAGCAACCTGCAGTTCCATTTATTTAATCTCTTTTCACATTCAAACACATGTAGAAACATTTATGTATTGATCATTTTCACACACATATGACAATTCATAAAAATTCATTAACATTCACACAAAAATAATTATAAGAACAAAGTTATTCTTTATTCATCATTGTCATCATTGTCAATAAAATTAAATCTAAAAATCCCTACTCTTTGTAGGGTTTTTGCCCATTCTTCTCTTACAACATCTAATTCATCTCTCGTATAGGGAGCATGTATATCGAAATGCTTTCCACCTGTGATGAAGTTAGTAGTTTTAAAGACCTGTAAAGTGAATGACGTATATATATAATTAATAATATATAAATAAGATTGATATATTTCATATTATCTAATGAGACTATGTATAATACTTGTAGTATCTTATCGATTTCTATTATGGCATGTTTGATGATTAGGTCCATAAATAGCATCACATAGTAGGCACATGTCCAACCGTTGTCTTGTGTAGCACACTATAAATTAAAACATACCAAATATTCAAAAATACAAATAAGCACAGTTCACATAAATAATATATACATTGTAGTCAGGAAATTACTTTCACATTCTCCCAAATTAGTGACAGATCCTTTTTCCTGGGGACCTTTTCTCCAGCTTTTTTGTACTGTTTTAAAGCCCTACATATGTTAATATAACCCATTAAATTGCATACTTAAATAGTAATGTCGTAACAGATGTTAACAGATATAAAAACATGAAATATTTCTCACGAGAATAATGGCCTTTTAATTGCATGTCCATATAATTCAAACTCATTCCTCGCAGGATCAATATAATACACAGTGAACGTCCTGGGGACAATAACTAGTAACTCCCAATGCCTACCACTACAGGTAAGAAAGTTAAAAATTAATAACTTAAAATCCACAATAAAAATATAATTTTCTTAAGTCCAAATTATAAGCAGAGTAAACTTATTCGACATCGAATGAAGCTATTATCACCGTCTTCTTATTTTTACCAAAATATTCAAAAGTGTCACAATAGTATGAAGTAACTGAAGAAGGGTTTGTATCTACAAGACTAATCAAAGATAGAACCAAAAACATCACATGGGAAAACCCAAAATCTCTACATATCTTGTATAACTGGCTGCAAAACATGTATTACGTATGCATTAAAATATAATAAATCAGATCACCATATATAAAACAAGGTATATGGATGTATAAATAAGATCTCACCATATCCACATCTCTATCATGTATGTGTTCAACAATTGATAACTAAACAACTCCACAATATCTTATATAAATATCTTGTTTTCATATGATTGACCTGCATTAATACGTAAATATGCAGAACTTGTATTACATATGCATTAATATGTATACTAAACTTGTATAAATAGATTGTTGTCGTATGATTTACCTAGCATCCTCTGGAATATTAACAATTATACGGCAATTTGTATCATGTTCGTTGATCCATACTGCCACACCCCTACAATTAGGACCTATCGAGGCGTGTAGGTCCCTTGGAAGCTAACTTGGTAGTCGAGGAGGTGGAGGCTAAGATGTAGCGGGTCTCATCTTTTTGACCTGTATATATAATTTCATATCAATTGACTCATATATACACACTAACAAATTAAAGTAATGGAAATTTATCATACAATATCAGTATAGAGGGCATCCACTTCGGACCACAGTATCACTTCGGCTACTGCCTCACCAAGTGTTTCAGCATTTGGGTGTGCATGAGGCAGTGCAAGATCTATCCAGTCATACATGTATTGGTCTCACACGTACCACACCATCTGGTATTGGATACCAATGAAACATACACCTTTTAAGGGGTGGGTAAGCTGATGCCTCTACAACAATATATGTTTGACTTGTTAGTCGGCATGGCTTCAACTCCTACAAATTTACGTAAAGAATGTTATATGCATATATACACAAACATATCATCTTGAACAGACTAGCTATTATGTCATAAAAATACTGACAGAGGACGTGCTAGGTGGTGGGTCTACAGGATTACTCTCAACCACTTCTACAGTAGGAGAAGAGAGGCCCGCCACATGTACTGTATGAGTGGCAGGCTGAGATGCCTGTCACTTCTCCATTGCTTCCTGGATTCTCTTCTCAATTAACAAATCTACCTATACATAGATAAAAGAAATGCTAGCATCTGTTTATTGAATTCCATTTTGCAATAATATTCTAAAATAAGAATAGGTTACCTCAGCTTGTGAAAGTCCCACTTTTGGGACAGGTTTGCGCTGGGATGGCCCAAAGAACGCTTTGATGCCCACACCAGCACCTACACCCCGAACACGTCCAGGATGCTCTGGGTTACCCAGAGCAACTGTCAGTTTATCCATTATGCCCCAAGGGATGAACTTGCCTTCCTTCCTCTTCTCGTACAGCTCCCGCTAATCACCATCAACAAAAATTAGTAACTAAACATAACAATAATCAATATCGATTGATTGCTCTAAGAGTTGATTTTTACCATTTTTGCAGCTACCTCAGTAGTTAAGGGCTTCAGTATGTCTCCCTTCTTGTTTTGCCTCCCAGCTATCCACATAGCATGGCGAGGCAGAGGTACGGGAGCAGTAGTAGAGGACTCTGCAGTCTCCTGAGTAGCAGTAAGCTGAGCAGACTTAGCCTGTAGTCTTTGGCAAATTCCTGCATATCCTTTTGGAACCATTGTGTGGTAGTGCACATTCAGTGCACGCCTTGCTCTTTGCGCCTCACTGAGGGCCTAGTTAGTTAGCACATTGATTTGGTTGGTAATACTAATTAAGGTTAATCTTGAATAGGTGAATACATAAAAATATATATTAATTCAATTGGGAGTGGCGCTTAATACCTTGAATTCATCTTGGGTAATGAACGCCTCCCAGTCTTTGGGGTCCAGGTAGTTCCATTGCTTTGTGGCTTCCTTCTGCCTAAATTTATTTTTTAAAGAGAATACAAACAAAAATTATTAGTGTAGAGTTAGTGAAATGGTGATCAATGTCTAGAATTAGAAATCAATCAAGAACCTCTTATCAGCATCGCGTATGTAATCTAATGTGAGATTGGTCCTATAGCTCCTTAGGACTCTCCCACAGCGTTGCATCACACATTTACGATGCAGCTTTTCATCTAGATGATCTGCAAATTAAATAGAATTGATATTAACTAGTATCCTAAAAATTAGTAATCTACACAAATAGAATTACAAATAATAATAACTCACACATAGTTCCTTCCATATGTGGTCTTTCTTCCACTTAGGAACTTTATGTCAGGATTCAAGGATAGGACTGCAATGGCTGCGAGTAAGAACCCCAAGATATGAAAAAAATGAGTTGCGGTTCACTCCATATGGATTTCCTGCATGATTGAAATCCACAACCAATTTGGGTCCATTGCCCCTTTGCTGTATTAACTTGTTCATCATTGTGATGCCCCTCACTTTCTCAATTTTCTTTTGCTTCTCATCAAGTGCTGTAATTTCTTCAGGGGGTACATCAACAACCTAAAATTTGATAAAAACACACTTACATGATATAATTATAAATGAACATATAGATAGAAACCTCAGGGATATATTCTTAAAACTTACATTGTCAGCCGGTACAAGAACGTCCTCACCCTCATGGTGATCATCTGCACAGTCATCATGGGAATGCTCTGCCATCTAAAAGTTCACATTCAAATTATAAATTTCACATTGTAAAGTAACATTAATCGTAAAGTTCACATTGTAAAGTACACATTCACATTGTAAAGTAATTCACATTGTAAAGTTCACATTCAGATTGTAAAGTTCACATTCACATTGTAAAGTAATTTGCATTGTAAAGTCCACATTCACATTCAGAAAAATAAAACATATAAAAAATATAAACATTCATGTCTCTAATATTGTTATCTTTTATCAATTAACAATCCTTCATTGTGATCCCCACGAACATACAAGTCATTGTGATCCCCAGCTTCAATGTTTGGTGGTGGTGGCAACCCAACTGAGAATGGATTGGAGTCATCATACTTATCATAGTACTCTTCTTCATCTATAGGATCTTCAATGAACTGTCTTTTACCATGAAGAACAACCGACCATTAATCATTTGTAGGATCATCGATATAAAATACTTGTTTCTCCTATGATGACAATATGAATGGTTCACCCTTCTCGTCAATCTTTTCAAAGTTCACTAACGTGAAACCCAATTCATCCCCTATAATTCCTTTGTTGTTGTCAACCCAATTACATTTAAAGAGCATAATTCTGAAATCTACATAGCCAAACTTCCATATGTCTTCAATGACACTGTAATATGATAGTTTAGCTTCACATGGACTCTTAACCTTTGCACTTGCAAAAAACAATGAAGACGCTTGAAGGGTGATCCCACCATTTTGGATGACACTCTTATCATCTTGATGCTTTATGCAATACGAGAATCCATTAATGACAAACCCTTCATAAGACATAACATTCAATTTTGGTTTAAAGGTGAGGCATTTGATGGTTTCAGTAAGATTATCTGGTGTTTGAGATAGTTGATGTAAGACTTTATCTTCAAACCACTTAATAAATGTCTTGTTATGCTCTCTATCAAGCCACATTAAATTAGATCGAGGATATTGTCTGTTGATGAAATTGGTATGTTCCTTGATATAAACACTCACTTCATCAATGTTGTGTAAAATATACAAGTGACCTTGCTCCAACTACTCACGGTTGATTACTTTCACCCGCGATCCCAAAATTCCTTTGCCAAAATGCTCCTAAATATTCTTGTCATTCACAGGAGCATCATTAGCACTCAGAAAGTCATTGCAAAAATCCATAACCTCTCTCGCCACATAACCCTCAATAATACTCCCTTCAGGCCAATAACGGTTTTGAGCATCACCTTTAAAAATGCTCATGTATCGTTCAAAGGGATACATCCAATGCAAGAAAACTGGTCCCAACATTTTCACTTCCCTAGTCAAGTGGACAACAAGATGCACCATGAAATCAAAGAACGAAGGATGAAAATACATCTCAACTTGACATAGGATAACAACCTGATGAGTGCATACTCATCATGGAATTCAATCATCTCTTTGGAACAAATTCAACTCTATTTCATACCTTTTCACTCAAATATGAATCATAATGTGTAAAACTGCTTAGATGATTCAATTATCAAAGTTTTAACTAAATATTGTTCATTTAATACAGGTAACCAAGGAATTCCACGCATGCGGTCCCAAGACCGTTTGAATCCATGTGGTCCCAAGACCGTTTGGGTCCATACAGTCCCAAGACCGTTTGGGTCCATGCGGTCCCAAGACCGTTTGTGTCCATGCGGTCCCAAGACCGTTTGGGTCCATGCGGTCCCAAGACCGTTTGAGTCTTTGCGGTCCCAAGACCGTTTGGATCCATGCGGTCTCAAGACCGTTTACTGGAATGCACGAAGAACGAATGACAAAATCGTTTGCTAAAGAAGACCGCGCAAGCTGTAAACCGCATGACCAATCGCAGTCTCAAGACCGTTTGGGTCCATGCGGTCTCAAGACCGTTTGGGTCCATGCGGTCTCAAGACCGTTTGGGTCCATACGGTCTCAAAACTGTTTGGGTCCATGCGGTCTCAAGACCGTTTGGGTCCATACGGTCTCAAGACCGTTCGCCGCGACTGTGAAGACTAATGACCGTCCTCAAGACCGATTGACGCAACTACCTATTCAAACCATTTGGCAGCAAACAGTCTCCAAACCGTTTGGCACCAAACGGTCTCCAAACCGTTTGGCACCAAACGGTCTCCAAATTGTTTGGCACCAAACGGTCTCCAGACCATTTGGAGGAGATATTTTCAGCAATCTTGCCAAGACCATTTGGATCAGATCTAAGCCTATAAATAGGACCCCAAGGGTCCTCATTTGGGGCATCGGATCCGGACGCCGCCAGGCTTCCAGAGCACAACTCTGATCAAATTCCATTCCACCTACTTCCCGTGTTGCAACCAAGGAGGCTGAAGAGAGAAAGAAGGTGGAGCAAGGGAGACCTCCCGGTCTGTCTTGGCAACTCTCGTATGCGTCCAGATCTACTTCGACACGACGTAGAAGGCCGTATCTTCTTCACCGAGTTGCGTCTACCTTCTGCACCAAGCTCATGGCGGATCTCTCTTTCTTTCTCGTCCTTCTTGTTTCCCGCATCATGAGCGAGTAGTTCCTTTTTGCTGGGGTGCGGGGACTAGCCCCGCTGCCCATGCAAACCATGTTCTTTTGTTAAAATCTCCATGGCAATGTATATAACTCTTCATTTCATCGTTAATCAGTATGCTAGTAGTTTGGTTAATTGCTTTCTTTCATCTTTGTGCTTCCTATTACGATAACATCTATATATAGGTTTGAATGTCATTTAACAAGTTAGACTCCATAACTAGAAATAGAAGGGGATTCCTTGAGATCGTAAGTGTATGATCCGCGAGGGGACGAGCCATCTAGCCTTCGGTGATGCTTCTGTGCGCCTGACGTATGTATAGGGGGTTCACAGCCTTAGTTGGATTATGTATCTTCTTGTTAATCGTCGATGTTTGCTAGTATGTTAACCACCTTCTTGCTTACCGATTAATGCGACTGACTCTCAAACTAGAAATAGGATGGGATTCCACCGAGGTCGTAAGTGTATGATCTGTGAGGGGACGAGCCATCTGGCCTTCGGTGATGCTTCTGTGTGCTTGACCCCTGTATAGGGGGCCCACAACCTATGTGGATTTCTATATCTTCAGAGCCATAAGTAAAGTGATCTGGATGGTGACGAGACATCTGATGCCTATGGTGATGCTTACGCGAACCTGACGCCCGTATAGGGGGTTCTGCAACAGCTCTACTTGGAGTGTTATATCCTGCCTGGTTTGTTCACAATTGAATATGTTTGCATGTGTAGTGGTGGTGAAACCCGATACCATCCCAGCGATTCCATATCATTGATCTCAACGCAACTTTAATTCAGCTTTTTACTTTCTTGCAATTAGTTTAAGTAACCTCAAATCAACCAGTCATTCTAAATATTAGTTTTACTTGAGCTAGATTCAACTGACAAGGATTCTTAAAAACATTGTCCTTTGGGTTCGATCCTTAAGTATACTGCGATAAGACTCGTCCTCTTGCGGGTGGTATTATTGCACTTTGGTTTTGGTAAAAGCTCAGGGATTTCAACCACGAGTGAGTTTGTTAGTGCGTTCAAATATCACGTCAAATTCTGGCACCGTTGCTGGGGATAACAGAATCAGTCAATCAAATCTAGTTCTCTTAAGACTAATCTAGGATTTTACTTTTTTTTGAAACAATCGATTATCTAGTTGAATTTGACTCTACTTTTTGGATCTCATTTTCAAAATCTTTCTAACTTTCAAGTACAACCCAATGCATAGTGTATGCACCGTTCGGACAGCTCCAGACTCACAGCGAGCTTTGATCCCAAAATAGACAGAACTTTCCATCATCAGATCAGAGAGAATCAAGCAAGGATGGCACAAGAAGAAGAGGTAGCCCAAAGAGTGGCTCAAGGCATCAATGCACAAAGAGAGAGACTCATGCAAGAAGCTAGGGCTACGGTTCAATAGGAAATCCTTGCAGCACAAGTAGCAGCGCAAGTAGCAGAACTACAGAAAGATCTTAAAGAGTTCTCAATCTCGAAAGTTACAAATGTTCATCATCCAGGACAGCCTCCTCCCATCAATGCTGCCAATTTCGAGATTAGGGCACATTGGATCACATTGCTTCAAAGCAACTCTTTCTATGGCAAACAAGCATAGGACAGTCAAGAACATCTTCTTAGATTCATCGATCTATGTGCTATGACTAAGAAAAATGGAGTCACTGTTGATTCCATTCGACTCCGTCTCTTCAAGTATTCCCTTTCTGATAGAGACATAAGCTGGTACAATTCATTGCAAAGTGAAATATCCATCACCACTTGGGAACAACTCCAAGATGTGTTTCTGGAAAAGTTCTATCCTCCATCTCTTACATATGAAATTAGGGGCCGAATAACAAATTTCACTCAAGTCCCTGGAGAAACTCTTGCTGAAGCATGGGATAGGTACAAGGAGCTTGTACGCAAATGTCCACACCACCGAATCCCTAGGAATCAACTCATCAAAATTTTCTATAGGGGTGTGGATGATGATATCAAGATGTTTCTAGATTCCTCATCTGGAGGAAACTTCATGCGTCAAAGTTATGACAGCGCATGGAGAGTCGTCACCTTGGGAGCAGAAAAGCAAGCCAACTGGGGTAGATCTATAGGTAGAGGAGTCTTGAAGGTAGCTATGTTCGAAGCTATTCCCGAGTACAAGTCTATCGCTGAAACCTTGAAGGTCTTGGATGCCAAGCAAGACCATATTTAATCATCTTTAGCCGCCATTGGAAGAGGACGTTCACCCACTCGGCAACCGGAACAAGTCAAGTCTGTTGACTTAAGGTCAATTAGGTCAATGTTGACAGACATCTAAATTGACTAAACCCATGTTTTGATGATGACTAACCATTCCACATATTGGTGTCTAATGCTTCTACTTGAGTAATTTCAGATTAGGTATAGACACACTCCAATTGCCCTAACTTGCGCATCTCAAATTGGAGAAAAGACAAGTCAAAGTCATACAAGTGCATGTTTTTGTAATATGATGTATATCCATTAGAATCATGTTGTAAATCACTTGTAATGATTGTATGACTTGTAATTAAGCTTAGAAAAATATCAGGAACACTTAGATCAATTTTTAGAGCACTTTTAATGCAACTTTGAAAATCAATTACAGGCACTTCATCGGTCCAGTTTCCCACCCTGAAACTCGACCAATCCACCTTGGTTGATTTTCTGAAGATTGCATCGGTCGAGTTGTGCACTCACAGAACTCGACCGATTGGGTAGTAGGCCATTTCTAGCTGAAATGGTAGGTCGAGTTTCCTCAGGACAATCTCGATCGATCCTTTCAACATCGGTTTGCCTGCTACTTGATCGGTCGAGTTACACCCATTGAAACTCGACCGAATGCACTGTACGGAAAAGTGTAGAAAAGTGCTACTAGCCTTTGTGGAGTTGCAACAAGTGAAAATAGATCCGTTGCAAGCCACAAAATGGCTAGTTTTCATTCTTAAGTGTTCCCAAAGGCTAAGAGGCATCCCCAACTATAAATAGGACCCCTTGGTCTTCATTCCAAGGTTGAGAGCATTCATTGCAAACTCTTTGTGAGGTTCCTATTCTATAGTTGAGTGCTTCCTACAGCCTCCTCTCTCTCTCGAAGCTTAATCACTTGCTACATCCATTAGAGTGAGTAGGAAATCTATAAGAGAGCTAGTCCTATTTGTATATCTTGTGAGGCTCTCACTTCCACCGCCTCCCCATCTCTCATTCACTATCTTGAAGATGAAGGTTCTCTCTCTTGTCCAAGAGAGGTGAAGAAGAACAAGGGAAGGAGTCCCTTGGTGAAGATCAAGGCAGAAGACTTGGAGCTAGAGTGGGTAAGCCCTTGGAGAAGGCAAAAGACTCAAGCTCAAGTAGGTAAGACCTTGGTGGAAAGCTTCTCCGAGTGAAGGTGAAGTCAAAGGCGGAAGATCCAAGAAGAGTGGGTAATTCCTACAAGGCCGAAGACTTGTGCAAGAGTGGGTAAGTCCTTGGAGAAGGTCGAAGACTCTTGCAAAGTGGGTAAGTCCTTGGTAAGGTTGAAGACTCTTTGTAATTGGATAGGTAAGTCCTTTGTTGGTCATGTATTGTAAGTCTTATAAGTGAATATAAGAGTGCAATTGTTGGAAGTCCTAGAGGTTGACCTCTCTAGGCAAGTGGACTGACACACTTCTAGTTTGAAGTGTGGAACCACTCTAAATAGCTTGTCTAATTGGTGCATGTTCAATCTCTCTTATCCTTGCTATGCATGATTTAGTTGCACTCAAATTACCTATTTAGCAACCTTATCTTGTCATATATTTTGATGGTTTAATGAGTTTTGTTTAAGTGCTTTCAGCTCTATTCACCCCCCCCTCTAGAGCATCTAATCACCCATCTAGGATCCAACAAGTGGTATCAGAGCGGGTCTTCTCCAAGCATACTTCAACAAGTAGGAGAAGATTGGTGACTACCAAGGAGGGAGATTCTCTACCAGCCTTCCAATCTTTGATGGGAGCAACTTTCTCTATTGGAGAAGAAGACTTCAATTCTTCATCCAAGGATCAAGTCTGGAGATGTGGCAAATGGTGAACAACCCATACATTCTACCAAAGACAAACATTGAAGAATGGGATGAAGCCACCTTGATGAAAGCAACCTTGAACGCTGGAGCCATGCATATCCTTTATGCCTCCATGACCCCCACCGAGTTCAACCAGATTTCTTCTTGTGAGACGGCCTATGAGGTATGGAGAAAGCTTTGCATCACTTATGAAGGGACAGATCAAGTGAAGGAAAGAAAAGTCTACATGCTCAAAGGGTTGCTTGAGAACTTCAAGATGGGAAAGGAGGAGAGCATAGCCAACATGTACTCAAGGCTCAACACCATCTTGAATGATCTTTCTATTCTAGGACATCCTATGTCTAGTGGAGAGATCAACTCAAAGATCCTTAGAACTCTCCCCAAGAGGTGGGAATCCAAGGTGACTTCCATTGAAGAAGCAAGGTCTCTTAGGGATATTCCTATTGAGGAGCTCATTGGAAATCTACAAGCACATGAAGCCACACTTGACAAGAGGGAAGAATTAGAAAGACAAGAGGATAAAGAACTCAAGAGAATGAAGAAGGCTGAAATCAAAGCTCAAATCAAGGCTATTGTTGGTCAAGTTTCTCCATCCTCTCAAGTTGAAGAAGATGCCATGTACTCCAAGGGTAGACTCTACAAAGGCAAGTCCTCCTCCATCCGGTGCTTCACATGTGGAAAGAAGGGTCACTACAAGGAAGATTGCCCACAAGGCAAAAAGACCCATCTTCACAAGAAGAAATGGCAATCAAGCTCAAGTGGCTCCTCCAACTCAAGCTCAAGTGAAGATTCATGTGAAGGATCAAGCTCAAGCTCTAGTTATGAAGGAGAATGCCATTTTTCTCTTATAGCATCAACAAGTGAGGAGTCAAATGAGGTAAATCTAGACTCTTTAGATAAACAATCTTTAATTGCTATTATTCATGATATATGTGCCTCTTATAAGTCTTCTAAAAGGAAAAAGAAAAAGCTTGCTAAAATTGTTGATAATTTGCATATAGAACTAGATGATCTTGAATATGCTAATTCTTGCTTGCTTATTGATAAAAATGATTGTCTTAGCCAAGTAGATTCTCTTAAACTTGAAAATGCTAGTTTACTTGATAAGATTAAATTTCTAGAAGCTCAACCTCTCATGCCTAGTTCTAATGAAGAGCATACTTTAATTGTTGATTCTCTCATGCATGAGCTTGATACTCTTAAAAATGAAAACGTAGAACTCAAGCTTATTGATGATGCTAGGAGAAAATAAATCTACTCTTATCAAAGAGAATTAGTGGTGCTTAAATCTGAAAATGCCTCCTTGCTTGCTAAAATCAATGGGCATGAACCTTGTTCTAGTTCTACAAATAGAGAGAATGATGTTGCTTCTCTTCATATTGATAGAGATTCTTATTCAACTAAATCTCTTTGCTTAGAAAATGATCTTTTGCATGCTAGAGATAATATTAATCAATTGTCTTCGACTATTGCTTCTCTTAAGCATGATAATGACAGTTTGAGATGTTCTTTGCAAAGATTCTTAGTGGGTAAAAAGAATCTTAATGACATCCTACACCATACTACTAAACAAATTGGTAGACATGGTTTAGGGTATGATAGTAGTCAAGGGAACAACAAAGATAAATGACCTCCAATATTCCATCGAGAATCCTCTAGTTCCAAGACTATGGGCACATGCAACTATTGCAATGAATTAGGTCATTATTCTACTTGTTGTCCTTTTAGGAAAGCACCCAAGAGCAATAGGATTTGGGTTGCTAAGCTAACTCCTCCGGACCCAAAAACATGATTGGGGACCATTTCATCTTTCTTCTTGTAGGTACTTGAAAATGGATTGACTTGAGCTATTGAATTGTAAATTGACTTCTCAATACACATAAAAGAAGAAAGATGAGATGTGCAGAGGGTGACAACAAGTGGAAAAGCAATGGTAAGCACAAAGGTAATGGTTTTATTGCTTGACAAAAAGCATTACTAACTTGTTTTTGTCAAGTGAGTGTGCACTATACATATGGTTTTTGAGTTCAAAGTGGTATTTTTGTGATTCTCTTCACACTCTTACTCAAAACCTGTTTCTAATGCTTCTATAGTGCATTACTAACTTGCTTACACATGTTTGGATATGGTTTGAATTTTTAGCATGCCTTTAAATATGTTTTTATAAAATAGGTGTGCTTGTTGACAACTGCTCTGTCAGTCGAGTTTGCCCTATTGAAACTCGACCGATAGGCACCAATGGGGTTGCCAACAGCTGTCATCGGTCGAGTTGTCATTGCTCAGAACTCGACCGGTCACACTGTGCATAGAATATACAGTTGGCTTATTGGATGGGAATTTCCCTCTCAACTAGATTTTCTCAACCAATAGCCTTATTATTTGGCACTCTCTTTTGGTACCTTTATGTATGCATATTGCCATGTTCTAAATTGCATATCTTGCTTACAACTCTATCTCTCTAATTGCTCTAAATTGGTATATATATATCTTGCAATTACTTGCTTTGAGTTGTTTTGTAGGTTTTGATGATGATCTCTTTGGATCTCTTGGTTGTGTCTTCAATCGCATCCGTTGTGCTCTAACTTGCTACATCTGTCTAGGTGTATATCTTATTTCGATACAACCTTGAGGTTCTTAGGGGTAATCATCTTATGGTAAGGATGCATATCTAGTGAGTTATATCCTTTCATGCTTCTAAAATTGCATATCTCTTTGTTTGGATATATCTCTTCATGTAATCATAGCTTGCTTTATCTTGTATATCTTTTGGTATCTCTTGCTATGATCTAGATCCTACTAGTAATCCTAACTTGTGATATCATCTACTAGTAGTTCATATACATGTTGTTCTAACCCTGTTTATAATTGGCATCTTTGCTCATCTATATGCTATGCTTGTCTCATACATGCTTAAGATTTTTCTTTGAATTTCATATCTACTATCTTGAGTTGCTTGCATAACATTATGATGCAGGGTACATAGATCTACATTATATGTAGAAATTGGAGTATTTTTGGATTTTATGCAGATTTTGCTCCAGTTTCAGTTCTTGGTGCAAGACTAGTGTTTTTCATGCAGAAACTACCTTCTAAGCAAGACTCATCGCTTCGCCATGAGCTCTGATGGTTTTGATCAAATTTCGTCATCTTGAGGGTCAATATTACAACTTATTGTTTTTCTGCAGCACTTTATCTTGCATTTTGGGTTGTTCAAGTATATGTTTTAACTTGCTTTTATTTCTATGCTTGGACAAGCCCCTATCTGTGCTCTTCTACTCTCCTCATATATAGTTTGTGTTATCTCCTTTCTTTTTAACAAGTGATGTTTCTTTTTTCTTCATAACCCCCACCTTTTTGAAATGACAAAGGGGGAGAAAGGTAATGTCTTCTTTTAAAAAGAGGAAGAAGGCATGTCTTACATGAAGAGGAGAAGAATGTCCATGTAAAGGGGAGAAGGTAAAGGGGAGGAGACATATATGTGTAGACATATATGAGTAGAAGACATAGTTTCTATAAATGTTATGAAAGCTAACCATGCAGGAGAAATTGCATCAATTGAGGGGGAGTATGAAAACTCCATGCGCATCAATTGAGGGGGAGCATATGAACTCTATTCTATTGAAACCCCTAGGTTTCTTCAAAGGTATGAATTTAATTACATGCTTTCAATACATTTATGGAATGGTTTGTCATCTTCAAAAAGGGGGAGAATGTTGACTCAAGGTCAATTAGGTCAATGTTGACTCACGCCTAAATTGACTAAACCCGTGTTTTGATGATGACTAACCATTCCACATATTGGTGTCTAGTGCTTCTACTTGAGTAATTTCATATTTGGTATAGACACACTCCAATTGCCCTAACTTGTGCATCTCAAATTGGAGAAAAGACAAGTCAAAGTCATACAAGTGCATGTTTTTGTAATATGATGTATATCCATTAGAATCATGTTGTAAATCACTTGTAATGATTGTATGACTTGTAATTAAGCTTAGAAAAATATCAGGAACACTTAGATCGATTTTTAGAGCACTTTTAATGCAACTTTGAAAATCAATTACAGGCACTTGATCGGTCCAGTTTCCCACCCTGAAACTCGACCGATCCACCTTGGTTGATTTTATGAAGATTACATCGCTCGAGTTGTGCACTCACAGAACTCGACCGATTGGGTAGTAGGCCATTTCCAGCTGAAATGGTCGGTCGAGTTTCCTCAAGAAAAACTCGACCGATCCTTTCAACATCGGTTTGCCTGCTACTAGATCGGTCGAGTTACACCCATTGAAACTCGACCGAATGCACTGTACGGAAAAGTGCAGAAAAGTGCTACTAGCGGTTGTGGAGTTGCAACAAGTGAAAATAGATCCGTTTCTAGCCACAAAACGGCTAGTTTTCGTTCTTAAGTGTTCCCAAAGGCTAAGAGGCATCCCCATATATAAATAGGACCCCTTGGGCTTCATTCCAAGGTTGAGAGCATTCATTGCAAACTCTTTGTGAGGTTCCTATTTTATAGTTGAGTGCTTCCTACAGCCTCCTCTCTCTCTCTCTAAGCTTAATCACTTGCTACATCCATTAGAGTGAGTAGGAAATCTGTAAGAGAGCTAGTCCTATTTGTATATCTTGTGAGGCTCTCACTTCCACCACCTCCCCATCTCTCATTTGCTATCTTGAAGATGAAGGTTCTCTCTCTTGTCCAAGAGAGGTGAAGAAGAACAAGGGAAGGAGTCCCTTGGTGAAGATCAAGGCAGAAGACTTGGAGCTAGAGTGGGTAAGCCCTTGGAGAAGGCAAAAGTCTCAAGCTCAAGTAGGTAAGACCTTGGTGGAAAGCTTCTCCGAGTGAAGGTGAAGTCAAAGGCAGAAGATCCAAGAAGAGTGGGTAATTCCTACAAGGTCGAAGACTTGTGCAAGAGTGGGTAAGTCCTTGGAGAAGGCCGAAGACTCTTGCAAAGTGGGTAAGTCCTTGGTAAGGTTGAAGACTCTTTGTAATTGGATAGGTAAGTCCTTTGTTGGTCATGTATTGTAAGTCTTATAAGTGAATACAAGAGTGCAATTGTTGGAAGTCCTAGAGGTTGACCTCTCTAGGCAAGTGGACTGACACACTTCTAGTTTGAAGTGTGGAACCACTCTAAATAGCTTGTCTAATTGGCGTATGTTCAATCTCTCTTATCCTTGCTATGCATGATTTAGTTGCACTCAAATTACCTATTTAGCAACCTTATCTTGTCATATATTTTGAAGGTTTAATGAGTTTTGTTTAAGTGCTTTCAGCTCTATTCACCCCCCCCCTCTAGAGCATCTAATCACCCATCTAGGATCCAACAAAGTCCACTTCCCTGTTCTGTGAAGCATGCAAGAGCACCGATCATTCCACTTTATCATGTAATGTTCTCTATGACGTCGTACTGAGCAATGTATGTGGACAAGGAGAAAATGGTCAGATGGAAAATCTTAATGCTATCAACACTATTCCAGGGCAAAGTTATTACATCCGAATCAGAATAGGAATCACCCATGTTTTCAATATGGAAACCCCTCTGGAACGGTTAACTCACATCAATTTGGTCCAAACAATAAATCAAGAGGCCCACCAGGATTTCAGTATAATAAACAATGGAATTTTGGGAATCAAGGAACACTACTATAGAACCTACCTTTAGTGTCGGTTATTTAAGGCCTTTAGTGTCGGTTTCTAAGAGACACCTATGTGGGCGACACTAAAAGGTCACCCATTACGCGTCGGTTCAAGAACCGACACCCAAACTCTTCGCGCGCCACCGAAAACGCGCCATCAGGGGACTATAAGTGTCGGTTATTAGATAAGAAACCGCCACCATAAACCTTCACGCCACAGAAAGGGCGCCAGCTTGGGCACTATCAGTGTCGGTTATAAGTCAAAAACTGACGAAATATGTCTTCGCGCCAAAACAACAGGCATCGGTTATTTGTCAAAAACCGACACTATACCTTTATGTGTCAGTTTTATACAAATACCGACGCCTGTTATTGGCGCCAGCTTGGGCACTATCAGTGTCGGTTTGTAGTAAGAAACTGACACCATATATCTTCGCGCCACAGGAAATAGGCGTTGGTTATTTATATAAAACCGACACTATAACTTTGTGTGTCAGTTTTATACAAATAACCGACGCCTATTGTTTTGGTTTTTTTTTTGTCAGTCTGCAGACCTGCTGTGGATGGTCGCAGGATGAGAAACCTGCAGTTCAGTTAACTGAACTGCAGGTTTTACGACATCCATTGATATCAGCCAACAACAGGCCACAAACCTGCAAAATTAACAACAAAAATATATACATTCACACATGCATTTAGCAATGCAACCTGCAGTTCCATTTTACATCACACATTTAGAAATATTCATGTAGCTAGCAATCTGTAGTTCCATTCATTTCACATTCACACATGTAGAAACATTCATATAGCAACCAACAATTTCATTCATTTTCACTCAGACACATGTAGAAACATCCAGACATGTAGAAACATTCACACATATATGATAATTCAGAAATTCTTTTACAAAATATCATTGTTTAGTCATTATTCACTATCATGATCCCAATTATATTTTAAAACCCCCACTATTTGTATGGTTGTTGCCCATTCTTCTCTTACTTCATTTAATTCTCCCATCGTATAGGGAGCATGTACATCTGGTAAGTCCTCTCCTGTAGTGGGGTCAGTTTTAAACACCTGCAAAGAGTGATGTATATATATAATTAATGAGCTATCAATAAGATTGATATATTTCGATCATATTATCTAATGAGACTATATAATACCGTAGCAATACACTCGATATCCAATGCGGCATGTTTGATAATCATGTGCATATATCGCATGACATAGTATCTACATGCCCATCCATTGTCTTGTGTAGCACACTATAAATTCAAACATACAAAATATTAAAAAATACAACTAATTAAGCATTGTTCACATAAATAATATATACATATATTGCAGTCGGGAACTTACTTTCACGTTCTTCCAAATTATTGGTTGGTTCTTTTTCGTGGGGACCTTTCCTCCAGCCTTTTTGAACTCATCGAAACCCCTACATGTTAATGTAACACAGAACATTGCAATTAAATAGTAATGTAATAACATATGTTAACGGATATGAAAATGAAATATTTCTCACCGGAATAATGCCATTTTCATTATGTGTCCAAATCTTGTATTCAATTTAGTCCCCTTAGGATCTAGATAATAGACAGTGAAGGTCTCGGGGAGAATAACCAGTAACTCCCAATGCTTACCACTAGAGGTAAGAAAGTTAAAAATTAATAACTCAAAATCCACAATAAAAATGTAATTTTCTTAAGTCCAAATTATAATAAGCAAAGTAAACTTACTCTACATTGAGTGGAGCCATTATCACCATCTTCTTATTTACAGCAAAATTTGTAAAAGCCTCACAGCAGTATTGTTGAACTGACGTAGGGTCTTTAGCTACTAGACTAATCAAAGATGGAATAAAAAACCCTACATGTTCGAATCCAAAATCTGCACATATCTTGTCTAAGTTGCTGCAAAATATGTATTAATTACACATGCATTAATAAATAAGAAACCAGATCACCAGATCATACACAAGGTATATGGATGTATACAGAAGATCTCACCTTATCCATAGCTCTATCACAGATGTATTTAGCCAAGCATATCCAAACAACTCCAAAATATCTTGTATAAATAGTTTGGTTTCGTATGCCTGACCTGTAGAATCTGAATCGGAAGAAACAATTATAGGGCAGTTTATATCATGTTCGCCTAACCATATTGCCATACCCCTACAGTTAGGACCTAACGGGACAGGTAGGTCCTGTGGAACCCAACTAGGTAATGTAGGAGATGGAAGTGGAGGCCTAGATGTTGTGGGTGTCTTCTTTTTAACCTGTACATATATATATAATTTTAGATCAACTGACATCATATACACACACTAACAATTTAACATAATGTAAATTTATCATACAGTTCCAGTAAAGACGACATCCTCTGTTCGCCACAATATCACTCCGCCTTCTGCCTCACCAAGCGTTTCACAATCTGGGTGGGCATATGGCAATTGAAGATCCGCCCATCCTTGCATTACATGTACCGGGCTCACACGAAGCCAACCAGCTGGTAATGGAGACCCATGAAACTGATCCCCGGGTAGGGATGGATAAGCCGACGCCTCTGCAACGACATATTCATTACTTTTTAGACGGCATCGCTTCAACCCCTACAAATTTTTGTGTAAAGAATGTTATATACATATCATCCTTTTTTTGAAACGACTACAATTTCATATATACATATCATCTTGAATTAAAAAACTAGTTACTGTGTCATAAAAATACTTACAGCGGATGTGCTAGGTGGTGGTTCTACAGGATTACTCCCAACCTCTGCAGTAGGAGTAGAGCCTGCAGTAGGAGCTATAGGTACTGTCTGCTGAGGTGCAATCTGAGATGATTGCCAGGTTTTCATTGCTTCTTGGAGTTTCCTCTCAAATATCTTATCGACCTATACATGGATAAAATAAATGTTAGCTTCTGATTATTGAATTCTCTTTTACAGTAACATTATCAAGAAAGAATATGTTACCTCTTCTTGTGAAAGTCCCACTTTTGGGACATGTTTGCGCTGAGATGGCCCAAAAAAAGCTTTGATGCCCACACCTGCGCCTGCAGCACTAACACGTCCAGGATGCTCTGGGTTACCCAGAGCAACTGTCATTTCATCCAATTCAAATATACTCTACAAAATAGAATTTCTATTAACTAGTATCCAAAAATTTAGTAATCTACAAAATAGAATTGCAAATTAATAATAACTCACGCATAAATCCCTCCATATTGTGTCTTTCTTCTCCTTAGAAACGTTATGCCAAGAATCTAAGCGAAAACCACAATGGCTACGAGTAACAAACCCAAGATATGAAACAAATGAATTACGATTCACACCACATGCATTTCTTGCATTATCAAAATCCCAACAAGTTTGGGTCCATTGCCCTTTTGCGCAATTAACTTCTTCATCATAGTGATGGCCCTTCTCTTGTCAACTTTTTGGTGTTGCTGATCAAGTGCATCAAGTTCTTCAGGTGGTACCTATGCATCATCAACCTAAAATTTGACAAAATAAACACATTTACAAGATATAACTATAAATGGACATATAGATATAAATATATGATATTTTTTTAAGACTTACATTGTGAGGCAGTGCATTGATGTCCTCACCCTCACGGTAATCATCAGCACAGTCATCAGGAGAATGGTCAGCCATCTGCAAATTCACATTCAAATTGTAAAGTTCACATTGTAAACTAATTCACATTATAAAGTAATTCACATTCAAATTGTAAAACTCATATTATAAAGTAATTCACATTAAATTTTCAGTATTTTTGTAATTCAAAAGTTCACATATTCAGAAAAATAAAAACGTATAAAACAAAACATACCTCTAATATTGCGATTTTTTATCAATTAACAATCCTTCATTGTGATCTCCACGCACATACAAGTCATCATTAGCTTCAATATTTGTTGGTGTTCGCAACCCAACTGAGAATGGACTGGATTCATCATACTTATCATAGTACTATTCTTCATCTATAGGATCTTCAATGAACTATCTTTTACCATGAAGAACAACCGACCATTTATCATTTGCAGGATCATCGATATAAAATACGTGTTTCGGCTGTGATGCCAATATGAATGGTTCAACCTTCTCGCCAATCTTTTCAAAGTTCACTAAAGTGAAACCCAATTCATCCACTATAACTCCTTTAGTGTTATCAACCCAATTACATTTGAAGAGCGGAATTCTGAAATCTATGTAGTCAAATTCCCATATCTCTTCAATGACACCGTAATATGACATTTTAGCTTCACGTGGACTCTTATCCTTTGCACTTGCAAAAAACATAGTCGATGCTTGAAGGGTGACCCCCATTGTTTTGGATGGCACTCTTATCATCTTGGTGCTTTGTGTAATATGTGAATCCATTAATGTCATACCCTTCATAAGACATAACAGTCAACTTTGGTTTAAAGGTGAGGCATTTGATAGTTTCAGTAATATCATATGGTGTTTGAGATAGTTGATGTAAGACTTTATCTTCAAACCACATAATAAAAGTCTTGTTATGCTCTCTAGCAAGCCACAATGTATTGGCTTGAGGATATTGTCTTTTGATGAAATTGGTATGTTCCTCGATATAAACGTTCACTTCGTCCATGTTGTGTAAAATATACAAATGACCTTGTTCCAACTGCTCGTGACTGATTACTTTCACACGTGATCCCAAAATTCCTCTGCCAAATAGCTCGTCAATATTCTTGTCATTATCAGGTTTGTCATTACCACTGAGAAAGTCATTGTAGAAATCCATAACCTCTCTCGCCACATAACCTTCAATAATACTCCCTTCAGGCCGATAACGGTTTCGAACATCACCTTTAAAAACGCTCATATATCGTTCAAAGGGATACATCCAATGCAAGAAAACCGGTCCCAAGATTTTCACTTCCCTAGTCAAGTGGACAACAAGATGTACCATGATATCAAAGAACGAAGGAGGGAAATACATCTCAAGATGACATAGGGTAACAACCACTTCTCTTTGCAAATTATCGAGAGTCCCAGGGTCAATAACTTTGCTGCAGAGACTGTTGAAAAAGAAACAAAGTCTGGTGATTGCAAACCTTACATGCTTCGGCAATATAGATCGAATTGCCACGGGCAATATTTGTTGCATTAAAGTGTGACAATCATGAGATTTAAGACCTATCAACTTCAGATCTTTCATTGATACCAATCTACGGATGTTGGATGAGTAACCATGTGGCACCTTAACATTTACCAAGCATTCACAAAAAGCTTTCTTCTCCTTTCTAGACAACGTGTAACAAGCGGGAGGTAAGTATGTTCTTTTATTACCCATTTCACGTAATTCTGTTAATTCTGACCTTATTCCGATTTCACGTAGGTCCAGTCTAGATTTTATCCCATCTTTAGTCTTGCCTGGTATATTTAACAGAGTACCAATGATGCTATCACAGACATTTTTCTCAATGTGCATTACATCGATACAATGTCTGACTGTCAAAGAACTCCAATAAGGAAGATCCCAAAATATTGACTTCTTCTTGAATGAAGAATTGTCACTCCGTGTAGTACATTGTGATCTCTTACCAAATTCATTGACAAAGTCTTTTACTCTTTCATAAACAACCTCCCCTGGTATAGGTTTAGGTGCACTCCGTTCCTCATTCAATCCATTGAATGCTTTGCGCTTCCTACGATACAGATGGAATTTTGGAAGAAACCTTCGATGACCGAGATATACATTCTTACCACCATGTTTTAGTCTTGTTGAATCAGTGTTCTCTTCACATATAGGACACGCTTTAGCTCCTTTGACACTATATCCAGACAAATTCCCATAAGCTGGAAAGTCATTAATAGTGCAAAATAGCATAGCATGCAAACGAAATGTCTCTCTTCGTGAAGCATCATAGGTCATCACACCTTCACCCCAGAGTTTCTTTAAGTCATCAATCAGAGGTTCAAGATAAACATCAATGTCATTTCCAGGTTGTTTAGGGCCCGATATCAACAACGACAACATTACATACTTATTTTTCATACACAGTCGGGGAGGAAGATTGTATATAACAAGCATGACTGGCCAAGTGCTATGTTTGCTACTCAATGTCCCGTACAGATTCATCCTGTCTATACAAAGCCCAAGTCTTAGATTCCTGACTTCTTCACCAAATTCAGGGTACAATACATCAATCTTCTTCCACTGTGGGGAATCAGACGCATGTCGTAGGATCCCGTCATTATTTTTCTTAACATCTGCATGCCACCTCAAATTCTTCGCATCTGTCAGATTGGCAAACAAGCGTTGAAACTGTGATATTATAGGTAGATACCACGTCACCTTGGTAGGAGAACCAGTTTTGGTCTCCCCGAAGTCGTCAATTTATACCGTGACGCACCACATTTTGGACAATCTTTCAAATCCGCATAGTCCTTTTGAAATAATACACAATCATTCGGGCATGTGTGTATCTTCTTGGCATCCATTCCCATTGGGCACAACAATTTCTTTACCTGGTATGTTGAGATTGGCAGCTCGTTTCCTTCAGGAAGCATTTCTTTCAACAAAGACAACAACGACGTGAAGCTTTTGTCGCTCCATCTGTTGTTAGCTTTCAACTTATACAATCACAACACAACGCTAAGCTTCGTAAACTTAGTACAACCAGTGTATAACGGCATTTCAGCATAATGCACAATGTTTCTAAAAATGGGAGGTGGATCGGTGTGCTCAACCCCACAACTATCCAGCATCGCATCAACGATGTCTACTGGAACTGGTTCATTCACATCTACGTCATCGTAGGCAATTTCTTCTTCCACACAAGCACTGCTATCAACATCCACTGGTTTCGGGTTTGAAATCTCTCCATGCCAGTGCCATTCTGTATAGCCTTGTATAATCCCGTTGCACATGACATGAGTTTTGATTTCGTCACCAGTGTTGACTTTCAAGTTGTTACTGCAATGCCTACATGGACAGTAGAACCTATCTCCAGGTTGTTTCCTATGTTCATCGGCAAATCTAATTAACTGTTCAAGACCCGAAATAAACTCTGGGGTGCAGCGATTGCTTATGGACATCCATGATCTATCCATTCTATGATCAAAGAGAAAACAAGTATATATTAGGACAAGATTAGGGTATACTATCCAAGATTGTTCACTTTATAGACCAACAAACACATGTGATGTCATTCTTATATATAATAAACGTGTACCACCTATCCCATCCTTGAACACCTAATCTCACTAGTAAGTGTATAATGTGTATTGGGTTTTCAAAAAAAATTGGCAGCATTTCCCCGCTGCTCTCTAAGTACATATGTACTTCAAGAAAAAAATGAGGAAATGCTACCGAAATTTTCTCGAAAACCCAATACACATTATACACTTACATCCTAAGTGAGATTAGGTGTTCAAAGACAATCCCAAACCGGGGACTATCCAAGATTTACTCCTAATGAGTAAATCTTGGACGCGTTTCTAGGCCAACAAACACAATAATAGATATGTACATGTTAAGGTTTCATCACAATTGATGTTAGGGTTTCATCAATGTTAGGGTTTAATCAAATCAAACCCTAGAATGGGTCAAGTTCAAATCAAACCCTAGAATGTTTACAGACATTAGGTACATGAAAAGGATCTAAAATCCAAACCCTAGAATGGGTCAAGTTCAAGTCAAAATGGCTACAAGTGTGCATTTTGGGTTTTCTATGTAAACGACCTTATAACATCTATGTAATCACTTGTAATGATGAATTGACTTGAAACTTAGAAGAGAAAAAAGTATTAAGATATGCATGATACAATAACTATTTTGCATCACATTACAACAGACTTATCATTGATACCTTACTAACTTATTTCTACATTTACATATCATCACTTGATAAAAAATTACAGCAATACATTTAACCAAAGTATGCATTCTAAAATCTATGTCATTAACATGTATTGTATATACAATAGAGGATTCAGCTCAGTAGAAGCACAAAATCAGTACCTAAACCCTAAAATCACACATTTTTAGCATTTATTCTAACATGTTTATGTACATCAGCTGTTGTAAATAAATTTTAAAAAAAAACGCCCAGCAGCTGCTTGGGCGTGCCTTGGCACCGGAGCAGAGGAAGAAGGCAGTCGCCGGAGCAGAGGAAGAAGGCAGGGCGCGCGGGCATACCTTGAGGGCAGAGGAGAAACAGCCGGAGCAGCGACGGAGAGGGCTCAGAGCAGCGGCGGCGAGGCAGGAGTAGGAGCACCGCCGGTGAGCACGAGCAGGAGCAGGAGCACCGCCGGTGAGCACGGAGCAGCGGCGAGGGGAGGAGCAGGAGCACGGCACCGGCGCGGCGGCGACGGAGCAGTGGGGGCGAGTAAAAATCGCCGAAGCAACAGCTGGAATTGGGAATGAAACAGGAAAAGGGGGAGAGTCGGTCGCTGGTGAGCTATTAAGTTGACAATAAGTGTCGGTTATTCAAAAAAACTGACAACTAAACCAACAGTGTCAGTTCTTTTCCAAAAATCGACACCTATACTAGATTATAGTTGTCAGTTTTTAACTAAAAGACAACCGACAACTATTCATGTCTCGCAAATACCCTTTAGTCGTCGGTTATTTATTAATGAACCGACGACATATGTCAAATTTTGGAGGTAATTTTTTCGCTGGAATTTTGGTTTTGGCGGTTGATTTTAGGTGTCGGTTTTTTATTAAATAACTGACACTTAATAAAAGCGGTACCCGTGTCTGGTCGACCTTCACAGATTGGATGTCGGTTTATGTTAAAAACTGACACTGTAGATTTTATGTGTCGGTTTATGCATACAACCGACACCTTGAAAAGCGAATTTATAAGCCATTTCTGTAGTAGTGGAAATTACAAGGGGAACTTTCAGAATAGGAACTACAATAACTATCAAAACAACTCTCAGTATCAGAATCTTAATCAACAGCATGGACAACCAGCAGGACCCACCTCTTCTGATGACAAGCTATCAGCCATTGAAAAAATGTTGCAAACTCAACAAACTATGATAGCCAACCAACAAGCTCACCAGAAGGCTATTGAGTCTCATAGCTCAACTTGCAGCTAGTATAAAGCCACCCACTGGAGTCTTTGCTAGCCAACCTGAGAACAATCCCAAGCATCCTGAACAGTTGAAGGCAGTTACCACCAGGTCAGGAAAAGACTATTCAGATCCCCCAGTAGAGACACCTATGGTTATTACAGACGAATATGAACCCGCGATTGTCCAAAACTCAACAACACCAGAGTCTCAATCAAAATAAGATAAGACATATAAGGGAAATCCTGAGAAATCTACTGATGAAGAAATTGAAACACCAGAACCTAATATTCCTGTATATAATCCTCGTATACCCTTCCCATCCCGCCTAAGACAAACCAAGCTCGATACTAGATTCAATAAGTTTAAAGAAGGTATGAAGAAACTTCATGTTGATATACCCTTTTTGGATGATCTGGCTGAGATACCATCCTGGACCAAGTACCTAAAGTCACTCCTCACCAGGAAGTACTTAACTGAAGAATATGAAACAGTAAAACTGGCTACGACTACATCGGATACATATTGATCAAGATGCCAAAGAAACAAAAAGATCTGGGATCCTTTGGAATCTCATGTCACATTGGTGACTCATCATGCAAGAAAGGTTTGGCAGATCTCGGAGCAAGCATCTCTATTATGCCACTAAGCCTACGTAAAAGGCTAGGGTTTGCAGAATTGCTTCCTACCGGTATGACTATACAGCTTGCAGACAATTCGATAAAACATCTGTTAGGAATCCTCAAAGATGTCCCGGTCAAGGTAGGCAAGGACACTTATGTTCCGTGCGAATTCATCATTATGGATATAAAAGAAGATACCAGATATCCTCTCATCTTCTGTCGTCCGTTACTCTCCACTGCAAGAGCCCTAGTTGATGTTGAAGCTGGTACCTTACTGCTCAGATTAGGCAAAGAGACTCTCGAATTCAAAGTTTTTGAAAGTATGAGAAGACCAAGTATGCAAGAGGAACTATACTTGATTGATTGCGTTCAGCAAATGTCACTTCTGACCCAAGAGTATCATGAATCATACGATCCCTTGGAAACTGCTCTATCAGACCTATCAATTGATGAACCAATCGACGAACGAGAAAAGGATTACATCGAATCCCTCGACTCTGCTAAAGAGGGCATTGAAGCCACTTGCAGAGAACTCAAGTCCATGGAAACTACAGAAGAAACAAGGGAAAAATCATAGGCTCCCGAAATGAAACCCCTACCCGAAGGACTGAAGTACATATTTTTAGATGATCTCAAGGTTTGCCCAGTTATTATAAATTCCAATCTGACTGTTGAACAAGAAGATAAACTCCTGAAGAAATTAAGGGAAAGAAAGAAAGCCATCGGATATAGAATGAGTGACCTCACTGGGGTCAGTCAAGCATTGTGTATGCATAAGATCCCTATGATGGAAGATCACAAGCCGACTATTGAACATCAATGAAAATTGAATCCTAATATGAAGGAAGTGGTCCGTCGTGAGGTCATTAAACTTCTCACAGTTGGAATAATTTATCCGATATTAGATTCACCATGAGTGAGCCCAGTACATGTTGTCCCAAAGAAAGGTGGAACAACTATTATACGAAATGAAAACAACGAACTCATCCCCACTCGAACAGTCACAGGGTGGAGGATGTGCATAAATTATAGGAAATTAAACAAGGCAACTCGAAAAGATCATTTTCCTATGCCCTTCCTTGATCAAGTCCTAGAAAGGTTGGCTCACCAAGAATATTTCTGTTATCTCGACGGTTATTCTGGATTCTATCAAATACCCATACATCCAGATGATCAAGAGAAAACAACTTTCACCTGCCCATTCGGAACATATGCATTTAAAAGAATGTCGTTTGGTCTCTGTAATGCACCCGCAACTTTTCAACGTTGCATGGCTGCCATTTTCACGGGTCTTACTGAAACTATTATGGAGGTCTTCATGGATGATTTTTCTGTATACGGAGACTCATTTGATTCATGTCTAAAGCACCTTTCTCTGGTCCTCAAACGTTGTGAAGAAGCACATCTTGTGCTAAATTAGGAAAAATGCCATTTCATGGTAAAAGAAGGCATTGTCCTGGGTCATAGGGTTAGCAATAGAGGAATTGAAGTAGATAAAGCCAAGATTTAAGTGATTTCTAAATTGGCTACTCCCATAAATGTAAAAGAAGCTCGTGCTTTTTTAGGACATGTAGGATTTTATAGAAGATTCATAAAGGATTTCTCTAAGATAACTAAGCCAATGACAAACCTGCTGCTAAAGGATATTGATTTCAACTTCAATGAAGAATGTGTCAAAAACTTCAACACACTAAAGCAGGCCCTTACAACAACCCCCATCATTAGAGCTCCCGACTGGGACCATCCTTTTGAAATTATGTGCGATGCCAGCGATTATGTTGTGGGTGTTGTTTTAGGGCAATATATAGAAAAGAAACATTATGTGATCTATTATGCTTCAAAAACCCTCGATGAAGCTCAAAGGAATTATGCTACTACTGAGAAAGAACTTCTAGAAGTCATCTATGCCTTTGACATGTTCAAGTCCTACCTTATTGGTTCGAAAGTCATTGTCTACACAGACCATGCTGCTATTCGTTACCTTCTGGAAAAGAAAGATGCAAACCTGAGACTGGTTAGATGGATCCTCTTATTACAAGAATTTGATTTAGAGATAAGAGATAAAATGTGGACGGAAAATGTTGTAGCAGATCACCTCAGTCGCATCCACACTCTGGATACTGAGAAGATTCCGATCAATGATTTCCTGCCAGATGATCAGCTAATGAGGGTCTCAGAAGTTGTACCATGGTATTCGGATTTTGTAAACTACCTTGCTGCTGGAGTCATCCATCCCCAATGCACCGGGAATGCACTAAAAAAGTTCATGCATGATGTGAAGAAATATCACTGGGATGAACCATATCTTTTTAAACTTTGTGCTGATGGTTTGTATAGACGTTGTATCGCCGAAGAAGAAGTTCAATCTATTTTGGAACAATGTCACTCAGGACCTGTGGGGGGACATATGAGCTCTAAAAAGACTGCTTTAAAGGTTTTGCAATGTGGATTGTTCTGGCCAACCATATCCAAAGACTCTTACCATTTTGTCCTATCATGTGACAAATGTCAAAGATCAGGCAATATATCAAAGAGAAATGAGATGTCGTTGAATCTATGGCAAGAAGTTGAGATATTTGATGTTTGGGGGGTGGACTACATGTGTCCATTCCCATCTTCGCATGGATTTTCATACATCCTAGTGGCGGTGGACTACGTCTCAAAATGGGTTGAAGCTATACCAACTGTTACTAGTGATTCCAAACCCGTCATCAAATTATTTAAAGATATTATTTTTCCCCGGTTTGGAGTGCCACGAACCATGATATCTGACGGAGGGTCCCACTTCCTTGAAAGAAGCTTTGAAGCTTTACTGAGAAAATACGGTGTAACACATAAGGTAGCCTCACCTTACCATCCACAAACAAGTGGACAGGTAGAGGTCTCTAACCGTCAACTAAAGGCTATTCTAGAAAAAACTATTGGACGCAATCGAAAGGACTGGTCAACAAAAATCAACGTCGCCTTATGGGCCTATCGTACTACTTATAAAACTCCCCTTGGGACTACAACTTTTCTATTAATATATGGAAAGGCTTGCTACCTACCAGTCGAACTGGAACACAAGGCATGGTGGGCAATTAAACAACTAAACTTTGATATGAAAGAAGCAAGCCAGGCCAGGATTCTGCAACTCCAAGAGCTGAATGAACTCTGGATGACAGCTTATGAGCATGCACAAATCTACAAAGAACGTACAAAACTTTGGCACGATGGACATCTTAAAAGAAAAGACATACAAGTGGGAGACCAAGTTTTGCTATTCGACTCAAGATTGAAATTATTCCCAGGAAAACTACGTTCCTGCTGGTCTGGACCCTAGATTGTCAAAAACATCTCCCCACATGGTGCTTTCTCTTTATGGAGTAAAAAGTCAGGCGAATTTATAGCAAATGGTCACCTCTTGAAGACATATTTCACCTCTATTGACATAGGCACTGACACAATGCTGGAACTCGCCAATCCAAAGGACCCACCATGAAGCTGAAGCATTTAGTCGAGCCATCAACGTAAAACAAAGGCGCTTGTCAGGAGGCAACCCGATCAATAAATCTGTTTTACTTTTCTTTTCAAAAAAAATTTTACCATCTAGTTAACTTTTCCTTAAATAAAATTCACTTCGCGAGATGCTATCTAACTGCCCTTTACCCTTGCAATTTTCAGATAAGACGATGCGCACTGATCCGAACGCAACCACACTCGGTGGTCATTTCTGGCATGATCTTTCCCCTCCATCTTGGATTTAGGGTTTGCTTGGGATGAGCAAATCTCTAAGTTCGGGGTGGAGGGTGGGTGGTACGTACCTCACTCCCCACCTACACCCTCTATTCATACTTAAGTTTTCACTATCACATTCTTGATAAAACAATTCACAATTTTCAAAATTTTTAATGTTTTTCAAAGAGATTGAACAAGATTTTCTATGCATTTTCAATCATTATACTCTCCTTATTCAAAGTAAATCCTCAAAAGGACCAATTTTTGAAACAAGCCTTTTGCTTGAAATCATCTTGTGAAGCTTATGATTCCTAACCTCATGATACCATTCTGCAAAAATAATAAGTATCTGTCAAACTGATAGGGATCAAACACGTCGTGCTACCTAACTGACTAGTGGAACAATAACATGGAATCTCCACCGGATCCTCATCAAGTCATTATTTGAGCAGAGTACGACAAAGAGAACAACCCGATACATTGAATTGTAAATCAAGTTGCATTCTGATCTGAACTCTCTTCTACACTTCTTCCATCATCTTCGTACCCCTCCATTCATCAAAAGAAACAAAAATAGCCAAATATGTGCCAAACCCTAAGTTTGGGGTGGCATGCCACTTCCCTCCTTATCCTCTTCTTCCATACCCCTCACAAATAAATAGGGGTGTACCACCAAAAATGCAATCTCGAGTCGAAATAGAGGAGAGATTTGCAAACAAAAGAGGCCAAAGTGCACACAAATAGAAATGCAATCTCGAGTCAAATAGAGGAGAGATTTGCACACAAAAAAATGCAATAAATGAAATTGCAAAACAAATAAAAATCTTGAGTCGAATAGATGAGAGATTTACTTCTTCTTTCCATACCACCCTTCACTCCTTTTTCTACCTAAGGCCACACTGCATGCTCCCACTATCCTGAAAAACACCAGTGTCAGATAGGATGCACACTTGTTGATTCTACGGGTATCTCTGGACTCCTACAAAACTCTTTGACATGCTTGTTGTTGGAAAAAGTGAGGAGGAAGTGATATTGGAAAACGAACTCAGGAACGAAGCTATGGTAAGATGTGTTTAGTGGTCCCAGGAGGTTGAGGTACTGAGTCATATTGAGCAGAAAGAAAACATTTGTGATGTGAAGATGAAGCAATCACACGAATTGAAAGTATTCATTTGGCTACTGTTTCAAATTTTGTGTTACTCGAGGATGAGCAACATTTAAGTTAGGGGTGTTTTGATGAGTACATACTCATCATGGAATTCAATCATCTCTTTGGAACAAATTCAACTCTATTTCATACGTTTTCACTCAAATATGAGTCATAATGTGTAAAACTGCTTAGCTGATTTAATTATCAAGGTTTTAACTAAATATTGTTCATTTAATACAGGTAACCAAGCAATTCAATGCATGCGGTCCCAAGTCCATTTGAATCCATGCGGTCCCAAGAACGTTTGGGTCCATGCGGTCCCAAGACCGTTTGGGTCCATGCGGTCCCAAGACCGTTTGATTCCTTGTGGTCCCAAGACCGTTTGATTCCTTGCGGTCCCAAGACCGTTTGAGTCCTTGCGGTCCCAAGATCATTTGGATCCATGCAGTCTCAAGACCGTTTGCTAGAATGCACGAAGAACGAATGACAAAATCGTTTGCTAAAGAAGACCGCGCGAGCTGTAAACCGCATGACCAATCGTAGTCTCAAGACCGTTTGGGTCCATGCGGTCTCAATATTGTTTGAGTCCATGCGGTCTGAAGACTGTTTGGGTCCATGCGGTCTCAAGACCGTTTGGGTCCATGCGGTCTCAAAACCGTTTGGGTCCATGCGGTCTCAAGATAGTTTGGGTCCATGCGGTCTCAAGATCGTTCGCCGCGACTGTGAAGACTGAAGACCGTCCTCAAGACCGATTGACGCAGCTACCTATTCAGACCGTTTGGCAGCAAACAGTCTTCAAACTGTTTGGCACCAAACAGTCTCCAAACCGTTTGGCACCAAATGATCTCCAGACCGTTTGGAGGAGATATTTTTAGCAGTCTTACCAAGACCGTTTGGATCAGATCTAAGCCTATAAATAGGACCCCAAGGGTACTCATTTGGGGCATCAGATCTGGACGTCGCCAAGCTGCCAGGGCACAACTCCGATCAAATTCCATTCCACCTACTGCCTGTGTTGCAACCAAGGAGGCTGAAGAGAGAAAGAAGGCAGAGCAAGGGAGACTGCCCGGTCTATCTTGGCAACTCCCGTGCGTATCCAGATCTTCTCTGACATGACGTAGAAGGTCGTATCTTCTTCACCGAGCTGCGTCAACCTTCTGCACCGAGCTCATGACGGATCTCTCTTTCTTTCTCATCCTTCTTGTTTCCCGCATCATGAGCGAGTAGTTCCTTTTCACTGGGTTGCGGGGACTAGCCCCGCTGCCCATGCAAACCATGTTCTTCTGTTAAACTCTCCATGGTAATGTATATAACTCTTCATTTCATCGTTAATCAGTATGCTAGTATTTTGGTTAATTGCTTGCTTTCATCTTTGTACTTCCTATGTTGCGATAACATCTATATATAGGTTTGAATGTCGTTTAACAAGTTAGACTCCCTAACTATAAAGAGAAGGGGATTCCTTGAGGTCGTAAGTGTATGATCCGTGAGGGGACGAGCCATATAGCCTTCGGTGATGCTTCTGTGCGCCTATCGTCTGTATAGGGGGTTCACAACCTTATTTGGATTTTGTATCTTCTTGTTAATCGTCGATGTTTGCTAGTATGTTAACCGCCTGCTTACTTACCGGTTAATGCGCCTGACTCCCAAACTAGAAATAGGATGGGATTCCACCGAGGTCGTAAGTGTATGATCCGCGAGGGGATGAGCCATCTAGCATGTGGTGACGCTTCTGTGTGCCTGACGCCTGTATAGGGGGACCGCAACCTCTGTGGATTTCTATATCTTCAGAGCCGTAAGTAAAGTGATCTGGATGGTGACGAGACATCTGATGCCTATGGTGATGCTTACGCGAACCTGACGCCCGTATGGGGGGTTCTACAGCAGCTCTACTTGGAGTGTTATATCCTTCCTGGATTGTTCACAATTGAATATGTTTGCGTGTGTAGCGGTGGTGAAACCTGGTACCATCCCAGTGATTCCATATCATTGATCTCAACCCAATTTTAATTCAGCTTTTTACTTTCTTACAATTAGTTTAAGTAACCTCAAATTAACCAATCATTCTAAATATTAGTTTTACTTGAGCTAGATTCAACTGACAAGGATTTGTAAAAACGTTGTCCTTTGGGTTCGATCCTTAACTATACTGCGATAAGACTCGTCTGCTTGTGGGTGGTATTATTGCACTTTGGTTTTGGTAAAAGCTCAGGGATTTCAACCCCGACTGAGTTTGTTAGTGCGTTCAAATATCACGTCACAACTACTTCTCTTTGCAATTTATCGAGAGTATCAGGGTCAATAACTTTGCTGCATAGACTGTTGAAAAAGAAACAAAGTCTGGTAATTGCAAACCGTACATGATTCGGAAATATAAATCAAATTGCCATGGGAAATATTTATTGTATTAGAGTGTAACAATCATGAGATTTAAGACCTATCAACTTCAAATCTTTCATTGATACCAAGGTACAGATGTTGGATGAGTAACCCTGTGGCACCTTAACATTTACCATGCATTAATAAAAAGCTTTCTTCTCCTTTCTAGATAACATGTAACATGCGGGAGGTAAGTATGTTCTCCGATCGCTACTAACTACTTCTGTTAATTCTATCCTTATTCCCATTTCACGTAGGTCCATTCTGGATGTTATCCCATCTTTAGTCTTACCTGGTATATTCAACAGAGTACCGATGACGTTATCACATACATTTTTCTCAATGTGCATAACATCGATACATTGCCTGACTGTCAAAGAACTCCAATAAGGAAGATCCCAAAATATTGACTTCTTCTTGAATAAAGACTTGTTAGTCCGTGTGGCCATCGTACATTGTGATCTCTTACCAAATTCATTGGTGATGTCTTTTACTCTTTCATAAACATCCTCCCCTGATATAGGTTTAGGTGCACTATGCTCCTCATTCTGTCCATTGAATTCTTTGTGCAACCTACGATACAGATGAAATTTTGAAAGAAACCTTCGATGACCAAGATACAGTCTTTCCGCCGTGTTTTAGTCATATTGAATCAGTGTTCTCTTCACATATAGGACACACTTTAGATCCTTTGACACTATATCCAGACAAATTCCCAAACGCTGGAAAGTCATTCACAGTGCAAAATAACATAGCGTGCAAACAAAATGTCTCTCTTCGTGAAGCATCATAGGTCATCACACCTTCACCCCAGAGTTTCTTTAAGTCATCGATCATAGGTTCAAGATAAACATCGACATCATTTCCAGGTGGTTTAGGGCTTGATATCAAAGACGAAAACATAACATACTTATTTTTCATACACAACCAGAGAGGAAGATTGTATATAACAAGCATGATTGGCCAAGTGCTATGTTGGCTGCTCAATGTATGATATAGATTCATCCCATCTGTACAAAGCCCAAGTCTTAGATTCCTATCTTCTTCACCAAATTCAGGGTACAATAAATCAATCTTCTTCTATTGTGGGGAATCAGACGCATGTTGTAGGATCCCATCATTATTTTTCTTAACATATGCATGTCACATCAAATTCTTCGCATCTATAGGATTGGCAAACAAGCGTTGAAACTGTGGTATTATAGGTAGATACCACATCACCTTGGATGGAGAACCAGTTTTGGACTCCCCCGAAGTCATCAATTTATACCTTGACGCACCACATTTCAGACAATCTTTCAAATCCACATAGTCCTTTTGAAATAATACACAATCATTCGGGCATGCGTGTATCTTCTTGGCCTCCATTCCTATTGGGCACAACAATTTCTTTAACCGATATGTTGAGATTGGCAGCTCGTTTTCTTCAGGAAGAATTTCTTTAAAAAAAGACAACAATGACGTGAAGCTTTTATCACTCCATCTATTTTTAACTTTCAGTTTATACAATCTCAACACAGCGCTAAGCGTCGTAAACTTACAACCTATGTATAAGGGTATCTTAGCATCATGGACAACGTTTCTAAACATGGGAGGTGGATCGGTGTGCTCTACCCTGACAACTATCCAACATCGCATCAACGATGTCTACTAGAATTGGTTCGTTCACATCTACGTCATCGAAGGCAATTTCTTCTTCCACACAAGCACTGCTATCGACATCCACTGATTTCAAGTTTGAAATCTCTCCATGCCAGTGCCATTTTGTGTAGCGTTGTGCAATCCCGTTGCACTTGGCATGACTTTTGATTTCATCACCGGTGCTGACTTTCAAGTTGTTACCGCAATGCCTACATGGACAATAAAACATATCTCCAGGTTGTTTCCTATGTTCCTCGGCAAATCTAATAAACAGGTCAAGACCAGAAATAAACTCAGGGTTGCAGTGATTTGGAATGGACATCCATGATCTACTCATTCTATGATCAAAGAGAAAATAAGTATATATTAGAACAAGATTATGGTCTAGGGTTAAAAGATTTGGATTTATGGTTAAAACTTTAGGGTTTAAGGTCTTATATATAATTAATGGTTAAAACATCCTAAGTGAGATTAAGTGTTCAAGAACAGTCCTAAACCGGGGACTATCCAAGATTTACTCCTAATGAGTAAATCATGGACGGGTTTCTAGGCCAACAAATACATGTGTTGTCATTCTTATATATAATAAATGTGTACCACCTATCCCATTCTTGAACATGTAATCTCACTAGTAAGTGTATAATGTGTTTTGGGTTTTCAAGAAAATTCTGACAACATTTGCCCGTTGTTCTCTAAGTACATATGTACTTAGAGAACAAATGGGGAAATACTATCGAAATGTTTTGAAAAACCCAATACACATTATATTCTTACATCCTAAGTGAGATTAGGTGTTCAAGAACAGTCCCAAATTGGTGACTATCCAAGGTTTACTCCTAGGTTTTTAGGCCAATAAATACATGTGCTGTCATTCTATAATATTGATTTCAACATTTCGAGTATCCATGCATGTTCATCATCAATATAAAGATTACACATTAAATTAGTATGACCTAGGGATGGAGAGATTCATAATTGATTTCAAAATTTCAAACTAGCTCATGCATTATCATCAATCTACATCATACAACATGAATTCATGTAGATGTTAGGGTGACACATCACTACAAAATCATAGATTTATCATTAGGGTTTTAATATCTTAGATAGATTGATCACATGATTTCAGCAATATAGTTAATTCTAATTTAAGATTATGGTGAAATGTATATTAGGGTTTTAATATCTTAATTCAACACGTATCAAAATTTACAAAATTAGGTCAAGCATTAGTATTCAATTACAAATGTATATTCTTCTTCCAGCTCCCTCCTTTTCAAATGGATAAAAGCAAGGCACAACCTGTGGGCTGGACACGACCATGACTGTGTTGGCCAGCACGGTCGTGGTCGGCCAACACAAACACTAGGTCCTGACCAGCTACCTCAACCACATCTGCGATCAGAGGAGGAAGAAGAGGAGGAAGAGGGTACCTCGAGCGGCGGCGACGACCAGCAGGTGTAGAGCAGGGCGAGGATCGAGTAGGTGCGCGCGAGAAGGCGTGTGAGGAGTAGGTGCAGTGGCGGAGGAGAACGGCTTCGGCGGTGGCAACAGCGTCAACCATATGAGCTAGCTCAGGCAGCGTAGAGAAGGGGAACAACTAGCGATCGATGTAACAGAGGAGGATCGAGTGAGAGTTTGTTTCTCACGGGGGTTATTAAGTTAACAAAGGCGTCGGTTATCTAAAAAATCGACACCTAACATCTATCAGCGTCGGTTGTCAGAAGAAATCGACGTCCATTGGACAATCTTCATCTCAAAAAATTTCACAAGGACAGCGCCCGAAACCTTGTTAGCGACAATTTTTACACAAAAACCGACAACCTTTGGAGGTAATTTTTTTCATCGTTAGGCGTCCGTTATTCAGTTAAAAAACCGATGTTGTATGTGAAACTTTGGGGGTAATTTCTTTTCTCAAAAAATTAGATTTGGCGGGCTATTTTAGACGTCGATTTATTATAGGCAACCGACACTAAATAAAAAATGATACCCGTGTCTGGCCGGTCTTCAAATATAGATGTCGATCTCTATAATTAGCCGACGTTGTAGGTTTTAGGCGTCGGTTTTCGTTAATAATTGACGCCTCTAAATGTGACGTTATAAGCTATTTCTGTAGTAGTGTGAGTGCATCCCACACCCTCCTTCTACTCGCTAAGCTTATTCACTTGCTATGTCCATTAAGGCCATGTTTGGTGCGCATGAATGGATATAAGTAGGATTAGGCAATGGATTTGAATGGATTGGATTTGATGGGATGTGGACATAGCTTTCCCATCTCATGTTTGTTTTAGCTAAGGAATAGATGAATATCACAACAACATATCAGACCTCGTATTAGAAATTCACACCAATCAAAAAGTGCGTACGATGTGCAAATTAAATGCAGAATTTTTTCTATGTTACACTAACATTTGATATGTTGCTTGGAGATTGTAGGAACGTAATGGAGCAAAAAAGCACACACTACCAACGTGCTACGAAGCTATAGTCCACAAAAGTACTCTATCTGCTCTTCTCGACTTGTAGCTACCGAATTATACTTTGGGTTATATATACCCGAATTCAAAAAGTTATGCATAGTAATGTAATGACTCCCAAATCTATCGATGTGGTGTTTCATAGTATTGGATTTGCCATTCAAAAAGGGGTGGCGGCGCAGCTTGTTGCCAGCCTCCCTTTTATTTCTTTGTAATCTTGTAGTTTTCACATTCTGTAAGTTCGAATAACAATTAGTTGCATAAATTATATAACATCACCGCATTATTAGTGAGGGGATAGTTAGAGTATATAGTTACTGGTTTCATTAGTTCACCATGACTCACTTTTGTATTATAAATTTGAAAATCACCAATCTTTGTAGATTGACCTAACGAGAACTTGCTATTTGAAGAATTTCAAACATGGCTTCTTCGTACTGGAGAGAAGAGAGCATGTCATACGAAGAGAGGCGCTGTGACGTCCCTGAATTTTTATTTCTTCAAACCCTATTGGGAATGAGATGTCAGAATCCAAGAACATCATCCGATCATATCAGAAAGCGATGCGGAAGCATAATACGCATACATGAACATACAACCATAACATTCTCAACATTCAACATGTAAATTTATACAACATGAATTATTACACAATAATTTACAATTACATATTGAATGGAAATTCTACAAGTCTGAACATGTATGCTAACAGGATCTTAACACAATACGTACGACCTGGACAACTGCTCACTTCCTTTCTTTTATCCCATGCTAGCTCTGAACCTAAAACATACGTGAAACAACGAATCAACACACAAGGTGTTGTGCACGTGGGTAGAAAGATACATACTAATATGTTTGCATAATTGAAATAAATTGAGAAAGAAAGAGTAAAAGAAAACATTATTTAAGGTGATAATCAGGTAAATATTCCTTTTATTGTTTTCATTTTGATGCGGTTATACTACACCTATTGCACTTGACTTACATCTAGTGTGGGCAACAGAATATCATCATACATCTAACATGGGCCAAGGAATCATACATCCATTTTAGGCAACATACATCAACACCAGGCTATGTGCTCTAGTAGCTACAACCCATCATGATCATTTAGGTTTCTCTTAAATTTGGCGAAGTATAACTCATACTAGTTCAACCAAGCAAACATATCCAAATACGAGCATTCAAGATATTGCATATTATAGGAAACCAGAAAACTAGTCTTATACTTAATAAATCCCACGTACCTGAGTTCAGAGATTCATATTTACATTCTGGATCATCTACATATCTGGTCATCACCTGATTAAGACAAGATCAAATACTAACATCAGATTCTCATCATCTTAACCCTAGTCATGTTCATTAGGGTTTATATTATCTCATTAGGATATTCCAACGTTTACTTGCATTATTGTCTTATATTTATCTTAGTGATGTCATTTTCCAGATTATAATCCATTATCTGAATATTAGGTTCCATACCCCTTTTGTGCACATATTAACCTTAGGTTACATCATTAATCTAGATTAGGGTTTTAAACCATGTATTAATATTCATCTTCATATAACATGGATTTTTGTTCATCTTTATGATCTCATAATTAAAACTAAGGTTCAATATTCAATATACTGATATAAGCTTACTCTGTGAATTTCATCATTTGTTGAGCATGCACGTATCTATTACATTTTCTTTAGGGTTATTAGCCCTAATTAGCCATATGGAGTAAATTACATGATTTCATGCATCATCATCATAATCACTGACATACACTGGATGATAAGCATGAATATTGATTTACTGGCATATTCTCATAATTTTAGGCCAACGTTTGATATTTATTATCCATCAATTAAGCATTTCAAAACTAAAAAGATATCACTGATATTCATGCATCAAGAGCCTGATATTATTATTTCATCTTGTGCTACGCATTTGTATGAACATTTTGGTATATTATTTGTATTTTCTGATAAGTGTGCTAATTACTGTGATTTAAACAACATCTGGGAATTATCTGAGATTATTACCTTTTTGAGCCAATAGGCGGGCGCCACGTGGCTCATGGCTTGTCTTGTGCAAGCAGCCCACTCATTTCCTGGACCCGCCTGGTCTGGTTGCTGGGAGATGAACCGGTTTTTCTGCTCTAAACCTGGTCTATTTCCTTTCTTCTTTCTCCGTGTTGCGCTCAACGCAATCTTCCGTTAGCGCCGGCCTGCTGCGTGACTACCTGGGTCGAGCGCCGCCAGTGCTTGGACCTAATGGCGACCAAGAAGGAAACATGGCCTCCTCCTCGCTCGTACCTACCTCCGCAAGGGAGATTAGAACCTCCCGATCGCCTGCTTTCGAGTCCCAAGCGGGACCTGTTCCTTCACAGAGAACCGCCGCCTGGGTTCGGTGCCGCTGGGGCTCTGCTCTGGCAAGGGCGCCGCCGCTGGGCTCTACCTCAGCCTAGTATCGTTGTACGTGAGTTCTCCGGTGAGGACCACGCTGGCATCGAGCTCTGACTTTGCCCGTTCGGCCCTGTGTTATCATCTCGATGGAGGAAGAGAGATCGACTCCTTCCCCCATGGTGGTGATATCCCTAGATCATGGAGACGGAGTTGGGTGGCGTTTGGCAGTAGGGAAGAAGTAGTAGTAGGGATCGGGGATGATGGTGGGGGTTGCTCCGCACCACGGCAGGACCTGCACTTGGCGTTGGAGGTCTAGCTTCCTATGGTTGCGGATCCGGTGAGGGGAAAAAGGAGGAGGAGGTCTGGGCGGCGCTGGTTCTTTCCAAATATACCACCTCATGGGTTGTTTGAGATGTTACGAGAGAGAGACAATGAGGACTCTTTGTTAGATAATCATGTTGATCCGAGTTTTGAGAGCTAGCCGGTGCTGGAGATGCACACCTAGTCATCACGTTTCCACGGTTTACGGGAGGTAGAGGATGAATAGATGCTATGGGTTTATGATCTAGGAATAGGGCCAAACATCTACACCGAACCAATGCAGCCCAAGTACTGCTGACCTTGTTGAACAACGAATGAACTTTTCCGAACTGAACCATGTGTCAATAACTTCATGAAATTTAAACATTGATAACTACCTATAGGAACATGCTTTGGCTCCAAAATTTTGATTCAAGATTCTTCCTAGTGTATTACACCTTAAGAGAACGTTTGATACCCAAAATTGATTATTTGACCCCTCAATTGAGATACTCCAAAGGGCACATATATATAAGTACATTGAGATTATACTATACAAAATTTAGCTTCTAATGTCACAACAGAATTGTAATTACTTAGTATGACTATCATGCATCCCATGATTCATTATTCAGTCAATTGAATCCATGTACACTTAGAAACCATCATTGAGTAAAAATTCACCCTGACTTAGGATTGATCAACTAGGAACACCATGAAATTCGAATACTACATAAAATATGAAAACTCTAAAATCAAGGTCGTCACATTCACCCCACCTTAAATGGAATTTCGACCTCAAAATTCAACTAATGTAATAGTCAAGGTTATGTAAAAACAGTCCAACTTCATATAGGTTAGCTTCTGGCTTCCAAAGTTCTCATCATCATTCTAGATATACCCTAAGTTGTCATCTTAAGAATTTAGAGATTCTTGGGTGTTCCCACCCCACCTTATATATATGTGGAAGCATCACTTAAGGTCTTAGCCATAACATGACATTATGATACTTAGGATTACATCACCCCTGAGGGTACATGTTTTGTTCATGCTTTTAAAGTTCTGGAGGAATTCGTTTATATGCCATGATATTCAAATCGTTCAAATCTAACATCATTAATATGTCTTATGATCAACATCTTACAATGATTTCAACATTAGAGGAGAATTATCTTCATCCTTGATATTAGGATTTTTCTACATAAGAAGGGCTTACGCAACATGCTTGACCATTAGGGTTTCACCCTATGGTGTGATATTCATACTCAACTTAGAAGCATACATTGAGAAGGATCAAAGTTACGAACTATATTTCTGGTCATATATCCTATGATCCAAAAATATCTTCATATCAAGTTCAATAGTTCAAATCTTGATGTCTTGCATGTATTATGTGAAGGGAAAAAGATAATATACTAAGTTTATCCCATGATCTCAGCATCATATATTTCATATTTCATATGATGGGGAAGAGAATATTTTAAAGTCAAACTTATCATGATTTCAATCTTAGGTACTACATGTATGATATAGGGAGGAGAAAAAAAATATAGAATAGGTCAAGCTTATGCGAGTGACTCCTCATATATAAATCATCTATATAGCTCAAGTGAGGTTTCTATCATCATATATTAAGAAAGAGAAGAAGAAGGGAGAACATGTATTTTGAGTATCTTTTGCACAAAGCATCATACTCTCATAACTAGATTTCATATATTACCTCACTTGCAACTAGTGATGAGATTCACAAAATATGTCACTCCAACTAGGACCTAACTCAGTCAAAGAATTGACTTTATCATATGGGTCATCTACCCATCCTTTTATTTTACCCAGTGCTCACATATAGATTTGAATCATGCAACATGACTCAACTCATCTACTTAGGAGTAACCCAGCTTAGGACACATCATTTCACATATTTTCATATATTGTAGGGTAGGTCCATTGACCCTCTCCTGGTGGGTCTCACTCTCTCTGGAGTTCACCACATATCTTGTCCTAACACTGGGGGTCCTCCTTTGTAAAAGAGCTTGAGGCACATGCATATTCAACTGTATCTTAACTTAGCTCATCTTAAGTAAGAAAAAGGAATGTACTTTCATCATTACAACTTAGCATAGATCCTCTAAGAGCGGATTCAACTCATATACAACTCAAATCTTAATAAGGAAACTTATACCATCAGAGATCAAACTTAGATAAGATTCTACATGCTTATTCCAACTATCATTCTATCATGTACTCTATGTATCACATATTCTGATAAGGCTCTAGACATCTAATCTAGACTACTCTCTCTTCTAGACTGATGTCACTCCCTTTCACTTAGATTGCATGAACACTAACTACTCTACAGTGTGAGGGACACATTTTTATATTTACATATATATAATAAAATATTATATAGTTTTTCTCCGAGAAAGAAGACGTCAGAGAAAACACTCGAGGCTCGAGCCGATTGGAAAACAAAACCAAATCAGCAAAACCAAGTGTCCCACACACAGTAGATAGTCTAGTGTCATGTAACCTAGTGAAATGGTGAAAATGAGATGTAGACTAGTGTAGCTACCCAATACATATGAGCTCTATATGGAAAGGGTTTCTCACACTTGTCTAAACCTAGTTCTCGAACATCTAGGTTCTAACTTAGAGGCTAAGTCAAACCTTAATCCTATAGAACAACTTACTAAGTTACTAAGGTTTAAAGTGAAAGGTGAGATTTAGGTTTAATGTTTCATGGTGAGCAATTGTCAGGTGTAGCTATTGTTCATGCTCTGATACCAACTGTGACGTCCCTGAATTTTGATTTCTTCAAACCCTATTGGGAATGAGATGTCAGAATCCAAGAACATCATCCGATCATATCAGAAAGCGATGCGGAAGCATAATACACATACATGAACATACAACCATAACATTCTCAACATTCAACATGTAAATTTATACAACATGAATTATTACACAATAATTTACAATTACATATTGAATGAAAATTCTACAAGTCTGAACATGTATGCTAACAGGATCTTAACACAATAGGTACGACCTGGACAACTGCTCACTTCCTTTCTTTTATCCCATGCTAGCTCTGAACCTAAATCATACGTGAAACAACGAATCAACACACAAGGTGTTGTGCACGTGGGTAGAAAGATACATACTAATATGTTTGCATAATTGAAATAAATTGAGAAAGAAAGAGTAAAAGAAAACATTATTTAAGGCGATAATCAGGTAAATATTCCTTTTATTGTTTTCATTTTGATGCGGTTATACTACACCTATTGCACTTGACTTACATCTAGTGTGGGCAACAGAATATCATCATACATCTAACATGGGCCAAGGAATCATACATCCATTTTAGGCAACATACATCAACACCAGGCTATGTGCTCTAGTAGCTACAACCCATCATGATCATTTAGGTTTCTCTTAAATTTGGTGAAGTATAACTCATACTAGTTCAACCAAGCAAACATATCCAAATACGAGCATTCAAGATATTGCATATTATAGGCAACCAGAAAACTAGTCTTATACTTAATAAATCCCACGTACCTGAGTTCAGAGATTCATATTTACATTCTGGATCATCTACATATCTGGTCATCACCTGATTAAGACAAGATCACATACTAACATCAGATTCTCATCATCTTAACCCTAGTCATGTTCATTAGGGTTTATATTATCTCATTAGGATATTCCAACGTTTACTTGCATTATTGTCTTATATTTATCTTAGTGATGTCATTTTCCAGATTATAATCCATTATCTGAATATTAGGTTCCATACCCCTTTTGTGCACATATTAACCTTAGGTTACATCATTAATCTAGATTAGGGTTTTAAACCATGTATTAATATTCATCTTCATATAACATGGATTTTTGTTCATCTTTATGATCTCATAATTAAAACTAAGGTTCAATATACTGATATAAGCTTACTCTGTGAATTACATCATTTATTGAGCATGCATGTATCTATTACATTTTCTTTAGGGTTATTAGCCCTAATTAGCCATATGGAGTAAATTACATGATTTCGTGCATCATCATCATAATCACTGACATACACTGGATGATAAGCATGAATATTGATTTACTGGCATATTCTCATAATTTGAGGCCAACGTTTGATATTTATTATCCATCAATTAAGCATTTCAAAACTAAAAAGATATCACTGATATTCATGCATCAAGAGCCTGATATTATTATTTCATCTTGTGCTACGCATTTGTATGAACATTTTGGTATATTATTTGTATTTTTCTGATAAGTGTGCTAATTACTGTGATTTAAACAACATCTGGGAATTATCTGAGATTATTACCTTTTTGAGCCAATAGGCGGGCGCCACGTGGCTCATGGCTTGTCTTGTGCAAGCAGCCCACTCATTTCCTGGACCCGCCTGGTCTGGTTGCTGGGAGATGAACCGGTTTTTCTGCTCTAAACCCGGTCTATTTCCTTTCTTCTTTCTCCGTGTTGCGCTCAACGCAATCTTCCGTTAGCGCCGGCCTGCTACGTGACTACCTGGGTCGAGCGCCGCCAGTGCTTGGACCTAATGGCGACCAAGAAGGCAACATGGCCTCCTCCTCGCTCGTACCTACCTCCGCAAGGGAGATTAGAACCTCCCGATCGCCTGCTTTCGAGTCCCAAGCGGGACCTGTTCCTCCGCAGAGAACCGCCGCCTGGGTTTGGTGCCGCTGGGGCTCTGCTCTGGCAAGGGCGCCGCCGCTGGGCTCTACCTCAGCCTAGTATCGTTGTACGTGAGTTCTCCGGTGAGGAACCACGCTGGCATCGAGCTCTGACTTTGCCCGTTCGGCCCTGTGTTATCATCTCGATGGAGGAAGAGAGATCGGCTCCTTCCCCCATGGTGGTGATATCCCTAGATCATGGAGACGGAGCTGGGTGGCATTTGGCAGTAGGGAAGAAGTAGTAGTAGGGATTGGGGATGATGGTGTGGGTTGCTCCGCACCACGGCAGGACCTGCACTTGGCGTTGCAGGTCTAGCTTCCTATGGTTGCGGATCCGGTGAGGGGAAAAAGGAGGAGGAGGTCTGGGCGGCGCTGGTTCTTTCCAAATATACCACCTCACGGGTTGTTTGAGATGTTACGCGAGAGAGACAGTGAGGACTCTTTGTTAGATAATCATGTTGATCCGAGTTTTGAGCGCTAGCCGGTGCTGGAGATGCACACCTGGTCATCACGTTTCCACAGTTTACGGGAGGTAGAGGATGAATAGATGCTATGGGTTTATGATCTAGGAATAGGGCCAAACATCTACACCGAACCAATGCAGCCCAAGTACTGCTGACCTTGTTGAACAACGGATGAACTTTTCCGAACTGAACCATGTGTCAATAACTTCATGAAATTTAAACATTGATAACTACCTATAGGAACATGCTTTGGCTCCAAAATTTTGATTCAAGATTCTTCCTAGTGTATTACACCTTAAGAGAACGTTTGATACCCAAAATCGATTATTTGACCCCTCAATTGAGATACTCCAAAGGGCACATATATATAAGTACATTGAGATTATACTATACATAAATTTAGCTTCTAATGTCACAACAGAATTGTAATTATTTAGTATGACTATCATGCATCCCATGATTCATTATTCAGTCAATTGAATCCATGTACACTTAGAAACCATCATTGAGTAAAAATTCACCCTGACTTAGGATTGATCAACTAGGAACACCATGAAATTCAAATACTACATAAAATATGAAAACTCTAAAATCAAGGTCGTCACAGGCGCACTACGCACAACCATGTCAAATCTTCTGTCATTGTTCTAATGACAATTGAGCCTGCGTGAACACGTCGGGCGTTGTTGGAGAGTCAGTCCGTTCCTACGAAACACGGAAATATAGAACGCGACAGAGGTTTTGCAGAAACGGAGCCTGACAAATAGTCTTTGTTCAGGCGGATTAAAAGAAGCGAGCCATAAGTGCGGAATTTGTTTATGTTATATATACCGGAATTCAAACCAGTAAGATTCCTATCCATTTTTGGTTTTTCCAACCAAACGTAGGAATGACATTAGGCACAGGATTAATTTTCAATCTGACATCTAATGACACGATCCAAACATAGCCTAAAGTGAGTAGGAGTTTAGTAAGAGAGCTATCACTACATGTATATCTTGTGAGGCTCTCGCTTCCTTCACCTTCCAATCTCTCATTTCCTTCAAAGTTTGGACGGTCATACGGATCTTGGCCTCCAATAGTTTCGAAAAGATAGGCAAATCCAAAAGATCAAGATCATTTCTATTTCAAAACCTGCAAGGAATGGCGGATTGATTTCCATTTTGTAATGGAATTCTTCCGAGATACTGCTAATTTATGTTAGCTTTTATTATTAGGTAATAATAGTCCAATAGAACCATGTTACATCTCTTGGAGAGGTCAAATTCTAAGATTTTGTAACAATTACACATTCCTTATATTCCATTATAAAAGATATAATACATGACCTTTTTTCCGGATTAGGATACCCAACCTCCCTTTAAGGAGAAGGGAGCCAACAACACTTACCCACTCTTGTACATGTCTTCAATCTTGGAAGAATTACCCACTCTTTTGGGATCTTTTTTCTTTGACTTCACCTTCACCAAGGAGAAGCTTTCACCAAGGGACTCCTTCCCTTCTTGATCTTCTCCTCTCTTAGTCAAGAGTTCACGCTGATGTGCACTACACAAGGATAAATACGTTCATCTCATATTTAGTTCCGCACATATATCTCAACCAAATGTAAGATACGGAATCTGAAGTACCTTGCACAGTACGAGAATTTGAAAATTCGAAGTTGGATGATTTTGTTGTGTTTTACCACCGAAAGAGAGAACAGAAAGATATGATAACAGAAAGGGGAGTGATTCAACTTAGCAGCTGGATGAGAGATATAGAAGATATTGATTGTTAAAAAAATCCATCTTCACTATACAAAAGAGAAATAAAATAATATTTAAATATTTATCATCATAAGCAAAAAAATATAAAGAAAAAATTATATTTTGCTATTAAAATTACAAATACTTGGATAAACATTGTTGGATAAATATGAACTACACGTGTATATTAAGAACAATGCACATCCCAGATGTGTATTATTAATGAAATATAAAGAAAAAATTATATTTTGCTATTAAAATTACAAATACTTGGATAAACATTGTTGGATAAATATGAACTACACGTGTATATTAAGAACAATGCACATCCCAGATGTGTATTATTAATGAAATATTGCAAGTTAATAAGTAATGCAATGAATATCTTTTAAAAGACCAATATATACATATAAAAATATTGACAACACATGCACATAAAGATATAAACAATACATGTACATAGACAATACATATTATATAAAATTTATTTTCTATGTAATGTGTGCATATAAAGATTGTTATAATAGTTTGCAATTCAATAACGTTTGTACGTAAAACCCGACCTCAGTGTATGATGGTAATGGGTCAAAAAGGCGTTGTCTTGACAAACTAAAGGTGTAGACAAAGCCTGATCCAAACTCGATCCTTGTAATTTACATTCACAGTTGTAGAAGTGCTAAAATGATTAGATTCTTCTAATGATACCTCAAATTTGCGGGAAATAAGTGTAATTTGTGCAGGTGTTGAATTTAGACAAATATCAATTTGATCTGTATATGTAGATTTTAGTTAAATATATGTGTAGCGTTGTTATAAGGTACATTAAAAATTAATATATTGTTGTACAAACTCTCCTTAGACTATGTTAGTATGTATTTATGTATATGACTGAAAATATTTTTATTTAGCAAGAACCCGGATTGGACGCCTGAAACACAGATCTATTATATCTGTTCTAGGTTAAATTTCATACATTCTTCACTCACAACGGGTATTTACAATTTGAGTGTGTACAGCCCCGACGAAATCATGGAGGACTCATGTTGCATCTCTAAGTACAAATAAGTCAAACGAACATGGTTTGATATTAGTATTGTTTAAATCAGAAGTATTAAAATGCTACATAATTTTTATATAGAATGAAATGATAAACGAAACGCCCTAAAATGAACATGGATAAGATCAATCTTTTATTATAATAATATATAATGAAAACATAAAATACTCGGATTTCAATACTAAAACTTTTATTATCAATCCCAAGCAGCCGGAGAAAAGGTATTTTATAATAATTAGGAAAAGGAAACCATCTACCTTGCGTGTCAGGGTTCTTTCCCAAGTGGCTTCCGCATCGGCCGGTAGCCAGATACCAATCTAATCTAATGTTTGGTGAGACCCTACGGTAGCTTCTTCTGTTTATTCGTCCTCTACCCTCTTTGGGGAGCCCAGAGGTCATGAAGCTGGAAACAAAGACAATAAGAAAACGGCGGAGACTACAAGACCCAGCCACGGATTGCGGTTACATAAACAGGGAAGGGGAAAGACGAGTTGATCAGAAACAATGTCGCGATGGCCCTGCAGGGTTCCGACGACCACCAACAATGTGCATCCGCGATTGTCTTGGCAGGTTGCGACATCTTCTGGCTAATTCTGCATCGCCTCCCTCTACAGAAATTGTTTCAATGCAAGACCGTATGCAAGAGCTGGCAATCCATTATCTCGGATCCAACGTTCCGCACCCAATATATCTGCGGTAACCCTGGAAAATACAACTTTTCCCAAGCCGTCGAAGCATCTGTTTACTGGGAAGGTTCTAAGAACTACAGTTTGCACTGTGGAAAAAGGAAAAGACGGAACCTTGCAACATCCTGTCCTTTAAATTAGTTGGACGACAGAGAGAATATGGCGCTCAGAAGAACGGTGCGCTGAATGCAATCCACCACCGCAGTGGCAAGGCCTGCTTTTCAGAAGACGTTAGTCTGAAGGAGACATCAGGCGGGGAGATGTTGTTCTACGATAACTCCCAACGCCGGTTCTTCGTCTACAGCCCACTCACAGGTGCGAGGGACACACTTCCCCTTAGTCCGTCGCATGAGTGGCTGAACAAACTCGGCAAAGTCATCATCACCTACCGAGAGGCGCAAGATCATGGTCCCAAGTATGAATTCGAGGTCGTCATGATACCTCATCCAGGGCTCCATTCAAGTACGTACCAGGCGGATTCGATGATGATCGAGATGTACTCTTCCAAGACACGCGTTTGGACAACGACCCCTGTTGTGAGGTAGTGGCTGAGGTGGATTAATCTGACAGACAACAGCGTAGTAGTTGCCGAAGGGAAGGTGTACTGGTCAACCCGCACAGATGTCGTATCCTACAACCTTATAACAGCCGAAGTTGAGGCTCTCCCACTGCCACCGACCGTGCTCTCACCACATCAGTTCACAAAGTTCCCTGTGTTAGGACAAGATGCTTCTGGAGCAGTTCTCTGTTGTGTCTTCTCCCCCACCGTGTTTCATGTGTTGAGGCTCTGCAATGGTGGAGCTGCATCTGATGTTTGGACTACGGTGTGTCAGGTGGGATATGCAGAGATGCTTGGGTGGACCCATTGTTCCCATCGGTTGGTTACCACCAACAATGTGTGGGAGGTGATGCGCTTTGGTATAGTGAGGTTTATTGGTCCCAATCTTCTTCGGATGTCCATCCTTGAGCGCAGGGTGTACAATGTAGATAGTGGCAAGGTGGAGGATTCCCCATATTATGATGTAGGATACCCTTCTAAAGGCTTCCACATACCATCCTAGCCGTTTTCCTTCTAGCCATATGGATCAAGATCACAAGTCATTAGTCTGGAAAGCTGACAAACTGTGTGAGTTTTCGAACAAAATGATTTATCAAAATATTTGATGATATTGTAGTGGTTCTATAAATTTGATGTGTGCACAAAAGTACATTTAGGCATCAGGTTTCTACTGTAAGCTGCTACGTCTAGACTTTAATTATGTCATTCTTTCATACTAAAAATGGGTTAACCATTACACCAAAAAAAAAATGGGTTAACCATGTAGTCGTTATGTTCTTTCACCTAAAACTGAAGGACATTGGGTTCCTGTGGGGGAAAAAACAATTGGATGTATGCATTTGGAACATACAAATTACTTCTGGAGATTACGGTATTCTGATTCCAGCAACTTGTTCCTTTCTACTATGCTTCCACATAACATAATGGAATTCAATAAAACAGAATCATATCGTTCTGTAGGTAGTATATGGTAAAATAAGGTTGTCTCGAGATAAAGCTAGACAGTAAGGATTATAATTGTAAGATAAATTTATCCCAAAGACAACATGAATTGCAAAGATAACTAAATTCAATGACATCCAACTTGATTCCACTTCAATGATTACAACGTTCTACAAGATAGGTTCTCTCATATCCCATTCATTTTTCGTTTACTCTATCTTGGGTTTGGGTGGGCCATGTGTTGATAAGACAATTATCGTACCTGAAACTCATTCGAGCAATAAAATCTTAGATTTATCACTAATGATATAACACATCAATATAAGCGGATGGATTTTATTACAGTATAGTTTGGATCAAGACTTAAGGATACTCTGTGTATGATTATATCGATTGATTACTTATCATAAACTAGATGATTAATAAGACAAGTGATTTGATTGATGAATTTAATTAACTCCAAGATCTAAGGCACTAGCAGAAGAGGTGGTATAAATGGACACCTATTTTAAAATAAAATGGCATGCATCCTGTAGCGACAAAGTATCGTGTCATGTTATACATTGGAAAATTTCTAATCATCCTACCGCTCACAAGACAGACTTTGTTCCCTCCAAAACTCCCATTTTTTGAGCGAATTAAGCTAGCTACAGGGGCAACTTGATTTTTCAACCTAACTAACTCACTCAGACACACTGTGCACAATCCTTCTCCTTCACCTCCTCGTGTTCTCCTTCATTTTGGCTGCTCCTATCCCTTTTCTCTTTCTGTCATCTCCCTAGACTCCTCCGCCCACCCTTCCCTACTTGCCTCTTCCGTCATGTCCTGCTACTAATCCTTATCGTCTTCTCTGCTCTACTCATTCCTCTCCTTCTTCCCCCAAGGTGCAACCGTATGGATTCCCTCTCTGCATGTACAAATCATCCCCTCTGCCTGTGCACCTCCCCCTTCTCTTCATCCCTCGTTGCCTCTGCTCCTTGTCTCCTCCTTTGTAGCTGCCTATGTTCCTTCTCATTCGCCCCTCGTCTCGAGATGCCTCCACTCCTTGTATCCTCACCGTCGCCCCCCATCATTATGCTCTGCTCATTTTTCTTCTGCTATCTTCCTTTCATCTCTCTTCATCTAGCCTAGTCATATCCATGTTCAGAAAAAGGTCCAGGCTTGAAGATTGGAGGTATCCCTTCTCTTGCATCCGGATGTACGAAAGCTGAATCATGATAGAGAGTGCTCGATTTTTACCAACCGAAGGATATTACTCAATGAGGAAGGTAGCATCAGGCTTCAGAGACTGATCAGGACATGTCAATGTGGAAAAGGTTCACCTTTTTTCCTTTTTCATTATTCTTATATGTGCCTAAATTTGGTTAACATCCACTACTGTATTTTTAGCATGAATCTTCTTGTGAAGTGAATCATGTTAGTTTATATTGCATTTCATAATTTTGTTTTTCAATGTGGTCCTAGATTTTAAAACGGTGCATATCTCTGAACAATGAGATGTGGTCGTTATTATAGACATTGTCCTCACATAGTTGGAGATGAACTTTTGTCAAAATTGATATCTTCCTTTTCTATTTCTAATATACCAATTTCTTCACTACTCTTAATGTAGGATAGAGATTTTATATAACATACCCATCAAGTAGGAACAAAATCGTGGGCTCTTATTCGGATATTCTTTACTCTTTGTTTATGTTCCTTATTTACAAAATTACATGAGTTTTCTTTCTAGGTTCACGATGTTTACAATATCTTGACTGAATACTAATGGCTTGTGATGTTTGTCCAGTATTATTGTTGACTGGGAAAATAAGGATGGAGGTTCTTAAACAATAACAAGGTGATGCTTTTCAAATGATGTAGGGGTGGGTGATACGGGATTGGTTGTGTGCATGTTAGGATTTTATATAACTAGTAAACACACATGTATCATGCATGCCAAAACATAACTAAATTAGCATTTTTATATTTTACTATCTAAAAGCATGTGTATACTACGTTAAAGCCTATTATTATCTATTTTTCCTTTTGAATATAGTATAAATGTAAATTTATTTATTATTCTTGTGGAATTGGGATAGAAATTGCAAAAAAGATGGGAGGGTGTTTTCTAAGAGTGTAGTACAATCATTGGAAAATTATCTTTTGAATTTTATGTACTAGTTATTGTTGTTGTTTTAAAAATTAAAATGTCATATAATTGGGTGGGGGAGTTAGATGGCATGACTATGCTCTAATTATATTAGAATCAAAATAAATGATTAAGGATCATGATATATGATCAACTGCAAAAATGTTTTATTGTTATATAAATAAAAATGACAAGAAAAAAAATAGATTTCTCAAGTTAGGTATCATCCACTACACAATGAGAATGTTATATTCAAAATATGTAGATGGGATAACTTTTGGTGAAAATAATTATAGATGAATTATTAATATATGATTTAATTATTCAATGTCATGTATGTATTAAAATATCCCAAAATGTGTTTTTCTCTAATCATGAGAAAGGGCATTTAAGCACACATTAACCCCAAAATCCTAGAAGATTGTTCATGCATAATAATAAATATGTATAGTCATTCAATCTAGATTTCTTGGATTCAATCCATTAATATCTAACAGCACATCTTGTTATATGCAAATATAAAATTTGGTATTATTATCTAATTACATTATATATTATATCTATTTGATATAAATATGATTACGATTGCTACTTTTCAAGTTTCTACTTAGAGATCTAGCCACCAAAAGAGGTCGGTCAAAGTATGTCGATACACCTACAAACAAATTTTTAGATAATTATAAGGGAATCATGTTGAATTCTCAATGTACCTCTAAATCAACATTTTATTATTATTTTTAGAAAGAATGTTTAAGGACAAACTATCCTCAAAATGCTAGAAGAAAATTGTGGTGCAACTTAATAAATATGGAAGAAAAACAAATTTCCCGTAAAACTTATTCTTTCTTAAGATATCAAGGACGCTACTTAGGTGGTCTCGGTGTTGATCTAAGTCATCTGAATAAACCAGTATGTCATTTATGAACACTATGATGACCGAGTCAAGGAAGGGTTGAAACACACTGTTCATGAGGTTCATGAAGACAATGGGTGCATTGGATAACCCAAAAGGCATAACCACAAAGTCATAGTGTCCATAACGGGTTCTAAAAGTGGTTTTTAGAATGTCCTCATTCTTGACTCTCAACTGGTGATAACCTGATCTCAAGTCAATCTTAGAAAAGACTCGAGAAGACTTCAACTGGTCAAACAAGTCATCTACCCGGGGTAACGGGTATTTGTTCTTAATGGTAGCATGATTGATTATCCAGTAGTCTATGCACATTCAAAGAGAACCATCCTTTTTCTTTTCAAAAAGAATTGGTGCTACCCATGGTGATGTGCTAGGGCGGAAAAAACCCTTGTCTAGCGATTCCTACAATTGTTTCTTCAACTTGAGCAACTCAGCAGGGGCCATCCTATAAGGTGCTCGGGAAATAGGGTTTGTCCCGGGAGCTAGCTCTATGGGAAAATCTACTTCTCTCTCGAGAGGGATCCCAGGTAGATCATCTGGGAAAACATCCGCATATCTCTTGACTACCTCTATCTCTTCTAAGGGTTGCACCTTAGGTTCTAGCTCGGTAACTATTGCTAGGAAAGCTTGACACCCTTTACTCAATATATGTTCTGCCTTCACGGCTGACACATACAGGCTGGTGGTGGCATATTTCCTACCCCTAATGATGAAAGGTGGGTAACCTAGTTTCTTAATGATCACTTTCTTTTCCCTACAATCAATATTGGCCCTATAAGTATAAAGACAATCCATACCAATGATCACATCAAAGTCATTCATATAAAGAAGGATAAGTTTGTAGGAAACTCATGATCTTGATATTTCACAGGTATCACCGGAGTTTTCAAAAGAGATGTAAGGATTCGACCACTCGGGGTTGTAACATCTAAGACATACCCTAAATCCTTGATATCCAAACAAAGTATAGTTGCGAGATTTCTTGAAATGAAAGTGCTACTAGATCTAGAGACAAACAAAGCTTTTACATTGTGTCCCATGACTTCAAGCATGCCTACATTGTTTTTCACCATGTATTAGACCATTACATGCTTATCTTAAAACATAAAATAAAACTCTAAGGGTTATTACCCTCGATCAACCGATTCGCATTTGCTTGAGCCTCCTCATTTTCAATAGCAAACACTCAAGCTTGTCTTCTTTCTCCAGCAGGTGGAGCGACAGCTATAGGTGGGGCTTCCATAGGTGGGGTTGCTACTGGTCCTGGTCCTCTTGGATCTGGAAGAGGGCAAGCAGCTTGGAGATGTCCCTCTTGTTGACAACGGTAGCAGACCTTCTTCTTGTAGCGGCACTCACTAGTATGCCACTTTCTACAGGTGCAGCATTGGGGTCAGTTGTTCTCTTGACAGAGTTTCCCTTTTCCTCCATGTTTTCCTTTGGCATGATTATGCCCTTGCCCTTTCTTGTGATTGTTCTTCTGGCCTTGAGTCCCTTCAGTGAAACCCAAATATCCCTTAGGTGGATTTTGAGCAGGCATCACTATCCTCTCCATGTCCAGGGCAGTGTTGTAAGCTTCGGTGAAGGTTTTAGGTTTACTTGCCATGACATGGGGCTTGATGGAAGGGTGAAGATGCTCTATGAAGTGATCCACTGTTCTTTCCTCATCCATCATATGCCCAAAATGCTCCAGGATTCGAAACTTGCGCCCAAAATCTGCCACAAATGAGTTTCCTTGAGTCATGTTGGTGAACTCCCTTTCCTTTTCTTTCTTAGCTGAGACAGGGATGAATCTGGCGGTGAAGATCATCTTGAAGTCGGCCCACTCTACTGGTTCTTCAACCAAATCTCAGCCCAAGATGTGTGTCTCCCACCATATCTTAGCTGCTCCTTCCAGGAGGTGAGCAACAAAGAGGACCTTCTTGCTTCGTTGTACCTCAAGCATACATAATCCATTCTCGACTACAAGCAGCCAAGCATCTAAACTTGTCAACCACTTCAGACTTATCATCTCCCAAGAACTTCTCGATGTTCATCTTGAAGAATTCCAAGATGGTGGCTCCCAATGAAAGACGAACAGGAACTGGCTCGCCATTCTCACCTCTAGCTATGTCTCGGAGGGCCAAATCTCTAATGGCTTCTGTCAGCCTCTTTTGTTGCTCCATCCACAAAGTGTCAGGGGTGTAAACCACCACGGTTGGTTCTAGACCACCAGCTTGGTCCTCTTCCATCTTAGCCTCCTCCTCGTACACATGTTGCTCCTTGTACCCATATTCCTCCTCTTGATCAAGTTGTTGAAGGGTATCGGGTGAGGGTTGGGGACCTCATGTGTAGTTTCTTTAGGTCTCTTCCTCTTCTTTGAGGATTCACCACCATGGTTCCTCTTCCTCTTCTCAGAAGATACTTTTCCCTTGCGTGAAGGTCCACCACAATTGGTGACATCCGGGATAGCCACGGTCTTCACGTGAGCCATCTGCATAAGCATACAAATAGACCTTTTAGTCTATACCTTTAAGCTAATTATACTTATATCGATGATGTCTAATTACGTATCTTTTATTAGTTTGATGGAGGATTCCTTAATCCTTCTTGCTTGGGTCCTACTCTCTCTCTCTCTAGAGCTAACTCCACAACCAGCCTTATACTAATGGTCCTCTCTCCATGAAGATGGATCAAGCTCACAAGCATACCCTTACATGGTGAAGCCTATGCTCCAACTTATGTTCTCTCAGGATTATCTTTATGCTTATCTCATAAGTTATCCCTCATACTCTCCTGGCCAGGGTTTTAGTACGACTGACTTACTATGGGTGCCTACTATGACATGCTCATATATGCTCATGGGGTTTCGATAGGTTCTTCTCTAACCTCATCAATGAAGGAGCTATCCTTCACTCTATCATGCACGACCCTTCCCAGGGTTGGGTCGCCAAAGGTACTCGGTCATCCAACCTTCATGGCTCATATGGCATCCAAGGCATGTCCATCCAAACACCCGGTCTACCATGACTTCTAACTCATCACGCCATCTCTCTTTCTAACCTTCACTTAGGGTTAGGGTTAACATCTTCCTCAGAGAATGTATCAGGTCTCTACTTTTAATGCATGTCTCTACCTCCAGGACTAACTCTCCTTACTTATCCTCATGTCAAGAAGGTCTAGCCTCAGGTCTCTCCTGAGGGCATGACAACTTATGTCATACGACCTAAGCATGTATCTATTCTTTTACGCTTAATTTATAAACCTTATTTCCATGACATTTTATTTACATGCTTTTTATTAATTTGGTGGAGGATTTCTTAAACCTTATCAACCTTACCCAAGATACCTCAAGAGGGTGAGGAAAAGAGAGAAAACCCTAATCCTTAAGGTCCTTAACAACATTTGAGTTGAGAGGAGATGAATAAGATGAGAGAGTCCTAAAGGTATCTTATTTCGAGTCAAATCCTGAGACTTTAGCCAGATAGTCACACTAATCCGGGAGTCCTCATATTCTGACTAGCGGTGTAGAGGAAAATCATGCCAGCCCCCAGATGTGGTCCTTTTCTAGACACCTCTGTCTTTTGGAAAATCCTCTAATAACTCCCTTGGGTTCTACAGGGTTTGTAAAATTTAATTATTATTAAAGATTGGAACCTAGGCTCTGATACCAAATGTAACGACCCCGCCTCCCAGTAACCCCCAATTAAGGGAGACCAAGAGGTCAGAGCCGTTATCCCAATTTCCAGATCAAAGGTTCACAAATAATCAATAATAATTAACAAATTCTACCAAACTAAACTGAAGGTATGCAATAAAATTAAAATTTTCATACCTTTTTCAAAAACTTGGATATCTACTTCTATCCACATTAAGTCTATTATAACTAATCCTCCTTTGAACTTTAATTCATATTTAAGTCCACATATGCCACTTTACTATTTGTTCTTTTCACTTGTACCTAAAAAACTGACAAACAAAACATCAGTCAACATAAAGATGGTATGTGGGGGAAACAATAATCGTGCAAATATGATAACAATATAATCAACCAATTATCATTTAATAGCTAAGATTACATCTTAAGCAATACTACTCAATCCTTACCTATCCTCTATCTCTGTGTTGTCCCTGTAGTGGACCCAGATGCTACCTTCATCATGGTAGATCCCCATTAAACCCCACATGATCCTACCTAACAGGTAGATCAATATCTAGGGTTGAGTCGCATGGAATTACCCATAGGTAGCCTAATCCCTAACTCATGGTGTGCTAAAGAGTTATATGGCACTACCCATAGGTAGCCCAATCCCAAACTCAAGGTGACTTGATGGACCTACCCCATTGGTAGCCATGTACTAAGTCATCCAATGACCTGATGGACCTACCCCATAGGTAGCCATGTACTAGGTCAAACTATTAAGCCACAGAGGGGACTAGGATCTGAGCTAGTAGGCACATATCTTAAGTAATAGTCATATCCACATTATAGTTTGCATGCATTAAATTCATCCAACAGTTTAATTCAAGTCATCGAGGAAAACTTCAAAAAACAAAAAAAAAACTAATTCGAGATATTCATAAGCGTAACCACATACATATCACGCTGATTTGAGACAGAATAATCCAATCATGGAATCCAAATAAGAAAACAAGCACATTATGAGATCCTGAAATAAGCATACAATTTCCCATTATTAATCATGCCATCAAGATCTACTAAACCTAGCTCGCTTCTTAGGGTCTCTAGTCCACTTTTAGGGTTTCCCTTCATCATCTTACTATTTTAAACCCAAATTATCTCATCTATTCTTCACAAAAGTTACTAAGGTTACCTTTTAACAACATATAACCTTAATTTCGATTTAAGGCACAATTAACGATTAATTAAGTCCATTAAGCCTCTTTTACATCAAAGCTACCATTTTTATCCTTTTAATCCATGACAAGATCATTATGCTCATTTATCATCAGTTATGGTCTAATCACATATGAACTCTATTTGTCCTTAATTCTACCTTTATCCATTAGAAAAACCCTAATGACTACATTCAGGGTATTTATCCACAATTAGGAACGTTTATACTCGAAATAGCTTAGAATTATCCTATCTCAACTTTAATCATGAAATTGAACAATTAGAGCCATTAAGAGTCACATTTACTAATATTAGGGTTTCAAGGCCCATTAAAGCATATTTATGCACATGAAACTCTAAATTAATCTAATTATGTGCAAAGGTCATCCTTTTGTTCTTAATGTATCTTTTCATGATTAACAGGCTAATATCAACTTTAATCATCCATTAAACCCTACTAATTTCATTAATCATCTCAAAATAGAGTTTCTTAATCTTTAATTCATTACAATTGATAAATTACACTACTTTTTGAATATAAATAGGAATTAGCCTTCGAATATATTTTTATTAGATTCCTCTCATTTTTCTGAGCAAAATTCATATATTATGTGTATCCATCCGAGCTACGGTTAATTAGATATGAATTATGCAAAATTAGCTTACTTTGGCCAATCAGAGCGCGCCAAGTGTCCTGCTCCATGCAACGTGTCTTGTAAGTAGAAATCATAACCAAATTAAAAAAATTCCCCCGCACAAATGAGTAGCGCTTCAGCCCGCAGTGGGGTTAAAGTGTCCAACGCCTCATGTGCTCCTTCTTCCTACTGAAAGCCCTACGCTTCCGCCTACAACAGCTCGGGGAGGGCTTCCTTCTTCCATCCCTTGGTCCCTAGGGCACTGGAAACCACTCCAACACCTCCACCGCCCCCCTCCGCACCTGGTGGTGCTCTTCCCTCATAGCCAAGGCGGCTAGCCTATGCTGGCTCAGCCTGCAACCCGCGGCCGGCCTGGTGGCCGTGCTGTAGGTGTTCCGCGATGATGGCGGTCAGGGAAAGGTGGCCAACCACCCTAGAACTTTGGAGCTGCTTCGTGCCTCCACTGAGATCCCTCTACAACTGCTAGTCACCAAGATGACCCTATGCGTTCTTGGTTAGGGTTTCAAACACAAAGAAGCAAGAAGAAGATGAGGAAGAGAGAGGGAGATGTGGGATCTCTCTGGAACTCGAACCAGATACCTACCCTTTATATAGGGATGGGTAACGAAGCCCTAGGTAGGCTATTCACAGATCTAAGCCTCTTTCCTATTAGGGAACAATATTCCTTCATGAAGAAGCAAACTTCACTCCCTTGTTTATCTCCTTAATATTCCTTATTCTTTAGATATTAGGATTACGAAAATCCTCTCTGTTATTCTCTTTATGTTTGCTTTTTAATCCATTGGCATGAAAATTATATTTTCCTTAAGTAGAAAATACCACATTTTTAACAATACCACATAAACCATTAATTATGTATTCACATTATCTTCTTACTTTCTATTTTATGTATTTTCTCATTATTTTTCTTCATTGGGACTCCTTTTAACATTAGGAATCCTTTGGATACGAAAATCCACAAATAACTCAATTATACCTCTTTTCTCTTATTTTCCACATTTTTCATTGTTTTTAATTTCTTTCTTAATAAAGAAATATTCAATTGATCTTTTCTTTTCTTATTGCTTTCTTTTTGCATCTTTGGACTCCTTGGAACCCAAGAGACACGAAATACACCTTTGGATTATATATTTTTTCCATCTAGAGGTTTCTACATTTTTCTTTTCTCCATTTCTTATTAATAACGGAGTTCCTTTTGTCTCTTCCTTGATATTGGGCCCAATAGCCAATAAAGCCCATAAAACAATCATCAAGGCTATTTAAAACAAAATCCATTTATTCAAAACAAATTATATCTTTATTTGTTCAAATATCTTTAATATGAGAAATTACATTTCTCCCCAAAAGTTGGGGTTGTAACATCATTCCCCTCTTATAGGAATTTTGTCCTCAAAATTCCATCAAGCAAACAAACAATTCAAGATTAGACTTTTCCATGCCCATTATTGGCCCCTATGTGGCTTTTCCCTATCCATGGTGCTTCTAAAGAACCTTTATCATCATATATTCTTTTGTCTGAGTTCTTTCGCCTTGGCATCCATAAACCTCACAGGTGACTCAGGTCATTTCAGCCTCCCTTGGGACTCACTAGGTTCATTGCTCAGTACGTGGCATGGGCACCTCACATAGTGCTCTAAATTGGACACATGGAACTCACCACACCTTACTTTATCCTGAGAGGTAAAACCATCAAAAAGAACCCATGCATCGGGGACTCATATCTCTTAGCTATAACTTAATGGGGTCAGATTTTCATGTACAATATTCCCCCCACAGTGAACTGCATGTCAACCTACTTTGCATCAGCGTACAACTCATGTTGTCTCTGGGCTCCTTTCAGCCATTGCACGATCAAAACCACTTCATCTGCATGCAATTGGTCCTTTCTTGACCTTCACAATGTCCCTTCACCAACATCATCTTAATGAAGTGGTCACCGACACAACCTCCCTTGCAAAGCTTCTTTACATCCCAAAACTGGCTATGGTGGTTATCATCACATCTTACAAAGGACAAAAATTGTCTCTATGTATCACCTTGAATGAGCACACATGCTCTCATTAGACCCTCTAGTCTAGATCGTACTAACCATTAGTTAGGGGTGATAAACTGTACTAACATTGAGTTCTTCATGTATCTACTTCCACATTATAAAAGTGTATCTTTAGGTTATACTCAAGAACTTTTGAACTCGCATCATGGTGTAGTTGAACCATCTCTCTCATGTGTAGTTCAACCCGATCTGTCCCTTGACAGTACTCTTTCTTTCTCATGTCATCTAGGTAAGGAAATCTACCATAACCCATATTGCATCTTGACCTTCCTTGGTCTAATGAAGATTTACAACATCCATAGTGATGAACTCCCATTCCCTCTCACAGACTCTTTTTCCTCTATGTCAATACATTGGGTTACTGGTGTTCGTCCTTCACCTCCTAGCTTGCATGGCAAACCGCCACATGCAACTTTATCTTAGGCATCCAAAGTACTACTATCACTTATTATCTTGGTAGTACCATGGTATATGGTGATCTTAAATCATGATATCCTATATTGTCATGATTCCTTAAGGTCGTTTCCTCAGAAACCCTAAACCATTCTAAATGGGGTTTCATCACCTTCCTTTCCAGAGTAGTACATCTGAGGTTCTACAACCATCCTTTCATCATGGTAATCCCTAGGCTGGATAACCAAACAACCATTAACTTGATCAACCAATATTGTTACAGATGAGTGTTAGCCAAACTTATCTCTTTTCCAACTGAGAGTTAACCTAACAACCTCTTCTAGCCTCCATCTAAACTAGGTAGTTGTATCTCATCCAGAACATCCATTACCACTTCACATCCTTAGGCATTAGGTAACATTGAAGACATACACCTCCATGTATTCCACTTATAATCTCATCCTAACTCCAAGTCTATCTTCATCCAGAAAACTCTGAGCTTATTCTCTTGGTTTTTTTTAACTCAACCTTCATAGCTCATGATAACAACATCCTCATAAGATGACTACATTATTCCTCTTAGTGTTTGTAAACCATCCATGTATCGTTCACTCCACAAAGTTATGTTATCCTCTCTATCCTCATACCTCATGGCGACGTTCCAACTCACATCACCTTTTATCATTGGTGTATGGCATGCGTATTGTCCTATTTCTCACTCCCATAACAAGAGGAAATAAGCATTTGGCTGCAGTCCAAATATAGAGTTCTTCCTGTTCCAAGAGTAGAGATGGTACATCCCACCTTGCCAGTACACCTTTAAATCTACATTGAAATGTGCCACACATGTCTCTACATCACAATCATCTCGATATCAAACTTACTTCAAGGGAAAAATTGGTCTCAAACTTACTTGGGTCCACACACATTCCTTGGTCATCTCCTCTAGGTCTATAGGGTGCCAGCACTTTTGGAGTCATCCCTCTTCCATCATGCATCCAAAGAATGTCCTACTCATATGCCCTTTGGGTCCCATGAGTTCATGAAGATGATCAATATCCTAACCCATGGCGCTCAGACAATGATAATTGTTACCTCCCGACCCTATGGTCATGTGCAACTAGGGAATTAGACAACTCCTACTTCCATCGGTCTTATCTCTACCTGACCCTAGGATAGACTTAAGGATTCTAACATAGTATATGTTCAACTTAGAACCTTACCCAAGCCTTCATCATCTCTCTCTGAATTCATGGGATGACTTTCATCCTTTCATAGGGGTCATGGTGACATACCTACCTTGGTCAGGCCCCATACTGATTACCTCCATGGTAACACATCCACATGCACTTAAAGATGGTTATCTATGGGTCTACAGGTTCATTCTCATACCATGCACTTTTCACTTAGCTTCTCATGATCTTATGAGACCGCTTTAGGTTTCCACAAAACCCACAAACAGGTACACACCCTACCAAAGGGTTCCTCTCCCAAGATGGGAGGAAACTACAACTCTTAACAACAGGGTCACAAACATCCTTAGGGTTTATATTCACATGAGCATGCATAACGCAACAACCACTAAGGCTCAAGCAGACCACCTACTAAACCATGCTAAATCAGAAGTATTCTCTTTCCTCAACATTGGGTCAAGACCATACCTTCCCATGTCATCAACTTAGCTCCGGGGGTTCATCAAACATACCTTTAAACTTAAGGGGTTTCCTTCTCCTTTAACCATGAGGGGTACCGTGCTTGAATCTTTAGAAACTCAAATCTCATCATGAGCATCATGTACACCACTTCCCCTCTTAGGCCTAGGTTCACTTTTTGGGTGTCCAACTTCATGCTCAACCTCTTAACCACGTATCAAGCATGTATAAGGCATGACATGCACTTCGTGTCATCCTTCCATTCGAACAACACATCAGAGTTGAGTCCTCCTCAAGGACAGTCAACAAGATACAAGGCCTCACGTCCTGTTACTAAACCTCTCCAGGTCTAAGGAACTTTTCTTCTCATCTATACCTTCGGTATAGAGGTACCAGCAGACTCATCCTCTATCTAGGGTTTGGTTCCTCTCATGGAAACCAAGTCATCATCAGCCTCCAAGGATCATGCATGAGGCAACCACAAACATCCACTTAGGTCACATCATCCTCAACTCCCCACTTATCCTCATATCTTGGAGTCTAGGCTTCCAACCTTCTTGCTTGGGTCCTGCTCTCTCTCTCTCTAGAGCTAACTCCACAACCAGACTTATACTAATGGTCCTCTCTCCATGAAGATAGATCAAGCTCACAATCACACCCTTACATGGTGAAGCCTATGCTCCAACATATGTTCATTCAGGATTATCTTTATGCTTATCTCATAAGCTATCCCTCATCCTCTCCTGGCCAGGGTTTTAGTACGACTGACTTACTATGGGTGCCTACTATGCCATGCTCATATAAGCTCATGGGGTTTCCATAGGTTCTTCTCCAACCTCATCAATGAAGGAGCTATCATTCACTCTATCATGCACGACCCTTCCTAGGGTTGGGTCGCCAAAGGTACTCGGTCATCCAACCTTCATGGCTCATATGGCATCCAAGGCATGTCCATCCAAACACCCGGTCTACCATGAATTCTAACTCATCACACCATCTCTCTTTCTAACCTTAACTTAGTGTTACGGTTAACATCATCCTCAGAGAATGTGCCAGGTCTCTACTTTTAATGGAGGTCTCTACCTCAAGGACTAACTCTCTTTACTTATCCTCCTATCAAGAAGGTCTAGCCTCAGGTCTCCTTGAGGGCATGACAACTTATGTCATACGACCTAAGCATGTATCTATTCTTTTACGCTTAATCTATTAAGCTTATGTCTATGACATCTTACTTACATGCTTTTTATTAATTTGGTGGAGGATTTCTTAAACCTTATCAACCTTACCCATACCTCAAGTGGGTGAGGAAAAGAGAGAAAACCCTAACCCTTGTCCTTAACAACATTTGAGTTGAGAGGAGATGAACAAGATGAGAGCGTCCTAAAGGTATCTTATTTCGAGTCAAATCCTGAGACTTTGGCCAGGCAGTCACACTAATCTGGGAGTCCTCATATTCCGACTAGTGGTGTGGAGGAAAATTTTGCCAGCCGCCGGACGTGATCCTTTTCTAGACACCTCTGTCTTTCGGAAAATCCTCTAATAACTCCCTTGGGTTCTATAGAGTTTGTAAAATTGAATAATTATTAAAGATTAGATGAGGAACCTAGGATCTGATACCAAATGCAATGACCCCGCCTCCTAGTAACCCCCAATTAAGGGAGAACAAGATGTCAGAGTCATTATCCCAATTTTTGGATCAAAGGTTTGACAAATAATCAATAATAATTAACAAATTCTACCAAACTAAACTGAAGGGCTGTAATAAAATTAAACTTTTTATACCTTTTTCAAAAAGTTGGATATCTACTTCTATCCACATGGAGTCTATTCTAACTAATCCTCCTTTGAACTTTAATTCATATTTAAGTCCACATATGACACTTTACTATTTGTTCTTTTCACTTGTACCTAAAACGTCGACAAACAAAACGGTGGTCAGCATAAAGACGATATGTGGGGGAAACAATAATCGTGCAACTATGATAACAATGTAATCAGCCAATTATCATTTAACATCCAAGATTATGTCGTAAGCAATACTACTCAACCTTACCTAACCCTATCTCTGAGTTGTCCCTACAGTGGACCTAGATGCTACCTTCCTCATGGTAGATCACCATTAAACCCCACATGATCCTACCTAACAGGTAGATCAATATCTAGGGTTGAGTCACATGACACTACCCATAGGTAGCCCAATCCCTAACTCATGGTGTGCTAATGATTCACATGGCACTACCCATAGGTAGCCCAATCCCTGACTCAAGGTGACTTGATGGACCTACCCCATTGGTATCCATGTACTAAGTCATCCAATGACCTGATGGACCTTCCCCATAGGTAGCCATGTACTTGGTCAAACTATTAAGCCACAGAGGGGACTAAGATCTGAGCTAGTAGGCACATATCTTAAGTAATAGTCATATCCACATTATAGTTTGCATGAATTAAATTCATCCAATAGTTTAATTCAAGTCATCGAGGAAAACTTCGGAAAACCTCGAAAAACTAATTCAAGAAATTCATAAGTGTAACCACATGCCTGCCAGGCTAATTTGAGATAGAATAATCCAATCAAGAAATCCAAATAAGAAAGCAAGCACATTATAAGATCATGAAATATGCATACAATTTCCTATTATTAATCATCTCAAAATAGAGTTTCTTAATCTTTAATTCATTACAATTGATAAATTACACTACTTTTTATTGAAATAGGAATTAGCCTTCAAATATATTTTTATTGAATTCCTCTCATTTTTCTAAGAAAAATTCATATATTATACGTATCCATCCGAGCTACAGTTAATTAGATATGAATTATGCAAAATTAGCTTACTTTGGCCAACCAGAGTGTGCCAAGTGTCCTGCTCCATGCAACGTGTCTTGTAAGTTGAAATCACAACCGAATTACAAAACTACCCCCGCGCAAGTGAGTAGTGCTTCAGCCCGTGGAGGGGTAAAAGCGTCCAACGCCCCCTATGCTCCTTCTTCCTCGTGAAAGCCTTACGCTTCCGCATGCAACTGCTTGGGGAGAGCTTTCTTCTTCAATCCCTTGGTCCCTAGGGCACCGAAAACCACTCCATCACCTCCACTGCCCTCCGCCGCACCTGGTGGTGCTCTTCCCTCGCAGCCAGGGCAGCTAGCCTATACTGCCTGGGCCTACAACCCGCGGTCGGCCTAACGGCCGCGCTGTAGGTGTTGTGTGATGATGGTGGGCAGGGAAAGGTGGCCAACCACCCTAGAACTTCAGAGCTACTTTGTGCCTCCACCGAGATCCCTCTACAGCTGCTAGCCGCCAAGATGACCCTATGTGTTCTTGGTTAGGGTTTCAAATGCAAAGAAGCAAGAAGAAGATGAGGAAGAGAGAGGGAGATGTGGGATCTCTCTGGAACTCGAACCAGAGTTCTACCCTTTATATAGCGGTGGGTAACGAAGCCCTAGGTAGGCTATTCACGGATCTAAGCCTCTTTCCTATTAGGGAACAATATTCCTTCATGAAGAAGCAAACTTCTCTCCCTTGTTTATCTCCTTAATATTCCTTATTCTTTATATATTAGGATAATGAAAATCCTCTCTCTTATTCTCTTTATGTTTGCTTTTCAATTCATTGGAACGGAAATTATATTTTCCTTAAGTAGAATATACCACCTTTTTAACAATACCACATATTCCATTAATTATGTATTCACATTATCTTCTTATTTTCTATTATAGGTATTTTATCTTTCTTTTTTTTCATTGGGACTCCTTTTAAAATTAGGAATCCTTTGGATATGAAAATCCACCAAGGGTAACTCAATTATACATCTTTTCTCTTATTTTCCACATTTTTCATTGTTTTCAATTTCTTTCTTAAGAAAGAAATATTCAATTGATCTTTTCTTTTCTTATTGCTTTCTTTTTGCAACTTTGGACTCCTTAGAACCCAAGGAACCCAAGAGACACGAAATCTACCTTTGGATTATATATTTTTTCCTTCTAGAGGTTTCTACATTTTTCTTTTCTCCATTTCTTATTAATAATGGAGTTCCTTTTATCTCTTCCTTGTTATTGGTCCCAATAGCCAATAAAGCCCACACAATAATTATCAAGTCTATTGTAAACAAAATCCATTTATTCAAAACAAATTATATCTTTATTTGTTCAAATATCTTTAATATGAGAAATCAAATTTCTCCCCTAAAGTTGGGGTTGTAACAATACTGGTATGTGGGGGAATACAAAAAATTGTCCGACTATGGTAACAATGTAATCAATAAAATATCATTTAACAACCAAGATTACGTCTTAAGAAATACTACTCAATCCTTACCTATCCCCTATCTCTGTGTTGTCCCTATAGCAGACTTAGATATTACCTCTCTCATATGGTAGATCCTTATCCCCATGGCCCTACCTCACAGGTGGCCAATACTTAGGGTTGCGGAGTCGCATGGCCTTACCCAAAGGTAGCCCAATCCCTGACTCACGGTGACTTGATTGACCTACCCCATTTGTAGCCATGTACTACATCATCCAATGACCTAATGGACCTACCCCATGGGTACCCATGTACTAGGTCAATCTATCAAGCTACAGAGGGGACTAAGATCTGAGCTAGTAGGCATATAACTTAGGTGATAGTTTTATCCACATTATAGTTTGCATGAATTAAATTCATCCAATAGTTTAATTCAAGTCACCGATGGTGCTTCAGAAATCCTTGAAAAATTGATTTGGGATATTCATAAGCGGAACTACATACCTATGATTGCAGATTTTGAGACAGAATCAAATAAGTAGAGAAAACCCAACCAAGTAAGAAAGTATGCACATAAATCCTAAAATAAACATACAAATTTCCTTTTATCAAGATTTATCCAAACCCATCTTGTTTCTTAGGATTTCTATTCCAAATTTTAGGGCTTCCTTTGGAATTAGGGTTTTGCTTCCACTTTTAGTATTCTAAACCCTAATTCAACAAAACTACATAAAAAACCTTTAATTTCTCATCTTAACACTCCTAACAGGCTTCGGATCATTGTATGGTAAAATATTTCCATAATCTGATTTAAATAAAGTTTTTCTCTTCTTTTACCCTAAATTAGGGTTTCTACATGTATTATCCTTCATACATAGATTAAAACCCTAAACTAGTCAACTTTTCATGTAAAATGGATTGAAACTCTATTTTAATATTCAACAGGTTAATACTTCTCAAATTAACCATTTAAACCTTGAAGATTCATCCTTTATACTCAATTAGGGTTTTTAACTACACTTTTATTACATTTCTTATCAAATTACTATACTTTTGCAAAACGAGACAAAAACATGTTACCAAACATTTTTTATCTTGTTCCTTGTATTTTTCTAAGCATCTTTCATATATAAACTTTTTCCATCAGAGTTGTCTAGCAAAAGATATAATTTTTACAAGAAAAGTCATTTTTCGGATTTATTCGATAACCCTAGAAAATCGGTGACCGCTTGATCCATGGTCTTCCGGACCACGTAGGATCCAACGACCTAGGATTCGTGTGCCTAAACTTCGATCCGAAGTATACAAAAGTCCGAAATAACCTTACCTTGACAGAAGGAGATGAGGGGGCACACTGGTAATTTTTTGGGGTCCCTTCTTCAACCTCGTGACTCCTCTCTGTTGTTCCGATGGTCAACCTCTTAGTTCACTCTGAGGTTTCAACCACCTACGAGAATGTCGATTGTCCAAGGAGCTTCGCCTCCCTCCTCTGAACTCAACCATGACTTCAATTGCTTTCTACGACCACGCTACAACCTCCTCCTACTCACCGGACTCTGGCGAGGCTTGTCGAGAAGACGGCGGTCAAGGTCAGGGTGGTTGATGGAATTGGATGCACGATAACACTCTTTTCGATCCGCCGAAGTGTTTAGGGTAGCAAGAAGGCATGCCGGTACCCTCTCTCACCCTCCCCTATATATAGGGTCGAAGGCAGGAATTGGGTGGATAGGGAACTTCCCCAATCGTCGACCAAACCCCTACAAAGTAGGGATGATTCTCTTCAGACTTCTCTCCGGAATCCAAAGGAAATGAAAATGACTTTGCACATGCTCGGGATCGTGAGGAAATGGAGGGGAAAGAATCCCTCTATAAATCAAATAGAGTCTGAGTTCCTATCGAACTAGACGATGAGCGACAATCGTTGGATCAAGATCCAACGACTCTAATCTCATGCGATCAACCAAAAATGAAATCATATTCCTATTTTCAAGATAAATCATATATTTGAGGATAATTTGAAAAAGCCTTAACACTTAATCATAACTCCTTTTTATCTCAAATTTAAGGGAATCTCATTAATGATTTAATCTTTCATCATGCCAAATTTGGGCTTATTAACTAAAGAAATCGGGTCCTTTTCTTTAGTTGCAAATCATCACTTAAATATATATATTTTCCACATTTATTGTCTTTCCCTTTCCATTATACTATTATCTTGAGTTCCTTGAACCTCAAGGAACCTTAATAGTTTGAAATTCCATATTGGAATATTCTTTAACACCTTTATTCTTCTTTTATCTATTTTCTTATTTATTCCTTTGTCCAATTGAATTTCTTTTTCTTTTCTCTTTATTTTTCTTATAATTGGGCTCAATAGCCAATAAAGCCCACAAAGAAATCAAACAAGGCTATTATGAATGAAAACCATTCAAATCAAACCAATAAATCAACCGTTGATTTCATTTATCTTTTAAAAGGATATTTACAAATTGTATTACATGGTTTAGAAAAAATGGGGTTATAACATCCTCTCCTCCTTATAGGAATTTTGCCCTCAGAATTCAACAATCAAACAAATAAATCAGGATATGCTTTTTCCATGTCCGTCTTCAGCTCCCATGGGGCTTCATCCTCTCCATGCATGGTGCTTCCAAAGAACCTTTACCATCTCTATATTCTTATTTTTGAGCTCTTTCACCTTAGTGTCTAGAATCCACAAAGGTAACTCAGGATAAGTTAGCTTCCCTTGAAGCTCAATGGGTTCAATGCTAAGCACATGGCTCGGATCTTGCACATATCGCTTCAGATAGGACACTTGAAACACATCATGCATCATACTATATTTAGGGGGTAACGCCGAGCGATATGTGGCTTCACCAGTACCTTTCTAACACTTCAAACGAACCCACGTATCAGGGACTTAATTTTCTTCTGTTCTTGGTTATAGCTCGGAGTGGTCAGATTTTCAGAAAAACATGCTCTCCCACAGTGAAATGCATGTCGGTCCACTTCGCATCAGCATACGACTTCTTTCGATCCTGGGCTCTTTTCAGCCTTTGCTTGATCAAAGCGACTTTATCAACATACACTTGGAGTTCATCTGACCTCAACATGGTCCTCTCACCAACATCATCCCAGTGAAGTGGTGACCATCTCCCATAAAGAGCTTCATATGGAGGCATCCCGATACTGGCTTGGTAACTGTTATTGTAAGCAAACTCAGCTAAAGGTAAGTACTACTCCCATGAGCCACCCCAATAGAGCACACAAGCTCTCAGCAGATCCTATAAAGTTTGGATTGTTCTTTCTGACTTCCCATCTGTCTGGGGGTGATAAGTGGTACTTAACTTCATCCATGTACCAAGTTCCTCTTGAACTTTCTTCCACAACTTGGAAGTAAACTTTCGGTCTCTATCAGAGATGATGGAACCGGGTACGCCATGCAAATGTACTATCTCTCTGATATATAGCTCATCTAGATCTGACACCTTGGTAGTGGTTTTTAGGGCAAGGAAGTTTGATGACTTGGTAAGGTGATCCACCACAACCCATATCGCATCATGACCTCTCTTTGTCCAAAGTAGACCCACCATGAAATCCATGGTGATCTTCTCCCATTTCCATTTTGGAATCTCTATAGACTGTAAAAGTCCACTGGGTCGTTGGTGTTTGGATTTTTCCATTTGGCACGTAAGACAACTGGCCACATATGCCACAATGTTTTTCTTCATTCCTAGTCACTAGAAAAACCTTTGCACATCTTTAAACATCTTGGTAGTCCCTGGGTGTACCGGGTACTTGGAACCATGAGCCTCTTGTAGGATACATCCCTTTAATGGTGAATCTTTAGGAACCCATATGCAATTATCGAATTTGTTCCCTCCGTCTATTCCCAATGAAAAACGGGTATGTGGCTTCTTCATCAAGCCTTTCATCTTGTCAAGTTCCCCACTGTCCAACTGTGCTGCTACGATTTCACTCAACAATTCTGACTGGATTCTGGATGTTGGCCAAATGAACTCGATCCTCTAACAGCTATGGAGTCCACTCCACCAGCTCTTCTAAACTCTTCCACTGACTGGACAAAACATCTACACACCTGGGCTTTTTCTGACTCAAAGCATCTGCTACGACATTCACCTTTCTTGGATGATAAGCGATGGTGAAGTCGTAATCCTTCAAGTACTCCATCCATTGTCGCTGTCATAGGTTTAAGTCTCTCTATGCCAGGAGGTACTTCAGGCTCTTATGGTCAGTGAGGATCTCAAAAGTAGCACCATATAGGTAATGCCACCAAATCTTCAATACATGGATGATAGAAGCCAGTTCTAAGTCATGCATCGGGTAATTTACCTCATTGGGCTTGAGTTGTCGGGAGGCATATGCAACCACATGCCGATTCTATTCCAAAACAGAACCAAGTTCCATCTTTGATGCATCGGTGAAAATCATGAAACCCTCATTGCCTGATGGTAGAGTCAAAACTGGGGCAGTGGTTAGCTTCTCCTTCAGCTCCTGGAAATGAGCCTCACATACATCGAACCACACGAACTTCACTCCTTCCAAGTCAACATGGTTAAAGGCAAGGCGATATTTGAGAAATCTACGATGAAGCGCTGATAGTAACCAGCTAACACCAAGAAGCTTCCAATCTCAGAGGGGTTCTTTGGTGCAGGCTAGTCTCGAACTGCCAACACTTTAGATGGATCTATGAAGACCGTTCCTCCTGAGATGATGTGTCCAAGGAACATGACTCAGTCTATCCAAAACTCACATTTGGCGAATTTCCCGTAAAATTTCTGCTTTCTTAAGATATCAAGGACGCTACTTAGGTGGTCTCGGTGTTGATCTCAGTCATTTGAATAAACCGGTATGTCATCTATGAATACTATGACAAACGAGTCAAGGAAGCGTTGAAACACACTATTCATGAGCTTGATGAAGACACTGGGTGCATTGGATAAACCAAAAGGTAGAACCACAAACTCATAGCGGTCATAACTGGTTCTAAAAGAGGTTTTTAGAATGTCCTCATTCTTAACTCTCAACTGGTGATAACCTGATCTCAAGTTAATCTTAAAAAAGACTCGAGCAGACTTCAACTGGTCAAACAAGTCATCTATATGGGGTAAAGGGTATTTGTTCTTAATGGTAGCCTGATTGATCATCTGGTAGTCTATGCACATTTGAAGTGAACCATCCTTTTTATTTACAAAAAGAATCGGTGCACCCCATGGTGATGTGCTAGGGCGGATAAAACCCTTTTCTAGCAATTCCTGCAATTGTTTCTTCAACTCGAAAAACTCATGAAGGGGCCATCCTATAAGGTGCTCGAGAAATAGGGCTTGTCCCAGGAGGTAGCTCTATGGAAAAATCTACTTATCTCTCGGGAGGGATCCCAGGTACATCATTTGGGAAAACATCTACATAGCTCCTGACTACCTCTATCTCTTCTAAGGGTTGCACCTTAGGTTCTGGCTCGGTAACTATTGCTAGGAAAGCTTGACACCCTTAACTCAACATTTGTTCTGCCTTCACGGCTGACACATACAGGCTGGTGGTGGCATCTTTACTACCCCTGATGATGAAAGGTGGGTGACCTGGTTTCTTAATGATCACTTTCTTTTCCCAACAATCAATATTGGCCCTATCAGTATAAAGCCAATCCATACCAATGATCACATTAAAGTCATTCATGTCAAGAAGGATAAGTCTGTAGGAAACTCATGATATCAATATTTTGTAGGTATCACCAGAGTTTTCAAAAGAGATGTAAAGATTTGACCACTCGGGGTTGTAACATCTAAGACATACCCTAAATCCTTGATATCCAAACAAAGCATAGTTGTGATATTTCTTGAAATGAAAGTGTTAGTAGATCTAGAGTCAAACAAAGATTTTACATTGTGTCCCATGACTTCAAGCATGCCTACATTTTTTTTCACCATGTATTGCACCATTACATGCTTATCTTAAAACATAAAAGAAAACTTTAAGGATTATTACCATCAATCAATCGATTGGCATTTGCTTGAGCCTCCTCATTGCACTAGTACATAACCGACCTTTAGTTTCGGTTATTTAAGGCCTTTAGTGTCGGTTTCTAAGTGACACCTATGTGGGCACCGCTGAAAGCCCAACCTTTACTCATCAGTTCTCAAACCGATGCCACAACCCTTCACGCACCACCGAAAACGCGCCGAAAATGCACCAGCAGGGGGTATAGGCGTCGATTATCCGCTTCGAAACCGACACTATTGTAAACATATATCGTCGATTTTATACAGATATTTGACACGTATTTTATGGCCTCATTAGGGAAATCGACGTCGGTACTAGTATGGAAACTAACACTGTAACCTTATGTCGTCGGGGTTATACAAATACACGACGCCTATGCTTTGATTTCTTTTCTATCAGTTTGCAGACCTGTTGTGTCTGGTCGCAGGGTGAGAAACCTACAGTTCAGTTATGAACTGCAGGTTTTATGACATCCATTGATATCAGCCAACAACAGGCCACAAACCTGCAAAATTAACATGGTGGAAAAATTATTATATATGTGATTCACACTCATGTATAAGAAATTTAATTCATATTATTTTTTCATCACACGCATGTAGAAACCAGTAGCAACCAACAGTTCCTTTTATTTCATCTCTTTTGTCATTCAGACACATGTAGAAACATTCATGTATTGATGATTTTCACACACATATGACAATTCATAAAAATTCATTCACATTCACACAAAATTAATTATGAGAACAAATTTATTTTATTCATCATCATTGTCATCATCATCATCAAAATCATATTGAAAAATCCCCACTCTTCGCAGGGCTTTTGCCCAATCTTCTCTTACAACATCTAATTCATCTCTCGTATAGGGAGCATGTACATTGAAACACTTTGCACCTGTGTTGAAGTCCTCAGTTTTAAAGACTTACAAAGAGAATGACGTACATACATAATTTTAATAATATATAATAAGATTCATATATTTCATATTATCTAACTAGACTATGTATAATACCTATTGTATGTTATCAATTTCCAATATAGCATGTTTGATGATTAGGTCCATAAATCACATCACATAGTAGACACATGCCCATCTGTTGTCTTGTGTAGCACACTATAAATTGAAACATACAAAATATTCAAAAATACAAATAAGCACACTTCACATAAATAATATATACGTTGGAGTCAGGAAATTACTTTCACATTCTTCCAAATGAGTGTCATACTCTTTTTCCTGGGGACCTTTCCTCCAGCTTTTTTATACTCTTGTAAAGCCCTATATATATCAATGTAACACATTAAATTGCAAAATTAAATAGTAATGCAGTAACAGATGTTAATAGATATAAAACATAAAATATTTCTCACGAGAATAATGGCCTTTTGATTGCATGTCCATATACATCCAACTCACTCCCCGCAGGATCTAGATAATAGACGGTGAATGTCTTGGGGACAATAACTAATAACTCCCAATGCTTAGAACTACAGGTAAGAAAGTAGAAAATTAATAACTCAATATCTGTAATAAAAATGTAATTTTCTTAAGTCCAAATTATAAGCAAAGTAAACTTACTCGACATTGAATGGAGTTATTATCACCGTCTTATTATTTTTACCAAAATATTCAAAAGCATCACAGCAGTATGAAGTAACTGAATCAGGGTCTGTATCTACAAGACTAATCAAAGATGGAACCAAAAATCCCACATGGGAAAACCCAAAATCTTTACATGTCCTGTATAAGTGGCTGCAAAACATGTATTACGTATGAATTAATATATAAGAAACCAAATTGCCATATATAAATCAAGGTATATGGATGTATAAACCAGATTGTCGTATGCATTAATCTCACCATATCCACAACTCTATCATAGATGTGTTCAGCCATTCATACTTAAATAACTCCAAAATATCTTGTATAAATATGTTGTTTCCGAATGTCTGACCTGCATTAATACGTATCCAAAACTTCTATTATGTATGCATTAATACGTTGCTAAACTTGTATAAATAGATTGTTATCGTATGATTTACCTGCAGCATTCTCCGGAATAGTAACATTTATAGGGCAATTTAGATTATGTTCACTAATCCATACTGCCACACTCCTACAATTAGGACCTATCGAGGAATGTAGGTCCCCTGGAAGACAACTTGATAGTCGATGAGGTGGAGGCCGAGATGTAGCAAGTCTCGTCTTTTTGACCTGTATATATATAATTTCATATCAATTGACTCATATATATACACACTAACAAAGTAAAGTAATGAAAATTTATCATACAATATTCATATAGAGGACATCCGCTTCGGGCCACAGTATCACTCAGCCTACTGCCTCACCAAGTGTTTCAGCATCTGGGTGTGCATGAGACATTGCAAGATCTATCCAGCCAGCGAGTATATGTATGGGGCTCACACGTACCATGCCATCTGGTACTAGACTCCCATGAAACATGCACCCTTTAAGGGGTGGGTAATCCGATTCATCTGCAATGATATATCCTTCACTTTGTAGTCGGCATGGCTTCAACCCCTACAAATTTACATAATTAAAGAATGTTATATGCATATATATACAAACATATCATCTTGAACAGACTAGCTATTATATATGCCATAAAAATACTTAAAGAGGACGTGCTAGGTGGGTCTATAGGATTACTCCCAACCTCTGTAGTCCGTGGAGTAGGAGAAGAGAGATTCGCCACAGGTACTGTCTGACTGGCAGTCTGAGATGCCTGCCACTTGTGAAATGCTTCCTCGAGTCTTTTATCAACTGCTTCCTGGAGTCTTTTATCAACTAGTTCCTCGACTCTCCAATCAATTAAGGAATCTACCTATACACGGATAAAAGAAATGCTAGTTGCTGATTATTGAATTCCCTTTTGCAATAACGTTCTAAAATAAGAATAAGTTACCTCAGCTTGTGAAAGTCCTGCTTTTGGGACAGGTTAATGCTGGGATGGCCCCAAGAACGCTTTGATGCCCACACCAGCGCCTGCACCCCTTACACGTCCAGGATGCTCTGGGTTACCCAGAGTAACTGTCAGTTCATCCCTTGTGCCCTGAGGGATGAACTTGCCTTCCTTCCTCTGCCCGTGCAGCTCCCGCTAAGCACCATCAACAAAAATTCATAAGTAAACATAACAATAATCAATATCGATGGATTTCTCTAAGACTTTGATTTTTACCATTTTTGCAACCGCCTCAGCGGTTGCGGGCTTCGATATCTCTCCCTTCTTATTTTGCCTCCCATCTATCCAGATAACATGACGAGGCAGAGGTGCGGGAGAAGCAGTAGAGGACTTTGCAGTCTCCTGAGTAGAAGTAGGTTGAGCAGACTCAGCCTGTAGTATTTGGCAAACGCCTTCATATCCTCTTGGAACCATTGTGTGGTCATGCACATTCAGTGCACGCCTTGCTCTTTTCGCCTCACTGAGGGCCTAGTTAGTTAGTACATTGATTTGGTTAGTAACACTAAAGGTTAATCTTGAATAGGTGAATACATAAAAATGTATATTAATTAATTTGGGAGTGGTGGTGCTTAATACCTTGAATTCATTTGTTTTTCTTTGGGTGACAAACTCCTCCCAATCTTTGGTGTCCAAGTAGTTCCATTATTGTGTGGCTTCCTTCTTCCTATATTTATTTTTCAAAGAGAATACAAACAAAAATTATTAGTGTAAAGTTAGTGAAATACTAATCAATGTCTAGAATTGGAATCTATCAAGAACCTATTCTCAGCATCGCATATGTAATCTCGGGTGAGATTGGTCCTATAGTTCCTTAGGACCCTCCCACAACGTTGCATCACACATTTACGATGCAACTTTTCATCCAGATCAAATATGCTCTGCAAATTAAATAGAATATATTTCTATTAACTAGTATCCTAAAAATTAGTTATCTATACAAATAGAATTACAAATAATAATAACTCATGTATAGTTCCTTCCTTATGTGGTCTTTCTTCTCCTTAGGAACTCTATGCCGCGATTCTAGGATAACACTGCAATGGATGCGAGTAAGAACCCCAAGATATGAAACAAATGAGTTGCGGTTCACTCCATATGGATTTCCTACCTGATCGAAATCCATATCCAATTTGGGTCCATTGCCCCTTTGCTGTATTAACTTGTTCATCATTGTGATGCCCCTCACTTTCTGAATTTTCTTTAGCTGCTCATCAAGTGTTGTAACTTTTTCAGGAGGTACATCATCAACCTAAAATTAAAACACACTTACATAATATAATTATAAATGAACATATAGGGATACATTCTTAAAACTTACATTGTCAGGCGGTGCAAGCACGTCCTCACCCTCATGGTGATCATCAACACGGTTCTGATCAACCATCTGATACAAGTATTAATACTTAAACTTCAACAATTCATCACATTTGCAACACTATATACAAGTTCTAGCTTTATCACTCATATTCGTCCTAATACTAAACTTCTAGGGGTTTCAAGAAGTCATCCTTTGTTCAACATCATAAGAATTACATAATTCAGTAATCCATCAACACAACCCTAAATAGGGAATATTGCCACCTCACACTGATCCTTATGTATATATCATATTCAATTTCAGTAAGACTCAACCAACACTTGTATAATTCATTCTAATAAAATTCAAATATGATTTTATAATGTCAATTCAATTCCCAAGCATATTGACCACTGACCTGATTTTTAGGCAATATTCACATGAAATAGCATAGTCATATCCATAGAATTTCCCATGGATCGTCAATTAATCTAGGGAATACTCAACCGCCACTCCTCTCTATAGAGTTCAAACATCATTAAAAAATTAGGAAAGTTTAACAAGACATCCAAAATGGAGTTTCCAAAACATAATTAAAATTTCAGATCAATTGGATATACCAATAAAAAGATAAAATTGAAATACTAGACTGCTACATTTCAGTTTGAATACATGGCCGATTGAGTTTATCTTGGGTAAAATCGGCCAACAAACAAGTCAAAAAATTCTTCCAACTAATATCTAATTTCTCCAAACCATGTAAAAATTTCAACTAAATCCTAGTTGTATATAAAATGCTAAAAATCATTTAGTACACGACTATACTGATCAAATTTTGTATTCATATGTTACCAAAACCCTATTTTTTGTCGATTAGGATTTTTAATTCCCCTAATTATGTGAATAAAATATGTTTTAATCTTCTCATTAGTTTTAAAATTTAATGATTAGATTACCATAATTAATCAAGCTTTAAACAATGTAATCATGCATTCATCAACGTGATGAATCTACATATCAAAACTTTTGAGTGGTTGAAGTAGTGAAGATGTAGCTTAAAACTACCTAGAATTCTAAAACTTGAACCGAGAGAGGATAAATATTGTGTAGAATTGATATGTGAGTATGTTGTAAACGTGAGTAATATTGTGTAGAACAAAATGCAGTTTGTCATAGAACAGTACAGAATATTGATGCATGTAAACCACACATATAAAAAGAAAGCACACAGCCACAGCCATAGGATTAATGGGCGTGCATGTGATACAGGAAAAGCAAAAATAGGGGGAAAGGTCAGGGGAAAACCTGATAATGGGCATGCAGGAGGGTTGGTCGTCGAGTAAAAGGGCTCCGGGCAGAGAGCTGGTCACCGGCTTCGGGCAGAAGGTCGTCGGGAGGAGAGCTGTGGTCAGGCGGTCGCCAGGTGGAGAGCTCTGGTCGGGCGGTCTCCAGGCGGAGAGTGGTCACCGACAACGGCTGACGGAAGCAGACGACGGTAGAGGCGGAGGCAGCACAGCAGCGGAGGCGGAGGCGGAGGCAGAGCAGCGGAATCGTCAGAGCAAAAACCCTGATCAGCGGAAATGAATGAAACAGAAGAGGAAGAGTCTGCCTCGCGTTGTTAAGTTTACTATAGGTCTCGGTTGCTAACAACAAACAACAATAAAAACTATACGTGTCGGTTTGCAACAAAACACCGACACTAAAGGCAGGAGAAAATTTTCGTGGTTATTCGTGTGAAAACACAATGGCGTCAGTTGTTGTCAAAAAACTGACGATAAAATGTGAGCAAATTTCTGTCTCGCAGAAAACCTTTCGTCGTCGGTTTCTGTTTTAAAAACCGATGATGTATGCCAATTTTTGGAGGCAATTTTTTTCGTTGGAAATTTTTGTTTTGGCAGTTACTTTTAGGTGTCGGTTTCTTATTAAGGAACCGATACTAAATAAAAGTGGTACCCGTGTCTGGTCGCCCTTCAGAGATTGATGTTGGCTTATTTTATACACCGACATTGTATGGTTTAGGTTTCGGTGTATTATTACAACCGACACCATTAAAAGTGACGTTATAAGCCATTTATGTACTAGTGTTGTCAATAGTAAACACTTGAGCTTGTCTTCTTTCTCCAGCAGGTGGGGCGATAGCTATAGGTGGGGCTGTCATAGGTGGGTCTGCTACTGGTGGGGCTGCTACTGGTCCTGGTCCTCTTGGATCTGGCAGAGGGCAAGCAACTTCGAGATGTCCCTCTTGTTGACAATGGTAGCAGACCTTCTTCTTGTAGTGACACTCACCGGTATGCCACTTTTTGCAGGTGTGACATTGTGGTCGGTTGTTCTCTTGACGGGGTTTCCCTTTTTCTCCATGTTTTCCTTTGGCATGATTACACCCTTGCACTTTCTTGTGATTGTTCTTCAGGCCTTGGGTCCCTTCAGTGAAACCCAAATATCCCTTAGGTGGATTTTGAGAAGGCATCACTGTCCTCTCCATGTCTAGGGCAGTGTTGTAAGATTCGGCAAAGGTTTTAGGTTTACTTGCCATCACATGGGGCTTGATGGCAGGGTGAAGACGCTCTATGAAGTGATCCACCCTTCTATCCCCATCCATCATATGCCCAAAATGCTCCAGGATTCAAAACTTGCGCCCAAAATCTGCCATAGATGAGTTTCCTTGAGTCATGTTGGTGAACTTCCTTTCCTTTTCTTTCTTAGCTGAGATAGGGATTAATCTGGTGGTGAAGATCATCTTGAAGTCGGCCCACACCATTCGTTCTTCAACCAAATCTCGTCCCATGATGTGTGTCTCCCACCATATCTTAGTTGCTCCATCCAGTAGGTGAGAAGCAAAGAGGACCTTCTTGCTTTTCTGTACCTCAAGCATACGGGACCCATTCTGGACTGCAAGCAGCCAAGCCTCTACCTTGTCGACCACTTCAGACTTATCCTCTCCCCAGAAGTTCTCAATGTTCAGTTTGACGAAGTCTAAGATGGTGTCTCCCAGTCGAGGATGAACAGGAAGTGGCTCTCCATTACCACCTCTAGCTATGTCTCGGAGGGCCAAAGCTCTAATGGCCTCCATGAGCCTCTTCTGTTGCTCCATCCACAAAGCGTCAGGGGTGTGAACCACCATGGTTGGTTCTAGACCACCAGCTTGGTCCTCTTCCATCGTGGCCTCCTCCTTGTACACATGTTGCTCCTCATATCCCTATTCCTCCTCTTGATCAAGGTTGCTGAAGGGTATCGGGTCAGGGATGGGGACCTCATGAGTAGTTTTTTCAGGTCTCTTCCTCTTCTTTGAGGATACACCATCATGGTTCCTCTTCCTCTTCTCAGAAGATACTTTTCCCTTGCATGAAGGTCCACCACCATTTGTGGCATCCGGGATAGCCACGGTCTTCACGCGAGCCATCTGCATAAGCATACCAATAGACCTTTTAGTCTATACCTTTAAGCTAATTATACTTATGTCGATGACGTCTTATTACATATCTTTTATTAGTTTGATGGATGATTCCTTAATCATTAGCATACTGACCCATACCACATGAGGGTGAGGAAGAGAGAGAAAAACCCTAATTGTTAAAATCCTTAATAGATTGTGTGATGAGAAGGGATGAACAAGATGAGAGACCCCTAAAGGTATCTTATTTCGAGTCAGATCCTGAGAAAAATTTCCAGGCAGTCACATAGATTTGGGAGTCCTAGTATTCTGACTAGTAGTGCGGAGGAAAATATTGCCAGCCCCCAAACGTGATCCTTTTCTAGACACCTCCGTCTTTGGAATAATCCTCTAATAACTCCCTCGGTTCTACAAAATTTGTAAAATTTAAAAATTATGAAAGATTAAATGAGGAACCTTTCTATGATTCCAAATGTAACGCCCCACCTCTCGATAACCCTCAATTAAGGGAGACCAAGAGGTCAAAGTCGTTATCCCAATTTTCGGATCAAAGGTTCGATAAATAATCAATAATAATTATCAAATTCTACCAGACTATACTGAAAAGCTGTAATAAAATAAAATTTTGCATACCTTTTGAAAAAAATGGATTTCTAAACTTCTATCCACATACAGAAACTATTCTAACTAATCCTCCTTGAACTTTAATTCATGTTTTCACAATATGCCAATTTATTGTTTGTCCTTTTACGATTTTGTACCTAAATCGCCGACAAACAAAATGTCAGTCAGTATAACGGATTATACTGGTATGCGGGGGAATACAAAAAAATGTGCAACTATGGTAACAATGTAATATTTAAATCAAATATCATTTAACAACCAAAATTATGTATTAAACAATACTACTCAATCCTTACCGATCCCCTATCTCTGTGTTGTCCCTGCAGCATACTTGGATACTACCTCTCTCATATGGTAGATCCTTACCCCCATGGCCCTACCTCACATGTGGCCAATACTTAGTGTTGCGGAGTCACATGGCCCTACCTAATGGTAGCCCAATCCCTGACTCATAGTGACTTGATGGACCTACCCCATTGGTAGCAATGTACTAAGTCATCCAATGACCTGATGGACCTACTCCATGGGTAGCCATGTACTAGGTCAATCTATCAAGCTACAGAGGGGACTCAGATCTAAGCTAGTAGGCATATACCTTAGGTGATAGTCTTATCCACATTATAGTTTACATGAATTAAATTCAACCAATAGTTTAATTCAAGTCACCGATGAAACTTCAGAAATCCTCGGAAAACTAATTTGGGATATTCATAAGCGTAACCACATACCCATGATTGCATATTTTGAGACAAAATCAAATAAGTAGAGAAAACGCAACCAAGTAAGAAAGTATGCAAAAAAATCCTGAAATAAACATACAAATTTCCTTTTATCAAGATTTATCCAAACCCATCTTGTTTCTTAGGATTTCTATTCCAAATTTTAGGGTTTCCTTTGCAATTAGGGTTTTTCCTCCACATTTAGTATTATAAACCCTAATTCAACAAAACTACATTAAAAACCTTAAGTTTCTCATCTTAACACTCCTAATAGGCTTAGGATCGTTATATGGTAACATATTTCCTTATTCCGATTTAAACAAATTTTTTCTCTTCTTTAACCCTAAATTAGGGTTTCTATATGTATTATCCTTCATACATAGATTAAAACCATAAATTAGTCAACTTTTCATGTAAAACAAATTTAAACTCTATTTTAATATGCAATAGGTTAATACTTCTCAAATTAACAAATTAAACCTGAAAGATTCATCCTTTATACTCAATTAGGGTTTTTTACTACACTTTTAATACATTTCTTATCAAATTACTATATTGTTGCAAAATGAGACAGAAACAGGTTACTAAACCATTTTTATCTTGTTCCTTGTATTTTTCTAAGCAACTTTCATATATAAACTTTTTCCATCAGAGTTGTCTAGCAAAAGATATGATTTTTACAAGAAACATCCTTTTTCTGATTTATTCGATAACCCTAGAAAATCGGTGACCGCTTGTTCCATGCTCCGCCAGACCACGCAGGATCCAATGACTTAGGATTCACACGCCTAAACTTCGATCCGAAGTATATGAAACACCGAAATAACCTTACATTGATAGAAGGAGCTGAGGGGGTACGCTGGTAATTTCACGGGTTCCCTTCTTCAACCTCGCGACTCCTCTCTGTTGTTTCGATGGTCAACCTCTTGGTTGACTCTGAGGTTTTGACCACCTGCAAGCACGTCGATCATCTAGGGAGCTTCACCTCCCTCCTCCAAACTCAACCATGGCTTCAATTGGTTGCCACGACCACGTACGACCTCCTCCTACTCGCCAGACTTCGGCGAGGCTTGCTGAGACGACGGGGTGCAAGTAAGGGTGGTTGATGGAATTGGATTCATGAAAACACTCCTCTCAATCCGCCGCAGCATTTAGGGTAGCAAGAAGGCATGCTAGTACCCTCTCTCACCCTCCCATATATATAGGGTCGAAAGGAGGAATCGGGTGGATTGGGAACTTCCCCAATCGTCAACCAAACCCCTACAAACTAGGGATGATTCTCTTCAGACTTCTCTCCTGAATCCAAAGGAAACAAAAATGGCCTTGCACATGCTCAGGATTGTGAGGAAATTGAGGGGAAAGAATCCCTCTGTAACTCGGCTAGAGTCCGAGTTCCTGTGGAACTGGACGATGAGCGATAATCGTTAGATCAAGATCCAATGGCTCTCATCTCATGAGATCAACCAAAAAGGAAGTCATATTCCTATTTTCAAGATAAATCATATATTTAAGGATAATTTTAAAAATCCATCTCTTAATTCGTAACTCATTTTTATCTCAAATTTTAAGGGAATCTCATTAATGATTAATCTTTCATCATGCCAAATTTGGGCTTATTATCTAAAGAAATTGGGTCCTTTTCTTTAGTTGCAATTCATCACTTAAAATATATATATATATATATATATATATATATATATATTCCACATATTTTCTCTTTCCCTTGACATTATATTATTATCCTGAGTTACTTGAACCTCAATGAACCATAATAGTTCGACATTCCATCTTGGGAATATTCTTTAACACCTTTCTTATTCTTTTATCTATTTTCTTATTTATTCCTTTATCAAATTGAATTTCTTTTTCTTTTCTCTTTCTTTTTCTTATAATTTGTCTCAATAGCCAATAAAGCCCACAAATAAATCAACAAAGGCTATTATGAACGAAAACCATTCAAATCAAACCAATAAATCAATCATTGATTTCATTTATCTTTTAAAAGTAGATTTACAAATCACATTACATGGTTTAGAAAAAATGGGGTTATAACAGGAACCAAGGTGGGCTTAGTTGCCCAAGTGGCCATCTGGGGTCAAGATCCAATGTGCCCAGCTTAGTTCGGCCTATGAGCAGCCCAGACAGATGTCTGGGTAGAGCCTAGGCATGCCTAGGTTGTTGTAGGACTATTTTTTATGTTTTTACTCTATCAAGCTGTTGTGACTGGTTTACTATTGCTCCCTACTATAACTAATTTATTGTTGCTCTTCTATTACTCATCTACTTCATACTCCATGATTTTGTTTCTTTCACCAAACAACAACTTTGTTAATTGACCAATTTACTTCTACCCTCTGTTGTTAATTTAGTACATCTCCTCTATTACTAATTTATTATTGACCCACGAAATTAAAAAATAAAATGTCTAATTTTATTATATATGGAGACTTTTTGTAGTTCTATTTTTGTTATTTCTTATTTCCCCTCCCACTTTTTTGTATTTTTATTCTTTTTCCTTCATCAAGCAACAATGTTGTTGCTATGGAATGATTTTTTTTCTTTCTTTTTATTCTTAATTGTCCTTGTCGCAATTCTCGGCTGTCTTTTTTTATTGCTCCATGAAGCCACAAATGGTTGCTACATTTTTCTTCTTCATCTTGATGTTCCTTCTGTTCCCTATTTCTATTTTATCCATCTCCTCCCACACAAATGCTCCGCCCTAACTCTTCTTAATAATTCCTACTGATTCATATATTTCTTATAGGTTAATATATAACAATATGTGTATATAATTATATCATAATATATTATATATACTACATGTTAAAAAAATATGCCTAGATACGCCTAGGTCTCAACCTAGGTTGTCTGGGTGTCCTAGGGCAACAACTGACCGCCAATACAACTGCGCTTCTAGGCATCTTTAAAGTTTAGTATACTACATTGAATAAAAAGAGATAACGTACACATACACAATTAGTAAAGTCAGATTGTGGATTACAAATAGTAAAAATTGAACCCCAAACAGTAGTATTTTGACTGTGATTAGTAGTTATCTTAAGAAGACACACAATGAAACATCTAAAGGGATGTTTAAAGTAATTAATAGTTAGGGGTTGGTTCTTCTAGGGGCTGGGGTGCCAAGATAGGGGAGCATCAACAAACCATGCTTCCTCCGGTGTACATGTTTACAAGATAAACAACTCATGGCTTAAGCAAGGAAAATGAGGGCTTGTGGCATGATGGTAGTGGGTCATTAACCCCCACCTCCTATAGTCTCCTTTCCTCTTGTGATGTAGTGGTTGGCCATTGGTAGGTGGTCCTTCCCAATAGTCCGCTAGCCACCTCTCTGCTTGAGGTGTGATGGTTGGTTGTTGTAAGGTCCTTCTTTGCCGATTGGAAACACATCATGACAATAATCAATGGTTGTTGTGATTTCTTTTTTTATATTTTCATTTAAGAAGATAGGGTAGAAGAAACTTTGCTTCTACCCTAAACTGAGATGACAACCAATGTAAGGCTCTGATCTAGGAAACCAAGGCTCAACTTCAATACTAAATCCCCATACTTTGCTATCTTTTAGATAATCTAGATTACAATCCAAAGAAATTTTTTTGATCAAATAATCAAAGAAAAAATAATCTTTAAAAACATTGAGCTCCCAGTCAACTAAGAAAATAGCATGTCAATGGAAAAGGCTCTGATCCAGGAAACCAAAGCTCAGCTTCAATATTAAATACCCATATTTTGCTTTATTTTAGAAAATCTAGATAAACAAACAATGTGAATCACTTTTTCAAAAAGCGCCCGCTTCGGTCTGCTCCAAAACCCGCTTCCTACTTTCTGCTTCAAGGGAGGCAATCCACACGCTTCACACTTCATTCTTTCCAAAACCCAGGTTTCAGTTTAGTTGGGGTCATGCTTAGAGAAAAGTAATTTCTTAAGAAGAACCATGGACTTATCTAGCCATTATTTATTCTTCTCAACTTTTTCTTTATTGAGAATCAACTCGTGTGTTTAGTTTTTTAAGGTAGTGTGTTTGCTTAAATGAGTGCTCGTGCTTTTTTCTAGAAGTTGGGAAAGATATACTCATGAGGGGACCTTGGACCGTGGACTACTAATCCTATGCCCTTCCTCTTCTTCCACAAATGAGCTATCCTCATCAGGTCATCACTAATACAAGTGCTCACTACTTCATGATGTACCAACATCATCAGTCGGTGTCTTGAGCTTACGTCTAGGAAGGTTCTCCATATGTTTAACACCGGTATTCCTCTACCATAGTGAAAAGCAGATCTAACCAAAGACATACCAAGATTTCCTTTACCCACCATACATGAACGGTTTCTAGGTTCAGCTTCAGATCAAGCTTGAGATGCTACCTACTAACGGGGCTTGATATCAATTGGAGTGGTGGATGATGGATATTGGGCTAACACTTCTTGTTTGTTGAGTAGTTGGATTAGGTTACAATAAGAAGCAAGGATTGAATTACACGGGAGTGTTTATGGCTTCAAGACTTCAAAATTTCATACTACATGTCCATAATTGTGCTACAAATGGAACACCTTGGTCGTGTTTATCAGGTTGTATTCCACATCAGCCACATTCAATATAGATCCGTACAATATCTTACCTATGACCAGTGACATTCTAGAATTGATGAATAACTATAACAATAGGAACCTAGAACATTGGCTTTAGCACCAGTTTATATAAACATTAAATGGAGAGAAATCAAAAAAATATGGACAGATTTCTTAGAGAAGTATGTATTTTCTAGAAACAAATTCATTCAAGAGACTAAAACAGGTTCATTGCTGAAAAATTGTAGAATCCTAGGGATATAGTTAGTGTAATTTGTACATATCTTAACATATAGATGATTGCGATGCAACTATCAGCCAAATTCATGTTGGAAAAGATGAGTAGTCATTCCGCCCAAGACAATAGTCTATTGTCTAGTAATGACGTTATTTAGTACATTTCTATCCAAAATGTGAATAGTGAATGAATTAAACTCGTAAAAGAGAAAGAGAAACTAACAAAAATAGTTTCAAATGATACCTACTAGCATAGCTGAAATTTTATAATAGCAATAAAGAGGTATTCACGGAAAGTACTTTGTGATTGTTTTGTTCTGACAGGAAAAAGCATAGAATAGAGTAAGAAACTAATTATGTTTAATGCTTGATATAAAGAACAAAGTAAAAATATAGGACCATATCCCTAGAACAAAGTAGAAGCATGTATCCACCACTGGAAGTAGGTACCGTGACTGAATTAAAAGAAAAAAAAAGAGAAATATTATAAGTAAAAAAGCAATGTCGTACCAAATTCTTAACCCCAACAAAAGTGCAATGCACGGTCCCTAGTAAGCATTATCTTCAATCCAGCAAGGTACTAACAAGGAGACCTGCCTTCGATGGTGAGGAGAAAGAAAAAAAGCTACTAACATAAGGAAAGTATAGAAAGAGTACAAATTTGTTGGGGTTGCTGGCAGCTTAGAACCGCTGCATGTCAATCATAAAGAGTTCCACAATCTCATATTACAACATATGATTCCGCATATGCTACTTCGACTTCTATGATTTGGCCATCAGAAATCAATGTGAAAGGCGACCGGGATGATAATGGTTCATAATATATAAATAATCCAGACTAGATCCATACTTTTACTCTTGTTTGATTAGTCTGCAAGCAATCGTGTGAGAGTGGGGTGAATAATCAACTAGTTGGGAAATACAATTAAGGCATGGCTAGAGTGCGGAAAGGGAAAGGGCGAAGAAATGGAGGAAAGGACTCATGGGCGCACGTTCTCTACAAAGAGGGGAGGCATGGTGTTTGGTAGTTTATTTTAAGATTAATTTTTTTTTTTAGGAAAGGTAAAGTTATATATTAAAAGCACATCAAGCAAGCGAAACCTGCTTATGTGAAAACCCTTACAGAATGTCTGATAAAGCAACATAAATAAAAACTAAAAAGAAAAACATAAACTGATGAAAGTAGTATTTTGATAAAAGGGGGGAGGCACCCCTTAACAAGCCCCTTGGTGTTTTTTAAAAAGAAAGCTCCCTAGTAAGCCTGAAAGAGTGATCACAGTTGTTGCTGCACCAAACTAACTTCAGTCTCGTCGTCAACCATTGCTTTGAGATCACAAAGAAATGCAGCTGCTGATTCTCTTTTAAGATTAATAAAGGACAACATATATGGGTACCACGCTTTCTACAACGTGGCTAATAAAATGTGATTTACATGTATGGTTTGTTGTAGTGAGATGTTGGGTTTGTTTATATATTTTTTTCTTCATGATTGCACCTTCATCTTGATATTTGATTGACACATATAAGATAATAACCCAACATGCTAGTATTAAATGATGTGGCATTGTAGTTATTCTAGTTGTTACATTTGTCTTTCCCAAGAATCCTATTCTTGATCTCTGTATTCGGATAGGATAGTGATACTTTCAATAACCAATCTCTATTTGTGCAACCTTTGAGTTGTGATACTTTGTCTATCTAAACTGAAATACATTTTTATTTTGCTGTACAATTTTGAGATGGCATGAAAGGCAAGATTTAATTGGGTTTTCTTCAACCGCTGGAGAGCATTTTTGCATGTGTAGGAGGAGCAAGTTATTTCAATTTTGATTAGTTAGGGATTGTTTGTCTCTGTCAAGTATATTCTGACAATATTGGGGTTTAGAAAATAATGGTGTATCTGGAAAAGACGTATAGTATGTCATAATTTATGGAATGTGATATACGGTATATGAGACTTTGTATTGCATTCAAAACTTTTTATTACATTGAACTTAGAAATTATGTATCAAACTTATCAAATGTATAATGAACAACTTCTCTTTAAGTGTGTGACTTGGTTTCTTTGTGTTGTTCATAGCTTCTAGAACCAAAATTATATCTTATAAACATTCATGAAAGGTTCTTCCATGATATTAATTTGGTTTGGGCCCTTTTCACAACCAAAATAGACACCAAGACTTGTTATTTAATTGGTGCAGTTAATGACAGATGGTCACGTTCTAGATTGACACATAGAGTTGTCTGACTTTTTGCACACATGTCAGATATACTTTTTGTCTCCGATATAGAGGACCCAACAAAATTGACACATGGTTAAATTCTTCCACCAACTAGTGCCCATTTCTCTCAGAATATGATATCCAATTGTGTCAATTTCCACCATGTTTTGTACTAGTGAGGGCTAGCTTGGTTGAGCTGAATTCAAGCCTGTAAAGTTACAACTCATCACGTTTTGCAATTCCATGGGTCTGGTTTATGAAATAAAACATGCATTGCATTTACCGGCATATAAAATTTGAGAAAACTAACTATGCCTGATTATAGCATAGTTCATATTCCACTGTGGATTCTAATATATCTAGGGCTACGAGCTGTTGAGGATGTGTACTTTGCAAGTTGGCAACCATTGTTGAAAGTTTACAGCGGTCCCATACAACCATATTTCTATTTGTTAACTAAGCACAACCAAATGAAAACATTCTCATCAACTGAGTGTTGTTTACATGGAACTAGTGGATGATGTATACTAGGGCCAAATGAGGCCTTGGCCTCATCCAAAGTCATCAATGTTCAATGTTTAATGCATTCATTTAGGGAGTGGTCTCAGCTAGAAAATGTGTTCCTTTCTCAAAGGATTGAACCGTTGGTCGAAAACTTGTGTGCATTTTCTATAATGTGCATGGCAAGAAATAAGGATGGAAACTGCATTTGAAGGAAACATGGAGCAGGAACAACAAACATTGGACTAGTATTTAACGATTATTTGACTCAAGCGAGAAACTGCAAAATATAAAGGATGATATAATTCGATTCGTGCGAATAAAACACAATATAGGCTGGTGAGGTAACGACAGAGCTAATGGAAAGATGTCAATTTTATGATGTGCAAAAAATTTTTGTATAGTATTTTAATGATAAGGAAAACAAAGAAGGGTAAGTGTTCAAGAGATATAGAGGATTGGTGTCCCAAAAAATATAGAGTTTTTAATTTGTCCCTCTTTCCTAATAAAACATGATAGATATAAATGGAATATACAATGGTTATCATATTTTTGAAAAAAAAAATTGATTTGATGAAAGGTACTTGTTTGATATGGAGTATTTAATTGAAAGATACTTGTTTATATGGAGTATGAGAACTTAATTTCATAGAAACCTTAAGAACAATGGACATTTCAAGAAGCTTCTCTTATTTGGCTTTAACCTTTTATCACCTATACATATGCCTCATACTCAATGGAAAATTGAAATTCATCTATATATTATATTGATCAAAACATAAATATATTATAGATTCTTTTTATACACACACTTTATTCTTCCAAGAGGTGTGAATATAAAGAAGCATAAGGTTGAAGATATCTTCACACAATAGGAAATTATTTAGATGTTTTGGTGATATATTTGATCGAGATGATATATACTTTTCTCGTGTTGCTTTTCCATCTTTGATGAAGAGAAATTGTTAAGGACGAAAGATAAACATCCATTGACTTTCACATGCAATATATCAATAGGTATAGACATAGATTAAGTAGTTGCATATAAAATGTCTTCAACATTTCTTATAGTGAGTCAAGCAACAATATTGCTCTCAAAATTTGATCCAGACAAAGAAATATCAAAATTTCCATTTATTCGTTTATCAATTCCCAAAGTTATGATATCCTGATCATTACTGTGGTGAGAGTATGTATATCTGGTTTATGCATTGTGCAATAAGATTAGCAATGAATTAACAAAATTATATATTGGTAGTATGTATATCTGGTTTATGAAAAATTGAAGATATAGACGAGATTTGTTACAATACTCCCAATTATGTATAAAGCATATAATCTATTAATCATTTAACTCTTTTATAAATAAGATTAAATCTTTTAATTTATATCATATCAATAACTTATTTCTCAATTTTTATACCATATATATTTACAATATTTTGTAAAAAATAATCGATTTGTCAGTGGCCTCACCCATAGTTTTGGATCCGCCAGTGCGTGGAACCAAACAAATCCAGTTCAATTACAAAGCATTATTTTCCATTTCATGTTTTGGAAGTCATGGTCTGGGTTGAATTCATGGGGCCTAAAATGAGAATAAAACTTATGATTATCAAATTTGTTATGGAACTAAGATGGTGGTTTAACTACTCACTACCCTAATAATTCACACTTACATTTAAGATAAGCATATCAATCAGATATAGGAGTAAATAAGTGATCTAAATTCCTCTAAATCAGAGGAGTAAGTTAATGGACAAGTATCACTCCCTTCATGGTATGATGATATATGGGATGTCATTTGCTCTTCATTGTAGAACCAAATTGCATAATAGAAATCTCAAATTCTCAATATTTCACACATATTTATCATATCAAACAACCCAACACACATACTAGGTGGTGATCAAGCAAAAAACCATGCCAAAAAGTGAGAATTCTATAACGATCATTGTTCATACGTGGTTTCCCCATTGAGAACAAAATATGGATCATTGATCTTACACGCTCACTCTAAAATCAAAAATTTGGATCGCCACCTTATTTCAAGAGAAAAATAAAGAAAACACAAATAAACATTTGAACTAGTGATAAGGTGTGAAAGTATTGGTAGGATGCCCTAGGAGCTAGACATATGATGATTGTAATTCCACACTTTGTAATTAATTTTACTATTATTGTATTATAATATTTGTTTCTATACGAGATAATAAATGAATATAATAGTGTCCTAATAATGTATGACTCAATGCATATGATTTTGGGTTGAGCACCTGAACATGACATCATGTGTATGCTATGAGTATTCATACTTATATGTGTCCCTAGTCAGATGTTATTGTGGAAATTAGGATGAGAAGAATACATTAATAATGATACATTTGTTGATTGTTGACTATGTCTCATTTGTCCTGATAGTGGTATCAAGTAAATCACATAGGGACTTGTTATGAACAAGCATACCATAAAAACCCAACTTAACTATTATACATGGAATCTTGAAATGGTAGTCATAATATATTCCCAATGTGATTGTGGTGATTATTGTTCTTAATCATGAAGTCAATATAGTGATCACATGTTGTTCAGTGTATTTCAACAGTGCTTAACATGAACTTGAATAAGGGTTTCCACACAAGTAGTTCTTGCGAGAACTTTGACATATGTGGATTATTCTGAGTGATTTAGATGGAATTTATCCATCATATTAGAGTGATATCCGGACAACATGATCAATGGGACTAATAAATGCATGGCCACTCTCATCTGAATCTAATATGATATTGAACTGACATGCGTCTCAAATAATATACTTTACATCAAAGAACAAAGATTGAACATTAAGATCATGATGTTTCCATGCCATAGATTCAATCTACATATCAGAGATAAAAGGATTATTTGACATTATAACATAGGATAGTACATTATGTTGAAGTTGATTTAATTTAAGTAAATATCCAGGTGGTAATGATGTCTTGATAGATATCAATCATTACTTGTGAAGTAGTAATATGAATATAGACCACTAGCAACATAATAGGGTGCTTGTAAGTTACATCAATAGATGTACATGTAAGAGGGGTTTAACCATGGACACAAAATTAATAGGTAACTAAAAGCTTTAAGTAATTAATTTGAGTAATGATAGATTGACTGGAAGCACAATCAATTGATTGGAAAGTCTAGTCAACCGACTGGATAGATTTTGATCAACTAAAAATCCCAGTTGGTCAAATGAGCAGAGATCATTCTAATATGTTGACTAGATACCCTAATCATTTGATTAGTCAAGATTAGCCAAATGAATCAACTATCCACTAATTCACTAACTCGACAAGATTAATGAGTCAACTAACTAATTTTAAAAAGTCATTATATGGTCTAGTCGACTGATTTCACTGGCCAATATTGGTCAAATATTAGTCTCTGAGTGGATTTCACAAATCTAGACATTGCCTTTCCGTTTCCCATAGTTTTTAGAAATGTTGATTCCTTTCCTCTCCTATTTTATGGTTCATGATGGAAAAGGTTTTCTTTTAACTATTTTACACGTGAGCCATAGTCATCTTGCGTACAAGGGAGAGAGAGAGAAATAGATAGAGTGCAGTTCTAGCACGTTGGTGATGGAAATGATGCTTCTTCACCAGCTCTTGCAATGTGATGTAGAGTTCTTGTCATCCACATGGCCTATGTAGAAACATAGGCATTATATAGTTGTGTTATGAGGATCGTCAACCTCCATTAGCATACTAGTACGTGCACCTATATCTCAACACGAGGAACCATTAGAACTACTATATGACAACTTATATCTCATATCCTTTTCTAAAAGATATAATGTTGTTTACGAGATCCACTAGTGTAAAAATATGAAATTTTATGTTTCTTTCACTATGCATATATCCTCGACATCTCCCAACGCTAACATTCGATCCATATAATCTACGATGTATTAGGATTCAAATGAATATGAATGAATTTTTTACATTGTTTTGTGTAGTTTCCAGTGATGTGAGCGATAAAATCAATATGCATATCCTATTAAATTCCACCTGCATCACATACCTATATTTTTCATATGTGGGATGGGGTCAACTATGGACAATTTAAATTTTTTTATAGTTCATGGAAGTGGAGTTCTATATATCTTTTGAAGTTTTATATACCTTTTCATGAGTGTTGTCCCTAAGACTTTAAGAGAGGTGATTTCCCCTCGATCTCTTAATGTTGACCAGGCAATGGGATCATCATGTAGGGGCACTTCCTCTACATACTCCACCTAATTTTTTATAGTTCATGGAAGTGGAGTTCTATATATCTTTTGAAGTTTTATATACCTTTTCAAGAGTTCTGTCCCTAAGACTTTAAAGAGGTGATTTCCCCTCGATCTCTTAATGTTGACCAGGCAATGGGATCCTCATGTAGGGGCACTTCCTCTACATACTTCACCTAATTCATGCGGATTACAAAAATAATTAATAGAAAAAATCCTATACGACAACATGCAATGATATATATATATATATATATATATATATATATATATATATATATATATATATATATAACATCTGATGATCTATAAATCATACAGATCTCCTTCAAAATTTTATTTTGTTAAGTGGGTGATTGTATGGCTATGGGCAAGGATCCTTTTGTTTGTGTATGTGGTTTTGTGGATAGATACTTCTTCAAATTGTTTTGATAACATATTCAACTTGCATCTTGAGCCTCATCACCTTTTATTCCATCTGTAAAAGTTCCCATTTATCTTAATCCCTAAATGCAAGTCGAGATTTCAATATATCATGTAATATTACATAAGAATATTTTGAAGAATGGCATAACGAGGCAACCCTGTAGACACATCTCCCAGGGTGCAACACAAATGTGTATTTTATGTGGGATTCACATGTTGATTATGCATGATATGCAAATGACATTAGGCAGACAATAATCATTATGACTCCAAAAGGTTATGGTATGAACATAACCAATGTGTTATGTTTGTGGTTTGGGATTGTGGATATAATGTGTATATGATACATATTGTAAATATGTGTTGTTTGGATATGTATATTTAAGATATAAAAAAAACCCCACAAATTAAATATCAATTCATAGATGATTTCCAATATGAAACACAAATGGATAACTTTATCGAGCACACATGGTCATGCCAAATCATGATGTACCTCTATCTTAGAAAAGTATGATATAGATATATGGGTATAACAGAGTAGGGTGCATATTCTATTGTGTATTGTTTTAAGTAGGACTTAACTAAGTGATTTAATAGGATTAAGAACCACATAGTATATGGATGGTTATGACAAGAGTTGTGCATCCATCTAATCAAGAATTTCATTACATGTAACTTACAAATGTTTCCTACCTAAATAATTATGTTATGTGTGAGTAACTAAATTTGAATCACGGCTTGATGGAATAAAAATCTCGACTCACTAGAAAATTATTTGACACAACCTTCCAAATTAATAGTGAGGGATATTAGTTTCAAATAAAATATTATGAATATAATTTAATTAACTAATTGCGATAATTAAGCACTAGATTAATTGATTTGTGATCACAGTTGGAATGGTTTTATTAAGATTACAGATTTACCATTGTTCATGCTACAATTAACATCATTCATTAATATTTATTCCTCCTGTCCATTGACCAAGGGACCTCTAGCAATAATTATCCTCTCTCACAGCATAATTCACTACCTATTCTATTATAAATCCCAGTCTCATAGTGAATTAACTATTAGCTAAGTTCTTTTAGTGAATCCTCTTGGCTATACCCTTCACAGCCATAGGCCCTCTCTCAAGGTGTAATATAAACTATATAATATTATGACTTATCGAACCCTTCATCCCTCTCTCAAAATAATTAAAGATATGATAAATTAGATATATTAATCAGGCATAGTCAGTTCATTATGTAGTCATAGAATTATGTCCAAAAATTAGGAAAAACATATAATATTAATTCATGAGGTTAATTATAGTGAAAAATTGGGTAACTGTCAGGTCATAAGGAACTAGATGATTAGCCCCACATGATTTCTATCATCGCATACATAGATGGAAGTAGTGAAAATAAGGGAAACATTAGAGAACTAGTGAAAATTCCTGGAGAAGGTGATATGAATGACTCCCTCTGATGAACATTGCGATCAACTATGTTTCAGCTTTAAATACACTCTTCGGAGGTGCATGAGTCACCACAGACGTGGCTATCTCCTTCTCTTTACCCTCCTCCATCTTGGTGCTCTCGTGCAACATAATAGAACATTGATAATCGATCAGGCCAAATTCCTCTTAGGTCATAAGAGAGTCTCTGGCCATCATTCAATCATGATGACCAGATTGATCATGATCTTTAATCTCATCTGATCATGCAAAGTTGGTACACCGAGTGCTCTTCTACATTCATGACTCCCTGTAAGTATTGGTACTACTGACAAAAACGTTAATAGCACTAAGTTTCTTACTGATGACTTCTTCATATAATGTTTGGTACTATCGACTTGGTCATCAGTGACATCGAGCTACTTTGGTGTGTCTTTGTCCCAAAAGTCAATGGTACTGACCACAGGGTCGTTAACACTGAAACTCTTTGATTCAAGTCTATTCTTTTTCTCCAAAAGGTTTTATCATAGAAACAACTATGTGAGCACCGAGCTAACTCAAGATGACTCAAATTTCCTGAAACACAAAAATTTAGAATATAAGTCCAATGAAATTTGATGAATTAATATAGTACAATAAAAATAGATAATATTTGATACAATAATATGTCACATGCTAATGATGATAAGCAAGGCATAAGTAATATCAAAGTGACAATTATGTATAAAATACATGGAAAAAATCCTATGAGATGGTGATAATATTCAGTGCATCAGTGGCAGCGGATAAGCATGTAGCTAAACCAGCGGCAGTCGGATGAGGAGCTAGAGTCTTCGGAGGGAGCGAGTAACGGCAACATTGTAGTTGGGGCCGTCGGAAGTGGCAGTGGCTGAAGAAATCAATAGAGCAGTTGTTCTAGATAAATGTTGGGAGGGGAAAGAGGGGGTTTCTCACGGAGTTCACTACAGCAAACATTCACATCAGTGGCCTTTCATAAATTCTACTGAAAAGAAAAGCAAGTAAACAGGTTTAGCGACATTTGTTGACATTTAGAAAAATGCCTCTAGCGCCAATGCCACTAGGAAGATAGTGGATTAAGTTGTAAAAGCCACTAAACGTTTATCTTTAGTGGCTTCGAATAAATGCCACATAAAGGCCACTAAACCACCATTTGGCATTTATAGAAAAGCCACTATCCATCATTTGGCTTTTATACAAATGCCACTATTTTGTATAATGTTGTTGTATAAAACAATTTTGATTGAATGTAGTGGCTTATGAAAAAATCCACTAAGACATACTAGTTCTGCATTACTAATTTTTTATTGATTTTAGTCAATCAATTTGTAGTTCATGATCAAGTTTTCTAATTGAATGCCAATTGAAGAGGAACACATTCCAAAAGTATTGAACTTTTTCATTTATGATCAAATGACAATTACATGGGGAGGACATTTTACCTTGCCCCTTGTAAACATCACATATGACTATATATGGTACATATTGTAGACATGAACACTAATTGGATAACAGCTCATTTTGCACTTGGAGACCCCCCAAAGGAATACAAACTCATTTTCTTACAAAAACATACAACTCCATTCTAGCATTCCAAGTAGTTGTGAGATTCTACAGGAGTAGACCGGCTACAATGCAATGAAGGTTCATTCTTCTTCTCAGCTACAGTGATAGCATTACGACCATATGGTCATCAGATTCCTCAGCAGGTTCTTCCTTCTTCTCTTCCACCTTGGCAGCAGAAGTAGCAGGTGCAGCTGCATAGCCTCAAGCAGCAGCAGGGAAGCAAGAACTGCAAACTTGCTAGGATCCTGCAATGAAGTGAGAAAAATGTTGAGCACTTGCATGCAAATGTAAGACAAAAACACTTACAACACTAGCATGTTGTTAAGATAGTATCAGGGAAGATAGCACCATTGCCAAATTTATCAATTAGGTCATCTTCAGTAAGGTGAAGGACCTCAGGGCTGAATACAGATCCACTGTCATAAACTGACAGCACAACCAGTCCATATGAGAAGGGCCTGATGCCGAGCTTGGCAAGAAGGGCAGCCTCAGAAGAACCCACCTTCTCACCTTTCCGAATAAGTTCGACAATGGTGATAATTTCAACTGTACCATTCACATTATGTCAGCTGAATAGAGTTTGCCATGCAACAAAGCTGTAGACATTCATCTAAGCACACAACTAAGCACATGATAGAAAGGGTGCAAAGCTGACAATCTTGACAATTATGTAAAAAGCAAAAGATGGTTATCAAACTCAATGTCATCCAGGGTTCTCATAAAACTATAGTCTATACATATAAAGTTGAAATATTTTTAGTAAGGTAAGAAAGCATATCATGATTATTAAAAGCAGAACCTGGTGAAGGACTTCATGTTGTTATAGATAGATCTCCCTTCGCCAACGGCAATAACTATTGTACTGAAGTTATCATCAGCAAGAACCATGTCTGAAGCCTCCTTGGTAACCTGGACTGACACATAAAAAGAGAAGAAGCAATCATTATCGATAATAATTACTAAAAGACAAGAAGATAGATATACAAATTGACAGATAGCGAATATACTTACCTCAGTTCCAGCAATTCCCATGGCAATGCCAATGTCTGCCATTTTCAGAGTAGATGCATCATTGACACCATCACCAGTCATGGTAACCACCACATGTAATAAACAAATAATAACAAAACATGTGTAAAGTAGTGAACCCACTTCTCTACTAAAAATTTCAACAATAAAACCTCCAGTCCAAACACACTCAGAAGGTATGATGGAGTGGGTGTAAAATTTTCAAATCTTTATTTAATGGTAACAAAAGACCAAAGTATAGCAGTGGAATAAAAACATGACTATATTCAATTATAAAACAAAGGGTTACAAACTTACATCACAAGGATCCATGTAGAGGAAATCTAAACCACCTCAAGATTGTCTCCAACCTTCATCATCACAAACTAAGTCCAGGTCAACATGCCTTGCATCCAAGTCCTCCACCTAGGGTTGGAAGCATACCCCAACAAAAGAGGAACAATAGGAGACATCAGCAAAGGCTGGTATGTGCATACTAAAAAGCAAATTTAGCAATTTATAAAGGATAAAGGACATCAAAATAAAAGGCTTCCCATGCAAGAGATAACTATCAACCAAACGGGTATCAAGAGAAAAGTAACATAACAAAAGGGATACTTGCCATAAAATAACATATAAAAGGATTGTGCCATAAATAAATCCACTACCATGGTGGGAAACAAAGCACAAGTAGGGCACACACCCCACAATCAATATCCTGCATGCATGTGAGATAAACATAGCCCTAGAACAATATAAACATAATTGGCGGCCAAGCACAAACTTGAACCTGATAGAGAAAGGAATACTGCCAATCTCCCAAATATATAAAGTTGAGTATGGATTACTGCCACACTCGAGTATAGAGAAGTGGTTCACTGCCACCCTCCAAAATAAACAATAGGGGATTACTGCCCTAAAACCAAAATAATTTACACTACTCTAGTACTACTGAATCACATTGCATGTAAATATAGAGGCAAGTAAATAGTTTAGTCAAAAGATGATACAAAAGTTGCCATCACACAATGGACAACACAAACATATAACTTCCACTTCAAAGTGGCACATAACAATAAAAGAGACCAACATGCACCACGACACAAGATAAAATATCAAGAAATTATCCAAGTTCATAACAATCAAGATAGTTCACACGAACCATGGTATCAAAAGAATAGACATATGTGTAGGCTAAAGTCAAAAGAAAGATAAGATAGGTGAATTGCTCAACAAAGATGAATAGGGGATACAACATACATAAGAGAGAAGAATTTCTCAATATGAATAATCAGAAATGCAACATACCTCAACTTCAGAGCCAAACATCCAAAGACACTTCTAGGTCCAAGCCTAGGCTTCCAAAGCACCTATTAACATATATTTATGGAATTAGGATTAGATTTCCATTATTTATTCAAAACCCTAAAAATAACCTTTTTATTATTATGTGAATTAATTTATGAAAACTATTCCATATTTTAGGTTATACTTTTTTGAACTCAAAACATATTTTATTATATTTTTCTGACTTACAAATATTTAGTTATACTTTTTATAGGTTAATTCATCATTAATTAGATCTATTCAAAACACTTGTTATTAACCTTTAGATTTAGTCATAAAAACATACACCATAGTTAGATTTTATTTTTCTGATTCCAATGAATATTTATCCATATTTTTCTGATCATCCAATAATTAGTTATTGATTTTCAAAAATCAGCCAATCAGATAATTACAAGTTAGCAAATTGATTGCAAAGCGAAGAGAGAGAGGGAAAGTGGGTCGACCCCACATGACTTGGCCCAATCACGGGCGGCCAAGTCATGGGTCAAAGCTCGCATGGCCCCGGCTAAAAAAACAAAACCTTTGAAAAGACAACAGTGCCCAAAGCCGAGAAAACACATAAAGAAGGCGAGTAGGGTATAATCTGAAAAGCCATCGAGATTACCCCCAACCTTGTACCCGCACGCCATGGAAGCGAGGAAGTAGGGCCGCAGCTTGGGGAAAAATTGGGTGAATCCAAGGTAGTTTCCAACTCGAGAAAGAAAGAACGTAGAAAGGAAGAGATGCACCAAACGAACCTGTAGATATAGTCAATTGGCACCAAGATGGCACAGAGAGGGAGCAGCGATCGCCGCAAACCCTAGCCCAAAAATCACCTACTGACGGCGATTCACACGACGTGAACCAGAATTGAGTGGATATGATGACTAAGCAAAGAAAAACGATGCACACGGTAGTCTTATATATAGGTATGGAAAAGCATCTCGGGTTTTCCCAAGGTGACCGAGCTACCTTGGAGCCCAAGTTTAGGCGTTTCTAGAAAACTCAACAAAACCGGGTAAACAGGGGATCGGCTTAAACAGAATTAGAGCACGAACTCAATGGCGAAGAAATCATCGAAAAAGATTAATAATCGACGGAGATATCCTCAACCGAAGAAACCACAGGAAACAACCTGTAATCCTACTCCGATCGGAGGTAGGAGACAAACCTGGAGCCGTTGGATCAAAAATCCACGGTCCAGATCAGCACACGCAAAACAGAAGCGTGACAGAGAAAAATCGATCAAATAAATTAAGTAAGAATTGCATTTAATGTCTCTTTTTCTCTCTATTCAAATAAGGGTTCAAACATGATCCAAATTAAGCAAAATTTTACACAGAGGCCAACAAAGGCATGTAGATTCCGATTATGCACTTAGTTTTGCCTTTTGGAAACTTTTAATGGGTTAAATTAATTACTATTTTCTCTTTCTTCCTACATTAATGGCTTTAGGATTATCCAAATTTGATGAAACTTGACCCACAAGTTATATTTAATGTTTTGGATATGAATGTTCCATCAATTTATCATATTGGAGTTGTTTGAGTATTTAATTAATATTTTGAAGGTTCTACACACTTTCTCTCTCCTGATTTCACCTTTTAAGCAAACTTTCACCAAATTGGATGAAAATTCACCCAAAGGCTATATTTGTTATGTAGATTACGAATCTAAGATTATTTTCTTCTTTTGGAGTCAATTATTATATTTATTTATTAATTACACTTTTTACGCAATTTCTCTCTGTTAACTTACCATATTATTTTGAGGTGGTCCAAATTAAATGAAAATTGACATGTAAGCTTATTTTGATGTCTAGATTATGATTTTGAAGTCCATTATTTAATTTGAGGCTTTCTTACATGGGTTATATCATCTAGCCCATTAGAGTCCCATTAACATCATTATGCATCCAATTAAGTTATTTATCATCTAATTATTTCCATATGAATTATATGACATGTTAGATTACATTATTCATGCATTAGATTATTATGATCACTCTATCCTCAACCTTGTTTGGCTAAGACCAAAATGTTAAACTTCTAGGGTAGGGTTCGAGATCTGGTATGTTACAACACTCCACCCCTTAAAACGATTTCGTCCTCGAAGGCTATAGATTCAAACATCAACCACCAACTACTCTCCACCCCTTAAAGGGTTCAACCTAACAAGTCAAACTAAATAACTTTTTAGAGCTACCCACATCTCTTAGTTGTGAAAGTTTTTAGAGATTAATATTTATCATGTACCCAACTAAAGTCGCCATCTAGGGTTGAGTTTTTAGGTCCTCGTGTCCTTAACCTATCAGCCCTACATGAACATCCAAAAGTCATAGGGTAGGTCAGCTACACCATTATAACATACCTAGTCATATAACTAGGGTTAGATTCTACTCAAACTAGAGTTTCTCTTCATTGTGACTTAGTTCGAGAAACATCGATAAATCCAAGAAATATTTTTACGTATAGTAGTATAATGAAAATAATATTTGATGATAGGAAACATTGTGAGGTGAAAACAAATAGTTGGCCAAAATTCAATACGAAACCAAGTCACAATACTTACATATTAATATCTCCTAACATATTCTCATCCTCAAAACAAACCTTATTGCTCAAAAGATCATCATTGATCAAATCTAGGGTCAACATCTCACTTACAGGAAACTATCTAAGTCAAAGGTTTTATAGGGAGACAAAATTGAAATAGTCGATTCTGACTACCCTGGGCTCTGATACCATGCTGTAAAGAAGTGAAACCACTTCTCTACTAAAAATTTGAACAATAAAACCTCCAGTCCAACCACAATCAGAAGGTATGATGGAGTGGGTGTAAAATTTTCAAATCTTTATTTAATGGTAACGAAAGACCAAAGTATAGCAGTGGAATAAAAACATGACTATATTCAATTATAAAACAAAGGGTTACAAACTTACATCACAAGGATCCATGTAAAGGAAATCAAAACCACCTCAAGATCGTCTCCAACCTTCATCATCACAAACTAAGTCTAGGTCAACATGCCTTGCATCCAAGTCCTCCACCTAGGGTTGGAAGCATACCCCATCAAAAGAGAAATAATAGGAGACATCAGCAAAGGCTGGTATGTGCATACTAAATAGCAAATCGAGCAATTTATAAAGGATATAGGACATCAAAATAAAAGGCGTCCCATGCAAGAGATAAGTATCACCCAAACAGGTATCAAGAGAAACGTAACATAACAAAAGGGATACTTGCCATAAAATAACATATAAAAGGAATGTGCCATAAATAAATCCACTACCATGGTAAGAAACAAAGCACAAGTAGGGCACACACCCCACAATCAATATCCTACATGCATGTGAGATAAACATAGCCCTAAAACAATATAAACACAATTGGCGGCCAAGCACAAACTTGAAACTGATAGAGAAAGGAATACTACCAATCTCCCAAATATATAAAGTTGAGTATGGATTACTGCCACACTCGAGTATAGAGAAATGGTTTACTGCCACCCTCCAAAATAAACAATAGGGGATTACTGCCCCAAAACCAAAGTAATTTACACTACTCTAGTTCTACTGAATTACATTGCATGTAAATATAGAGGCAAGTAAATAGTTTAGTCAAAAGATGATACAAAAGTTGCCATCACACAATGGACAACACAAACATATAACATCCACTTCAAAGTGGCACATAACAATAAAAGAGACCAACATGCACCACAACACATGATAAGATATCAAGAAATTATTCAAGTTCATAACAATCAAGATAGTTCACATGAACCATGGTATCAAAAGAATAGACATATGTGTAGGCTAAAGTCAAAAGAAAGATAAGATAGGTGAATTGCTCAACAAAGATGAATAGGGGATACAACATACATAAGAAAGAAGAATTGCTCAATATGAATAATCGGAGATGCAACATACCTCAACTTCATAGCCAAACGTCCAAAGACACTTCTAGGTCCAAGCCTAGGCTTCCAAAGCACCTATTAGCATATATATATGGAATTAGGGTTAGATTTCCATTACTTATTCAAAACCCTAAAAATCGCCTTTTTATTATTTTGTGAATTAAGTTATGAAAACTATTCCATAATTTAGTTTATGCTTTTCTGAACTCAAAACATATTTTATTATATTTTTTTGACTTACAAATATTTAGTTATGATTTTTATAGGTTAATTCATCATTAATTAAATCTATTGAGAACACATGTTATTAACCTTTAGATTTAGTTATCAAAACATATACCATTGGTTAGATCTTATTTTTCTGATTCCAATGAATATTTTCCCATATTTTTCTGATCGTCCAATAATTAGTTATTGATTTTCAAAAATTGGCCAATCAGATAATTACACGTTAGCAAATTGATTACAAAGCGAAGAGAGAGAGGGAAAGTGGGCCGACCCCACATGACTTGGCCCAATCATGGGCGGCCAAGTCATGGGTCAAACCTCGCATGGCCCCAGCTAAAAAAAACAAAACCTTTGAAAAGACAACAATGCCCAAAGCTGAGAAAACACATAAAGAAGGCGAGGAGGGGTATAATCGGAAAAGCCATCGAGATTACCCCCAAACTTGAACCCGCACACCATGGAAGCTAGGAAGTAGGGCCACAGCTCGGGGAAAAAATGGGTGAATCCAAGGTAGTTGCCAACTCGAGAAAGAAAGAAAGTAGAAAGGAAGAGATGCACCAAATGAACCTATAGATGTAGTCAATTGGCACCAAGATGGCACAGAGAGGGAGCAGCGATCGCCGCAAACCCTAGCCCAAAAATCACCTACTGATGGCGATTCACACGATGAGAACCAGAATTGAGTGGATATGATGACTAAGCAAAGAAAAACGAAGCAAACGGTAGTCTTATATATAGGTATGGAAAAGCATATCGGGTTTTCCCAAGGTGACCGAGCTACCTTGGAGCCCAAGTTTAGGCGTTTCCAGAAAACTCAACAAAACCCGGTAAGAGGGGATCGACTTAAGCAGAATTAGAGCACAAACTCAATGGCGAAGAAATCGTCGAGAAAGATTAATAATCGAGGGAGATATCCTCAACCGAAGAAACCACAGCAAACAACCTGTAATCCTACTCCGATCGGAGCTAGGAGACAAACCTGGAGTCGTTGGATCAAAAATCCACCGTCCAAATCAGCACGCGTAAAACATAAGCGTGATAGAGAAAAATCGATCAAATAAATAAAGTAAGAATTGCATTTAATGTCTCTTTTTCTGTCTCTTCAAATAAGGTTTCAAACATTATCCAAATTAAGCCAAATTTTGCACAGAGGCCAATAAAGGGATGTAGATTCCGATTATGCACTTAGTTTTGCCTTTTGGAAACTTTTAATGGGTTAAATTAATTACTATTTTCTCTTTCTTCCTTCATTAATGGCTTTAGGATTATCCAAATTTGATAAAACTTGATCCACAAGTTATATTTAATGTATTGGATACGAATTTGCCATCAATTTAACATATTGGAGTTGTTTGAGTATTTAATTAATGTTTTGAAGGTTCTACACACTTTCTCTCTCCTGATTTCACCTTTTAAGCAAACTTTCTCCAAATTGGATGAAAATTCACCCAAAGGCTATATTTATTATGTAGATTATGAATCGAAGATTATTTTCCTCTTTTGGAGTCAATTATTTTATTTATTTATTAATTACACTTTTTAGGCAATTTCTCTCTCTCTTAACTTACCATATTATTTTGAGGGTGTCCAAATTAAATAAAAATTGACATGTAAGCTTATTTTGATGTGTAGATTACGAATTTGAAGTCCATTATTGAATTTGAGGCTTTCTTACATGGGTTATATCATCTAGCCCATTAGAAGCCCATTAACATCATTATGCATCCAATTAAGTTATTTATCATCTAATTATTTCCGTATGAATTATATGACATGTTAGATTACATTATTCATGCATTAGATTATTAGGATCTCTCTATCCTCAACCTTGTTTGGCTATGACCAAAAGGTTAAACTTCTAGGGTAGGGTTCGAGATCTGGTATGTTACAACATGCAAGTTGACTATGTAGATCAGTAGGAGGCTTCAGGTCTACAAATCTATACTAACATGGCCACTAGGAATAGATTCACTATCCCCTGATAAGCAAGAAGAGTTTCTAGAAAAGATTCACTATCCCCTTCAACTGAAAAAAAGCAATGTGAAGTAGTGAAATATACCTTATCCAGGAATCCTTAAAACAACTGAAAGCAAAACTGGAAACCAATGTTGGCTAGGCTGCAATACATCAAGAACATGTAAGCATGCACCATTTTGTTGGATTGCATGTAAGACCAGTTCCATGGTGAGGAATCCCATCTTTGAGTCATAACATCAGCTTTGTTCTTGGAGATTAAAGGCCAATCACAAGAGCTGAGCTGAAGCCTTGCACAAGAGATGAGATGACAACCTTAGCTCTCGAGAGTGGCCTTTAATCTCCAAAAACAAGCCTTTTTGAGTCCTAATAGCAGCTCTGTACTTGGATATTTAAGGTCATTCTGTGTACATGATCTTAGCAGAGGATCCTTACCATAGTTATTGGCTTTTAGGGCTTGCATCACAACCACATGTTACAGAAAGGGTATTATTGTAGATGTTGTTTTAAAAATTAAGGGAACATGGAGGAACCGATATTACTAAGAGCACCCATTATTTCTTGAGGCTTCTTCCTTGACTTCTTAACCAAAGCAGAGTATGAAAATGTTGAAAATGACTTATTGTACCATGGAAATGTTGAAAATGACTTGTTGTACCTCTACAGAGAAATTAGGATGCATAGAAGCATGCAACTAAAATATCTCAGTTACGTTTCAGACATCTTAATAGCCTAAATATTGAGCAATCATAGAAGCTCAACCACAAACCATTTTGAGGCGAATCACCACAGCAAAATATGTTGTGTAAATCTCACACACAAGATTCCAAAAACATTGCTCATAGATAAAAACCACTTTGGCTAGGGTGCAATACTACCTTAGATACTACTTTTAGATACTACTTTGGCTAGGCTACAATACATAAAGCGCATATAAGGATGTACCATTTTGTTGGATTGCCTATAAGACCAGTTCCAGGGTGAGGAATCCCATTTTTGAGTCCTAACAGCAGCTTTGTTCTTGGAGATTAAAGGCCATTCACAAGAGTTGAGCAGAAGTCTTTCACAAGAGATTAGCTGACAACCTTAGCTCTCGAGAATGGCCTCTGATCTTCAAAAACTAGCCTTTTACGCAGTAACATATTGTTTGTTGTGGAAGGCACAAAATGTACAATTCTTCAGAGAAATATTGACTTAGTAAGTTATCATGCAACATGTTATCAAGTTATGAAAGCAAAATTTACAGAGAACTATTGACTTAGGAAGCAAAAAAAGACATTCACATTCAAAAGGTCAAAACAAAATATGTTGTGTAAATGTCACACACAAGAAGGTAAGACATTGCTCACAGCTAAAAGCAAAATAGGATTGTCATTTGGCAACATTGTCTACGACAATGGACATGAAACAACAATATATGGATCGTTATGTACTAATAAAAAATGGGACCAAAGAAACATAACTATAGCTTTCATCTCTCTACACAGTATCTAAGATTGCAATTATCTATCTTTACACTTCATGACCTGCAACAAATGGAAACAACTTTAGATACTAGTTTTGTTTTCAATTATGTCATATTATAAGCAATAATATATGCTCACTTTGGCAGTAAATGTGATTTTAGCCATGCTATGACATTGCCAATAACTTCATCCATATATTGATATTGCTCAGAAGGTCTGACTAGAGGTTCGTTGGCCATCACCACAACCTCTACATAAACACCAACACATGATGAGCCTAAAACTGCACCTCCCACCATTTGCAAGGGGTCAACCTCAGATACTCGACCGATTGCAACTTTATCATCTGCATCTGTGATACTCAATGATGAGTCAATGATGTTGTTCTGATCATTCCTTGTAGATGTCTTATTATGGAAGTTGTCACTTAATTGTTCTCTCATCCTGAGTATATCAAGTCACACAAAAATGAAGACACTTAAAACAAAATTGAACAACATAAAAGGTATTTACTACTCATTCGGTCATCCTCTGCCATCCAACAATTATCCATTCTTAAAAATAGTGAAAAATATAACATTTATGAGTAAGTCTGTCATACAAACAACATAGTTATAATAAGGATAAAATTAGAACATCACTTAGGCAAGCCTGAAAGAAAAACATCACTCAAAACCACACCAGAGAAAAACATTTGCAAGCTATCATCAAGATCACATTGGGTACCTTAAATTCACAATACTTGATTGATTACTAATGTTCATTAAGTAATACAACACAAATTACAATTTTTGATTATTTCCTCATATAAAAGTTAAAAAAATCATCAACAATTGTGACGGCCGTTATGACTGTGACGTGTCCATTTTGTTGATGATGTTGTGTCGAGGATGGAGTCACTGGTAGATGAATCTGAACTGATGGTCATGGGGTACCAGGCGGTACCAACGGGCAAGGATTGCACCTCAGGCATGCCGAATTCATCGAATGACGTCTCCTCAGATATGGTACAACCTGGCTCATGCATACACCATCTCAGGTGTGAAGGGAAATTGTTGTTGTAGTTATGTATATAAGCCTGTATGGTATTGTCGCCAATCGAATGAAGTAAAACCTGATCCGTACGGCCAATTCCCATTCTCCCAATCCACCCACGCCAACTGGTTGTGGATACCAGATTTCTGTCACCATCATACTGAACCTCGATTACATTTGTCGAGTTCCAAAAACTTTAAGGTCATTTGATCGGTCGTGTAGCGTCTTCCGTCCAGATGACGCCAATGTCTAGGAATGGTGAGTTGTGCAAGTGTACGATCGTCTAGGGTGATGTCCAGCTTTTCTGCTTCAGGGAAAAGGAGTGGGGTGATAGACGCCCAGGACATAGTGACTATTGTGGGTGAACAGAGACTGCAAAATATTAGTACTAACAATTGTAAGTACATATAACGATATTATAAATTTTCAAAAAAAGTAGTATAAATTTGCAAAATATAGAGCAATATATTTTTTAAAGTGAAGCAAGTAGTTCATAAACATATTCTCCATTGTTTCTATCAACATCGACAGGAATGAACCCATTAGAGAACGGGCAACATCATTATCTAGTTTGATGATACCTAGTCAGGGACCATACAAGTGTACAACTTGTATAAGATCTGAGTGTAGAAGACCCAGAACTTGGAGGAACTGGTGTGCTAGCCAGCTGATGCTTCCTCCCAAGGCGAGAGGTTGTAGTACATATATAGTAAAGATTTATAATTGGCTATAAACTTCTTGAGTAACATAACATGCCATCAAAAGACAAAAATTGATTTAGGATATGGAACTGAAGTAACCATAATGCAATGTGTTTACATTAAAGCAGTACTAAGATAAGACGTACACTCCAAAAAAAACATGAATCAACCATTATGTAAACATCACTGCATAGAAGCCATGCAATTCTTTCAATATAGAAATCAAGAGGGAAAACCAGACTTCCTATGGCAGAGAAAAAATTATTGTTGTTCCACAATGGAACCCCTGCATTTTGTGCAATCATAGCTTAGTGTTAATAGAAACTTGTTTGCATGCCCTTGGTATCTTGCTTCATTATTGCTTAAAGACCCTAATTTTCAGGGATGGTGAAGGTTTTTGTCAATTGGTAGTGCAGAAGAATATAAACTATTCAAGTTTACGGTAATCAAAGGAAAATTGAAGAAACCAAACCCAAAAAAACATGTATACTATAAGTAATTATACAAAGGTCTTATTCTTCCTTAGACATTTCTGAATCCTAGAATATTACACAAGAAATGACCATCTCATAAACCTTGTTCTCTCCTTAGCCTCTTCCTACATACATAAAGATGAGTATCTCTCCCCTTCATTAGCCCAATGGTGGGAACCACTGTTCTCATCAGAGAGCGCCAACCCACCAAAGGTGGTGGCCTAGGTAAGGATACATTACTTTCCTATTCATCAATGATTTACAAAAAAAGATACAGGAGATGTGCAGACATCACATGAGCACCTAAGCGACCACTTTCTAAAATGTGGATGCTTCATTTTACTTACAATTTAATACAACAATACACATATTTTTATATGAATACACTAACATTTAGCAAACTTGTATACATAACCAAAACCAATGTGACACTGTAAAATAAAACAATGGAATCATCATATATCAAGACTGTAAAATAATCCAAGTTTAAATCTAACAAAGAAGGATGGTCGATGGCTTGATATAAATGATTGAGGAAGTGATTGATGGATATAAAATAACGGAATCATCATATTTCAAGACTATCTTCATAAATTGATTATCATATATACCTTGATAGAATGGAAACTGTGAGAATGGATGGGAAAGGTCATGTGTTTATTGTTTTGTGGGCTGTACTTACCTGTCGTGCACCGAAGCAGTAGGGTGGCAAACCACCGTAGTCCTCACCGGCAAGTTGGGAGATTGATCTCTTCCTCGGTGTCCCCTCCAACCTTTGGCAACGTCGCTGACACCTTGGAGAAGAGCAGAGAGTGTTCCAACAGGTAGCGTCCACGGTGTGGCAGATTAGGGCGAAATTGCTAGGTCGACTTCACGGGTTCTGCGAGTAGAGCAAATGTCGGGAGTAAATGTCTCTGCCTAAAGCGTAGAGAATAGGATTCGTATTTTAGGCCACGAAAGCTGTGCGGGAACAAATTTTTTTTACTAATTGTGGCTCGCTCATTTGATTTGGCAATTTTGAAATGCCACTAATGAATTATAAAAATGCCTTAATTGGTAAGTCTTTTCTATAAACTACATAATACGTGGTTTAGAGGCATTTAAATTACAAATGCCACTGCATTACATAGATAGTGGTGTTTTTTTTTAAAAGCCACTGGAATAAAAGCCACTAATGGGTATTTTTTATGTAGTGGTTCAAGTCAAATATGTCGCGTCGATTACTTTAAAAAATCATCAATGCAACCTATCTCGTCGGTTAAAGTGGCTCAATTGTCGACAAAACTTGTGTCTGTGTGACCCTATCTCATCGGTTAGTTATGACTAATCCAAAGACAACACTTGTGTGTGTACGACACGACACATACATTGTTAGATTTCTACAACTAACCAATAAGAAAATCCAATTTTCGAGAAAATATTTAACTGACATTTGGCGTGGATCTTTTATCATCAGTTTTTGTATGTAAAACCGATGAGATAGGTAAATAAGAAATATAGGGAGATGTTTGTAGGGTACCCCTTTATCTGGTTGGGTTTTTTTATTCGAAACACTGTCTACTCATCTTATTCATTACATCAAATTACAATTGTTATTTTCATGAAGAAGGGAAGGACTACAAGCGTCCTTTTTTAAGACCTCAACAAGATCCGGAGGGGATTGCTCAATCCACAGGATAGAGCAAGGTTTTTTTTTGAAGGATTTCACGAGCATATCGGCATCTTGGTTTTTCTCTCGAAGGACATGAGTCAGCTGGATGTGTGGTCGAAGTAGCATCTGTATCTTCTCGACAATGCACTGGAATCTTGGACTTAGCTTTCATGTCGTACCGATCTCTGTGCAAGCTTCTTTACTATCTGTCTCCATCTCCACCACGTTCCATCTTTGTTCATGCACCATACAAAGCGCTTCGTGAATGGCTTGTAATTCTGCTTCAGTTACATTGCTGGTGTATTCCTTCTTCACAAAGCCACCTATCCAATTGCCTTCATGATCTCTTGAGACACTTGTAGTAGTTGATCCTTTCTATGTGGTAGTAGCATCTTTATTGATCTTTATGTGGCACTATTTTGGTTTCAACCACTTTCCAGGCACTCTCCGGTAGGTGTTTACTTCCTCTTTTTCCATCGCCTGACCTGTGATCATGGTCTGCTTCAATATGTAATTTTCTTGGTGCACTGTCGATTTTTACTCTTGTTCGAAAATGAAAAGGTTTCAGCATCTCCATATATACTGACACGCGATAACAAACTCCATCCTCTTATTCTGCTATATGCCCAGGTTCCAGTGCAGCCACTCCTTAGTAGTTTTGTCTCTCCAGAATCTGGTCATAGTTTCGGTCCCTGGAAGTAGTTTCCACACTACTTTGGCATATTTGCAGTCCCTCAGTGCATGGATGATTGATTCAGTGTCCTCCTTGCATCTATCACTGGTGTCTATCTTCGTTATATGTCTGGTTTTCTGCCTCTCATTTTTGAGTAGAGTCTCATGTTCCATCAGTCACACAAAGGTCTTTAATCTGTTTGGGAGCTTGAGTTTCCATATCTCCTCCCATTTACCAGGTACACTGATGTCCATCCCATTCCTCACCACCTCATAGGATGTTTTGGTTGAGAAGTGCCCATTAGTGGTGCAATTATACACTCTAATGTCTGATTCCATCCCTTGGCACAACATTTCCACCTTTGTCACCTTCTGTATAACTTCATCCTCGAATCAGTCCCGCAAGAATTTAGAGTCCCATCCTTCTGTGTCTAGCACCATGCACATGACCTTCATATCAAGTAACTCTTTTGGTATTGGTTTTACCACACGCATGCCTAGTTGTAAGCCTTCTTCCACCCAGCAGTCCCACCATAAATTAGTGTCCATGTTGCTCCGCAGCTTCATCATAAAGTTTAGTAAGATGGTATCTTTACATTTGCAAGTTGCACGCCCCAGTCTCGACATATTCATAGTGGAACCTTCCTTATACCTCCATAGATGTCTGGCCTGACTATTACACTAGCTTGTGCCCCTTTCTGTCATAATATCCCACGAATTCTTTAACAAGAGGGCCTTGTTCCATTCCTTCATTGTCTTGAGACCAAGTCCTGCATCTTTCTTCGGACTGGTGATTTTGTTCCATGCCACCAAAGATAGTGGGTGAGCTTTGTGTCTGCCTCCCCACACAAATCTCTAAATCAGTTCATCAATCTTCTCACAAAGGTGGATGGGAAGCACCACCGTCTTCATGACAAACATCGGTACTCTCTCCAAGCTACTCTTGGCAAGGCATATACATCCTCCTAGGCTCAGCGTCTTTCCAGACCATGCACCAATCTTTTGTGAGATTTTGTCTGATACCATCACATTGGTCTGCTGCCACATCTTTGAGTGTATAATGGGTACCCACAACTACCTCCCTAAATCCTCTGTAGCCTTGAAATCACTGACTCTAATGACTTGACATCGTATTCTCATGGGTACACTCCGTTCAAAGAATACGCTAGTCTTGTTTTGTAAAATTGCTTGCCCCGACGCTGCACCAAATAAAATGGGATATTGTACAAGAAACTAGCAAAATAGGATTTTCAGAGGCAAATAAAATGGTTCTCAAAAATTTATACAAAATTATATTTTTTTGGGCGACGTATCTCATCGATTGTTTTTATGAACCAACCGATGAGATAAGTAAAGCACATCTTGTATTTTCTTAGTGGTTCAATGATGATTTTTTTAAAGAGCTGATGAGATATGTTACACCGTCGATTTCCCTTGGAGAAAACCGATGCCATAAGTCATTTTTGTAGTAGTGTCATGGCCCATCTAGATAATACATGTACCAAGTTCTACTATTGAAATTGAGAAACAGTAAATGGAGAAAGTGTAGGGCTACACAATGTGTGTACCCTGATATATATACTAGTGGAACAACTAAAGGTAGGTCCTTATAGAAAGGTAAAATAAAAGGACAATAAGTAAAGGCATATATTAACACTCCCCCTCAAGTTGGAGAATAGATATCAATCATGCCTAACTTGTCCACAAGCGAGCTAAAATGTTTCTTTCCCAAAAACTTTGTAAAAATATCAGCAACCTGATCTTCTGAGCAGGTGAAAGTAGTGTAGATCTTTCCAAATATGATAGTCTCTTGAATGAAGTGACAATCAACATCAATATGTTTTGTGCGCTCATGATATACATGATTATTAGCAATGAAGATAGAAGATTTATTGTCACAATGCATAGGGATAGTAGCAAAAGACTCAACTCTGAAGTCTTTCAATAGAGATTGTACCCATAGGAGTTCACAAGCAGTGTGGGCCATCACCCTATATTTAGCTTCAACACTGGATCTAGAAACACCATTTTGTTTTTTAATTCTCCAAGTGACCAGATTACCTCCAAAATAATTATAGTAGCCTGAAGTAGATTTTCTATCAATCTTACTTCCAGCATAATCAGATTCAGAGTAGCCTTCCAGAGAACAATGTCCATGCTTTCTATAGTAGAGGCCTTTGCCAGGTGATTTCTTAAAATATCTCAGAATATTACAAAGAGCATCCTAGTGACATTGTCTAGGATTATCCAAGTACCTGCTAAGAAGACCAACATCAGTAGATATATTAGCTATAGTAACAGTCAGATAGATCATCTTACCAATCAATCTTCTATATTTTTTATTGTCTGGAAACATAGGAGATGAATCATCATCCCAATTAATATTGGGATCTATAGGAGTATCAGCCAGACGTGCACCAAGCATCCCAGTCTCCTGTAACAGGTCAAGAACATACTTCCTCTAAGATAATACAAGAGCATTAGAGGTCCTAGACACCTCAATGCCCAGAAAATATCATAGCCTCCCCAAGTCTTTAGTAGCAAAATGTTTGCACAAGTGTGTTTTAGTAGCCTGAATCTCAAAATGATCACTTCTAGATAGAACGATATCATCAGCATAAACAATCAGAATCACAATACCAAAAGAGGTCTTTTTCGTAAAGACAGAGTGATCAACTTGTGATCTCAAAAAACCAAAGGTAGTCTGAATTTTACTCAGCTTGTCAAACCATGCCCCAAGACTCTATTTGAGTCCATAGATAGATTTTTTTAACTTTTAAACTTTATGTGACTCCCCCTGAGCAACAAACCCAGGAGGTTGCTCCATATAAAAAATTTCTTGAAGATCATCGTATAGAAAGGCATTTTTAACATCCAGTTGAATAAGAGGCCAATCTAAATTAATAGCAACAGAAAGTAGAACTCTAATAGAGTTAAGTCTGGAAACAAGAGAGAACATCTCAAAATAGTCAATGCCATAAGTTTGAGTATACCCTTTTGCTACCAGGCGTGCCTTCAGACGTTCCACTGTTCCATCATGTTGATACTTCACAGAATAAACCCATCTGCAGCTAACATGTTTGCACTCAGAAGGTGGATCGACCAGCTACCAAGTTCCTCTATCAACAACAGCAATCATATCCTCTTTCATGGCAGTAGTCTAGGCTGAACTTTGTAAGACATCATGTACAGTCTTGGAAACATCAATAGTAGATAGGGCAGCCACAAAGTTACTAGCATGAATTCTTAGATGTGTAGTAGAAATATGATTAGAAATAATATGAAAAGTACAAGAATGAGTACCTTTTCTGAGAGAAATCGGCAAATCTAAGTCAGAGTTTACCTCAGTAAGTGTAGGACCTTCGCGAGGAGAAGATTGGTGCTGCAATGGGGGGTCTTGAGTAGGTTGTGACTTGTTCCTACGTTGATACACAATAAGTGGAGGAGAAGTAGTTTCAACAGGTGAAGTATCAGATATGCAATCACTCGTGACAGGCAATGGTGTTGTGATTATGTCAGAATTCAGGGTATCACCATTAGCAGAATAAAATGGAGTATCCTAAAAAATACACATCATTACTCGTGAACAATTTTTTAGTAGTAGGACTATAGCACCTATACCCTTTTTGAGTACATGAATAACCCAAGAAAATACATTTTTCTGCTCTAGGAGATAATTTGTCATAGTTCGGTCCAAGTAACCATACAAAGCAGGTAGAGACAAATATCAGTAGACGTACAGGAAATAGAGGTACATTATGCTATAGAACATGTACATGAATCTTATTGTCAATAATAAAAGATGACATTCTATTAATCAGAAAGCAGGCAGTCAGGATAGCTTCTGGCCTAGTACATAAGAATGCAGCATTATAGTTATAGCAACCTCAAGTAAATGTCTATTTTTCCGCTCTGCAACTCCATTTTTTTGAGGCATATAGGCACATGATGTCTGATGAATACTACCAATAGATCAACAAAATAGTCCAACTTCTTTCTGAACAAACTCCAAAGCATTGTCGGTTCCCAAAATTTTGGCAGGCATAGAATATTGAGTTTTTATTTCAGCAAAAATGAATTTTATTGTAGATAGCACTTGAGACCGATTTTCAACAGAAATAACCAAGTGGTACGAGGAAAATCATCAATAAATAGAATAAAGTATTTATTGTCAGAAAGACTTGGAACATGACACGGACCCCACACATCAGCATGAACATGATCAAAAATGTTTTTACTACTAATGTGGGATTGTTTAGGATAGACAGTCCTAAACTATTTCCCTAACTGACACAACTCGCACTGAAAACTGTGTGTTTCTACACCAGAGATGACATGTTTCAGCTTCTCAGAGGATGGGTGTCCAAGTATGTAGTGCCACTACAATGCTGAAACTGATGAAGATAGAGCTGAAGGTAGCGCCAAGTGGTCAGTCTTTTTCAAGACATCCAGATAATATAGGCCATCGGGTCCTTCATTCCCCCCACCAATCTTCATCCTCATGCGAAGGTCCTGATAAGTACAAGTACCAGGAATGAATGTAAGACTGTAGTTCAGGCTACGTACAAATTTGCTAACAGATAATAAGTTCAGTGGAAAGCAAGGCAAATATAGAGAAGATGTTAACAAAATTTGAGAAACTATGTATCCAATCCCAGATACAGCAGTCTTGGAGACATCAACAATAATAACAAAGGGATTAGAGACCGATCTAGATAAGGTTTTGAAAAGAGACCGATTTCCAGAGATATGAGACGAGGCATCCGAATCATTAACCCATTTTTTATTACTAGTACTAGGTGAGGGTGCACTGATGAAAGCAGTATCACAACCAAAATATGTAGCAGCATTAGCTCCAGTGGTAGCTCCAGAGGATGATCCAGTACGCTCAAGCAGTAGACGCTCCACCTCCAAACGGATAAAGTCTGCAGTAGTGGAACTGGATGCATCAGTGGTTGTAGGTTGTGATGCTACCTCAAAGGTAGCATGGGCATCAGAAGCTGCATTGGCCCAGGCCAGCTTCCCATATTTCTCCCAGCAATTTTCTTCAATATGATTAGACTGGCCACAGACCCTGCAAAAACACTGACCAGTCTCAGTATGAACAATGTTGAGAGGACCAGAGGGTGCACCACATCCAAAAGAACTTTGCCCCCTTCCAGCGCCAAGAGGAGGGCGGTTCTCTTGAAAACAACCACAACTGTGGCCACGACCTCGACCTCAGCCATGAGCTCAGCACCGGGAGAGAGCGAAGGAGAAGGAGGGAGGGAGAGAGGGGGGAAGCGGTGTCGGGATCTAGCCCTGCTCTGGTACCATGAGAAATAGTAAATGGAGAAAGTGTAGGGTTACACAATGTGTGTACCCTGATATATATGCTAGTGGAATAATTATAGATAGGTCCTTATAGAAAGGTAAAATAACAATACAATGAGTAAAGACATATATTAACAGAAATTTTGGGTCATGTTTGGGTTTACACAAACTGAATTAATTTGTGATGTGGGCTAGTTACATGTTCAAAATTTCACATTCGGGCTTAGTCGAGTTTCAGTAAATTTTGGTCATAATCATTTTTTAGTTAGACTAGTTTAAAGTCTAGGAACAACTTAGATTATATGGTTTATTTTTAGAAGAGCAGGTTGATCTACGTATGATCAAAATTTGGATCTGAATATGTTCCACATTTGATAGATTGGAAGAAACTAAAGTCATAGTAGGTTTCTGATTTTGTAATGTTATTAAGCATTTATTCTGACTCGCAACCATTCCAAAATTTTGGCAGCCTATCTAACAGGAAGCTTATCAGAAAGTAGATATAATAGGAACAAAAATGAAAAACCAAATATGGACTAACACCAAACCTATATGTAATCCTCGGTCAAAGTTGAACTAGTTAAATGCTACAGATGATATTCAGATACCAGTTTGATTCAGGTCACGAATGTCACATCTAAGATTTTCAAAACTAAAAAAAATTCTCACTAAAGAGGTGTCGGGTTGGGTACCAATCCTCACCCAAGGATATTGGGTAGAGCACAATCCTTCATTAAAAAGGATATCGGGCACCAAAAACCCTAAACACCAAGCCTCCAGACATATCATGCAAGAATACCTGCAAAGGCCATATCGCCCATACATAACTCAGGTCATCACTGTCAAGAGACCTCCTTCTCAGATATCAGACAACTCATAGATCTTAAGCATGTCGGGTTCCATGCTCAACCAACATATCTAATCCTCTTGGGTTAGGCCACCCCACAACTATGTCGACCAAGAACCTCATAGCACCAAAACCACCAAGGTGCTCTCTAGGTCATCCCTACCAGGATTGACTTCCTTCTTGCCCCATCAATGTTCACCTCTATCAACAAGATGTAGGTGTAAAAACCTCTATCCTACTCGGTTCACACAAGCCTCACTAGTCTTTGTGTCACTGATGACACCATATCGTCCAAACATTCAACTTGTGTCATCCATAACCTTGTAGCGCCCAGGCTCAGAACATGTATCGGCCAAGCCTTCAACCATAGAATCATCCAAGTTGTCAAGTGTACCACATACTCATGTTGGGTAACCAACCAAGAGAAGGCAAAGGTATATCGACCAAGGTATCATATCTCCTTATGGGGTATCATCCATGCACTTAACCATGGTGTCGCCCAACCCATATACACATACAAACTTATATCGGGTTAGGGTTACCATATCAACCAAAGCATCCTATTACCCAAGACATCATATCAGGCAACTAGGGTTAGAGCTACCATATCGGCCAAAGCATCCTATTGCCAAGACATCATATCGGGCAACTAGGGTTAGAGCTACCATATCGTCCAAAGCATGATGTGGTCCAAGCTAAGATTAGGGTTTCAGATTGGTCAACTTATCATATCGGCCAAGAGCTAGAGCTCACCTCACAACTCAAGGAAGGAGGGGTGTTTCTAAAAACTCAACATCAAATCATGTCTACTCATGTCGCCCAAGGTATCCAAGAGGGTATATCGGCCAACTAACATGTTGCCCAACCATCATATAGAGCATAGTCTCACCTCTCAACAACCAAGTGAGAGAGGGGTATTGCCTAAGGACTCACTACCATATATCTTGGATCAAGGAATCCTAAGCTCACCTCTCAACAACAAAGTGAGAGAGGGGTATTGATCACAATCCATCAACCAAGGTATAGCCTATCGGGCAAGGTACTATATCAGGCAAGGTTTTGTATCAGGAAAAGCCCCATATCAGGTATGGCACCATATCGGGTTAGTCATCTTCAACCTCAAGACACCCGTTACCATCTTGCGCAAGGGAAAACAAGATAAATACAGTAATAAAACGTGACCATTTCCATTAGAAAAGATCTCAAATTTCACATATACAACTATCATGGAGAAGGGTATCAATTTAAAGACAAGAATCAATGTATGAACATATGGAGAGTGAACATAATAGATATGGTTAAGAGTTATGTAACCCGCCTTAAGAGGATCTCCCTGAATAACATCAAGCTTCCTGATCCAAGAAGAAAACCCACATTCCTCACCATGAAGATCATCCATCCAAAGCACTAAGCATGCCTTCGACGCCATCATCATCACCTCAAGAAACAAAAGAAGAAGAAGAAGAAGATACCATGGTTATGTATAGCTCAAGAAGAATAAAAGAGAGGGAGATAACCATGGCCTTGCCTAATGTCATCAAGGGTCCATCCATGGCCGACAGGGGAAGAAGGAGATGAAGCATAAATCACAAGGAAAAGCTAGCAAAGAAGCATGACTCACCAAGGTCGGATCTTGAGAAAGAAATCTCCATGGGCAAGGAGATCGGCCTCCCAAGATCCATCGAGCTTTCCTTTAGCTCCCAAGCTTGTCCCAAATAGAAAGGAGAAAGAGGTGGCTGAAAAGGATCACTTGGGTAAGGAGGAAGGGAGTTATATACACGAAGGAAGAGAGAGGTAGCAAAGCAAAGGTGTCATAACCACATAACTTAAGATACCACTTGCTCATGCTCTTAACGCCACTTGTTTCCACCCAAGATTCACATGCACGGCTTGGTGATACACTCTAGGCTGTGTATCTTGCATCTGGGCACCCTCCATGGAAGATACACCCCTTAAACAGATACATACTTCAAGCTCTACCCGATACACTAAAGGACAAGATGGCACATGTGACAATTATGGCATTAAAACTATATAGAGATGTCACTCCTCGTCTAATATCCAAACATGCCCAAACATGCATCCACATACTAGATGATGTCAAACTGAATCAAGAAGACTCTAGAGCAGATAAATTGCATATTGACCCTCCATTTTGGGTAATTTGCAATTTGCACCAAAACTAGCACATAAAGCACCAACATCATGCAACCAAGATCAAACTTGGAACATAGGCCCTCCACAAGGCGCCCCACAATATCCTTCTCTTTCCAATGATGCTAGAGAACTAAAGGCATGTTCTACATGTGACATATTGCAATATAACCCCTTACTTTGGGTAATTGTAGTTTGGTCCAAAACAAGCAAACATTGCTAAACAACATATAAACGGGACCAAACTGGAAACATACGCTTGTCACATGATATCAAAACATCTTGAGATATTAGATTAAGGTTCTAAGCACCTTTCTTAAGCAAAACAAATAGGGTTAGCCCAAAACATGGGTCAGGGTCCTTACAATATGGGACTCTATTTTTATATCAGTAATCAATTTTAAAGTTTAATATTTACTCTAGTTATCAGTCCATCAATAAACCTCCCATCAGATACCGATTTCTACTGTCTTGGTTAATGGCAAAAACATGAATATGGTGCTTGGAATATGAAAAAAAAGATCCATCAATGTCTCTATCTCCCCTCACTACTGGTGCTTATACCATTGTTGAAATCACAACTTCTTTTAGTTTTCTCGAGCTCAATATCCTTTATCATTGTTTTCATGAGGAAAACAACCTCTGAGCTCTCCCTCTAGTATGTGAAGGGTCTAAACCATAACTATCACAAAAGCATTTATTACCCAAATCTTAACTTCAAATGACTAAAATTCCAGTGGTGATAGGACCTAGACATCTATCCCTAGCATGGTATTATCTAAGAGAGAATGAAGAAGCATAAAGCCTTAGATTACATTAACAACTAACAAGATACAAGAACCAACATTTTCTCAATAATCAACAAGGATATTATACAACATCATTTATTACAAGACTCTAACTACAAGTTTAGAAGTTAGTTATACTAGTCTGATCATGTACACTAGGTAGGATCTTATAAGTATGCTTGAACATAAGCTCACAAGCCATAAACTCCCAAGCTATCTGTGAACCAAAAGAATACATGAAACAAGAGGGTCAACACACAAGGTGTTGAGTACAGGGCAGAAAGGTACACATATATAATCCTTGTATGACTTGAAAAGATTCACATAAGTAAATGAATAAGAAATAAATGGGTTCATTACTTAGAAAAGTGAGAACTTATCTTTTAGTCAATTACTCCAATTATACCAACAATATCATGCATCATAAGGCCTTTGACCAGCTTCCCCTTGGAAGGGTCATTGAGGGTGCTCAAGATTAGCTAACCCTATTTGTAAGGGACCTCAAGGCCATCGCCAAGAGCTAACCCTTGTATCAACATGGTGCACCCTATCTTGAAAACTCAAGTAAGACATCTATCCCTTTGTGCTTACCTTGATATTATAGGTGGTTGCACAAGGTTTGTATAATGGTGATGTATATTATGTGTTCAAGTTATAAAATCAATAAGACAAATCATCAAGTACAATACTACAATACTACATGGCAATACGTGAGAAAGTAAACAAGCACACATATATATCAAGTTTCAAGAAAGAAAGCCATGTTCATATAACTATGAAATCCCATACTTGGTTCAGAGGTTCATAACCTATTCTTAACCATCTAGCCACAAGTTAAACCTGATTAAGCATAAGATTTATACATGTAGTAGATTCTCATCGTTAACCATAACTAACATCATTTTAGGTTTTTTTTGGACAAGATAGTTTCAATTTTTATTATTAGTCAATTAGATGACATTTGATTGATTCAGAGTCCATCATACAGGCATGGTTCAAGTTTTAGGTCATTTTGATGTTACATTCACTTTATATGAACTTTTCAAGATTCATGCCACTTATGTACATTTTAGGTCAAAGACTCATAATAGAGTAACCGAGGGAAAGATTCATCAAGGCATGAGGATAAAACATAAAATATGATTTACATCACTAAAACTGGGACATATTAGGCATATTCAAATATAGATGGATGTCCTCTAAAGTCTAGGAATCATAATAACCAATGTTGGTATCAGCATACCCACAAACATTCGATCATCAACATAGTTAAGATATGACATCAAGATTCGGCATTTGTGTTAACATCTTCTTTCTAGGACCCCATAAAATCCTTTCTATTTAGGTTATTTACATAAATTCGTGTTAGATTACAATGAGTGAAAACCCCAATTTTTTATTAAAAAATCAAACATGGGCCTACCGTATACATTTGGGTCAGTCCAAAGTGCCAAACTGGTTTGTACAAAATTCTAACAAGATGTGGATCTAAATTTGACTTAGGAAAATATGAAGTTTTGATCCAAATGGGTCCTAAGCCCTAACAAACAAAATTTGCACATTATTTAGGTCAATGTGAGACCTAGAAAATATCCCAATTTGACCTTACAAATTATGGGAACAAATCATGTTTGTACCCATATTACGCAAAATCCAAACCTTATACTTTCTAGAATCTTTTGATGTCAAATGGTTTGCACCCAAATGTGTCAAACTAGACCACATACATTTTCTGTCTCCTTTTAGAGATCACAAATCACAACACAAAAGTGTTTTGCACCCAAATGTGTCAAATCAGACCACACAAATTTTGGTTCCCCTTTTACAGGCCACACCTGGGTGCGGATGGGTTTCACACAGATATGTGTCATTTGAGAACACATACATCTTAGGTTCCCTTTTGGCATGCTAGGTCGGGCACCAAAATGTTTCAAATAAAAATGTGTCAAATCGATTCACACACATTTCAATTGGTATAAAAAAGGAAACTTGAGCACGAAATGATTTCACGCCCAAATGTGGCAAACTATACCACACACATCTGTTCCATTTCAGCAAGTCTGACCGAGCACTAAAAGGCTTCACACAAAAATGTCTCAAACTCGCACAAATTTGATTTTGTTTTCAGAAAAGAGTGCTTGGGTGCCAAACCCTTTTGTGTCAACAAGTGGAAACTAAATCCACACCCAATAAATCCATGTTGGTATTAGGAAACATAAGAGAGGGCCAAATGACATCTAATGATGGATGAGGAAGTGAGTGGGGCATTAGTTTGGAGAAAGAGGGGAAACCACCTCGACAACTTGCTCGGCTCTAGAAAATGGTAGAAGGTCCCCAAAACAAACAACCCAAACCTAAGACTACCAAGAGACAAATGAGAGAGAATAGAGAGAGTGAAAGAGAGCGACAACCATTGTTTCTATGTGAATTTGGTCCGCGTAAATGGCAAAAGTAGTTTGCACTAGGAAGCATTAACTATGTTGGAGCCCATAGGTGTGCAAGGATTAAGCACTGAAGGTCCATATTGGACCAACGTCTTCTTTGAATTTGTCATCGGAGGCTCCCTATAGTGCAAATATGAACCGCTCATGAAACCTTTCACACACAAATATAAATCAAGGTGAGAGCAGCATCAAATTACTTCTCTTCATGTTCTTTACACCATCGTCACATATTATACCCTTACAATACTATCTTGACAGGCAGATTGGGGTACCAATTTTTCAACCCTTTCCCAATTTGTAAATGTGTTATGACTGTATCTGAGCTTAATCAATAAGTTAGGGTTTATGTGGATGATTACATGCTTTAGTAGATTGATAATTACTTAAACATGATTAATGATGATATCTCAATTCTGATATGTTAAACCTAATGAGAACCCCAAGTATGCTATCTCTTTGTATAATTAGGATTTGAGAAAATATAAACCCTAGCCGGCTGAAGTTAGGGTTTTCACCACATAGGCTCATGTTGGGGAGGAATGAGAGAAGTATGCAAAGGAAAATGAAAATGGTAGTTGAAGGATAGGATAGCACGGCCGTGGTGGGTCGTTGGTGGCACGGGCATTCTAGGCCACACGGCCATTTTGAAAGAATTGAACTATTGACCAACTTTTATACTCAAATCTGATGAAACAAATGAAGCACATATGTGGTAGGTAGCACGACCATGCTGCGTCCATCTTAGCACGGCCGTGGCAGCTAGCATGGCCGTTCTGAGGCATTTACTCTTCAACTGACATTTCTATAGATTTCTAGATAGAAGTACATTATTATATTTTTAATTATTTAATGGTCGCTTTTAATGATCTAAAATTTTAAATGAAGCTTTAAAACTCAATTAAAAACAACATACTAAATTTAATAATTTTTGGATAAGGTTTTATCTCTAAAATACATCAATTACAGTAACTTTTTTGTGAAAGAAAAATCTGTTGAAATAAGAAAAAGTTTAGTGAGGGGTCAATGTGCAATTCACCCAAGCAGATAAATTGCTCTATATGGTCAACCTAACACACTAGTAGCTCTCATAATTCATGATTCATTCTAAAAAAACAAAATACTAGAGAGAGAGAGAGGGAGAGTTAGGGTTTGAGAGGAGAAGTGGTGGAATTGCTGATCAAGGGTTTCTCTATCCGAGATATGATGAAATCAAGTAAGTTTAAATTCTTTGCATAGACTTTAATGGTGAATCTTCTCTCACATGACAAGATTCTGTCCCTCCTCTGATTTGATCCGAAATGGTATCAAAACTTCCCCTTTTCTCACTCTTTCTTCCTACTCCCTCATTTTTAGGGTTTCTGAGTTGAAAGGAATAAGAATCAGGTGAATTGCTAGGGATTTTTCAATATTTACAGGGATGACCTACGTTTTTAAGGTGTTTTCACACCTTAGGGTGAGTGATAACTTCCTTTAAACAATATATTGCATGAAAATTTGGTTAAATCATCCATAATCTTTAATTACTTAGTATGCGACTACAAACCCTGAATTGTATGTTTGATCTAAGTTTTTGCAAAATGATATGAAATGGATTCTTCCTCTATTTGGATGAATTTTAGATGATAAAATCATATTAGAAATGTATAAAACTCATCCTAATGAGAATTCTCTAAGTATTCACAGAGGTTATAAGAGTAAACTGAAATATAGGGAATTTGTCTATGACTGAAATGGCTATATAATTAAATAGAGAAATTTGTTTATCTGGATCCCCTTGGTTATGAATGATTGTTTATCTGAATGCATAGTACATATATGTCAGATACTATCTTGGATTTTGTTTAAGGTGAATAGTGTTTGTTTGATATCTCAGTAAAGAGGGTGAAACCCTAGATGCAAGGAAAGTTGAATATTTGTGAATAGATATCGTGAAATCCATTTGAAGGGATTTTCTTGACATGATAGACTTTATTTATTAAATTTTATTTTTGATGCATGATATCTCACTGAATGGCATGGAAACCCAAATTCATCTCAGTTCCTAGGTTTCATACATATATTGATTGTATATGATTTGTTGAAAGCAGGCTTTATTCAGTGAATGTTTATGTCGCATGAAATCCTTATGAGAGCCATGTGATAAGTGAATGAGGTAAATGAAACCCTAAGGATAGGGTGTTCAATGAACCAAGTATTGTTATATAAATGTTCTCAGTATGAGATGTGGTGATGCTTAACAATTCAGTTGTGGTAAATGTTATCAGTTGGTCTATGAAAACATTGGTTTATAAAGCTAAACTAAGATATGTTGATGTGACGATTTAATTGTGAATGTAAAGAGTGAATTAGACATTTAGATGCCCTAAACACTGTAGAATCCTCACAGAATGAGGCCTGTGCTGTGGGGAGGAAACAGTTTCCCGACTGGAGGTAGTCTAGTTCGAGGTATGTTGGAGCGCACCAGTAGGGTGTGGGGGTCTTGACCAATAGGACCGACTCCTTACAGTTGTGTGGTACCCAACACCAACTGGGGATGTCGGTGGTACCTATGTTACATGTTGTAAGTGATCAGTGGTCAGTAGGTCCACTGATGCACAGTAAGCTTGAGGGCTTTGACTCACCTCCTGAGTACCCAGGTTGAGAGGTGGATTCTGAGATATCCGGGCGTTCCCAGCCGCCGAGAGGCAGACGTGCCAAGGCCCGCTGCAGACGGGGTCTTACTCAAGATATAGGCTTAGGAACCCGGGCATGCTTCTAAGCCTTGTACAGTGAGATCATAGCTTGCTGTGATTCTTTCACATGTTGTGGTACACCTCATATGGGTTCAGGGCATAATAAGATGAATGAGAGGTTAAACAAGTGTGTGTAGTTATTCAATTATTCTTTGTATGTTTCTGAATTATTAGTTCTCTTTATGATCAATCAAGCATTTCAAATATTGATTCACTCTTGTAGATATCTAGAGTATCTTGCCATAATTATGATTCTCAATTATTAGACTCTTTAAAGATTATTGTTGTTATAATTGATATGAGTTTCTCAAAAGTATATCTGTAATTATATCAGTGCTTTAAACTGTTTCTTTGAAGTACTCATTCACTGAGAGAGTAGGCTCTCCCCTCTACTCACAATTTTTAGGGAAACCACGTGGACTAGAAGAAGGTCAAAGAATCATAGTAGATCTACCACATGAGTTATGTATGAGATTAGTTAAGTTCAGTCGGTCCCTGTCTCTCTAGGTCCTTGTATAGATGTGAGAGAGTTGTAAATGATGTTTGTATCTTTGTTTCCTTAATAAGAGAGAATGCATTTGATTATCATGTCGTATGTACATGGAAGTGTGGGAAACAAAATTTATGTATGGACATGTATCATTAATGTTGAGATCATATTAGATTAATCAAGGTTTAATTCTATTGTAAAGTTTGTTTATGTGATTCAATGCGAGAAAACAAAGGGTTTGAAAAAAAAATTGGGAGTGAACTTTGTATTTAGTATAATCTTCAAACTCATGCCCTAATCTCATGATTATTGGTAATCATGGGATGCGGGTGTGACAAAATGAATGTGCCAAATTCAAATTCTCACACTTATTCCCTCCTTATCTACACACGAGTCACTTTTTCATGGTTTTTCGGGTTTTTTCGGCTGAAATTCAGTGGTGACTCCAAACTCTTTCTCATTTTCTATTTCCATCAAAAACCATTTGACTTCATCCAAGGGGAAGAATAGAAGGATCAAATCTGATTTGATAGGGGATAACATAACAAATAGATTCATATCAAGATTGGGGCACAAGGAAGTCAAACAAGTAATATATGGATATACCAGGTCAACACTAGTGGATATTAGTATATACATCACCATACCATAAAATAGAGTAAGCCTAGACATTAAGGTCCATAAATCATCATGGATTTACTAATTTTTAGAAAATAAGGAAGTTGGATGCACAAATTAAATCAACACTATTATTTGTTCAAAGCATAACAAGCATCGACATAAATGGGTTACATTCATGCATCTAGGTATCATAGACTTTCAAAGGTGCATTAGAATGATCAAAATCATCGTTCGTGTCCCAGAGTGTCACAACTTATTAATTTTAAGTTAATACATTGTTTTGAGTTAAAATCAAATCAAGAATCGTAAATTAGGGCAAGGTACATCATTAATGTTAACAATATGTCGCATATGTTTAGATAACATTGTTTATGAGACATTGGGGTGATTAGAACCCTCATGTAGTTCAAAGATACATAAAGCCTACTAATTTCACGATTGGTAAGAAGAATATACATTAAATGTCCAACCTTTTATCATAAATTATTCATAATTGTATCCAATTAAACCAAAGTTAGCATCTTTTGCAAATTAAGGGAACAAGAACAAGAATTAGAGTCTAGGATGAATCTCATTGCATAGGTCTCATCGTGGTAATGAATTTGACATATACGTTTACAACATTTTGCCAAGGGATGAGCAAGTCATGATTTTTTTATATTTTTCATTAGAACTATATAGGAAAAGGCATCAAGAACTATAACAATATGGGGATGTTACACTTGATTTTTTTATCGATCTTAGCCATCGGTCTCTGGTCCATAGGTCAAGAAAACCCCATCACATGTGCTTGTGCACCGGTCCCATGGACACATGATACACAGTGACTTGCCCACACTCAGTCTGCTCTGGCCCACCAGAGGATCGCCTGTGTTGCCCGACAGTCATCATGCAGTAGAGAACTGTCTACCACTACCTGTGATGGTATCCCCTAGTAGCTGGAGCATGTGGAAGCTGCATCACTAATGCAGTCTGCCTCATCCGTTTAGGGGAAAGATACGAGTGAGAGGCCTCTACAAGGCACCCATACCTACCTCCCGACTCTATTGGGTATTTTTTTAGGGTTAGATTGGCACTTGTCTAAGGATAATGGGGGTCATAGAGCATGGGGCTACAAGGAGGTAGAGTGGTGGCATCGCTCGGCCCGATCTAGAAGAAGGAGTCGTGGTGGAGCTCTAGCGTGCGAAGGATATGGAAAAGAGGGGGAACACACCAAAAAATGAACTCCTAATTTTTTACAATGTATCGAGAACATAGAATATTGGTGAAGTAAACATGGTAGTAGGTAACATGGAGTAGCATTATTGCTACATGATGCTAGGTAAAAGATGAACTGTCACCATTGGATCAATGAGGGATCTATGCAACATGATCTCATGGCCCAAAAATGGCTGAAAAAGACAAGAAGAGTGAGAGGTAGAGAAAAAACAGAGATATTGAGTCGGGTGCCCAAGATTGAGCCCTATTAGGGCTCAAAACACATTCAATCAATTAAAATGCGTATAATTTGACCCAATCGTAGAAAAGTCATAATTTGGGCTACGATGGTCTGATTGAGATGATTTTCATGTTATTAGAAAGATATTTGAAAGCTATATAGTATGAAATAGTTTAGGGGATAAGGTGATCATATTATTAGGTTCTAAGAATCGTGCAAGATGGTGATACATTAAAGTGTGGGACTTATCTCAAAAAGGCAAATCAATGTCACACATTGTAAATTTGGTTGTTTTTGTGACCAAAATAGGGTATCGCAACACCCAAACTATGAAATTGACATCAAATTGAATAAATGACACTTGATTAGAGAGAAAAAATACAAAGGGGAGTGAGAAAATCTAGGTTGGCAAAGTACCAAGATTTCACATACATTGGTAGTTCTAGTTGGGGGTTTTAGTTGTCCTTCATGGAAATTGGCTTCACCAATCTAGGTTAATTGAGAATAGGCATTCCATACAATGTTCACACCATCTTCTCTATCTAGTTTTCCCATCATAGTGGTGTGTTGATCCTCTCCAACTTCAATCTTCTTGCTCTATTTGTTTCCTTTTCCTTTTTCTTGTCCCCATTATCTTTGTCATTCTCTGTGATTGGATCCTTGAGATTTTACTTCTCAGGTCCTACCTCTTGAAGAAAGTTTGTTTAACTAGTTTGTTATTTTATGTTGGGTATCTACCCCCTTAACTTCCTTTTTTTCAACTAGCTTGGTCTATTTTGTCCTCTTCCACTCATGCTCACAAAACCCCTTTTCTTGAACTTGTAGTATTGGACCCTTCTTTGTGGTAGATGGGACCTTTAACACTAATGTTTATTGGGAAGGTGCCAGACCATGAATTGATTCCCTAGTCCCCTAATATCTTGTATATATAAAATATCAAACACCTTGTTTGTAATTTGATTGCTCTAGTGTATCACCAATACAGAAATGACATATCACGTCACCTTTGACGGCGTCAGTTAAAGCTAATAAACTGATGCCAATATACTACGACGTCGGCTAAAAAGGACAATCGCCACCTATATGTGAAGGCCGACCGATTTACAAAATACACGAGTATCACTTTTTATTTAACATCAGTTTGTTGACATAAAAACCGACGTCCAAAATCACCCACAAAATACAATTTTCCTGGAAAAAATTTGCCTCAAACAATTTTCAATTTGGTATCGGCTATACTATAACTGATGATATATGTTTCGCACCAACCCCTCACAAAATTTTTTTATCCCTAACTAGTCGTTGAATTTTAACAAGGAACATAAACTAAATATCCTTTACGAGACAAAATTTATGCACTCATTTGTCTTTGGTTTTTATCAAAGAACCGATGAGGATGTGTGTTCACACATTGTCCCCGCTAAAATATTGTCCCCCCAATTTACCTATTCGGTGTAGGTTTTTGGTTGACAACTAAAAACTATGATCATAACTAAAGAACATTTTTTTTGCAGTTTATGTGGATAGACATCGGTTTTTTTACATAGAAACTGACGATAAAAACCCTGACTGGGTGCAATGTTTTATTTTTAAGTTGCAGATAGGTGTCAGTTTTCATGTGTGACTGATGTCTATTGGTGTTAGGCATCAGTGTTTGTGTCTGAACTGACGCCGATAGTTAACTTAATAGCAACCGCATGAACTAGGATCTTCCCCTTCTCCATTTCATTCCCAATCGATTTCATCCTAGGTCTCTGGTGATTCTAGCTGCCTCCGCTCCTCTACTCCTCTGCTCGTTTGTCGCGTACCGTCGTTCCAGCTCCGCTTGCCTGCCACCACGAGGAGCTTGGATCTGAGGATGCTGATGACCTGTTGTGCTCACCGCCTGATCAAGGACGCCAGTGGAGCGAGCTGCTCCTGTGCTCAACGCTGCCACCGATCGCCGCTTGAGCAGCTGCAGTCATCTTCCACCGCTCCGATCGCTGCCACCAGCTACATTCTTCATCTAGTCGCGACCTTCACCTCCAGCCCGACCACCTCCACCTCTGACCTCCTTCACCTCTAGCCTGGCCACCTTCACCCCGACTACCTCAACCTCCGGCCGCCACCAACACAACATGCTCCACCAATGCGGTGTGTGGTTTAATAAATAGTAGATTTGCACTTAGTTTAATATTAATTAATATTGATTAATTAGGGTTAATGATGCCACCATTGCCTGCTCTGCCTATAGTTGATTAATATTGATTAATTAGGGTTAATGATATATGAATGAACTTAATTAATTAGATTTGCATTTAGTTTCTCTAAGATTGTGTGTTGATTAATATTGATTAATAAGGGTTAACAATGCATGAATGAATTTAATTAATTGATATTACTTTCTTTCTCTCTTATTAGTGATTGATATAACTTATTTCAATAATAGTTATTCAAGATTGTGTAGTGGATTAATAATGATTAATTAGGGTTAATGATGAATGAATTAACTTACCCAAATGGAAGAATGTATTGCATTAAATGATGTTGCACAAAAACTAGGTAATGAACGATGAAACTAGGATTATAGGTATAGGAATGACAACATACACATATTTTGTTGGCCTAGAAACCAATCTGAGATTTACTCATTAGGAGTAAATCTTGGATAGTCCCCGGTTTGGGACTGTTCTTGAACACTTAATCTCACATAGGATGTAAGTTTATAATGTATATTTGGTTTTCATAATGTTTTGTCAGCACTTCCCCGTTTGTTCTCTAAGTACATATGTTAGTAGGCATTTGTCCATGTACATCGGTGTACTTAGAGAATTGCAGAAAATGTTGCCAAAATTTTCTTGAAAATCGAATACACATTATACACTTACTAGTGAGATTAGGTGATCAAGAATGGGATAGATGGTACACATTTATTATATATAAATCCTAAACCCTAATATTTTAACCCTAAACCCTAATCTTTTAACCATAAACCCTAATCTTTTAACCCTAAACCCTAATATATACTTGTTTTTTCTTTGATCATAAAATGGATAGATCATGGATGTCCATTCGAAATTGTTGCACCCAGAGTTTATTTTTGGTCTTGATCAGTTTATTAGATTTGTGGAGGAACATAGGATACAACCTGGAGATAGGTTCTACTGTCCATGTACGCATTACGGTAAAAACTTGAAAGTCAGCACTGGTGACGAAATCAAAAGTCATGTCATGTGCAATGGGATTGTACAAGGCTATACAGAATGGCACTAGCATGGAGAAATTTCAAATTGGAAATCAATAGATGTCGATAGCAGTGCTTGTGTGGAAGAAGAAACTTCCTCCGATGAAATAGATATGAACAAACCAGTTCTAGTAGACATCATTGATGAGATGTTGGATAGTTGTAAGGTAGAGAATATCGATCTACCTCCGTGTTTAGGAACATTGTACATGATGCTGAGAGACCATTATACACATGTTGTACTAAGTTTACAAAACTTAGCACTGTGTTGAGATTGTATAAGCTGAAGGGTAACAATAGATGGAGCGGCAAAAGTTTCACGTCATTGTTGTCTTTGTTGAAAGAAATTTTTCCTGAAGGAAATGAGCTGCCAATCTCAACATATGAGAAAGAAATTGTTTTGCCCAATGGGAATGGAGGCCAAGAAGATACACACATGCCTAAATGATTGTGTATTATTTTAAAAGGACTATGTGGATTTGAAAGATTGTCCAAAATGTGGTGTGTCAAGGTATAAAATGACGACTTCGGGATAGTCCAAAACGGGTTCTCCTGCCAAGGTGATGTGCTATCTACCTATAATACCACCGTTTCAATGCTTGTTTGCCATTCCGATAGATGTGAAGAATTTGAGGTGGCATGTAGAGGTTAAGAAAAATAATGATGGGATCCTAGGACATGTGTTTGATTACCAACAGTGGAAGAAGATTGATTTATTGTACCCTAAATTTGGTGAAGAAGCCAGGAATCTAAGACTTGGGCTTTGTACGGATTGGATGAATCCGCACGGGAAATTGAGCAACCAACACAACACTTGGACTTTTATGCTTGTTATATACAATCTTCATCCCTAGCTGTATATGAAAAATAACTAGGTTATGACGTCAATGTTGACATCAGGCCCTAAATAACATGGAAATGATATTGACATTTATCTTGAACCTCTGATTGATGACTTAAAGAAATTCTAGGGTGAAGGTGTGATGACCAATGAAGCTTCACATAGAGAGACATTTTGTTTGCACGCTATGTTGTTTTGCACTGTTAATGACTTTCTAACATATGTGAATTTATCTGGTTACAATGTCAAAGGATCTAAAATGTGTCCTATATGTGAAGAGAACACTAATTCAATATGACTAAAACATGGTGACAAGACTGTATATCATGGTCATCAAAGGTTTCTTTGAAAATTCCATCTGTACCGCAAGTTGCGCAAAGCATTCAGGATGGAATGTGAAATAGAGTGCACCTAAACCTATACCAGGGGAGGTTGTTTAGGAAAGAGTAAAATACTTTGTTAATGAATTTGGTAAGAGATCACAATGTAACATGGCCACACATAGTGACAAATCTTTATTCAAGAATAAGTCAATATTTTGGGATCTTCCTTACTGGAGTTCTTGGGCAGCTAGATATTGTATTGATTTTATGCATGTTGAGAAAAATGTATGTGATAGTGTCATTGGTACTCTGTTGAATATACCAGGAAGAATAAAGATGGGATAAAATCTAGAATGGACCTACATGAAAAGGGAATAAGGACAAAATTAACAAAATTAGTTAGTAGTGATCTGAGAACATATTTACCTCCTGCTTGTTATACGTTGTCTAGAAAGGAGAAGAAATTTTTTTGCAAGTGCTTCGTTAATGTTACGGTGCCATAGGGTTACTCATACAACATCTGTAGATTGGTATAAATGAAAGATCTGAAGTTGATAGGTCTTAAATCTCATGATTGTCACACTCTAATGCAACAAATATTGCCTGTAGTAATTCAATCTATACTACCGAAGCATGTAAGTTTTGCAATCACCAGACTTTGTTTCTTCTTCAACAGTCTGTGCAGCAAAGTTATTGATCCTGAGACTCTCAATAAGTTGCAAAGAGAAGTGGTTTTTACCCTATGTCATCTTGAGGTGTATTTTCCTCGTTCGTTCTTTGATATCATGGTTGATCTTTTTGTCTACTTGATTGGGGGAGTGAAAATGTTGCGACCAATTTTCTTGCATTGGATGTATCCTTTTAAACGATACATGAGCATTTTTAAAGGTGATGTTCGAAACCTTTATCGGCCTGAAGGGAGTATTATTGAGGGTTATGTTGCGAGAGAGGTTATGGATTTTTGCAATGACTTTCTGAGTGGTAATGGCGCTCATGTAAATGACAAGAATATTGAGGAGTATTCTGGCAAAAGGATTTTAGGATCACAGATGAAAGTAATCAGTCATGAGCTGTTGGAACAAGCTCACTTGTATAATTTACACAACATCGATGAAGTGAGTGTTTATATCGTGGAAAATACCAATTTCATCAAGAAACAATATCCTCAAGCCAATTCAATGTGGCTTGCTAGAGAGCACAACAAGACACTTGTTAAGTGGTTTGAAGATAAAGTCTTACAACAACTATCTCAAACACCAAATAATCTTGCTGAAAATATCAAATGTCTCACCTTTAAACCAAAAATGAATGTTATGTCTTATGAAGGGTTACATAAATGGGTTCTCATATTACACTAAGTGTTAAGATGATAAGAGCGTCGTCCAAAACAATGGGGTCACCCTACAAGCGTCTTCATTGTTTTTTGCCAGTGCAAAGGATAAGAGTCAATGTAAAGCTAAAATGTCATATTACGGTGTCATTGAAGACATATGGGAGTTTGACTACGTAGATTTTCAAATTCCACTCTTTAAATGTAATTGGGTTGATAACGACAAAGGAGTTATAGTGGATGAATTGGGTTTCACATTAGTGAACTTTAAAAAGATTAGCGAGAAGGGTGAACTATTCATATTGGTATCATGGGAGAAACAAGTATTTTATATCGATGATCTTGCAAATGAAAAATGGTTAGTTGTTTTTCATGCTAAAAGACAGTTCATTGAGGATCCTATAGATGAAGAAGAGTGCTATGATAAGTATGATGACTTGAATCCATTCTCAGTTGGGTTGCCAACACCAAATATTGAAGCTAACAATGACTTATATGTGTGCGGAGATCACACTGAAGGAATGTTAATTCATAAAAGATTGTAGTATTAGAGGCATATTTTTATATTTTTATATTTTTTTATATCGATGTGAACTTTACAATGTTATATTATCTTCTAGTTTTGTTAAATGTTAAATCTATGATGTTTTTAATGACACTTTCAGATGGCCAACCATGAGTATGATGATCATAATGATGATTACCGTGAGGGTGAGGATATCAATGAGGCTCCGCCTCACAATGTAAGTTTTAAAATATATCCTATATTTCTATCTATATGTCCATTTATAAAATACATCCTATAATTTTTTGTCAATTTTTAGGTTAAGGATGTACCCGCTAGAAACCTTGTGACACTTGTTGAGAAGCAAAAAAAATTGTAAAAGTGAGGGGCATCACTATGATGAACAAGTTACCACAACAAAGGGGCAATGGACCAAAACTAGATGTGGATTTTGATCATGTAAGAAATTCAGTTGAATGAATCACAATTTGTTTATTTCATATCTTGGGATTCTTACCCATAGCCATTGTAGTCCTCATTTAGAATGTTTTTGGCATAATGTTCCTAAACCCAAGAAAGACTTAATATGGAAAGAACTATGTGTGATTTATTATCATTTGTAATTCTATTTTGCAAAATACTAATTTTTAGGATGTACGACTCTAATAAATATATGACATTTTATAGAGTATATTTGAACTAGATGAAAGCCTATATCGTAAAAAGGTGATGCAGCACAGTGGGAGGGTCCTAAGGAACTATAGGAAAAATCTCACCCGAGTATACATTCGAGATGCTAAGAATAGGAAAAAGTCAGCCACTGAGCAATGGAACTACCTAGAACCAAAGGATTGGGAGGTGTTTGCTACTAGGAGAAATTCCAGTGAATTCAAGGTATTACCCAATTCTTATGAATTCCTCAAGTCATTCTTCCTTTCCAGATAGAGAACAAAGATGTATGGTAAGAGTGGATTGGCCTACTTGACACCACAAGAGAGTTTGAAGGATCCTATCATTTCCCTATTCCACATGATCAAAGTGCTTCCTAAAGTAATGATTTGCATTATGATCGAGATGTTATTGTCAGGGATTTATGTGTAGAGTAGGGTGTCTTCAATGAAATACCAACTCATTATATTGAATTCTTTCACTGGATATAATATATGGGCCAAGTATTGATTGCCATTTTATTTAGATTCCATCAAGTATATTATTTCTTGAACGTAGGCAATGTTGTCTCCAATATGTCTCACAGGAATGAAGCTGTTTTGGAAAGGTGAAATCCAGTCTTTGAGGAAAGGCTTTATGTGTGAAGCAATCACCTCTTTGAGGATCTTGGTGCAGACATCATTAAGGGAGATTGAGTGGAGTTGTGAACATGATTCTCTAAGATGAGGATTGGAGTGGAGTTCCCTAAGCATGAAGCTATAGGAGTACCAGCAAAGGGACTTCTCATGAACTTGTAGACTTGCTATTTTAAGATTGGCCAATTCTTATGTATGAAGGAGACATCAACTCCATCAGGGCCAGGGGGCTTTAGGGATGACATAAAGCTGAGTACATTCTACATTTCCTCTAGAATAGGGGTGCTAGCCATTATGTACCTCTTAGAGGATGAAACAAAAGGGAGAGTTTAACCAAATGAGTGGCTTGAGGTTGACTTTGTTCTTCATCTATCGCCTGGTACACATCAAAGAAAAAGAGAAAATTATTTGCTTAATCAAGTGGTCATCCTCCACCCAATTTCCTAGAGAATCCTTCAAATCAGCTATCTTGTTCCTCCATTTTCTTTATTAGATCAGAGAGTGGAAATAATGAGTATTGTTATCACCAAGTTTGATCTAGTCATAGTGTGATTTTAGTTTCCATTCCATCTCCTCCCTTCTTAAAATAGATTCAAGATGTGTTTGAAGATCAATCGTGTTTTGGGAGAGATTATGGTTAAAGAAAGTGATAGCTAAAGCTGGTTCCATATGATCTTGTTGGAGAGGTGATCCTTGTCCCTCCTATCAGACTTCCATTAGGATTGGTCCCAGGGACCAGCTGGCTCTAGAAAAAGGGTTGTAATTTTTTGAAGGAGGAGGTATCAGTTCCAATGGTCATGAAGGAATCATTTGAAGCTTGTGAGGGACTCCCATCTGCTGAGGTCTAAAGGTGGTGCTATCTTGGCTTGGAAGAAGTGAGTTTTGTGATTAGGATAGGTACATGGTCCGAATGATTTTGTTCAAGGACTTGGATGGAGTTTTAGTAAAGTCTTTGATGTTGGCACTGTATAAGACACTAGTACAGAAATAGCTTATAATGTCACATTTAGAGACGTCGATTATTACCGAAAACCGACGCCTAAACCCTACGACTTCGACTAATTGAAGGTTCCTTGAGTTGAAATCCTAGATCAATTGGGTTCAAAACCCCAATTGACGGGATTTGATCATGAGATTTTCAATTAAAGGATAGAAAGATGTAGTAGTTGACCACCTAACAAGGATAAATCTAGATGGAGAAAAAATCCAACCTATCAATGGTAGCTATCATGACAAATACCTAATGTTAGCCAAAGACATTGACCTAGTGACCCCATGATATACTGAAATATACAACTTCCTAGCCTGCCAATAGCTATCTTCTAAGATTACTTACAACGAGATAAAATAAGATCTTATCTTGTTTGAAGATCTACTAGTGGGATGAACCTTAAAGTGTGCAAATAATATCTATATATGATGTATACTCATTTGGATACATTATGACAAATGATGATTGACTATGAGTGATGTAGATGGGTATTGTCCCTCCTACTAGAGTCAAAATCTTGGCCACTTTATAAGTGGACTAAGAAAATTTATGTCCATACTCATGTGAGTCAATATATGATAATAAGCTCATGCATTTCTACAGCCTATTCAACTAGTTCAAGGAACATGTATTGAATGATTAAGAGGATGATGTTTCCTTGTCTCATGCTCAATCTAGATCTCTGAGACAAAAGAGTTATACAATCATAGTAACACCAATCACTGATTTAGGTTGAAGTTGTTCTCCAACTTTCAAATTACTTGGGTAGAAATTATGTGTTTCTTGATACTTTGCATTGCTTGTGATTTCATAAATTAGTTATGGATATTCATTGCCAACGTAACTATGACAAAGTGCATTTTGCATAAGTGTGGACTAATTACTCATTTTCCCTCACTATGTTCAATCATGACCTCAATTTGATTTTCTTGGATATGTGATCCATATTGGTACTCAAATTCAAAATGCAGTTTTCAATGTAGATTTTATACACTTTGTGACACCCCAAATTAGGTTAATTTGTTAATTTATCCAAAGATGTAAATTTGTCCATGAAACTTTATCATTTTATTCCTAAAACTTTTCCTAAAAGTTCCATAATTTTTTGTGAACTCATGCCCAAACTTCTTCCTATTTTGGACATTCCTACAATTTTCTATGAATTATTGAAGTTAATGTGTTGAAAACCCCCTTATTTGCCTTTTATTTGACCTTTTCCAGGTGAGTGATCTGCGACCCGCAGTGGGAGCGAACCATGACCCTCAAATCAGGTTCCCACAGATTTGAAGCTTGATCGAGCGCCCAAGGGGTCCTCCCATACCTCCTGCTAATTGTGGAGAGGATGCAAATGAAGCCGAAATGAGCAATTACTCAATATGAACCTAATTCAAAAAATTGATTGCATAGAAACCTAGGCCTCACGATTTTGTGCCCATTTCACCTTTAGTTTACTTAGGATCAGCATATTTCAAGAAAAAATGAGAGCTTGCTCTGTTAACCACCACCATGGACACTACAACTCCAAAGTTAACCCTAAATCTAGCATTAAAACCCTATAAAAATTCCACCTATCTGTTTGGTTTTCTCGTATGATCCCCGACGACATCTCTCCTTTATCCCTCTCGATCCCCTCCTCATTTTCTCCTTTTCTCCAGTCACTTATCCACCGTAGCACATCCCTAATTGCGTGTAGGATCCATCGGCTGGGACAACGACCCACAACCATTGGATCATGGTCAACGGCTGACCGAGACCAAGGATTGACAATCCCTAATCCTCACGCTCCCATCCTCCCCTCCTCTCCCCCCGCATGTGCATGGGAGGTCGTGCCTTTTATCTGCAATATCTTCACCACATTCAAGGGTTGACTTCTTGATAATCAACCCACATTTTCCCCCACTTTTCCTTTTCTAGTAAATATCCCTCCTCTCTACTCAAAAATCCATTAAATGAACACATCTTACAAAAATGATAACTTTTGATTCCTAGCTCCAAAAATTGTGATTAAATACTCCATTTTAATCAGAAAATCAAATGAACCATTTAAAAATATTTGTGAACCTTAATTCTACATGATGCTCAATGATATCCTTAAATATTGATATCCTTCTTATACTTTTGGTCTAAATGACTTACTAATCATAATTTGTCTTTGGAAATCATAATTTTTTACCGTGATGATTATCTTGAGACTCTAAAATCATGACTTTACTAATGAAGAATCAAGATCTATATTCATTGACTTGATTCAATCTTAAATATGATTTCTATGAGTAATGATTAACCTTGATGGTGACATGTCAATATTATGATTGATCTAAATCTTGTGAAATCCTTGATCTTTTTTTCCAAATACCCGATCCATGAATTTAATTGTACATAAAGAAAGAGTTGATCTAATCTTGAATACCAATGGTGCTAATCCATCATGATGATGATCTAGAGACTTGATAATGACTTGAATAATCATCATATAATTAGGTTTAACACATGGTCCTAAAATACCGAAGTGGGTCCTTCATACCTAAACATTATTTACAGTTGAATTTATGTTAGACATCTTGAAATTGTTGATCAAAAGTGAATGACCTAACCCCAAGGTTGAATAGGAATGCAAAACCCTAATATTGTAATAATTGGTACATGACATTGCATATATCATGATCTTAACCCTTGATTCACATCTTGATTTATCTAGGATCTACTTGAGACTTTGATCTATTATTTCTTGGAATCCTTATTCTAAATGTTTAGTGAAATGTACTCTTTTATATTTAAATCCTCCTTGAACAAACTGGTGGAGTTGAATGATACTTATATGTACCTCTTGAAAATCTTGGCTATGTATTTGTTTGAGATAATGTTCCCTGCTAATTAGTCTTCTAATATTTCTACATTATATTTGAGATAAACTTGAAAACATAAGTGATAATTCCCATTATGAATGCCCAAATTATGATTATGATAATGTTGATATTTAGTACAAGTGACCTCCTCATTCGGAGGGTGGAACTTGTACATATCAATTGACCTCCTTCCTCATAAGGAAAGAAGGATCCTAGCAACCTCCCCCATCTCGTTGGGGTGATGGAGCCATGTAAAATATATAAGCATGCTTCTCAATATCAGCATAATGGGAAACTTGTAATAGAATTTAATTGTTTGAAATAAACTCAATATTTTGAAAATCGCTTGTTGACTACATTTTGAACATTAGTCCAGCCAAGAATTATATTTTTCTATAAATGATTTAAATTGTTAAATATCTATTCTTTTCAAAGCGTATAGATGCGTTTGCATTGATTGCATCTCGATTTAACTAATTTTAAGCAAACCACATGGATCTTTATGAGGAATTGACTATATCTCTTCCACACTTGACAAACTCTGAGGACAAGGATAGATTTGCAAAATCATATTTTGGGTAGGTTCATCTTTAAATCTCTTATTTTATGAGTTATTATTTCTTATTGTGTATTCCTGTGTGTGAGATCCTTTTGGGCCATTCAGAGATGAGTGCTTCAATCCTTCATTACTATCTAGGCAGTAGGATTGGGATTGAGGTAAGAATGTTTCCGTGACAGTTGGTATCAGAGCATACGCACTCCCATATACTTTAACTAAATAACATCCCAAATCCCATGAACCCAGTAAATCCTAAAGTTCATACTAGTGAAAATTGAGGGTTCTAGTATAATTCCTCCTATCCATTTTCACAGTGGCTAAGGTTCCCCGCTCTACCTGGCCTTAATTTATCCAAAACTAGATGTAAAGGTTCTTTGTTAAAACCCTAGAGAGTCTTCCAATTATCTTATCTTCTCTTTAAGGATTACACAGAGACCACCTATTAGTTCGAAGTAGGGTGACTCCTCATCTCTTCCTTTGTTAGGTATCATGACTGGATATGCACTCTCCCTATTTTAGGGTAGTATGGGAATCAACAACTTTGTGAAATAAATTTTGAAACTATATAGATGAATATCCTATAATATGGTATACTCTTAACTTGACCGATGTTATTAAAGGACTCATAAATGGATGTAACTTATAGATGGCCCCACAAACTTGTAGCCAAAGAGAAAGACTCTCTAAAACCAATAATGATCGAAAAGGGAAGATTGATAAAGGGAAGATTGATAATAAAGGACATGGAGAGGAAAAAGACAATTAAGAATAAGAAAGTTATTGATGAAGAAGTTGATAATGATGTAGACAAGGGAAAAAGACCCTTGCTCAATAATGTTGATGGTGACAAGGATGAACCAAGAAAGGCTGCCAAGGATGATGCTTGGGAAGTACAAACCAAAACACTGATGGATTCTATGACCAAATGGGCAAGATAAACACCATCAATAATTCCTAGAGGAGTTCAAATCACCATGACTACCTTTGCCCCTACATCCAAGCTCGTGGTCAAAGATATAGAGACAAAAATCAAGATTGAAATTGTAAAGGAGGACATGTTAAATCACAAAATCTAGCAATGAAACAACCATTCAAATCAGTGCTAGGTCTAGATTATGATCAATTGATTATGAAACCCTTTGTAACTTTTGAAATGAACATTGTACTCACCATATATTTGAAAATTGAAATTTTATGCCCTATTTTGACTACTTATAAATTGTCATCATATTTGATTTTCTAGAGTTGGGAAGGTGATCCCTTCCATCCAATTCTGATTTCATGACCAAAGTATCGAATAGGTTAGGTCTATGACAATGTTAATATAAAATTTTGAATCCCAATTTTAAATATAATGTTGAATATAGATTGTGGATAAATTCCTAGAAAGACCTAAGTCTATATCATTCATCAAATCTTGATACCATGCTAATAAAATTGGTGATTAATATCGCAAATATTGCTCGAATGTTGCCTAAAAATTTCTTAATTGTTTCTCTTATATTAAATATTGATGAATGATCTCCCCTAAGGTCTAAATTGGAATATAAACCCTAATCATCAAAATATATCGACCTATGATCTGGATTTCCAAACTTCAACTCTCGATATGGATGTACAATAGCTTAAAACATGATCATAATCACCCTTCCGGATCTTGAGATCACCCACGGTATGGCTAGTAACCTAGATCTTGATGATGTTGACTCAATAATTATTTTTGAGGATGATAATGTTGAATATGCATAGGGTTAATTTCATAAAAAGGACCTAGGCCCGATTCAGTCACCCACCTTAAATAGACTTGAGGAAGAAAATTTCAGGTTGAAGTCTTGAAATATTACCATATTTTTGTTATGGGTGGATGACCATACTTGTGTTCAGGACATGAAATAAAACCCTAGACTAGCATGTTTAGAACCCAAAATTCTAATGCTTGAATATTGACTCTTGAATTATGATCTTGTAGTACATGACCCAATTTAATTCATGATGTATAAATCCCAAGTCTTGATCCCAGTTCTCCCTCTATATGGAGACATAATTTGAAAGTGAACTCGATTAGTGAATTGTGATCGTTGACCTCTAATTGATAAATGTAATTTATGAGAGATTGTTGATGTGTTTATAATGTTGAGGACATGATTTTGATTATATATTTGAGGATTTTCCTTTATTTAAGGATATGAATTGGATTAGATAGTCCTAAAATTTTTGAGGATGTTTTTGAATTATGAGGATAAAATTCCTCGTTAGGAGGGAAGGATGTAACAAATTGCATTTTGCATTTGTATGGACTAATTACTCTTTTTCCCTCATTATGTTCACTCATGACCTCAATTTAATTTTTTTGGCTATTTGATCTATATACATACTCAAATTCGAAATATAGGGATCCCTGTAGATTTTACACACTTTGTGACACCCCAAATTAGATTACTTTGTAACTTTATCGAAAGAAGTAAAACAGTCCATGAAACTTTATCTTTTGATTGCCAAACTTTTTCTAAAGGCACTATACTTTTTTTGAACCTATTGTCCAAATTTCACCCCATTTAGAAATTTCTACAATTTTCTATGAATTATTGAAGTTAATGTGTTTAAAACCCCTTTACTTGACTTTTATTTGACCGTTTCCAGGTCAATAATCCACAGCCCGCGGTAGGAGCAAACCCTGACCCTCAAATCAGGCTCCCATGGATTGGAATCCTAATCAAGTGGTTAGGGGTTCGTCCCCTACCTCTTACTGATTGGAGAGAGGATGCAAATGAAATTGAAAAGGGAAATTACTCAATACGACCCTAATTCCAAAAATTGATGGCACAAAAACCTTGGCCTCATGATTTCACACCCATTTAAACTTGAACTTACTTCGAATCAGTATGTGTCAAGAACAAACGAGAGAATAAACTATTAGCCTCCATCGGGGATACTGCGACCCCAAAGTTAATCTTAAATCTAGCCTCAGAAATCTACAAAAAGCCCACCTATCTATTTGCTTTTCTTGCAGGATCATAGATGACATCTCTCCTTTCTTCCTGTTGATCCCGTCCACATTTTCCCCTTTCCTCTAGTCTCTTCTCTGCCACGATGCAGCCCTTCTCACATGTAGATTCCTTCGGTTGGGACGACGACCCGCAACCATTGGACATGGTCAACGGCTGATCGAATCCAAGGATCGACGGTCCACTATTCTCACGCTTCTAGCCTCTCTTCCTCTCCCCCCACACGTTCTTGGGAGGCCTTGCCTTCTTAGCTGCAAGATCTTAGCTGTGGTCAAAGGTTGATTTCCTGATCCACGACCCATGTTTTTCCCCACTTTTCCTTTTCTGGTAAATATCCGTCCTCTCTACTTGAAGATTCAATAAATGAACATATCTTGCAAAAATGATAAGTTTTGATTTCTATATCCAAAAATTATGAATAAATAGTCCATTTTGATCAAAAAAATCCAATGAACCATTTTAAAATTATTTGTGAAGCCTTATTATACATGATTCTCACTGATATCCTTAGATCTTGATCTTTTTCATATACTTGTAGTCTAGATAACACAATAATCATAATTAATCATTGGAAAACCTAATTTTTGACCCTGATGATTATCTTGAGACTCTAAAATCATGACTTTACTAATTAAGAATCTAGTTTTATTTTTGCTAATTTGATTCAATCTTGAATATGATTTCTATGGGTAATGATTAATCTTGATGATGACATCTCAATATTATGATTGATCTAAATCTTATGAAACCCTTGATCTTTTGACCTAATACCCGATCCATGACTTCACTTTTACGGCAAGCAAGACTTGATATAATCTTATATACCAATGATGCCAACCCATCACGATGATGCTCTAGAGAAATTTGTTCCATCAAGTTTGTCCTTCCTAAGGACCAATCGTAATACAGATTTATTCGTCATTTGATTCTATAAGATAAAATTTGCATTTGTCAAAAACCCTTTTTGATTTGATTTGATTTGAAAAAAGTGACGATAGCAATTAGGTATTTAATTAATTATGGCTCCCACTATTTATTGAAATTGATAGTCATCACATATCAATTCAGAGTACTGCAACATAAAATATTCAAGTGGGTCAAGATCCAAGACAATTCAACTATTACCCGACCAATCCATAGTCAACTTTCAAGGTAGGCCACTTTTTCCAATTGCATAATATGCAACTTTTGGATAGATGATATATGCAACTTCTTGCCATAATCATCTACATGCCTCTAGATCTTAGTCGCATTAAGATTCATCGATTAAGCCTGACCCAAAAGCTGGCACGATAATAATGCACTCTGTTAGGGTGGAACCTACATTACTACCATCATATTTCCATAAGATAGATGACACACCACGCTAGGGTGTAACTTATGATTGGTTGGTCAAGCTTTCCATGTGTTCCACTTTTAGAAAGCATCTAGGGCTAAGTAATTTATTTCTAGGATTTTGTATATATGCTTATACTTTATCCAATCCGCACATATATAGTATGTATCATATACATGTCATATCCCACAATACAAACATGCAATAAACAAAAACGTTTTGGTTATGGCCAGCCTAATTTAATTCCTTGGAGCCACAAGGAACTACCAGAACATAGGTTCACATCACATGCAAAAACCTATTGTTGACGAAGACTTATGCTTGCTAATCCGGGTTGATCAGTTCAACCCTTGAACTGATCGACTCACCTCCTGGTCGATCGTTTGGTTGTCTCATCGGTCGTCTAGTTCTTCAGTCCAGCTTATGTTCGCTCCTCCATCTGATCAGTTGGGTCTACCAGTTGGTCAGTTTGGCTATTCCTTCTAGTCCTCCTTGTTCCTCCAGCTGATCAGGTCATCTCCAAGACAATTGGTTTGCATCATCAGAATGCCTTCTTCTTCATCATAGTAGGAAAGTAAACCATCCTACTATTACATGATTATAGAGAAACCTCAAGTTACATACAAGGGGAGTAAAGGAAGGAGAGAATTAACTTTTACATTGGTAAGATAAGATAGAGGCTCAGTATGGAAACTGAGATAAAATAGGATTAACTAACCACACAACCATGCACAGATAATAGGATTTATTGGCCATAACCACGCTACACATCCACCATCAAAACTTGTTTTTTAGGGAGACGCTATATATATATATATATATATATATATATATATATATATATATATATATATATATATATATACATATACATATATATAATATATAAATATATTAGTTTGGGATTGTGTGTGGTATACAATTCGATTGAATTATTTGCATCACATGCAATAATTAAATGATAAAACTAAAAATTGATCATATCCATTATCCCAAGACATAGTAAATTGTTGTGGCTCTGATACCACTATAGGGAAATATGGCTACAAAATAAGTAATGGAAATAAAAAATTTATTACCATATTTCCCACAAACCAACAGATCGCGATAATGACTATATGATAGTAAGGATGGTTTCGAGGACATCCCTGGTTCTGGAGCAAACCCAATGACATCTCTCATTGTAGATGTGTAACTAACTTCTAGTTGCATTCGGACTCGTCTAACTATTGTGCCTCCTCGACTGCACCATGGGCTGCAGGTTGATGTTATCCTCCTAGAGGCAGACTACAACCTCCATGCATCTATGGAAGTCTACACAGACTACCTAGAACTCTTATAGTCCTACTAGAATGGACATGAAGGAGTTGTCCCTCTCGTTGGAGTACTACTCACCAACTTTCTCTCCCACAATTGTTTCCCCCTTCCTATCCCTCCCTTTAGTGGGTAATACTTTCTTGGGCTCTCTATTGGTTACAACAACCAAAGAGGACAATAATTTTCAGAAGTAATTGAGTTGTGTTCTGGGAAGCTCCCAGTACCCGTCTATATATAGGAGGGGTTAGGGTCAGGGTTCCCAATTTGTGTGGGAGTGGAAGAGACTGGAAGATCTAGAATTTTTGCAACCTGTGAGCATCGAGGTAGTCGATTGGCAACCGAACTCATCATCACACATGTGAGTTGATCAGATCACATAGATTTGTTTCCAATTAATGTTAAACATTAATTCCTTGCAAAAATCAAATTGAGAAAGTGAAATGATCAAATTTTCTCATGAATTCTAGAAAGTCACTAGCACCTTTGTTGGCACAACGGAGCCAATCGATTCACCAGGTGAACCGGTCATCTCAATCAACCTGAGCTGATCGGTTCACCCCATGCGCCAATCGGTTGGTGCATGATTCATGCAAAACTCATCCAATTCAATATCTAATCAACCTGACACTCCAACCGTCCATTTCATCACATGAGTCGATCAGTTAATAATCCAGTCAGTTGATTTTTTGCATGAATTGAATACCAAAACACTATACTAATCAATTCAATCATCACTCAAGATTAAACTCCTCTTCTATTTTATGACTTGTGTGTGTGACCCTACGTGTCCCATATGATGTCGGTAATGAATGTTGATAACAGCTTATGATAGCACAAGCAATGAGTGGTGTCTTGTAACACATCAATGCTACCCAAGTAAATGAAAAGTTGGAAAAGAACTTCAACAAATAGTTTGTGTAAGGTGTTACTGTGTTTGTATAGTTTGTTTGTCTCTAATATCCAGATTGAACTTGAGACATGGAGTAGTCATCCTCTTCAGCATTCAATCTTGTTCCTTGAACTACATTAGACTGTCAGATATCTATGTAAGCTCAATATCACATATTGACTCACATGTGCATGGCTATGCATTTCTCTGTCTCTCTAATCTAGAGGCATAGGATATCATTCTCCTATAGGAGGTGCAAATCCCATCTACATTACTCACAGTCAGTCTCCATGTGTTACAGTCACCCAATCATCCCCATTATCGCAATCCTTATTTCAGGATTACGTTTGATGATGTTAAAGCATACTGAATGGCATGTGATGGGTGTTGTGATTTCAGGTACAAGAACCACAATCACCACCATCATTATGACAGTTGACTATGAGAATCATGGGAATGGATTCCATGTGTCAGTCTCACGATGGGTCTATCCAATACATTGTTCTATAACATATATATATGTGCTTGGTTTGATATTGCCATATCATGACTAATGAGATTATGTCATCAACCAACTCGTACTCAGATCTTATGTGTTAGTGTTTTCTATCTACCTTCCAAAATAACAACCGATCATGGACTTAATGATAATGTATATCTATACTATTAACATTTGTATGATCTCATCGTTCAAGTCACGTACTTGAAAACATACATCATTTAGTAATATAATTATCTAGACATTTTGAATGTTATATCATTATCTAATAACTAAATTAAGAAGAACAAAATGGAAGATTGCCTTTATTTATTTATCAAATCATTTACATATTATGCCATTGCAATCATCATATGATTGGCTCTGTGGCATAGATACCAACACTAGTAGCCCACTTTTTGATATCATGTGATGACATTCAAAATTACAATTATATGATGCTTTTGTTTTGAATACATATTTAATAGTTTCCTCGTGATGTGTTTTAGAAGAATAGGATTATGGTCAGATTGTAATCTAGGTAAATAAACCACAGAGAAATTATAGGATGATCATATCCTATACGATTGTAAATAACTCAATTTAATCATTCCTGAAGAAAGGCATGCATATATGTGAGCTAAGATCCAAAAAAACTAAGATTTGAAAGGCCAACTCGAATAAGAATCATTTGCGATATATTTTCTCCTTTATAATTGAATAAATCACTACCGTTTTTCTCAAAAGGATTAAGCATAGTATTAAATTCATTGCATTGGCATGAACTTAATAATAACACAAAAATTTCTCAAAGATAGTCCACACAACCTTTTATAATACTCCCTTGAGGCTAATAACAGTTACAAACATCACCTTTAAAACACTCATGTATCATTCAAATGGATACATTCATGCAAGAAAACTGGACCCAGCATTTTCCATTCCCTAGTCAAATGGACAACAAAATGTACCATGATATCAAAGAATGAACGAAGGGAACAAATCTCAAGTTGGCACAAAGTAATGACCAATTATCTTTGCAATATATTAAGATTCCCAAGATCATTAACTTTGTCACATAGAGTGTTGGTGAAGAAACAAAGCCTAGTAATTGCAAATCTTACATGCTTGTGCAGTATATATCAATTAGCCATAGGAAATATTTTCTCCATTAGAGTGTGACAATCATGAGATTTAAGACCTATCAGCTTTAGATCCTTCATTGATACTAATCTACTAATATTGGAAGAGTATCCCTATGGTAACTTAACATAAAGCAAGCATCCAAAAAAAGTTCTCTTCTCCTGTATAGACAACGTGTAACATGTTGGAGAAAAATATGTGTAACAATCACTGCTAATTTTTTTGGTAATGATTTCCTTATACCCATTTAAATAGGTCCATTCTAGATTTGATGCCATTTTAGTCTTACCTTGTATATTATATATAGCGTGGATAATGCTACAATAGACATTTTTATCAACATGCATGACATCAACACAATGTTAAACTGTCAAAGGATTGCAACAAGGAAGATCCTAGAATGTCCTCTACATGAAGAAAGATTTCTCATGTGTGAGAATAGTACATTGCGATCTCTTACCAAATGTGTTGACATTGTCTTTTACTCTTTCATTAATATTGTCTTGTAATATAGGTTTACGGGCACTTTTTCCTCATTTGAGCCATTGAATGATTTGTTAAACCTTCAATAGCAATAAAACTTTGGAAGAAACCTTCAATAACCAAGATATATAGTATTGCCACCATATTTTTGACCTTTTGAATCAGTGTCTTTTTAACATAAAGGGCATACTTTGGATCCTTTTGCGTTGTATCTAGACTAATTCTCTTATCCTAGAAATTTCATTTATTGTTTAAAACAACATATCATGCAAACAAAATGTCCCTCTACCAAAAGAATCATAGTTCATCACGTCTTTTCCCAAGATTTTCTTTAATTCATTAAATAGAGGTTCAAGAAAAACACCAATATCATTTCCAGGTTGTTTGGGACCTGATAAGAATAAGGACAACATGACTCTAGGGACCTCTATTTTGATCAACATCAATGCCAACCATTACAGGAAAACCCAAAGCCTAAACCTAGATTAGGAAACAAAACAACTAATTCCCATAAAAGGCAATTAAATTAGTATTACGAAAATTGACGTGGTCTATTATCGCACTAACAAAGTCACCTAGGGCTGAAATCCCTGAGTTTTTAACCAAAACTTGTGCAATAATACCACCTACAAGCGTACGGGTCTTATCGTAGTATAGTTGAGGGTCGAATCCCAAGAGACAACGTTTTTAAGAATCTTTTACCAGTCGAATCTAGTTGAATCAAGACTAATACTTAGAACAAAGGTTGGGTTGTAGTTGATTAAACTAAATGTGAGGAAAGTAAAGAGCAGGATTAAAATTTGATTAAAGATTAATGATGGGAATCGCTGGGATGGTCCCGGGTTTCACCACCCACATATCCAGACACAAACATCCATGCTAGATATAACCATCCAAATGGAACTGCTTTGAACCCTCCCGGAGGGATGTTTAGGATCGCATAAGCATCACTTTAGGCATCGGATTTCTCGTCCCCATCTAGATCATGCACTTACGGTTCTGAAGATACACATATCCAAATGAAGTTGTGGCCCTCCATTAGGTTGTTTAGGCACACAAAAGCATCATTGTGGGCTAGATGGCTCATCCCCTCACGGATCATGCACTTACAACCTCAGGGACTCCCATTCGATTTCTCATCAGGGAGTCAACTGTGTTAATCGACATTTGAAACCTACATATAGAAGTTCTCACAACATAGAAACGAACAAGATAAATGCAAGAAGGTGATCAATCCACAAGCACACATTGGCAATTAACAATGAAATGAAAAGTTATATACATTCCATGGAATGTTTAATATTTAAACATGTAAGCATCGGCAGCGGGGCTAGTCCCCGCACCCCAATGAAAGAAAACTACTCGCTCATGATGTGAGAAACAAGAAGAACAAGAGAGAGAGAAGATTCCACCACGGCCATGGTGGAGAAGATAAGCGTAGCTTGGTGGAGAGATGGTCTTCTACACACCGGTGGATCAGATCTGGAACGAGGAGGGAAGAACAACATGGCAGACGGGGCAGATCTTCTTTCTCCACCTTCTCCCTCTTCTTGATCTCCATACTCGTAGCAGGAGGAGCAGCTTTTGGATGCGTAGGCGGGCGTGGATGAACGTTTGAATGGACCAGATCTGGGTTTTCACCTCATATCTGGGTGGAGGGTTGGATGGATGGCAGTGAATGGATGGTAGTCGTCAGATCTAGGTTTCCACCTCAGGTCCTAAGCTAGCAGAGGAGGGCCTTGACAGCTAAGATCATGCCACCACCAGGGGTCGAGTGCGTGGGCATAGCCTGGTGGGAAGGGGTAGATGGGGGCGTGGATCTATCTCCCCCAGGGGTCGAATGTTGATGGACATAGCCTGGATGGAAGTGGGAAACGATGCATTGGAGGGCTGGATCGATGGGTATTTATAGGATCAGGGTGGCTAGGGTTGCGGTTCCACCCTGCTGCAAACTGCGGGCACAATTCCATGGGGGCGAAGGTCACGGTGTTGGTTAAGTTGGTGTTGGTGATCGCAGTTATGGGCCATGGAGCAAAGGTGCAGGTTGTGATTGAAAGGGTGGAGCGACACAGCGGGTCACAGTCTATGGTGAGGAGATATAGGTCGCGATCGCAGATGGGTTCGTGTTGGTGGCGAAGTTGAAGGGGTCGCGATCATGGGAGTCGCAAGCAACGTTGCTATTGAAGTTGGTGAGAAGAAGAAGCGGAGGGTGTCGTGATCATAGGAGTGGCGTGGATGATGGGGTGTTGTTGATTGGTGAAGACGAAGACCGTGACCCTGGAAGTGGAAGCATTGATGATCGTGATCGATGGAGAAAGGTACCATGGTCGCGCTGTAGGGAAGGAGGGATGATGGTGAAGGTATAATCACTGTTATGGAGAATACGATCATGATGTAGGTGATGGATCGCAATTCAGTTGGAAGAAGTTGATGTCACGATGGTTGGAGATCGATCGTGATCTAGAGGCTGCATGGATGAGACTAGGTCGAGAATAGGAGGAGGTCACGAATGGAAGTGGGGGTGTGATCGCGGTTGGTGCACATGGTTGCGGTTGTCCTTCCTGGGTTGTGGTTTTTGTGGTGCAGGTCACGATTCTCTGACGGAGTGGTCATGGTTGTTGGCAGAGGGAACCACGGGCAGAAGGAAGGCACAGGTCGCGGTCTATAGCTATGCAGCACTGGTCACGGTCTGTAGGGGAGATGGTTGCGGTGTTCTGGTGAAGCCGAGGACCTCGGGCACAGTGTAGAAGGGACCACGGTCTGGAAGTTGAGGTGAGATGGTCACGATGGTGAGGTACTATGCAATCGCGATCGTTAGGGGGAGGTTGATCACGGTGTTGTCAGATCACGAGTGGTGTTGCGATTAGGGCTGGAGCCCATGGGGGAAAGAAGGGAGCCACTGGCTGCTGCTTGCCCAAGCAGGCTCAAACAGACCAAGGCCCAAAATGGAGTATTGGGCCGAGAAGACAAGGCCCAATTTCCCAAAATGACCTGCACAAAGGTGCAAAAAATTCCATAAAAATAGGGATAATTCTGATTAAACCAAAACAAGTCAAATGTTAGAAGATATGGTCAATAAATGTTAGAATGTAAGCAAAACTGGGCCAGACGAGGCGACTAAACCCTGATGAATGCACATTCATCAAAAAACCATGAACTTAAATGTTGCTCGTCTTCGAGTAACACAAAATATAAACTAGTTGCCAAATGAATACTTTCATCTCGTGCGACTGCCTCATCTTCACATCATCATTGTTTCTTCTCTACTCTGTATGACCAAGCATCTCAACTTCCTGAGACCACTGAACACATCTTACAATATCTTCATTCTAGAGTTTGTTTCCCAACATCACTTCATTCCTACTTTTTCCAACATCAAGCATGTCTAAGAATTTTATAAGAGTCAGGATATACCCATAGAACAACAAGTGTGCACCGGATTTGACACTAGTGTTTTTCAAGATATTGGCAAAGTGGGCATTCATTGTGCCAGTAGGTGGAAATGGGAGTGAAGGTGGGGTATGGAAGGAAGAAATAAATCTCTCCTCTATTCGACTAAAGATTATTATTATATGGTTGAAGTTTCATTGACTGCAACTCTTATTATTATTTTTGGTGCGAGTCTCTCCTCTATTCGACTTGAGATTGCATTTCTTGTGTGCACATTGGCATCTTTTCTTGGTGGTACGCCCCTATTACATAGAGAGGGGTATGGAAGAAGCGAATAAAGAGGGAGGAGGTGTGCCACCCTGAACATAGGGTTTGGCACTATTTTGGCTATTTTTGTTTCTTTTTGACGAATGAAGGGGTAAGAAGATGATAGAAGAAGTGTAGAAGAGAGTTCATATCAGAATGCAACTTGATTTACGATTCAGTGCACCGGGTTGTTCTCCTTATCATACTCTGCTCAAATAATGACTTGATGTGGATCCGGTGGAGATTCCATGTTATTGTTCCACTAGTTAGTTAGGAAGCACAATGTGTTTGATCCCTCTCAGTTCGACATATACTTGCCATTTTCACTTAACATGATGTTAGGTTTCATAAGCTTCACACGGTGATTTCTAACCATTGGCTAGTTTCAAAAATTGTTCTCCTTGAGGCTTTGCTTTAAATAAGGAGAGTATAATGATTTAAAACTGCATGGAAAATGGGATAGCAAGCTAGATAAAGGATTTGATTGAAACAAAAAGCATCAAAACTTCATCAAGTTTCTATACATCTGCTTTGAAAACTTAGAAATTTTGAAAAAGAATTGCTCAAAATTGCAACGAGTAGATCTTAAGTCAGAAATAGATAGGATTGGGTGGAAAGTAAAGTACGTACCACCCACCCTCCACCCTGCACTTAGAAAATTGCTCATCCTGAGCAAACTCTAAATCCGAGATGGAGAGGAAAAATTGTGCCAGTTGGTCCACCAGATATGGTTGCATTCCTTTGGGTGACGTGTCCTCCATCTGAAATCTCAAAAATGAAAAATATCAGAACTTAAGATTGCATCTTGCGATGCATTGTATAAAACTAAAACCCAAAGTAAAAATCTAAGGTAAGGGTCAGGTTGCATCCCGACAAGCGCCTTTATTTTATATCATTGACTCGACATGCTTCCTTCAATTGTTGAGCAGATAATTTTATTTGGAAATATTCAGATATGCTTCGGCATTCATGTCAGCCAATGTGAAGTGTCTTTTCAGGTGTTGGCCATTGACCACAAATTCTCCTGTCTTTTCACTCCATATAACGAAGTCACCATGTGGGTAGATGCTTTTGACCATGTATGGTCCAGAACATTGAGAATGGAGTTTCCCTAGGAATAACCTCAGTCTTGAGTTGAACAGTAGAACTTGGTCTCTCACTTGAATGTCCTTCCTTTTCAGATGACCATCGTTCCACAACTTTGTGTGTTCTTTATCAATTCTAGCATTCTCATAAGTTGTCATACGGAGTTCATCTAGCTCCTGAAGTTGCAGCATCCTGGCTTGGCCAGCTTTCTTCATGTCAAAATTCAACTGTTTTATTGCCCACCATGCTTTGTGTTCGAATTCTATGGGCAGCTAACATGATTTTCCATAGATGAGTCTGAAGGGTGTTGTTCCTAGAGGAGTCTTGAAAGTAGTTCGGTAGGCCCACAAGGCGTCATTGATTTTCACTGACCAATCCTTACAGTTGCGTCCTACTGTCTTTTCTACGATAGCCTTCAGTTTATGGTTCGACACCTCTACGTGTCCACTTGTCTGTGGATGGTAGGGGGAAGCTACCTTGTGTGTTACACCATATCATCTCAATAACACTTCAAAGATTCTTTCCAGAAAATGAGAACCTCCGTCAGATATCACAGTGTGTGGGACTCCAAAATGGGGAAATATAATGTCTTTGAACATTTTGATGACAGGTTTGGAATCGCTAGTTACGGTTGGTATGGTCTCTACCAATTTAGAGACATAATCCACTGTGACTAGAATATAGCAAAATCCATGTGAGGATGGGAATGGACCCATGTAGTCCACTCCCCAAACATAAAAATCTCAATTTCTTGCCATAGCGTAAGTGGCTTCTCATCTCTTTTCATAATGTTACTCGTTCTCTAACACTTGTCACATAGTAGAACAAATTTGTAGGCATCTCTAGATATGTTTGGCCAAAAGAAACCACATTGCAATACTTTCAAAGCATTTTTCTTAGAACTCATATGACCTCCAACTGGGCCTGAGTGGCATTGCTCTAAAACAAGTTGGGCTTCTTCCTCAGCGATACAATGTCTGTAGAGACCATCAGCATAGAGCTTGCAGAGGTACGGTTCATCCCAGTGATATTGCCTCACAACATGCATGAATTTCTTCAGTGCATTTCTGATATATTCAGGGGGGATGACACCGACGGTGAGGTAGTTCACATAGTTCAAGTACCAAGGAGTAGCTTCTGAAACTTTCATGAGTTGGTCATCTGGAAGACAGTCATTAATTGGGATCTTTTCAGTATCCAGGGTATGGATACGACTCAAGTGGTTAGCCACAACATTCTCTGTACCTTATCTCTTATCTCCATATCAATCTTACAAGAGGAGAATCCATCTGATCAACCTGGGTTTTGCATCTTTCATTTTAGAAGGTAACGAATACCAGCATGATCTGCATAAACAACGATCTTCAAACCAATGAGGTAGGATCTGAACTTGTTAAAGGAATACAAAACTACTAAGAGTTCCTTCTCGATAGTTGCATAATTCCTTTGAGCTTCGTCGAGGGTCTTAGATGTATATTAGATGACATGATGTTTCTTCTCTATACATTTTCCTAATACAGCACTGACTGTCTAATCAATGGCATCACCCATTATTTTGAATGGGTGTCCCCAGTCTAGAGCTCGGATGATGGGTGTTCTTGTAAGAGCATGCTTCAGGTTGTTGAAACTGTTGATGCATTCTTCATCAAAATGGAAATCAACATCCTTTAGTAACAAGTTGGTCATCGGCTTGGTTATCTTGGAGAAATCTCTGATAAACCTTCTGTAAAAGCCTACATGACCAAGGAACGCACGAACCTCTCTTACATTGTTAGGGATAGAGAGTTTGAAAATCACTTTGACCTTTGCCTTGTCCACTTCAATTCCTCGATTACTGACCCTATGGCTAAGGACTATGCCTTCTTTTACCATAAAGTGACACTTCTCCCAATTTAGCATGAGTTGTGCTTCTTTGCATCGTTTGAGGACCAGGAAGAGGTGTTAAAGGCATGAGTCATATGAATCCCCATATACAGAAAAATCATCCATAAAAACTTCCATAATAGTTTCGGTAAGACCAACAAATATGGCTGCCATGCAGTGTTGCAAGATTGCAGGCGCATTACAAAGCCTGAATGGCTTCCTTCTAAAGGTGTATGTTCTAAAGGGGAAAGTAAAAGTTGTCTTCTCTTGGTCATCTGGATGTATAGGAATTTGATAGAATCTAGAGTAATCATCGAGAGAGCAAAAATATTCTTGGTGAGCTAGCTTCTCTAAGACTTGGTCTAGAAAAGGCATTGGGAAGTAATCCTTACGAGTTGCCTTGTTTAATTTCCTATAATCGATACACATCCTCCACCTAGTAACTGTTCAAGTGGGGATGAGTTCATTATCTTCATTCAATATCACAGTAGTGCCACCTTTCTTTGGGACAACATGTACATGGCTCACCCATGGCGAGTCAGATATAGGATAGATGATTCTTGTAGTGAGAAGTTTAATGACTTCAAGGTGAACAAACTCTTTCATATTACGATTCAGCTTCCTTTGAAGTTCAACACTTGACTTGTAGTCTTCCACCATTGGGATTTTGTGCATGAAAAGTGCTTGACTGACCCCGGTGAGGTCACTCATCTTGTAGCTAATAGCTTTCCTTCTTTCTTTTAATTCTTTCAGGAGTTCATCTTCTTGTTCGGTCGTTAGATTAGAATTTATAATAATTGGGCAGACCTTGAGATCATCCAGAAACATGTACTTTAATCCCTCGGGTAGGGGCTTCATTTCAGGAGCTTTTAGTTTCTCACATAGGTCTTTAGCTACATTCACAGCCTTGAGTTCCTCAAATTTAGCTTCAGGATCTTCTTCGGCAGCATTAAGTTGGAGAACCCAATCCTTCACTTGTTCATCGATGGAGTTGTCAGTAGATGGGTTTGATAGAGCAACTTCTAAAGGATCATCTTGTTCATAATCCTCTTATGTCAGGAGTGACATTTGCTCTATGCAATCAATCAAGTAGACTTCTTCTTGCATTCTTAGTCTTTGCAGACTTTCAAAAACTTTGAACTTGAGGGTTTCTTTACCTAGTCTGAGGAGAAAGGTTCCTACTTCAACATCAATTAGAACTCTCATAGTTGCAAGGAATGGATGGCCAAATATAAGAGGGTATCTAGAGTCCTATTTTATGTCCATGATGACAAAGTCACATGGGACATAAAAGTCTTTTCCTACCTTGACTGGGACATCCTCGATGATTCCCAAAGGGAGAGTCATAGAATTGTCAGCAAGATGTATGGTCATGCCAATTGGACACAATTCTGCAAACCCTAGCCTCTTGCAAAGGCTAAGTGGCATGATAGAGATGCTAGTTCCAAGATCGGCCAATCCCTTCTTACATGAAGAGTCACCGATATGGAACGAAATCCCAAACGATCTTGGGTCTTTTTGCTACTTGGGCATCTTGCTCTGAATGATATTGGAAGTGGTTGTTGCTAACTTAACTGTCTTGTATTCTTTAGTTATATACTTCCTTGTGAGGAGAGCCTTTAAGTACTTTGTCGAAGTTGGTATTTCAGCCAGCGCATCAACAAAGGGTATATCAACATGAAGCTTCTTCATAGCTTCCTTGAACTTGTTGAATCAAGTATCAAGTTTTGTCCGCTTCAAATGATCTGGGAAAGGAGGGTGAGGCTTGTACACTGGCACATCTGGCTCTGGTGTTTCTTCAACTTCGGAAGCAACAAGTTCTTCTGAACTTGCTTTGTCTGTCTTATTAGTGGTTGGTGGTACTTTTGGTTGTGATTCATGTGCTATAGAGTATTGGGCAATTACAAGATCATCATCGTCCATAACAACCACAGGTGTCTTGATAGGAGGATCAGAATAGCCTTTTCTAGACCTGGTGGTGACAACCTTCAATTGCTCAAGATGTTTAGTATAGTTCTCTGGTTGGCCAGTGAAAGCTCCAGCAGGTGGCTTGAGGCTAGCCGACAGTTGATCTAGTTGAGATTCAATAGCCTTCTGATGGGATTGATGGTTCTCTATCATAGTCTGTTGTGACTGCAACATCTTCTCAATGGTTGTGAGTTTGTCATTAGGAGAGATGGGGTTAGCTTGCTGTCCTTGTTGTTGATAAGGGACTTGGTTTGGATTCTGGAATTGAGAATTGTTCTGATGATTGTTGTAGTTTCTATTCTAGAAGTTACCTATAAAATTCTTTTGATTCCCGAAATTTTTTTGTTGGTTATATTGATATCCTGGTGGACCTTGTTGTTGATTATTCAAACCAATTTGTTGCAAGTTTTCTTCTCCTGAAGGGTTTTCATATTGAAAACTCAGATGGTTCTTGATCTGATTCGGATTATAATATCCTTGACCAGGGATAGTGTTGATAGCATTTAGATTTTCCATTTGACCATTATCTCCTTGGGAACAAGTATTACCCTAAACAACATCATAGAGGATATTACAGGCTAGCATAGAATGATCGGTTCCTTTACATGCTTCACAGAACAGTGAAGCTGACTTGACTTGTTCTTGTTTTCGAGTGGGTGAACGTCTTCTTTCATAGGCGGCAAAAGATGATTCAAGTTGGTCTTGCTTGGCAACTAGAAGCTTCAGACACTCGGCGATAGAATTGTACTCAGGAGTAGTTTCTGCCATAGCAACCTTCAGCACTCCTTTACTTACGAGTCTACCCGAGTTGGCTTGATATTCAGCTCCAAGGGTGACAACCTTCCATGCGCTATCATAGCTTTGACGCATGAAGTTTCCTCCACGTGAGGAGTCTAAGAACTTCTTGATATCATGATCCACACCCCTATAAAAGATTTTGATGAGTTGGTTCTTAGGAATGCCATGGTGGGGACACTTGCGTAGAATCTCTTTTTCTTTCCCATGGTTCTGCAAGGGTTTCACTAGGGACCTGACTGAACTGTGTTATTCGGCACCAAATTTCATAGGTGAGAGAAGGAGGATAGAATTTTTCTAGGAAGACATTTTGAAGTTTCTTCCAGGTGGTGATGGGTTCACATTGTAAAGAGTTGTACCAACTCATGGCTCTATCAGCAAGAGAGTATTTGAAAATATAGAGTCTGATGGCATGATTTGTGACTCCATTCTTCTTTGTCATAACACATAGATGTCTAAACCTCAGAAGATGTTCTTGACTATCTTCTCCTTGCTTACCATAGAAAGGGCTATTCTGAAGCAAGGTTATCCAATGTGTCTGGATCTTGAAGTTGGGAGTGTTGATGGGAGGAGGTTGCACTGGGTGGTGAACATCAGTAGCTTTAGGGATTGAGAACTCCCTAAGGTCCTTCTACAGTTCTGCTGCTTGCGTTGTTGCTTGTGCTGCTTGGATTTCTTCTTGAACTGCAGCTCGGGCTTCTTGCATGAGCCTTTCTCTTTGTGCATTAAGGGCAATTTCCTCCTCTTGTGCCATCCTTGATTGGTTTTCTCTACTCTGACGACGAAAGGTTCTTTCTGTTTCAGGGTCAAAGCTAGCAGGAAGGCCGGAACTGTTCGAGTGATACATTCACTAGTCTTTGAGGGTACCTAGAATGGAAAGATCTTTCGGAAGTAAGGTGGACGGAGTAGAGTCAAATTCAAGTAGATGATCGATAGTATCAAAATTAAAAGCAAAATCCTAAATTAGCCATAATAGAACTAGATTTAAATAGATGATTCCATTGTCCCCAATAACGGTGCCAGAATTTGTCGTGGTCTATTATCACACTAACAAACTCACCTAGGGCTGAAATCCTTGAGTTTTTAACCAAAACTTGTGCAATAATACCACCTGCAAGCGGACAGGTCTTATCACAGTATAGTTTGTTGGCTAAATGGACATCTGTAAATCCCTTTGTTTTGATAATGACAAACATTTCATTCTTGTTGATCTAATGTGCTACTTGAGTGTTGTAGGAATAAGGTGAATGACAAAGCACTAGGGAATCTATATTCTTGAATGATTGTAAATGTCATGAAATGTAATCAATTGTAAACTTGTACAAATATATAATTTACAAGTACTTAGACTTCATGTAAATCAAGTGTTAGATCTTCCCTAGCTAAACACCACATTTAGATATGTCATCCCCTTTAATAGTGTCACATATGCACACTCATACACACACTTAATGTCTTTATTTGAAACATTGAAACAGGGTCTATCTCGGTCGACAAAATCCTCGACCGAGACACTCTCGGTCGACAAACTTCTTGACCGAGAAAGACCCAAGTAGCCGTTAGACACAGCTGACAAGGTAGTTGGCAGTTGGAGATAAACGTTGCAAAACACTAGATCCAGAGAGCATGTCGGTCGACAAAACTTCGACCGAGTAGGTGTCTCGGTCGACCATTTCTCGACCGAGATGGACTCTGACAGCAACTGCAGAATTAATTAACTAGCCGTTGTTAAAGCAACTAACTTATACCTAACGGCTAGTTAAGCACTTAGAAACCCCTAGAAAGTGTCTAGAACGTCCTTAAGCACTTGTAGGTCATTCCTATAAATAGGACATGCCTTAGGACACCTAAACTTACTTGTTTTTACACTTGAGCAATCTTTGAGCATACACTTACATTGAGCAACCTGTTTGTGAGCAATTGAGCATATTGACAACTGGCTACTTCTTCTCTCAGCTCAAATTTCGTGTCCTATAGGCTAGCATCTCCTATACACAGCAATCACAATTCCATACACATTGGTTAGGAGATCTACACGCTTAATCTAGGCAAATCAAGCCTTGTGCTTCAAAGGATAAGTTGTAATTTCCTTTTTCCTTTCTTGTTCACTATTATTGTATGTACTCTCCTTGCTACTCCTAGGTTGGAGGCTGCGGATTGGAGAGGTTGGAGATCTTCTTGGTGAAGAAGGGGACCTTGAGCTACTTCAAGAAGGCTGGTGCAACGGGAGGTTACTTCTAAAGAGGAAGGCTACTTCAAGGGGGAGCTTGGAGTTACTTCAAGAAGGATACCTCAGGTTGGTGCATCTACTTCAAGTGAAGGTTGTTCAAGGGGTGTAAGAAAGTATTGTATTTTGTGTAATTCCTTGTGAAGGTAATAAAATTGATACTTTCAAAATCCCGGTTGGGTAAGCAACTGGGTAGTGGACTGACAACCTTAGTATTTGCTAAGGTTGGAACCACTCTAAACCCCTTGTCTCCTTCTTGATTTCTCATTTATGGTTGTTTGAGTTAAATTATTGTTAAATTAGTTTAAAACCCTATTCACCCCCCCCCTCTAGTGGTTTTTCAATTCGTATCAGAGCAGGCTTCAAGGAACCTTAACAAGGTCTTAAAGAATGGGTGACGGGGTGCTTAACAACCTTAACCTTGAAGGGACAGTTGTTGCTAGACCTCCAGCGTTTGATGGAACAAACTACACATATTGGAAGAGAAGGATGCAGTTCTACTTCCAAGGCATCAATTGGGACTTATGGAGGATGGTGTCAACCCCATACGAGCTTCCTCAAACACAATATGCAGAGTGGGATGCAAATACGGTAAAGTTGGCTCAAATGAATGCCAAAGCTGTAAGCATTTTATATTGTTCAATTTCAGTAGGAGAATTTAATAGAATATCAAACTATGACACAGCCTATGACATTTGGCATAGATTGTCCATAACTTATGAAGGTACGGTTCAAGTCAAGAATTCTAAGATTAGTATGCTTAAACAAAAGTTTGAACACTTTCGTATGGATCCAAATGAATCTATTAGTGAAATGTTTGCAAAATTCTCTTCTATTGTTAATGGTTTAAATGCCCTAGGAAAAACTGTTCTTGAAGAAGATCAGGTATCAAAAATCCTTTGATCACTTCCTCCTAAATACATGCCTAAGGTGACAGCCATTGAAGAAGCTAATGACCTCACTCGACTGAAAATGGAGCAACTCATTGGCAATCTAGAAGCTCATGAAGCAACCCTAGAAGAGGAAGAAAGAAGAGAACGTGAACTTCAACAAGGAAAGAAGAAGGATGTGGCTCTAAAAGCTTCAAAGATCTTCACACCAGAAAGTGAGGAGTCAAGTGAAGAAGAAGGGGAAGAAGCCTTGATCGTCAATGGTAAGAAATATAAAAGATTTAAGTCTAACAAAATTTCTAGTTCTTCTTCCCCTCCTAGGTGCTTTGAGTGTGGAAAGAAAGGACATCTCAAAAATGAATGTCCTAAAGCAAAGAAAGGAAAGAAAAGCTCACACAAGAAGAAGGGAGAAAAAGCCTATAAAGCTCCATGAGACGAGTCAAGTGAAAGTGAAAGTGGAGAAGAAAAGGTGGAATGTCTAATGGCAAGAGAAGATGATGAAGACTCTCAAGAGGTAAGCCTTCTTGATCTTCCTAAAGAAGAGTTAATTACTAGTCTACAAGAAACTCATGATAAGTATGTTGATGTCAAGAAGAAACTAAAGAAGGTTATCAAAACAAATGATGAGCTATATGCTAAATTAAATGATCTCTCTTCTGAAAAGAACAACATTGATCTTGAGAATCTGTCTTTAAAAACATCTTTAAATGACTGCACTAGAAAGCTACTCACTCTAGAAACAAATGTTGATCTTCTCTCTCAAGAAAAGACTAAATTGTTAGCTAAACTAAATGATTTTCAGACTCAACAAATTCTGTGTAACCATCTAGACTATGGCAATGTTGTAAAAGAAAGAGACTCCCTATTATCTGATTTAGATCAAGCAAGAAAAGATTTACACAAGAAGATGGATGACATTGGTAAGCTACAAAGAAACCTACATGATTTAAGAAGAAAAGATATCCTTGATAACATTCTGAAAATCTCCTCTAGTTTCAATGGAAGAAAAGGTTTGGGATATGCTCCAAAGAAAAATCAACCCAGAAGAATTACAACATCTAAGACTTAGATTATGTTTGTACCTAAGAATACAATTCCTAGAAAAAGAAATGAAGTTGATTCTATTACTTGTCATTTTTGTCGACGTCTTGGACATTATTCGTTTTCATGTCCTTATAAGACCAAGGATTCCGACTTAGTTTGGGTCCCAAAACCCCAAACTTAGTAGAGTCAAATAAAATACAGTTGAGATATGATCAAATGCTTATTTTTGTAAATTATATTGTCTTATCTCAACTTAATAAAAGGTTTCATGCATTATGGTAATTTTCTGAAATATTGTACTGAAACAAAAACTTGGTCGGTAGAAGTATTGTCGACCGAACATAAAATCGGTCGAACGACCAGACGCCTGTAACAAATTAAATCTACAGCAACTTTCTCGATTGACGATTAGCCGACCGAGAGAAATGTCGGTCGAACAGTTGTCAGCCGACTGAAGTTCTGAGTCAGATTTTTTTTTCAGTCTGTAATTAAATGCTTCTAACCATACCGGACCATCACATGGGTACCAAAACCTACATTTTAATGCAGGATTGGGTGGTTGACAGTGGATGTTCCAAACATATGACCGGGAACAAGGATGCATTTCAAACTTTTGAAGAAAAGAAAAGTGGAACAGTCACCTTTGGAGACAATGGTAAAGGTAAAATCGTTGGAATAGGTAATATTGGTACAAACCTCGAAATAAAAAATGTTCTACTCGTTGATGGTTTGCACCATAATTTGATAAGTGTTAGTCAATTATGTGACAGTGGATATGATGTTCTATTTAACAAAAACTCTTGCAAATTATTAATAGAAAACACTACAAATGTTGTCTATGAAGGAAAAAGAGTTGGAAATCTTTATATTCTTAGACCTAACTCTATGAAATATGTAGTAGGAAAATGCTTGCTTGCAAATGAAAATACTTTACAACTATGGCATAAAAAGCTAGGACATGCTAGTTCACATGTTATCAAAAAACTAGTAAAATATGATCTTGTTCGTGGTTTGCCTACTTTATCCTTTGATCAAGTTGAAAACTGTGAACCATGTACTTTGGGAAAGCAAACAAAAACCTCTTTTAAACCTAAACATGTACTTAGCACCAGTAGATCTTTAGAATTAATTCATATGGATTTATTTGGACCCATGAGGACACAATCTATTGGTGGCAAAAGATATTGTTTTGTTATTGTTGATGATTATAGTAGATATACATGGGTACAATTTCTTGCAACCAAAGATGATACTATTCATGTTTTTATAAAATTTTGTTCCAAGATTGAAAATCTATTACAAAGCAAAATATGTACCATTAGAAGTGATCATGGTGGAGAATTTGAAAATCATGTATTTGAAGAATTTTGCACATCTCATGGGTACACTCACAATTTTTCTGCTCCACGCACTCCACAACAAAATATCATAGTTGAAAGGAACAATCAATCATTACAAGAAATGGCTAGAACTATGATGCTCGAACATAACACACCCAAAACCTTTTGGGTTGAAGCTGTAAACACCGCATGCTATGTGTTAAATAGAGTAACTGTTCACTCCCATTTGAAGAAAACTCCATATGAAATAATACATTCTAAGAAACCTAGAGTTGACTATTTTCATACCTTTGGATCCACATGCTATATTTTAAATACCAAAGATGATAGAGATAAGTTTGATTCTAAATCACATAAAGCATTCTTTTTGGGATATTCTACCTCTAGCAAAGCATTTAGAGTCTACAACACTATCTCTAGAAAAGTTGAGGAATCTATTCATGTCTCTTTTCATGAAGAGTCCAAATCAGAAAATTTTGAAATAATTGAACTCACTAATCAATTTGAAAACTTAAACATACCAAATGATAGTGAGAAAGATACTACAAACAATAACCAAGCTGAAACACAACCTATACCTAGACTTATTAAGGATCATCCTCAAGAATTAATTATTGGAAATCCAAATGATAAAGTAAAAACTCGGTCTTCCTTTAAGGATGTTGCAAACATGGCTTTTGTTTCTATTATTGAACCTAAGAAGATATCTGAAGCTCTTAAAGATGACTATTGGATAATAGCAATGCAAGAAGAATTAAACTAATTTACTAAAAATGATGTATGGGATTTAGTTCCTAAAGCACAAGATAAAACCATCATTGGAACTAAATGGGTTTTTAGGAATAAGCTAAATGAGGTAGGAGAAGTAATAAGGAATAAAGCTCGGTTAGTAGCACAAGGATATAATCAACAAGAAGGAATAGATTTTGATGAAACGTATGCACCAGTAGCCAGACTTGAAGCTATTAGAATGTTACTAGCTATTGTTGCACATAAAAACATCAAACATTACCAAATGGATGTAAAAAGTGCATTTCTAAACGGAATCATTCAAGAAGAAGTATATGTTTCCCAACCACCTGGTTTTGAAATACCAGAAAAAGGTGACTATGTTTATAAACTTAAGAAAGCACTTTATGGTTTAAAATAAGCACCTAGGAACTGGTATGAAAGGCTCAAGACATATCTTTTTGATAATGGTTTTTCTATTGGAAATTCAGATTCTACTTTATTTTTCAAAACATATACATCTGATTTTCTAGTTGTTAAAATATATGTTGATGACATTATTTTTGGAGCTTCTAATGAATCGTTGTGCACACAATTCAGTGACATTATGCAAAAAGAATTTGAAATGAGCCTCATGGGTGAACTAACTTTCTTTCTTGGTTTCCAAATTAAACAAACCCCTGCAGGGATCTTTATAAGACAAGAAAAGTATACTAAAGAACTCTTAAAACGTTTTGGGATGGATCAGTGCAAACATGCTACTACTCCTATGGCCACTTCTATTAAGATTGATAAGGATGAAAATGGGGAACCTATTGATGATTCCTTATATAGAGCCATGATTGGTAGTTTGCTTTACTAAACTGCTTCTAGACTGGACATCATGTTTTCCGTTGGTCTTTGTGCTCGATTTCAATCGCAACCTATGCACTCTCATTTTCAATCAGTTAAACGAATTCTTTGATACTTAGCCGGCACTACATGTTTTGGTTTATGGTATCCAAAAGGACAATCCTTGGATTTTAAAGCTTATATTGATGCTGATTATGCTGGTTGTCGACTTGATCGCAAGAGCACTAGTGGTGGTTGTTTCTTGTTAGGGAGAGCTTTAATATCTTGGTTTAGCAAGAAACAAAAGATGGTTGCCCTCTCTACAACTGAAGCTGAATATATGGCAGCCGGATCTTGTTGTGCTCAAGTGCTTTATATGCAACAAGTGTTAAACAATTATGGTTTTACTCTTTCATCTATGCCTATCTTTTGTGACAACACAAGCGCTATAAACTTAGCACACAATCCCATTTTACACAGCCGAGCTAAACATATTGAAATCCGTCATCACTTTTTAAGGGATCATATTTCTAAGAATCATGTTTCCCTTCATCATGTTGATACGGAAGATCAATTGGCTGATATTTTTACAAAACCACTTCCACTAGACCAATTCAACAAAATAAGGAAGCAACTGCTTATCACTCCTTTGGAAGATGTTTTCTTTGATATTTGTGCTTCTTAACAATGTCGTTTATTTGCATCATTTTGGCTTTTAATGGACTTTTTTTTAATTGACGGGACATCTAATTAAGGGGGAGCAATACTTTTCATATAATATTTGTTTTTAAACGGATATCTTTTTGAAATGACAAAGGGGGAGAAATAAATATAAATGCAAAACTCAATCAATGAGTTTCATAAACAAACTCTTGGCTTTACATTGAAAGTTGCTATATTCCCTAAAGAATTGGATTTCATGTTCCATAATTCATGGGGAATAATAAGCACACATTTTATAAACAAGAGAAGAAATTCACAAAGGTAATCTTCAGGTATGAAACTCACATGTTTTATATTTTCTTATTTTATATTTAGGAAATGTTTGTCATCTTCAAAAAGGGGGAGATTGTTGGCTAATTGGACATCTGTAAATCCCTTTGTTTTGATAATGACAAACATTTCATTCTTGTTGATCTAACATGCTACTTGAGTGTTGCAGGAATAAGGTGAATGACAAAGCACTAGGGAATCTATATGCTTGAATGATTGTAAATGTCATGAAATGTAATCAATTGTAAACTTGTACAAATATATAATGTACAAGTACTTAGACTTCATGTAAATCAAGCGTTAGATCTACCCTATCTAAACACCACATTTAGATATGTCATCCCCTTCAATAGTGTCACATATGCACACTCATACACATACTTAATGTCTTTATTTGAAACATTGAAACAGGGTCTATCTCGGTCGACAAAATCCTCGACCGAGACACTCTCGGTCGGCAAACTTCTTGACCGAGAAAGACCCAAGTTGCCGTTAGCCACAGCTGACAAGGTAGTTGGCAGTTGGAGATAAAGTTGCAAAACACTTGATCCAGAGAGCTTGTCGGTCGACAAAACTTAGACCGAGTAGGTGTCTCGGTCGACCATTTCTCAACCGAGATGGACTCTGACAGCAACTGCAGAATTAATTAACTAGCCATTGTTAAAGCAACTAACTTATACCTAACGTCTAGTTAAGCACTTAGAAACCCCTAGAAAGTGTCTAGAACGTCCTTAAGCACTTGTAGGACATTCCTATAAATATGACATGCCTTAGGACACCTAAACTTACTTGTTTTTACATGAGCAATCTTTCAGCATACACTTACATTGAGCAACTTGCTTGTGAGCAATTGAGCATATTGACAACTGGCTACTTCTTCTCTCAGCTCAAATTTCGTGTCCTATAGGCTATCATCTCCTATCCACAACAATCACAATTCCATACACATTGGTTAGGAGATCTACACGCTTGATCTAGGCAAATCAAGCCTTGTGCTTCAAAGGATAAGTTGTAATTTCCTTTTTCCTTTCTTCTTCACTATTATTTTTTGTACTCTCCTTGCTACTCCTAGGTTGGAGGCTGCGGATTGGAGAGGTTGGAGATCTTCTCAGTGAAGAAGGGGACCTTGAGCTACTTCAAGAAGGCTGGTGCAACGGGAGGTTACTTCTAAAGAGGAAGGCTACTTCAAGGGGGAGCTTGGAGTTACTTCAAGAAGGATACCTCGGGTTGGTGCATCTACTTCAAGTGAAGGTTGTTCAAGGGGTGCAAGAAAGTATTGTATTTTGTGTAATTACTTGTGAAGGTAATAAAATTGATACTTTCAAAATCCCGGTTGGGTAAGCAACCGGGTAGTGGACTGACAACCTTAGTATTTGCTAAGGTTGGAACCACTCTAAACCCCTTGTCTCCTTCTTGATTTCTCATTTATGGTTGTTTGAGTTAAATTATTGTTAAATTAGTTTAAAACCCTATTCACCCCCCCTCTAGTGGTTTTTCATAGTTGAGGATCAAATCCCAAGGGACAACATTTTTACGAATCTTTTACTGGTCGAATCGAGTTGAATTAAGACTAATATTTAGAACAAAGGTTGGGTTCTAGTTAATTAAACTAAATGCGAGGAAAGTAAAGAGCAGGATTAAAAGTTGATTAAAGATTAATGATGGTAATCATTGGGATGGTCCCAGGTTTCACCACTGCTACACATGCAAACATATCCAGACATAAACATCCGGGCTAGATATAACCATCCAAATGGAACTACTGCGAACCCTCTCAAAGGGATGTTTAGGTTCGTGTAAGCATCACTTTAGGCATCATATTTCTCGTCTCCATCCAGATCATGCACTTATGGTTCTGAAGATACATATATCCAATTGAAGTTGTGGCCCTCTGTAGGATGTTTAGGCTGACAGAAGCATCACCGTTGGCTAGATGGATCGTCCCCTCACGGATCATGCACTTACGACCTCAGGGAATCCCATCCAATTTCTCATCAGGGAGTCAACCGCGTTAATCAACATTCAAAACCTACATATAGAAGTTCTACAACATAGGAACGAATAAGATAAATGCAAGTAGGTGATAAATCCACAAGCACACATCGACGATTGACAATGAAATGAAAAGTTATATACATGCTATGGGATGTTTAACATATGAACATGTAAGCATGGGCAGCGGGGCTAGTCCCCGAACCCCAGTGAAAGGAAACTACTTGCTCATGATGTGAGAAACAAGAAGAATAAGAGAGAGAGAAGATTCCGCCATGGCTATGGTGGAGAAGATAATCACAGCTCGGAGGAGTGGCAGTCTTTTACACACCAGTGGAGCAGATCTAGAAAAAGGAGAGAAGAACACCACGGCAGATGCGGCAGATCTTCTTTCTCCATCTTCTCTCTCTTCTCGGTCTCCTTGCTCATAGTAGGAGGAGCAGCTTGTGGACACGTAGGTGGGCATGCATGAACAGTTGAACGGACCAGATCTGGGTTTGCACCTCAGATCTGGACGTACGGTTGGATGGATGGCAGCGAATGGATGGTAGTCATCAGGTCTGGGTTTCCACTTCAGGTCCTAGGCCAGCGGAGGAGTGTCTTGGCAGCTGAGATCATGCCACCACCAGGGGTCGAGTGTGTGGGCACTGCCTGGTGGGTAGGGTTAGATGGGGGCGTGGATCTATCTCCTCCAGGGGTCGAGTACTGATGGGAACAACCTGGATGGCAGCGGGAGACAATGCATTGGAGGGCTGGATCAGTGGGTTTTTATATGAACAGTGGTGGCTAGGGTTACGGTTCCACCCTACTGTAGACCATGGGTGTAGTTTTGTGGGGGCGGAGGTCGCGGTGTTGGTTAAGTTGGTTCTGGTTATTGCGGTTATGGGCTGTGGACCAAAGGTGCAGGTCGCGATTACGAGGGTGGAGTGACACCACGGGTTGCGGTCTATGGTGAGGAGGTATAAGCCGCGATGGTGGATGGGATGGCTTTGCTGGTGAAGTTGAAGGGGTCGCGATCATGGGAGTTGCGAGCAGCGTTGCTGTTGATGGAGGTGAGCAGAAGAAGAAAAGGGTGTCGTGATCACAGGAGTGCCATCGGTGATGGGGTGATGTCGAGTGGTGAAGACAAAGACTGCAACCCTGGAAATGGAATCATTGATGATCGTTACCGGTGGAGAAAGGTATTGTGGTTGCGTTGTAGGGCAAGAGGGACGATGGTGGAGGTATGATCGTGGTTATGGAGGAGATGATCGCGATGCAGGTGATGGATTGCGATTCAGTTGGAAGAAGTTGACATCGCTATGGTTGGAGATCGATCGTAATTTGGAGGTTGCGTGGATGGGACTAGGTCCAGAACAGGAGGTCATGAACGGAAGTGGGGGTGTGATCACGGTTGGTGCACATGGTCGTGGTTGTCCTTCCTGGGTCGCGGTTTTTGTGATGTAGGTCATGATTCTCTAACGGTGTGGTTGCAGTTGTTGGCAGAGGGAACCGGGGGCACAAGGAGGAGCAGGTCACGGTCTGTAGCTATGCAGCACTGGTCGTGGTCTGTAAGGGAGACGATCACGGTGTGCTGGTGAAGATGAGGACCTCGGGTGCGGTGTAGAAGGGATTGAGGTCTGGAAGTTGAGGTGAGATAGTCGCGATGGTGAGGTACTATGCAATCACGATCATGAGAGGGAGGTTGATCATAGTGTTGTTGGATCACGAGTGGGGTCGCGATTAGGGTAGGAGCCTATGGGGGAAAGAAGGGATTCGCTGACTGCTGCTTGCCCAAGTAGGCTCGAATAGACCATGGCCCAAAATGGAGTATTGGGCCGAGAAGACAAGGCCCACTTACCCAAAATGACCTACACAAAGGTGCAAAAAATTCCATAAAAATAGAGATAAGTCTGATTAAACCAAAGCAAGTCAAATGTTAGAAGATATGGTCAATAAACACGAGAATGCAAGCAAAATTGGGCCAGGTGAGGTGACTAAACTCTAATGAATGCACATTCATCAAAAATCACAAATATATTTTTCCTTTTTCTTTCTTCACAATTTTCATAAATCAATGTCACATCAAGGACATCCCATTAAGATATCAAAAATCTTATTCAGCTCTATTAAAACTAGAATCGAATGTTATTGCACACAAGCAGTTAAGTTTACATAATAGACAAATAAATTTCTGAAAAATTTGCTACACTATTCATACTAGGAAACAGAGAGTATAGGGACATTCTAATCAATCTTGATTATTATATTTGTATCTTCTTTGACAAACCATTCTATAGGATAGCATTATACCTAACATTAGAAACAACCTCATCTGACTCATATATAGCCCCAGTGAGTGGATACCTCCCACTAAATCTTGGCAAATGCATCACCATCATATTACGTATAACAAACCCAAAAGAGACTTCTAGATAATGGAAGGTCTAGCATATAGTTCTAGCATAAGTCAAATATAGTTTACAATTATAATCTAATCAAATAGATAAGGTAATCACTTAAACCAAATATAACTTTAAACATCTCTTAGAACATGTCTATGAACAAAAATCAATAGATAGTTCTTAGTTCTCATTAACAGTCCTTCTGTATGAGTAACAAATCAAGATCTAAGCATTCTGAATCAATACATTAACAATAACATCATCTTTGTGATACTCAACTAGCCAGACCAGGAACACATCCTGCAGTCCTAAACTTGAACTACACATAAGACATCTCTACCAAATAATACTATCAGATGACTAACAATCCAAATCATATTCAAAGTGGATATAAATCCAAACATTTACATCTTGTCAACAAGATTTATCATAATAAGAAACATATAATATCTATAGTAGAATGATTATTTTGCACAAAAAGAAACATAATCAATAATGGAAAATTATCAACTAGAACTACAAGGAATGTAACAAACATTCAAATCATATTCCATACTGCTTATCATTTTTTATTCATTTCCCCTTAAACAAGTTGGTGTGTACCTCACCAAGTAGAAGTCACCACGCCTAATTGTCATGTCAACGACTCACTGTCACTATCTTAGGGTTTATCCGTCCACCATATGATATCAACAATTGAGCCTGGTCACCTCAGGGTTTCCTAAAGAGGTGTAATCATCCTGCATACACGAGATAGGAACCAACAAAGCAATATATCACATATCACAACATTTCTCATATTTTCATATTTCACATATTTCTTTCTCATGGATAACATATTTCTTCATTATACATATCGACTTGCACATCAAGGATTTAGGGCTAGATCCACTCCTAATGACTCACTCATAAAGCCTAGTGGTCTAACCTTTTAGGTCTCTATCCACACTCAAGAAATCATTGTCATAATTCATTGATTACTATAGGGAGATCTATTATGTGTCCCCAATGTGGACCTCAGGGGAAACTCACGGTGTTTAGGGCACCTAACTAGATGTGTCAACATTTCACTTGCTATTAATCCCTTTTTGCTTATCTTAATGAATTTAGAACATCATATATCATGTGTGTATTCTCACGTAACTAGAAAAACATGAACAAATTAGGCTTATCGAAAAAGCAATGTCCAAATAAGAAGTACAACAATATGTAATTTGCAACACATACAATTCTTTACATTTCCACATAATCTCGTGGCAGTTATCATCAGTCAGCCATCAGCCCAAGATATAATCTCATTGTCCATCATTTATCACATCAGGGTTTTACCGTCATCAGTGGGCCTTTAGGACGAGATATAATCTCATTATACAATATTTACCATCATTAGGGTTTCCCAAATGTAATCAATGCATATTAAATTCAATCTCAACATTTTTATTACCAGTTCATTATATATCACGGTACTCAACAAATATGCACAGAGACATAAGAACTAGATACTATAACAACGTATAAATATCTTGTATCATTCATTATACTCAGAATAGATTTATCATACAACATATACTTTTTGCATCCAATTTTAATAGATGTAAATAAATTTCATGCATAAACATGCATAATATACTTAGTTCTCTTCTTTGTTTATTGTACATTATTCAGTTAGGTCTACTAATCAACACATGTTGAATATCATTTTAAGTTTTTACTATCAGTCCGTCCGAAGAGTACAAGTATTCTATCAAAAAATTACAATCCCAAAACACATTCTTGAAAATCAATTCAAATTGTTGAACCTCATCTTTTAATTGAATTCAATTACAGCTATGTACATTCCTTAATCCCTGACCATTACTCATTAGCATCATCTAAATCATCATTTTAGGGTTAGAGTTAGGCTCTTAGATTCATCTACTAATTCCCATCTTTGTCATTCATTTTATATTCATTAGGCTCAACTTCTTTCATTTATGTTGATAACATTATTGGAACCAATGATTCTTAATTCATTTGATATCCAATGTTTCTCTTTTCATTAACATCCATCAAAGTACAATTTTAGCATATTCCATTCAATTTAGGTTAAGCCACATGTAATTAAAATAAAATATTAAAGACTAGTCATAATAACTTCATTAGTTTGACCTTGAACTTGCCATCACAATGCAATACATTTTTGTTCATATTGTTTTTTATATTTAAACAAATAAACCATGTCATTGAATTCTAATGGAATTTCCATATTTAACAATGATAATTCCTTATTATATTACTCACTTTAGGTAAAAATAATGAATTAGGGTTACATTTTCTTACACCATAATCTCTAATCATCCTTCACAATTCATTATTATGTAGCTTCTATAAAAGGACCCACATTCATGTGAGGGCTACTCATTATTCTATAAATTATACTGAAGTATATGCATAAGGATTAGATCATATTAGTAAGACCATTATCTTCAAATTTAAGTATTAATACCTACATTTCATCATTTTGTCACATTTACAACCTTATATACAAGTTCTATTTTTACTACTCATACTCATCTTAATGTTAAACTTCTAGGGTTTTCAAGAAGTCATACTTAGTTCAACACATCACGAGAATCATATCATTCAGTAATTCATCATGGTGCCTAAGGATTCATTAGGTCTATTCACACACATGGAAACCCTAATTTCCATTTCCACATATTTCATCCATCAATCATAAGTATACACTGATTAATTTATGTTCCATTCAATCCCTAAAAAAAAACCTAAAAAATTAAATATAGCCACCTCATATTGATCCATATGTATATATCATATTCAGTCTTCAATAATACTCATATAATTCATTCTAATACAATTCAAACATTATTCCTGAGATGTCAATTCAATTCTGAAGTGTATCACACATTGGGGTGATTTTTGGCAATATTCACATGAAATGGCATAGTAATTTATCAATGAAATTTTCCATGAAACATAAATGAATATATCAGGAACTTATCAAGTTCCATTCAATGAGGAATAATCAATATTAGTAGAATTTGATTCCCTAATATCTTTCTAAATCAATACCCAGTCACCTACAAATACAAGCAAGATTTCTGATTATTTTAGCTAGATAGAATCAGACTTTGAACATGAATATAGAGCCTAAGAGGGATATAAACACTAAAATAAATTGAAAAGCACCTTTATAACGTAGGTCTAACTTTGAATTCTAGAAATCCAAACAAACTCTAGTAATTGAATCCATTTCTTCCTCCTCTCAACTCAGAAACCCTAGAAATGGATACTAGGAAAGAAAGAGTGAGAAAAGGGGTTGATTTGATATCATTTCAATTTAATTCAGAGAAGGGACAAAATCTTGATATGTAAGATAAGATTCACCATGAATGCTTATGTAAAGAAGCTAAATTTACTTGATTTTATCAAATCTCGGATTGTGAAACCCTAGGTCAACATCTCCACCACTTTCTCTTCTCAAAACCCTAGCTTTCCTCTTTCTCTAGGATTTCTTTTATATGGAATGAATCATGAAATGTAAGAGATACTTGGGTGCTAGTTTACTCATATTCATGAATTAAGGTGCAACTTTACACTTTCTTTTAATTTAAAAGATTTTTCTATCATAAAACATGTTATTGAAAATCATTTAATAAATAGGTCAAAGCTCGTTTACAAATTATGCCAAATTACCATGTTGTCCTAAGAAATATTTAAGATCTGTGGTTAAAATTTTAAATCAACTTGAGTTACTTATAAATAAATAAAAATCAAATACTAGACTGCTATTCTTCATATAGAATGCATGATCGGCGGAGTTTATCCTGGGGAATCTCGACTGACACCCATCTATGTAGAGATCCAACATCAAACATAAATTTATAATTTAATACAATATCTATAATGGATTTCTCAAATAAAATTTAAAATTTCATATCAATTGAATGTGCCAATAAAAGGATAAAATTCAAATACCATAAAACTATATTTAAATATGAATACATGTTCAGCTGAGATTGTCCTCGGGAAATTATTCAAAATTCTTGATATTTCTCAAAGAATTCTTTAATTTGAGTAGTCCAAACCATATACAATTTTCAACTAAATTAGAGTTGTATATAAAATACTAGAATTAATTTAATGTACCAATATACTTATCAAATTATGTATTCATATACTACCAAAATCCTAATTTTGGCTGATTAGGTTTTTCAATTATCAAAATCAAATTATTTGAAATAAAAACATATTTATAGTTTCTCATTAGGTTTAAATAATAATGATTAAAATATCATCACTAATTAGGCTTTAAAAAATGACCAATTTGGTTCAGCTTGCAATCATTCAAGTAAATCCTAATTAGATGGATAATCTGAAAATGGGTTGTTACAATGACATACTTATGTTTCATACAAAACCAAGGATGAAGATCATACTTAACAATCATGATAGGCCAAGAGCTATGTTGTCTTCTTTATGCTTTGTGTGGATTCAATCCAACAATACAAAGTCCAATTCTTAAATTACTGACTTCTTCACCAAATGTAAGGTAGAATTTTGTAGGATCCCATTCTTGTCTTTCTTTATCTCTGCATGCCAATATAAATTCTACACATCTATGGTATTGTAAAACAAGAATTAAAACCATTGTATTATAGGTAGATGCCACATGACCTTGATAGAAGAGTCATATTTGTCCTTAACCAAAGTTGTCATTTTTATATGGATGCCCCACATTTGAACATTCTTTCAAATATATATAGTCCTTATGAAATAACACATAGTCATATTCACATGCATTTATGTTCTTATCCTCCACTTCCATTGGATACAACATTTCCTTTGGTTTGTATGTTAATTTTGGAAGCTCATTTCCTTTGGGAAGAATTTTTTTAACCAAAGACAATAGAGATGTGAATCTTTTTAGCTCTCCACCTATTGTTAGTCTCCAAAGTATACAATCTCAACATAGTGCACAGGTTCACAGACTTAAAATTTCCTAGATATAGTAATCTCTCAGCATCAAGCATAATTTTTTTTAAATAAAGAAGGTGGATCAATAATATTTACTCTAAAATCATCTAGCATAGCATCAACCATATCTCTCAAAATAGGGTTTTCCAAAACAACATCACTGACAATTTCTTCTTCAACATAAGTACCACTATTGACATTTAGTGATCTCATAGTGGGAATCTCTCTGTGACAGTACAAAATTGTATAACGATGTCCAATCACATTGCACGTGACATGACTTTTGATTTTGTCAATAATGTTAACTTTCATGTTCTTACTGCAATTTATATATGAACAATGAAACCTATCTCCAAATAATTTCCCCTACTATTCCAAAAATCTTATAAACTAATCAAGACCAATAATAAACTTCATAGTGAAGTGATTTGAATTGGACATCCATGATAAAGATATTCTTTGATCATAGGAAAACCAACTATTTATGATAAGGTGTTAACTACATCAATTTTAATTTATTGTATGTTCACATTGAATCAAGATTTAGCATTTTGTGTTTAGATCCTAGGGTTTAGGGTTGAGGGTTAGGGTTTAGCAATTAGGGTTAGAAATTAATGTTTAGAGTTAAGGGTTTAGGGTTTAGGATTTGTAGACCAATGGACTATAGGGATTATATTTTATACATTACATTTTAGCATTTACGGTTAGCGTGTTAGGTTTAGTAATGAATGTGTACCACCTACCCCATTCATGAACGCCTAATCTCAGTACTAAGTGTATAATGTGCATTCTATTCAAGAATATTTTGAGAGTATTTCCCCATAGTTCTCCAAGTACACTGATGGAGATGGGGAAATGCCCAATTGCATATTTACTTACCGAAAAATCAGGAAGTTCTTATGAAACAAATTGAAAATCAAATACACATTATAAACTTATGTGATAAGTGAGATTAAATGTTCAAGAATAGTCTCAAACCAGGGACTATCCATGATTTACCTGATGAGTAAATATTAGATGGGTTTCTTGGCCAACATAATACATATATGTTGTCATTTATACAAACATGATCCTAGTGTCATCATTCAGATCCTAAGTGTAAAAAAAATTATACATTAATATATAGAACATAATTTGAGGGCTAAGATAAATAAGATATAATAGTCATCATATTCTATTTAAACAACTAAGGAAATATTATCATGAAAACTGTAAATTTCATTTGAACATCTTGGTATATATTTTTATTAGATAGGAATGCAATATGTTGATCAAGAATAAAAATCAAAACAATATGTAGCATAAATAAGAATTTCTTATAAAACCAAAGCTAATTGGTTTCATTTAATATGTAGAATAAATAATGACTTAGAAAGGTAGATTTAATTATTTGATATCTATATGCAGCATTCACAAGAAATTAGAGAAAACTCACATAAATGGATTTCATTTCAATATTTGGTATCAATTCATTATATGTATCAAAGAAGAATAAGATAAATAAGGAAAGGACCTCAAGTAGTTGGTAGCATCAGAGTCAAGGAAGGTCGCAACATTGACAATGGTGATGGAGGTGTTGTTGAGCAATAGTAGAGGTGGTGTTGAGAAGTAGCGGTAGCAACATCCACACATCGAGAACCATCAATGGCAGTGCATTGAGTAGTAGTGGGAACAGGAGAAGGTGGATAGTGGAGGAGTAGAAGTGGCAAAGGCAACACTAGTTAGAGGAGCAAGGGAGAGAGGAAGGAGAGCAAGGCGATGGCAATGACTACAGTGTAGTAGTTGCACCTACAACAATAGAGATCAGCATGGTTAGAGTAGGAACAAGATGATGGCTAGAGTTTAGATAACATGCAATGGAAAAAGAATGGGGAAAGAAATTTTTGATGGTGCTATTCCAATTATCTTTCCACTTTAGGATAAATTCAAAAATCCATATCTCGTAAACCGTGCGTCCTTTTTCAACCAAATTTGAAAGGAAACTTTGGATCAGTGTTATCTACATGTGTACAAAAACAGAGACCCAAATTCCAAAGGAAAAGAGAATTACCTTCATAGGCAAGTTATCTTTCAATAAAGATGTTTTAATTGGTATTTTCTCTTTCCTTTCTTATTATTTTTGCAACTGGGGCTCCTTGGAACCCAAGAAATCCCAAAGATAATAAATCTACCTTTGGAGGCTACCTCCTAGCCTTCTAGAGGCTTCCACCTCTTTCTTTTCCTTTTTTATTAATTATTCTTTTATTAATTGAATTTTTATTTCCTTTTTCTTGTTATTGGGCCCAAAAGCCAATAAGGCCCACAAAATCGTTGTGACAAAGTGATTTTTCTGGTTTAATTCCGAGGACGAAATTTCTTTTAAGTTGTGTAGGATGTGATGGAGTGGACTTTTAGAATCCTAAATGTCCAATGACATAAGTGAAATCATATGGTTGAGTTATATTGAGAGTTCTAAGCTTTTGACAAAAATTAGGAGTGTTGATTGAGATTTATATAATGATTAAGATCTCTCTTCTTATGCCTTCTTGAGGAAATTAATTGAATGGTCTAACAATTGATTTTTGGCACCAAATTCATGTACAAGGTACCTTTTGTAGCGAGGAAGCTATGGTTAAAATTTGGTGGCATTTGGATGCTCCTAGAGGGAGTTATTTAGGTTTTAATATCATGAAATAATGTGCATATTGATGTATTTTCGACCTAAGTTGTTGTTTAATGAGAGTGTCACGCCCCTTTTGCTTTGGGCTGGGTCCGCGTGGTCTGCTTGCAGCCCTAGATTACCGATCCAGTGACTGTAACCCTTGAGAAAGGGATGTCACGGATTCACTTGGTGATGAGGCTGATATGAACCCTTGGATTAGGATATGAGGGATGTCAGCTTGTCTCCTACCTTGTAGTTAGAGCAAGGTAGTGGGACAGTTGAATCCACGCCCACCCTGGACACCACTCTTTGAGATCGTGGGGCGATGGGGAGAAGTGATCGAGGAGTTGGATTTTCCTCCCATTTACGAACGGATTGACACCTTGAGCGGGTCAAATGACCAAGAGACGAGAGAGAATGAGCCTCGTCCCTTAGTTGCTTCTCCTTTGTGCTGAGCAGGTGGTAGCTGAAGGAGTAGCTCGGGGGTAGAGGGGAGATCAGAACAAGATGAGAAGGGGAAAATGAAGCTCGAGATTGGGGGAATTCAACCCATATGTTCCCGCAGGCCCTCAAGGTAGTTTTGATGGTGGCCGAAGGGCACCTTTGCCGGAGAAGAAGACCGAGGTCGACGGCCATCCAAAGCTGCTCCCATCACTTTTGAAGGATAGCAAGGAGTTCCTCGAGGCACTGTGCAACCTTCAGGAGCCTTGGATCGACACGAGGAGGAGGAAAGGTGTTTTTCCCCTTTGCTCCGCCGCAACCAGGGATGGCGGCGGCACTCTCACCTAAATGGAGCATCAGAGGTTGAGCAACCGAGGTGAGTGGCCGGCGGCGTTGAGGGAAAGACACTAAAGCTTGGTCTGGGGTATATATTTCGTGAGGAGGAGGAGGCACATGTTGCTTGCTCGCCAGATCCAAGCCGTGCGGCGGCGGCTTCGTGAAACAGAGTCCCGCGGACTCCCTGACCGCGCGAGGAGGAGAAGAGGGGGTGAACCCCAGTTTAGTCACCCAAAACCCAGCCTTGAACCGAGTCCAAGTGCCCTGAACTGGCCGGCTCCACCAGCAAGATGGAGAAGGGAGCCGCACCCCCCATATGGCCACGTGGCGTTGTCCCATTCGCATAAAAAGGTAATAATTTCATAATATTATCAGATCTTTAATAAATCATAGAAAATAGATCGAGCATCAGAAAAATAAGTGTAATATATCAAAATTCTCAGAAAAATGAGTAGGACACAATGAAAGCATGATATCAGGATTTTGACGAACTAATATCAGAGTAATCATGTAAGATGTAAAATGGTCTTTTCATGCATAATAAATAATAAACAAAGACCAAAAATTGTGGAAAAAGGCCAGTAAGTCTATAATCATGTTTACAGTGCATATGATGTCAGATATGGTCACGTTGATGCACAAAATCATGTAATTTTATTAATATGGCTAATTAGGGCTAATAACCCTAAATAAAATATATTAAATACATGCATGCTCAAGAATTGATGAAATTAACAAAGTAAGCTAATATCAGTATATTGAACTTCAGCTTTAATTATTAGATCATAATGATGAACAAAATCCATGTTATATGAAGATGAATCTTAATACATGTTATAAAACCCTAATCTCGGTTAATGATGTAACCTAGGGTAAATTAATGTGCACAAAAATGCTATGGAAGATAATGTGCAGATAATGAATCATAATCTGGAATATGACATCAGTGAGATAATTATAAGACAAGAATACAAGTAATGGTACACATATCCAAATGAGTAAGCAAACCCTAATATGAGCACGATTAGGGTTAAGATGAGATATAATAAGATGAGAACCTGATGATAGTATATGGTCTTGTTTTGATCAGGTTTGACCAAGCTTATAGTTGGCATCAGTGATATGTGTTTAGTATGATATATCTCTTTGGAAGGTATGCCATTACCTCTTACTTGGCTTATTATTCAATATGCTTGTGTTATATTCATAGTAAAATACTTGGCATATGGTATTGGATGAAATGATTGTTCTGGTATGATATGTTGCCTGATTTTTCGTACTTATGGCTATGGACACATGAAACATAAGATATCTGATCCATCATATATATGAAAGCACACGGTGCTCAGAAAGTGATCACAAACTCCTAGGGATTAGATCACATGTATAATGATCACAAACCACTTGGTGGTAGATCATAAGGCCTAAAGACATCAAAGCCCTACGGGCAGATGCACGAGAAATATGATGGAAATAAGCTTAAAACATGTATTCTCTTTTGTTAATAATCATTCTTGTTCAAGTATATGCTTTTTGTTATAATATTCTATAACTGCCAAGTATTAGTTTTATCTTATTGCCAAGATATGATGAGAGGTAAATAAAAGATACGTAGGCGTACTCAGTACAATATTCTTGAATATTGTGCTGACGTGTACCACATGTAATCTTTTTGTTTAGGTTGTGGTTTTGCTCTTGAAGATCCAGGATAGTGAGAGTGGTGTGGCGAGCTGATGTACAGGTGGACCTATTGTCTTAAGATCCTGTTGTTTAGATGTAGTACATGTATATGTTATAGTTTGTTGTTCAATATGTAATATCAAATGATGTAACAATTCATGTTGTAATATGTGTTGAATGGTGAACATGTGTGTATGGTTTTATTATTGTTGATGTACATGTGCTACTGATTGTTTCCTTTTTGACTTCCTCTGATTTTCTTCTTCTTAGCCTGGTGTAGGGTGTTTAAATTGGGATTCTCGCTGAGGTGAGGGTTTCAATTTGGACATCACACATCAGATTAAGTTTTAGAAAATCTAGGGACGTCACAATCACACATGCAAGGATATTTATTAACGAACTCCATACATCCAAATCAAATCACATAATTATTTGTTCATATATCTTTAAAAGGAGAAATTACATTTCAATTCTGAATTTGGAAAATTGAGGTCATAACATAAATATTCTGGAGGATTTGTACATGACACAACAAAAGGGTTTTATAAATCCAAAGGATGCAAATAAAGTTTGTAACCTACAAAGGTCAATCTATGGATTGAAGCAAGCATCTCAGAGTTGAAATCTTCATTTTAATGAGACATTCAAAGATTTTGGCTTTATTCAAAATGAAGATGAACCTTGTATGGATAAGACATTTAGTGGGAGCATAGTGACATTCCTCATATTCCATGTAGATGACATAATATTGATAAGGAATGGCATCCCTACTTTACAAACGGTAAAGACATGGCTGGGAAATATGTTTTCTATGAAAGACTAGAGAGAAGCATCCTACATCTTGGGGATAAAGATATATAGAGATAGATCCAAGAGGCTTCTTGGAGTTAGTCAGAGCACATACATTGACAAAGTGTTGAAGCGCTTCAGCATGGAGAACTCAAAGAGAGGATACCTACATATGCTACATGGAGTTACCATCTCTAAAGTTTAAAGTCTCAGTTCTTGTGAATAGGGGAACATATGAGTTTGATTCCATATGCCTCAACAATTGGATCAATTATGTATGCAATGTTGCGCACCTATCTAAATGTCTCATATGCCATGACCATGATGAGAAGATATTATTCAGATCCATGTAATGGTCACTAGACAGTTGTGAAGAACATCCTAAAGTACTTGAGAAGGACTAAGGATCAATTATTGGTCTGTGGCTGAGAGGAAGATTTGGTGGTAAGAGGATATACCGATGCAAGCTTCCAGTCTGACAAAGGTGATTACAAATTGCAATTAGGATTTGTGTTTTACTGACACAATGGAGTTGTAAGTTGGAAGAGTTCCAAGTAAGAGACAATTGTCATCAATTCTAAAATAGAGGCCTAGTATATTGCTTCATCGAATGCAACAAAGGAGGTTGTATGGATTAGGAAGCTCATTTCAGAACTTGGGGTCATTCCAAGCATCAATGATGCAATCGAGCTATTTTGTGACAACAATCGAGATATTTCACAAGATAAGGAACCCAGATCACATTAAAACTCAAAGCATATACAAAGGTGGTTCCATCTCATATAATATATCATGCAATGAGGAGATGTAAAGATTTGCAAAATACCAACTGAGAACAATGTTGCTGAACTTAACAAAGGCACTTTCACAGTGGAAGCATGATGGACATGTTAGATCACTTGGAATATGATTCATGGGTGATTGTCTCTAAGTCCAAGTGGGAGTTTGTTGGTATGTATGCACGGAGAGCCAATCATATGATGATTGTAATGGCATAATATGTAAATGATTTGATTAATAAATAAAGGCAAGCTTCCAATTTATTCTATTTAATTCAATTATGCAATAATGATGTAGCATTATAAATATTTAGAGAATGATGTTTACTCAGTGATGTATGTTTTCAAATACATGACTTGAATGATGAGATCATACAAATGTTAATAGTATACATATACATTCTCATTATGTCCTTGATCGGTTGTTATTGTAGAAGGTTGATAGACAGCAGTAACATATAATATTAGAGTGTGAGTTGGTTGATGATAGAATCTCATTAGTCATGATATGGAAATATCAAACCAAGCACACAGATACAAGTCAAGGAACAGTGTATCAGACAGACCCACCATGAGACTAACACATGGAAACCATTACCATGGTAGCCATAGTCAGCTCTCATAGTGATGGTGGTGATTTTGGTTCTTAGACTAGAAGTCACTACACTCATCACATGTCGTTCGGTATGCTTTGACATCATCAAACACAATTCTGAAATAAGGGTTATAATAAAGATGATGATTGGGAGATTGTGACACATGGGGATCCACTAGGAGTGATGTAGATGGGATTTGTCCCTCCGACATGAGTATGATATCCTAGGCCTCTTGATTAGAGAGATTGGGCAATGCATGGTCATGTACATGTGAGTCAACATGTGATATTGAGCTTACATATATCTCAGACAATTTGCTCTGGTTCAAGGAATAAGATTGAATGTCAAAAAGGGTGACTACTCCATACCTTGAGTTCAATCTAGATATCAGTGACAAAGGAACTATACAATCACTATAAAAACATACACATATTGTAGGTTTAATTTGTTATCCAACTTTCCATTTATGTGGGTAGCATTGATGTGCAACTAGGCACCACTCTTTGCTTGTGATATCATAAGTTGTTAGGACATTCACTACCAACTTAATATGGGAGTTATAGGGTCACACACACAGGTCTTGACCTAGAAGAGGAGTTTAATCTTGAATGGTGATCAAATTAATTACTTACATGTTTAGATATTCAATTCACACAATAAATCAACTGAGTGGACTACCAACTGGTTAGCTCACACATTGAGATGACCTTTTGGAGTGTCAAATTGATTGGAACTGAATTGGTTGATGTTTTGCATGAAACAAGCACCAACCGATCGGCTCATCAGGTGAACTAATCGGCTTGGGAGAGTAGAACGACCAGTTCACCTGGTGACCAATTACCTCGGTTGGGCTAGAAGAAGGTTCTAGTAACTTTCCCGAATTCGTGAGAAAGATTGATTGTTTCAATTGCTCAATTTCTATTGATGCAAGGAGTTGATGTTTAACATTAATTGGAAATGAATTGCCAAATTTGTGTATGATTAAAAAATTGTGAAATGACAAGTTCATAGTGCAAACTGATCAGCTCGTGTGCCAAACGAATGTCTCTGTTCCCAACTGACCGGTTCGGCACTCCCAAGTTGCAAAAATTCAAGATCTTCCAATCCCTTCCACTTACACACAAATTAGGAAACCAGACACTAACCCCTCCTATAAATAGACGGGTATTGGGGGCTTCCCAGAGCACAACATAATTTGTTCTGACAAGTTTTGTCCTCTCTAGTTGTAGTAACCATAAGAGAGCCCAAACAAGTCCTACCCGCTAAAGGGAGGGATAGAAAACGAGAAACAATTATGGGAGAGAAAGATGGTGACTAGTATGCTAACAAGAGAGACAACTCCTTCCTGTCCATTCTAGTAAGATGATAGGTGTTCTAGGTGGTCTATGTGGACTGCCATAGAGGTGTGGAGGCCATTATCTTCCACTATCTACAGTCTGTGGTGTAGACCAAGAGGCTCTATAGTCAGATAGGTTCTAGTGCAACTAGAAGACACTTATGCATCTACAATGATGAAGAGATGTTGTTGGACTTGCTCTAGGACTAGGTATATCCTCAAAACCATCATTCCCATGTTATAGTTATTGATGCAATCCATTGGTTTATGGGAAATATGGTATTTAAAGTTTTTTGTTTCCGCTGCCTATTTTGTAGCCATATTTCCCAACATTATAAATCACAAATCAAAATCTCTGGGAAGTTCAAGAAGTTAATGGATGAATACATATACAACTTGGCATGAATACTGCAATCTGATCATGGGGTAGAATATCTAAGCCAAAAGTTTGAGGCCCTTTTGAGAGATTGTAATTTTGCATCACATTTCACTCCACCTGGAACACCACAACATAAAGGTGTATAAGAAAGAAGTAATCACACCTTGCAAGGAATTGTACTGTCAATGATGAGTTTATATAATCATCTGACTTCGTTATGGGATATTTTCTTGAAACCACCACCTTTACACTTAACGGCTTACTTTCTAAGTGGGTGCAAAAGAAACCATATAAGATATGGAATGATAAATGTACCAATATATATATTGTGAAGATTTGGGGATGTGAAGCTTATTTCATGTAAGGGTTGTCTTGAAAGATTGGAACCCAATTGAATAAATATTTCTTTGTTGGATACCATAAGAAAACTAATGGTCATTAATTCTATATTCCATTTGACAACAAAGAGTTTTTAACTAGAACTTTGTATTCCTTGTAAATGAATGCATTTCCAAAGGAACTAGTGGGAGGAAAATAGATCATTAGGAGGTTCACGTACAATAAGATAACAATGAACCTATGTAGGTAGATGAGAAATAAAGAGACTCCCAAGTTGTTGAAAAATCCCAAATTTCTCAGGTAACTTAAGAACCTTAAAGGTCTAGTAGGACATGTATGGAGCCAGAGAGATCTGAATTTCTTGTAACTCAAGAAGACAGTTTGTTGGACATGACTGGTAATGAGATAAAAACCTACACTACTGTAGAAAATGCTTTTTACAATAAGAAAAATGCAATTGTTCTACTAATTGTGTTGTAATAAGTACAACAAGTCTATCTAAGTGTTATTTATCATATATTTCATACAACACACATTATATAGAACATGAAAAAATAGTTTTAGTATACATGATACTTAAATAGGCACTAAGTTGTTGTAATAGATTGTAAATGCACAACATGCTCAAACTCATTGTAAAATACCATAATTAGACAACATTCTCTAACCCATTGCAATAGTCATGTATGCTAACCCGTTGTAATATGCCATAATTACACAACATACTTTAGCCCGTTGTAATATACCCTAATCACACAACAATCTTTCACCTGTTGTATTAGGTACGTATTGCTATAGACCACAAACACACTATATATTGTAATATATTCTTATATATCAAGATTACATAACAAACTCCAACTCATGGGAAGAGATAGAGGGCAAGCAGTGGACATTCCCGCCTCCAAAAACAATAATAAATTTTTAAATTCAGTCTTTCTAGGAATTGTTTTCCTTTTTCTCTCATTAGGTGTATACACAATTTACTGTATATTTACATCAAAGAATGCATGTGGTGCATACAATGAAAGTAGTTCATCAGTTTGAGTTGTGCTTTACTTTTATGTAGTCTAAAGTTTAAAACTTGTATCTAGATGTATTTTACTTTTATTCTTAACATAATTTATAGAACACCCGTATTACAACGGGTGTGTTCAGTGAACTACAACATACACTAACTATTGTATAAATCCATATGTTACAACATGCAAAACACCTATTGTATAACAAAATCCCCACATAAGAGCACAAGATCAAATATAATAATTGACACCTAATGTAAAATGGAAAAATAGATTTTTGTATGAAGTATTTTCTATACTAGTTCTACAATAAGGATATTTTTTTATTATATTCTAGTAAACGGGTTTAGGACACGAGATTTGAGATGGACTTTGTATACGTCAACAAAGTATGGACTTTGGTGAATGTATCAAAATGTGTGAATCCCATAGGGTGCAAATGTGTCTTCTTGTAGAACATGTATGGTTGTGTACAAACATTTGAAGGACAATTATTTGTTTAAGATTTCATACAACTTCAAAGTGTAGACAACGATAAAACAATTTCACCAATTTCTAAGGTTAAACTTGTCAAGATCATACATGCCATTGCAGCTTAACATGACTATGAGATCTGCAAGATGGATATTAAAATTTATTTGCTTAACAAGAATTTTCTTACGGATTTTTACAAGACAAACCAAAAGGTTTTATTTCTCCAAATGAAGCCAATATAGTATACAAGACACAGAAGTCAATATTGAAATTGAAGAAAGGATCTACGACCTAGAATCTTCACTTCGATGAGAGAGCTAGAGATTCTAGATTTATCAAAAGATAAGATTCACATTGTGTTTTCAAAAAGGTTAGTGGGAGTGTAATTTTATTTCTCATATTATATGTGGTTGGCATATTATTAATGGAAAATGACAAACCTACTATATAATTGTTTAATATATCATTAGGTAATACCTTCTACATGAGGGACTTTGGATAAGCATCTTATAATATAGGAATAAATATCCATGGAGATAGATCAAGAAGGCTTCTTAGCCTAACCCAAAGTACATACATTGATAAAGTGCTAATATGAAAGATTCTCATAGAGGAGACTTACCCATGTCTTATACAATAAGTCTCTTGAAATCCATATATCCCATATCTTTAAAAGAGAAGGAACACATGATTAAGATTCCATAGGCATCTGCAATTGAATATATCATGTTTTCAGTGTTATGCAAACATGCATATGTCTCTTATGCTTTGAGCATGACAAGCATGTATTATTAAGATCCCAATGATGGTCACTATAGTATTTGCGTGTAGAATATATTGAAGTAATTGAGATGAAAAAATATGAACTCTTGATATACATAAGTAAAGAAGAGTTAATTATAAAGGGCTACATTGATGCAAGCTTCCAAACATACAATGACAATTATCAGAAACAATTAGGATTTGTGTTTTGACTAAACGATGGCATCGTAAGTCGAATACTTCCAAGAAAGATAGAGTGGCCAATTATACTATGAAAAGATTAGTATTGCTTCATCTAATGTAGAAATGCAAGAAATATGGATCAATAAGTTAATTAGAGAACTTGATATGGTTCCAACCATTAAGTATGTAGTAGATCTTTATTATTTCAATGAGAGAAATTTCACAAGCTAAAGAATCTAGATCACATCAGTGTTATAGCATATAATATGAGATATCATCTCATGAGAGATGATACTACAATGACTTGTAAGGATTTATAAAGTTCCAATTGAAAGCAATGATGTTGATCGCATCACTTTTACAGCAGAAGTATGGTGGCCATGTTAGATCATATTGAATAATATTCATGAGTGATTGCCTCTAGTTCAACTTGGAGATTGTTGGTTGTAAGCCCTGAGAGCCATCATATGATGATTGTAAGAGGGATACATGTATATTAGTTAAAATGAATAAAGTGCCACTTCATTTTTTTTGGTGATGAGATAATGAATAAAATGTATTATTGTCTTAAGAGTGTTTTGACTCTACGACATATGGTCTGGGTTAGGGATATGAAAATGACATCATATTATACTCAAGAGTATTCATTTTTTCTGTCCCTAGTTAGTTTAATTTATTACTATTATATGGACTAGTATTTATAATGAGTGATGATTGTGTATCTTTTGTCATGATATTAGATATTAATTAGATACATGGGTATTTTTCAGAGTCATATCTCAATATGATAGTGGTGACTGTGATCCTTAGACCTAAATTCACTATAATGATCATAGATTTTTCTATGTACTTTAACTGTACCCAACATGACTTAGAATAAGGGTTATCACACATGTAGTGATTGGGTTAATTATGACACTTTTGGATTATTGTGAGTGATGTATATGTAATTTTTCCCTCCATTGGAGTCATATCCTAGACACTATATAAGTGATATTATGAAATGGTTCACCATGTTCATATGAGACAAATGTATGACATTGATCTCACAAAATCTCAGTAGTTTACTCTAGTTCAAGAAAAAAGGATTGTGTAAGGAGGTGGGATCACCCATTACTAAAAAGAGTGAAGAATAAAACATCCATTCCAAACACACCCAAAGGTATGCTAGAATAGGTGCAAAATTTTCAATCTTCAACAAATGTTATTCAAAACAACCAAAGTATAGTAGCGGAATAAAAATGAAGACTATATTCAATTTTCATAAAAGATTACAAAAGTACATCATAATATCCTATAAGGGTTTACATGTATGATACAACATAAGGATCTAAGTAGAGGGAAATCTAAACCATAACAACTTTGTCTCCAAGCTTTAACTCCTTAAGCTAGTCCAAAACTTCATGCCTTATCATCCAAGTCCTTCACCTAGGGTTGGAAGCATACCCCAGTAAGAAGAGAAAAAAGATGACATCAGCAAAGGGTGGTATGTGCATACTAAATAGGAAATTGAGCAATATATGGAATAAAGGACATCAAATATAAAAGGCTTCCCATAGAAAGGATAATGACCACCCAAATGGGTATCAAGAGAAAAGGAATTGAAATCATATGATAACAAAAGAATACTTGCCATTAATAAAACATAAAGATTGTGCCACACAAGTACATGTAAAGGATTAGGACACACACCCATATCAATAACCTGCATGCATGTGAGATAAACATAGCCCTAGAACAATATAAATAGAAAGGCATCCAAGTCTCATCAACTTGAAACCTGAAAGAGAAAGGAATACTGCCAATCTCCCAAATATATAAAACATGGGCCAAGAATCACACATCTTTCCCTGGGTATGAGTTCCTTTCCATCCCAAAAGATTAGGAAATATCACATCTTCTTGGTAGGAAATAACACATCTGCCATAAAAACCAATGCAAATTACACTACTCTAGTGCTACTGAATCACATATCATGTTAAATGTAGAGGCAAGTAGAAAGTATAGTCAGAATATATAAATTAGTCACCAGATAAGTGACGAACATATACATCCACCTCATAAGTGGGAAAAAGACATCACATGTCATCTTTTAGAGTTCCATCATGAACAAAGCATAAGATAAGAGTTTAAAAGAATATCCATGATCACATGATCAATAACAAATAACGTGGGCTCCAATCTCCAAACCACGATATAAACATGATTTAAACTTAGCGGAAGCAATCGATTATCAACGGAAGACAAAAATCACGGGAAATTAAAACTTTTTGAGATAAGAACTTGAAACCACAAAACTTCTTTCATAGAAAAAGGATTAAACTGTTTACATCTTTGATAATTACTTCTTGAGTAATTACACACATCATGATACAAAATCTCAATTGTCGAACCAAAATCTCAGACCAATAACTCCTAGGACCTGAGAGTACAGAGACGGCATAGGACTATCTAACAACATGACTCAGCAATCAGTATCTTCACCTGAGATTCACTGCTGCTCCTGGTGTTGCTGCTGCTGGTGGTTTTGGTCACCTGTAGGCTGGTTCCTCCGTCTTCGATGACTACCTAAAACTTTGAAGTCTACGGGGTGAGACAATTTTAAATAATTGTCCCAGCGAGAGTTATAACTCTCCACTAGAAGCTTTATATAGAAAATCAAATAATAACTTAAGCAGTAAAAGCTTTCAAAGTACTCAACAGTAGTTTGGTAATAAACAGAAGCTCGTCATTTAAGGAATATGAAGAACAAGTATACAACACTGTGTAACATCAATCAAGTAACTCGTAGTTAATCCTAACAGATATACTACGCTGTTGATTATGTTTTACAAACATTATTATTATTCCCTACGGAGATGAGGTATACCGCTCTTACTCCAACCGATCACTTTGTTAAGTCGCATCGGTATCATACCTAGGTCATCAAAAGAGTCAGATTCTTATGACCTCATCTTCCTCAGTCAGAGTGAGGATGACTTGTAGGACATCTTGTGTCTCTACTACTATAGCTTACCAGGGTAATCTGGTACTTCACTATTTTTAGAGTTACAGTGGCATTCTGTACTCTCTTCGTCATCGAGAGATTTCTTGTTTATCTCTGATCGATGTGGTATTTGTGTTTCCTCGAGTGTTACAACATGTAGTGAAGGGTTGATGGATTAAGATACATCTACATCAATTCCTACACTAGGATGTAAGGATTTACACATCCATATTCCCCCACATACTCAAAAGTATGTGATCCAGGAGTTCCCTTGGGAAAACCTGTTTCACCATCATTTTGCTTTCTTACAATGATGGATCTATGATCAGGGCTTTGCATGGTATGATTATACTTGATTAGTTAGGTACATTTCAATATTCTTTTAACATCATACATGTTCTCAAACATTAATCATTAGCATGGCAGCTAAGAAAATAGAATACTAAATGTAACAAGTCTAACTCACATCAATTATCAATTCTCAATCATCTCATCACAAGTCATCTGTTAAGCATGACCTTGATGATACTCATGGCTCTCACAGCCCATCAATCTCATAAGATGCCACTAACTAGGCATCAGGATATTTCACTATTCATAAAGCTAAAGCATGCTTTCAATGAATATAGTATCATAATCCATACCTGGATATGATCATCCTCATATAGGAACCTGCATGGTTAATTCAACTGATAACAGTAAACAATTCATTTCAATGAAGTTGTATCTTCCTACTCTTACAAGAGTTAGGTTCCCTGACTTTCATCAATTAGGGTTTACTATTCACATTACATGTCATCACCCTAGAATTAGGGTTTACTATTCACCTCATGGTGAATTGAACTCATAACATCATCATGTATGAGAAACATCATCATTAAAGACCTCAGATAAGATTAAGATTCATCAATTATCATAATTAGGGTTTCCATGATCTCACATAGGTGGATCATACCCTAATCATGCACATTCATATGTATTGAAGGTACATTACTTGAGTTTCCACCATAAATGGTACTTTCTCTCTCCTATGATACTTTCTCTTTCGTCTTAATAGTAGATGGTGATTACACCACTCTAGATTAGGTTGGGTCAAGTCCTCATTGACTATCATAAGCCAAATCATCACTATCAGGTGATTATGGTTTGATTAAAACAAGGTATCTTTCAATTGAACCCCTCAAGGATATTTTGGTAAACTACCCCATTGATCAGCATCATGGGTCAATTCATTAATAACTTAGTCCCTTAATGTCCTAAGTTACCATTAGGGTTTAGATTAGATCACCATTGAACCAATTACAACCATCAATATACTAATCAATTACAACCCTAAAGTCTCCAATCGGTTGCACACCTTCAACCTCCAAACGGTTTTGAAACCATTTGGATGAGTTGACCGTTTTCTATGTTTCACTCCAAGACCGCATGACCTCAAGGTCGTTTTCCCTCAAACGTTCCTAAGACTGTTTGGGTGCGTTGACAGTTTGGAAAGGTTGACTTCCAAACCGTTTGGGCTTATGCGGTTTGAAACCGTTTGATCAAAATGACTTGAGATCGATTGGTCCAAACGACCTTGAGATCATTTGAGCCCAAATGGTCTTGAGACCATTTGGCCCCAAACGGTCTTGAGACCGATTGACCTCAAACGGTCTTGAGACTGTTTGGTCCAAATGGGCTCAAACCGTTTGGACCTCCAAAGTGGTTCAAAAGTTGCAATCGATTATGGTTATCTATGTTGAAGCCTTCAATTGGACAAAGACATGTTAACCACTTACAAATTGAGTCAATTAGGATGAGCCTTAATCAATTGAACACCAAATTGACCCTCAATTGAAAGCCAATTAGGGTTAAATCTAATTCAATTAGGGTTTCAATCGGATAGTCATCAATGTTCAACAATGTGAATCAAATTGAGGTTGAACCCATCAATTGACCTCCAATTGGGCCCAAACTTGGCCCAAACGGTCTTGAGATCGTTTGGACAACCTCCAAACGGTCTTGAGACCGTTTTCCCAAAGTTTTCCCAAAAACCAAGTCGGTTGGATAAGGGTTGAACCCTAATTAGGTCTAAAATCAGCAATTTTATCAATTCATCAACTTATTGCAATTGGACCCTCAATCCATCAAATTAACTCAACCCTAGACTTTCAAACAGTCTTGGGTTGTCACAAAACGGTCTTGAGACCATTTGGATGAATCCCCAAACGGTCTTGAGACCGATTGGGTCCTTCAACCCAAAACTCAACAAGATCTATACTTATAAACATTAATTTCAACCCGATTAGGGTTAGGGTGTTGAAGTGTCTTCAACTATCAATTGGTTAAGAAATAGATTATGATTCTTTGTAGGAATGAAATTCAATATATTACCAACAAATCCTCAAATGGTCGTCCCTTGTTCAACCCTATCAAACGGTCTTGAGACCGTTTTGATCCAAACAGTCTTGCAAGATCGTTTGAGATCAAACGGTTTGAGACCGTTTGACCTTAAACGGTTTGCAACCGTTTGGACCAAAAGGGTCCAAGGTCGGTTGATAAAGCTAACTCGGAATTCACACCCATCATCTTCAACCTCTGTTCAGGTCCGTTACTCCACCGTTTTTCTTGCAAAAGTGCAAGGAAGAAGGGAGGTAGAAGAAGAACTTAAGCTTAAATTGCAAGAACAAATATATGCATAAAAAGCAAAGAGTTTAGAGTTATAAAACCCACCTTAAAATGTTGTTCCTAGAGCTCCAAGCTTCCAAGATTCAAGCCTCTAATGGCGTCTTGAGCTCCACAACTCGGCCAGAGGTGATTCTCCAAGAAAAAGATGGGGATGGTCGTCTAGAACAAAGAACCTAAGTTAGTTAACCATAGAACCAACCTTTTAAGAAGAATTCCTCCATGAATTTGAGCTTGAAGATGGTTCCTACTCACCTTAGAACTACTTGGATGTCTCCCTGAGGTCCAGAGCTCTTCCTTGGCCGTTTTGAGAAAGATGAGAAATGAAGAGGATAAGTGATACGTTCACTTGGTTTGCAAGGGTTTTAGCTTATATAGTTTTAGGCTATTTTCCACCTTAAGGACCTCTAGAACATAAAATTCTCATCGAAGTCCCTCCTTGTTTCTATGGCACTTCCAAGCCATCAAATCTTAAGCAAAGTCCATAAAAACTCAAGATCTAAGGTTAAAGAAAGCCAACTTTCAATTAGAGTACATACAAGAAAGGTCTCCTTACTCATACTAGGTGATTTTTACCACAAAGATCATTTTTCTTATCTGATTACTTCATTGATGTGTCCCTTTCATCATTTCTACTCTAAATGATATCAAGATTCATAAAAGATGTTCTAGATGGTGTATTTTATAAATTGCACCCCACAATTTGGGTAAATTGCACTTTACTCCAAATTAGGGTTTTTAAGCACAAGGATCATTCCTCAAGCTGCATCTTGATGCCCGAGCTTGGGAAATCCATCATACTTCATCATATTCACTCATATGATGTCTCATTATCAAAAGAACATCTTAACCTATGAACATTGCAAGTTAAACCCCTTAACTGGGTAATTTGCACATAGGTCCCTGCATTACAAAACAATACTACAACTTTGTTTTTAAAAGGACAAAATTGAAAGTATGTGTTCCTGAGGAACTTAATTACATGCCAGGGAGTATTCACAAGTATATAATTACATATTTAGGCAAAACTTCTAGGGTTAGTTTATAACCCAGGTCAGGGATGTTACAAATCATCCACCCCTTACAAGGATTTCGTCCCCGAAATCGATAAAACATATTAGGAGAAAAGAGTAGGGTATTTCCTTCTCATCTCATCCTCTAGTTCCCATGTGGCTTCTTCGACTCCATGGTGGTTCCAAAGGACTTTCACAAGACTTATATCTTTCTTCTTTAACTTTTTAATTCTGTTATCAAGGATTGACACTGGTCCTTCCTCATAGGTTATGTCTTCATTCAATTCTACTTCCATAGGTTGTAGAACTGACTCGGTGTCTGGGTGACATTTCCTCAGCATAGAAATGTGAAACACAGGGTGTAACTTTTGCAACTCCTGAGGTAACTCTAGTCTATAGGCCACCTTTCCAACTCATTCAACAATTGGATAAGGCCCCATAAATCCAGGAGCTAACTTCCCTTTTTTTCCAAAATGAAGGACCCATTTCCAAGGTGAGACCTTGAGATACACTCTGTCTCCAACCTAGAACTCTAAGGGTTTACGACATCTATCGGCATAAGACTTCTGCCTATCCTGTGCAGTCTTAAGCTGTTGATGTATAACTTTGATCTTCTCTGTAGTCTGCTGCACAAGATCAGGACCTAACAATTGATGCTCACCAGTCTCATACCAACACAAGGGTGATCTACAAGTTTACCATACAAGGCTTCATATGGTTCCATATCAATACTATGTTGATAGCTATTGTTATAGGCAAACTCTATCAAGCTTAGGTGTAGATCCCAACTTCCTGTAAACTGGAGAACACATGCTCTCAACAGGTCTTCCAAGGTCTGTATAGTCCTTTCAGACTGTCCATCAGTCTGTGGGTGAAAGGTTGTACTAAACCTTAACTTGGTGCCTAAAGCTCTGTGTAACTGCTCCCAAAAATGACTTGTAAACTGGGGACCTCTGTCAGAAACTATAGTGTCAGGAACTCCGTGAAAACACACTATCTCTTGAACATACAACTGTGATAACCTTTCAGCAGAATAGGTTGTTTTGACAGGTAAGAAATGTGTTGTCCTTGTCAACCTATCAACAACTACCCAAATGGAATCATGTCCTTTGTTTGTCCTGGGTAGGCCAATAACAAAGTCCATGGTCACATGGTCCCACTTCCACTGTGGTATGGGTAAAGGTTGCATTGTTCTTGCATGCTTCTGGTGTTCAGCCTTAACCTGCTGACACACAGGACACCTCAGAACAAACTCAGCTACATCCTTCTTCATCCTAGGCCACCAATACATATCTTTCAAGTTTCGATACATCTTGGTGCTCCCTAGATGCATAGCATACATCGAAGAATGAGCTTCCTCCAGAACTAACTTTCTCAGGTTATCCACATCTGGCACTATCATCCTCCCATGATAGCATGCCACTTGATCATCTGTATCATGAAAGCCTTCTCGCTTCTCATCACCATATTCAGATTTTATCTGCTGAACCGCATCATCAACTTGTTGTGCCTCCTTTATCTGCTCTCTTAGAGTAGGTTTAATATGCATCCCAGCTAACAAACCGGCTAACAATGACACTCTCAACTGCACATTGTTTTTCCTTAAAGAGATAAGCATATCTCTCCTAGAACATACTAAGGAACTTAGTTGTGCTCTATCCATGGTTGATGTTGCTGATTTCCTACTCAAGGCATCTGCAACCACATTGGCCTTGCCCGGATGGTAATGAATTGTACAGTCGTACTCCTTGATTAACTCCATCCAGCGACGTTGCCTCATGTTAAGTTCATGCTGAGAAAAGATATACTTAAGATTCTTGTGGTCTGTGAAAATATGGAAGGTTTCTCCGTAGAGATAATGTCTCCATATCTTCAAGGAATGAACCACAACAGCTAACTCCAGATCGTGTGTCGGATAATTCTCCTCGTGTTTCTTAAGCTGTCGGGAAGCAAAATAAATCACTTGTTTATCCTGCATCAACACACATCCAAGTCTATTCTTGGAGGCATCATAGAAGACTACATATCCTTTTCCTTGCTCAGGTAGCATAAGCACAGGTGCACTTGTCAACCTCTCCTTCAATAGCTAAAAAGACTGTTGACACTTATCACTCCAGGCAAAAGGAACATCTTTCCGAGTTAACTTGGTTAAGGGTAAGGCTATAGAACTGAAATTCTTAATAAACCTTCGATAGTAGCCAGCTAACCCCAACAAACTTCGAATCTCCGTCGGTGTCTTCGGTTGTTCCAACAGTAGAACAGATTCTACCTTTTTAGGGTCAACTCGAATACCTGAGGCAGAAACCACATGTCCAAGAAAAGACACTTCAGGTAACCAAAACTCACACTTGCTAAACTTAGCGTATAGCTTATGTTCTCTTAGCAAGGTTAAAGCTTGGCGAAGATGTTGTTCATGCTGCTGAGCATCCTTACAATAGATCAGAATGTCATCTATGAAGATGACAACACACTGATCAAGGAAGGGTCGAAAGACTCTATTCATGAGTTCCATGAATGCAGCCGGTGCATTGGTTAGTCCAAACGACATAACCGTGAACTCATAGTGACCATATCTTGTCCTAAAGGCAGACTTGGATATGTCACTGTCCTTAATGCGGAGTTGATGATATCCAGACCTCAAGTCTATCTTTGAGAAGACTGTTGCACCACGCAACTGGTCAAAGAGATCATCAATCCTCGGCAAAGGCTAATTGTTCTTTATTGTTACTTTATTGAGTTGTTTGTAATCAATGCACAACTGCATTGACCCATCCTTCTTTTTAACAAACAAAACCGGAGCACCCCAAGGTGAAGTACTCGGTCGGATGAATCCTTTCTCAAGTAACTCGTGAAGCTGTTTCTTGAGTTATGCCATTTCGGTAGGCGCCATCCTATACGGAGTCTGGGCTATGGGTTGTGTATCTGGGACCAAATTGATTTAAAAATCAATCTCCCGAGGTGGTGGTATACTGGGAAGTTCATCAGGAAACACGTCCTCGAATTCCCTGACTATAGGAACTTCAGCAGGGTTGGGACTCTCCTTGGTAACATCTACCACATGGGCCAAGAATGCATAACATCCTTGCCTCATCAGCTTATCAGCAACCATAGCTGATACAAGACAGGTGGGCAGAATCTTTCTTTCTCCTTGAAAGATCCATGTGTTGCTTTCATCAGCAAACACAACCAACTTGGACTCACAATCCAAGACAACTCGGTACCCTTCCAAGGTATCCATCCCGAGGATTATATCAAATCCTTGCATATCAAGTGGTATAAGATCCACTTGAATGTGATGATCAGAAAAGAAGAGGATGCAGTGAGATCATACCTCCTGCAAAACAGCAGACCCACTCAACGGAGTCTCCAACAACAAACTATCTGCCCTATGACTAACTGTCATATTGCAGTTGTGAATCACCCTTCGAGTGATGAAAGAATGCGTAGCACCCGGATCAATCAGAAAAGATACTACACAGGATTTAGACATATCAGAATATAAAAGTTCCATCTGACCTGCCACTACCTGTGGATCGACTACTGCTTCTGGTGGGTTCATAGCATAGAACCTCGTTGTCGCCTGGTGTTGAGTTGGTGGTGATGATCCAGCTTGGGACGCTTGCCCACGTCCTTGAGCTGCTCCATGAGATTGCCTTATCTGTGATCCATGTTGACCTTGTCTCAGAGGCTGTGTCACACTGACAGGCTTAGATCCGCAGTCCTTCATCAAATGTCCCACCTTACCACAGTTGTAGCAGCTTCTCTCCAGTTGTTGTGGTCTTGGTGGTCCAGTAACTGACATTGATGCAGAGCTGTGAGCCTCTTGAGGTGGATGACCTCGTCCTCTACCTCTACTTGGAGACCACTGAGTCTGAGAACTAGATCTAGATTGTGGAGGGTTAGGTGTAGAGGATCTAGGCTTCTTAAATTCCCTAGATGAAGAACCCTAGAACTGTGGATATCTTTTCTGGGTTTGCCTCTTCTCAACCACATATCTCTCTATCCTTCGGACTGACTCAACGAAGGTAGAGAATCTCTCTCGATTTTCTAAGGCAGATACAGGGGTTGACATATCAGCATTCAAACCCTTCTCGAATCTCCTGATTCTTTCCTCTTCTGTGGTAGCCTTGTGCGGAAAGAACCGCAACAACTCCATGAACTTAGCTTCATACTCGCTAATGGTCATCATGCCCTGCCTCAATCTCTCAAACTGAGAGATCTTCTCGTCTAGGAAGGTCTTTGGAAAATATATGTGGACAAATTCCCGCCGGAAGTCTTACCACGAGATCTCCATTCCAGGTCTCTTCTGCTCTTCCATTGTCCACCAGTGACCAGCACTTCCTTTGAGAAGATAGACAGCGTGTCTGACCTTCTCAACTTCAGCGATGTTGAGAATCCTAAAAGCTTTCTCCAACTCTGTCAACCACAGATCAGCATCTGTGGGTCGGCTGTCCCAAAGTACTCGGTAGCTCCGACACGACGAAGTCGCTCGAACGTCTTCCCGATACCTTGACATTCTGGCTGGACAGGTGCCCTAGGTGCAGGCATAGGCATCCTGTCGATGATATGTGTCATGGCAGTCATAAACTGCCAGAACATCGTCTGCATAACTGGGTTACCCATGTCGGCTGGGTCGAACTGAGGTGGCTCCCTAGGTTGCTCTATCTCTAGAACCCTTGCACCGCCTCGTGGTGCAGCTACGCTACTCTCTGCCACGTGCTCCTCATGTGGCTCAGACATCCTTATATATCTTCTTCTCCTGAGGAGTAGAAGATTCTATTAGATAAGGAAGGAATACTAAAGATAGACTCGACATCCTAAGTCATATGTCTCTGTAGACTCGGCGAACCTAGAGCTCTGATACCACTAAATTGTGGGCTCCGATCTCCAAACCACGATATAAACACGATTTAAACTTAGCGGAAGCAATCGATTAACAGCGGAAGACAAAAATCACAGGAAATTAAAACTTTTTGAGATAAAAGCTTGAAACCACAAAACTTCTTTCATAGAAAAAGGATTAAACTGTTTACATCTTTGATAATTACTTCTTGAGTAATTATACACATCATTATACAAAATCTCAAGTGTCGAACCAAAATCTCAGACCAATAAATCCTAGGACCTGAGAGTACAGAGACGGCATAGGACTATCTAACAACATGACTCAGCAATTAGTATCTCCACCTGAGATTCACTGCTGCTCCTGGTGCTGCTGCTGGTGGTTTTGGTCACCTGTAGGCTGGTTCCTCCGTCTTCGACGACTACCTAAAAAGTTGAAGTCTACGGGGTGAGACAATTTTAAATAATTGTCCCAGCGAGAGCTATAACTCTCCACTAGAAGCTTTATATAGCAAATCAAAGAAAAACTTAGGCAGTAAAAGCTTTCAAAGTACTCAACAGCAGTTTGGTAAAAAACAGAAGCTCATCATTTAAGGAATATGAAGAACATGTATACTACACTGTGTAACATCAATCAAGTAACTCGTAGTTAATCCTAACAGATATACTACGCTTTTGATTATGTTTTACAAACATTATTATTATGCCCTGCGGAGATGAGGTATACCGCTCTTACTCCAACCGATCACTTTGTTAAGTCGCATCGGTATCATACCTAGGTCATCAAAAGAGCCGGATTCTTATGACCTCATCTTCCTCAGTCAGAGTGAGGATGACTTGCAGGACATCTTGTGTCTCTGCTACTATAGCTTACCAGGGTAATCTGGTACTTCGCTATTTTTAGAGTTACAGTGGCATTCTATACTCTCTTCGTCATCGAGAGATTTCTTGTTTATCTCTGATCGATGCGGTATTTGTGTTTCCTCGAGTGTTACAACATGTAGTGAAGGGTTGATGGATTAAGATACATCTACATCAATTCCTACACTAGGATGTAAGGATTTACACATCCATATTCCCCCACATACTCAAAAGTATGTGATCCAGGAATTCCCTTGGGAAGACCTGTTTCACCATCATTTTGCTTTCTGACAATGATGGATCTATGATCAGGGCTTTGCATGGTATGATTATACTTGATTAGTTAGGTACATTTCAGTATTCTATTAACATCATACATGTTCTCAAACATTAATCATTAGCATGGCAGCTATGAAAATAGAATACTAAATGTAACAAGTCTAACTCACATCAATTATCAATTCTCAATCATCTCATCACAAGTCATCTGTTAAGAATGACCTTGATGATACTCATGGCTCTCACAGCCCATCAATCTCATAAGATGCCACTAACTAGGCATCAGGATATTTCACTATTCATAAAGCTAAAGCATGCTTTCAATGAATATAGTATCATAATCCATACATGGATATGATCATCCTCATATAGGAACCTGCATGGTTAATTCAACTGATAACAGTAAACAATTCATTTCAATGAAGTTGTATCTTCCTACACTTACAAGAGTTAGGTTCCCTGACTTTCATCAATTAGGGTTTACTATTCATATTACATGTCATCACCCTAGAATTAGGGTTTACTATTCACATTACATGTCATCACCCTAGAATTAGGGTTTACTATTCACCTCATGGTGAATTGAACTCATAACATCATCATGTATGAGAAACATCATCATTAAATCCCTCAGATAAGATTACGATTCATCAATTATCATAATTAGGGTTTCCATGATCTCACATAGGTGGATCATACCCTAATCATGCACATTCATATGTATTGAAGGTACATTACTTGAGTTTCCACCATAAATGGTACTTTCTCTCTCCTATGATACTTTCTCTTTCGTTTTAATAGTAGATGGTGATTACACCACTCTAGATTAGGTTGGGTCAAGTCCTCATTGACTATCATAAGCCAAATCATCACTATCAGGTGATTATGGTTTGATTAAAACAAGGTATCTTTCAATTGAACCCCTCAAGGGTATTTTGGTAAACTACCCCATTGATCACCATCATGGGTCAATTCATTAATAACTTAGTCCCTTAATGTCCTAAGTTACCATTAGGGTTTATATTAGATCACCATTGAACCAATTACAACCATCAAAGTACTAATCAATTACAACCCTAAAGTCTCCAATCGGTTGCACACCTTCAACCTCCAAACGGTTTTGAAACCATTTGGATGAGTTGACCGTTTTCTATGTTTCACTCCAAGACCGCATGACCTCAAGGTCGTTTTCCCTCAAACGTTCCTAAGACTGTTTGGGTGCGTTGACAGTTTGGAAAGGTTGACTTCCAAACCATTTGGGCTTATGCGGTTTGAAACCGTTTGATCAAAATGACTTGAGATCGATTGGTCCAAATGACCTTGAGATCGTTTGAGCCCAAACGGTCTTGAGACCGTTTGGCCCCAAATGGTCTTGAGACCTTTTGACCTCAAACGGTCTTGAGACCGTTTGGATCCAAACAGTCCTGAGACCGTTTGGTCCAAATGGGCTCAAACCGTTTGGACCTCCAAAGTGGTTCAAAAGTTGCAATCGATTATGGTTATCTATGTTGAAGCCTTCAATTGGACAAAGCCATGTTAACCACTTACAAATTGAGTCCATTAGGATGAGCCTTAATCAATTGAACACCAAATTGACCCTCAATTGAAAGCCAATTAGGGTTAAATCTAATTCCATTAGGGTTTCAATCGGATAGTCATCAATGTTCAACAATGTGAATCAAATTGAGGTTGAACCCATCAATTGACCTCCAATTGGGCCCAAACTTGGCCCAAACGGTCTTGAGATCGTTTGGACAACCTCCAAACGGTCTTGAGACCGTTCGCCCAAAGTTTTACCAAAAACCAAGTAGGTTGGATAAGGGTTGAACCCTAATTAGGTCTAAAATCAGCAATTTTATCAATTCATCAACTTATTGCAATTGGACCCTCAATCCATCAAATTAACTCAACCCTAGACCTTCAAACGGTCTTGGGTTGTCACCAAACGGTCTTGAGACCATTTGGATGAATCCCCAAATGGTCTTGAGACCGATTGGGTCCTTCAACCCAAAACTCAACAAGATCTATACTTATAAACAGTAATTTCAACCCGATTAGGGTTAGGGTGTTGAAGTGTCTTCAACTCTCAATTGGTTAAGAAATAGATTATGATTCTTTGTAGGAATAAAATTCAATATATTACCCACAGACCCTCAAACGGTCATCCCTTGGTCAACCCTATCAAACGGTCTTGAGACCGTTTTGATCCAAACGGTCTTGCAAGATCATTTGAGATCAAACGGTTTGAGACCGTTTGACCTTAAACGATTAGCAACCGTTTGGACCAAAAGGGTCCAAGGTCAGTTGATAAAGCTACCTAGGAATTCACGCCCATCATCTTCAACCTCTGTTCAGGTCAGTTACTCCACCGTTTTGCTTGCAAAAGTGCAAGGAAGAAGAGAGGTAGAAGAAGAACTTAAGCTTAAATTGCATGAACAAAGATATGCATAAAAAGCAAAGTGTTTCGAGTTATAAAACTCGCCTTAAAACATTGTTCCTAGATCTCCAAGCTTCCAAGCTTCAAGCCTCTAATGGCGTCTTGAGCTCCACAACTCGGCCAGAGGTGATTCTCCAAGAAAAAGATGGGGATGGTCGGCTAGAACAAAGAACCTAAGTTAGTTAACCATAGAACCAACCTTTTAAGAAGAATTCCTCCATGAATTCGAGCTTGAAGATAGTTCCTACTCACCTTATAACTACTTGGCCATCTCCCTGAGGTCCAGAGCTCTGCCTTGGAAATTTTGAGAAAGATGAGAAATGAAGAGGATAAGTGATACGTTCACTTGGTTTGCAAGGGTTTTAGCTTATATAGTTTTAGGCTATTTTCCACCTTAAGGACCTCTAGAACATAAAATTCTCATCTAAGTCCCTCCTTGTTTCTAGGGCACGTCCAAGCCATCAAAGCTTAAGAAAAGTCCATCAAAAATCAAGATCTAAGGTTAAAGAAAGCCAACTTTCAATTAGAGTACATACATGAAAGGTCTCCTTACTCATACTAGGTGATTTTTATCACAAAGATCATTTTTCTTATCTGATTACTTCATTGATGTGTCCCTTTCATCATTTCTACTCTAAATGATATCAAGAGTCATAAAAGATATTCTAGATGGTGTATTTTATAAATTTCACCCCACAATTTGGGTAAATTGCACTTTACTCCAAATTAGGGTTTTTAAGCACAAGGATCATTCCTCAAGCTACATCTTGATGCCCAAGCTTGGGAAATCCATCATACTTCATCATATTCACTCATATGATGTCTCATTATCAAAAGAACATCTTAACCTGTGAACATTGCAAGTTAAACCCCTTAACTGGGTAATTTGCACATAGGTCCCTGCATTACAAAACAATACTACAACTTTGTTTTAAAAGGACAAAATTGAAAGTATGTGTTCCTGAGGAACTTAATTACATGCCAGGGAGTATTCACAAGTATATAATTACATTTTTAAGAAAAACTTCTAGGGTTAGTTTATAACCCAGGTCAGGGATGTTACAAATAAGGTAGTTCACATGAACCATGATTTTCAAAAGAAAAGACATTGTTATAGGCTAATGTCCATAGGACAAAGAGAATGAATAAGCATAGGTGAATTGCTCAACATAGAAGAATAGGGGATACATCATACCTCAACTTCAGAGTCTAAACAATCCAAGTCAAGCCTAGATCCAAGCCTAGGCCCCCAAAGAACCTCTAGGGAAGGTGGATAGGTCCAATAAGTAAGGTTCCCAAGCTTAGAGAGGTTGGTTTCTCCAACAAAGCTCCTATCTCGAGCAAGAAGCACCTTCTCCAATTTAGAGGTGAAAAACCCTAAGAAAAGATCATGGAGATGAGGTGTTTATGGGTTATAGGTGGGTTTTCACCATGGAAGGCCATGGTTCTGACCTGGAGGAAGGTGGAAGGTAGACTAAAAATATGAAAATAGGGAAGGAAAGGAGGATACTTACTAGTTTTGGTCTAAATCACCAAGTAGGAGATTAAGAAATCCTATATAGAGAAATTTGGAACCCTGGGAGTCTTCTTCACCAAGGTAGGCACCTCCTTTTACCTTGATAAAGCACCTTCATGGAAAAAAAGAGTAGGAATAATGCTCTAAGATAGAGGAAATAAAGGAGAGCAAGAGTTTTCAAAATGAGAGTTGGGAAGGGGTACATATGCCAATATAAAGAAAGAGGTCAAGTATGAGGTGTCTATGAGACCTTCCATGCATCATGTATAAGGGTGTCCATGGACATGAAAGCCTTTATGGATAAGGAAGAAGTAAAGCACGAGGTTTCAAGTTACTTTCCATGTGTCCAATTCTAAGGGTGCCTATGTAAATGCAAACCTTTATGGATAAGGAAGAAATCAAGCATGAGGTGTCCATGGAGCTTTCCATGTGTCCTTAGCCTGGGGATTTCATGGCCATGTAAGAGGATGGATCATATAGGCTTCTTGAATATAAAATGTCAATTTGTTTACACTTATAGGCCATCCCAACCGACCTCCAATCAAAGAAATTACCCCATTGGTTGATATCTTCTAAAGATAAGCTCATTTATAAAGAGAGTAATCCCAAAAATGCCCTTGGAAAGAAACACCTTCAGACCAAGGTGCAACTAGGTTCCCTATGGTTCAAAAACTTGATAAGAGTAAGGTACTATATAAGTACTATAAGAATGTGACAATTTTCAAAGAAAACCTCCCAACTGGGTAAATTGCATAAAAGTCCCAAATGTACCAAAAATTGCATAACTTGCACAAACAACATCCAAATTGGACCAAACTTCATCCACAAGTTATCTTTGATGTGTTGAATATGAATTTGCCATTATTTACATATTTTGAAGTTATATAATCGAATTATTCATTACTTATACCTTTTACTCATTTTCTCTCTCCTAAACTTATCCTAATATTTCAAGGTGGACCAAATTAGATGAAATTTGACATGTAGGTTAATTTTGATATTTAGATTTCGAATTTGAAGTTTGTTTCCACTTTTGAGACTTCTTTTATGAGATATGTCATATGGCCCATTAACGACCCATTATCTAAATTATTCATCCAATTAAGTTTCTTGTCTTCATATTACCACCAAAATGAGTTATGTGGCATATTTTATGTATCCATTATAAACCTAAATTAATGTTAGAAAATTAGGTTACATTAAGGTGATCTATACATGAATTATATCATTGGGGTTATACTAAACATCTATTTAGATCTAACCTTCAACCTTGTTTAGCTAAGTCCAAAATGTCAACTTCCAGGGTAGGGTCCGAGATTTAGTATGTTACAGATTGAATGTTAAGAGGGTGAAAACTTCATTCCTTGGTTTCAATATAGATATATATGATAAAGGGATTATGCAGTCATGGTACATTTATAGGATGAAATTATTCTCAACTTATTCTAATTACTTGGGTAGCCGTAACATGTTTCTTGTTACCTCTCTTTGCTTGCTATGTTATAAACATCACTACTAACATGATGTAGAACTGACGAGGTCACACACATAAGGATGCATAAGGGAAGTGAATTTGACAATCAAACACATGACTAGAATGGTTTTGAATCATGTAAATGTTAATTTCCCACTCAATCATTTAACATGGCAAGATAGACACTCGGTTGGATGTTTTAGATCAACTGGTCAATTGATTGTCAATTAATCAATTGATCACCACTTTGGAAAAGTGGTCAATTGGTCAATTCAATATCCTAGCCAGTTGATTGGATGGAAGTCAATAAATAACAAGGAATAAGAGACATGCTTGATGCGATGATTTTGAGTCGCATTTATAGTCCTGTTTGATATGTGTTTTATGCTTTTATTAGTCATTTTTATGGTTAATGTTACACAATTCATCCACTTTGCTCTTTGCTACCATTTTATGTCAAATCCCCTTTATTTCATTGTTTTGAGAATTAATTGTCAAAATATTATTATTTGTGTGAATTTATGTGATCTTGTGTTTAAATTTCAGGACAAACAAGTATTTGCTTCCGTCGATACCATCGACGGAAGTCGATACAATCGACATGGTCACAGGTTGCCAGCCGAAAGGAGCAGCAAAGTGTTGATACTATCGACAGGGATGTCGATGGTATCGAGTCACCTTCAGGTTGCTGGCGAAGAAGCATTCGATAGTATCGACCCCAAGTCGATACCATCGACGCACGGAGGCTACAGCGACGCAAAATGACAAAACCGTCGCTATAGGTTAGTCGATACCATCGACCCGAGTCGATGGTATCGAGACTACATCAGGCACTCGGACGAAAAGAAAGAAGGGTTGTCGCTACCACACTAGGTCGATACCATCGACCCGCGTCGATGGTATCGACACCGTCAGATATGCGTTTGATTCAGATTGATCCCAATCAGACGGCTGAGGTTAATTAGCAACCTAATGAGGGAATTAAACCTAATGACGGCTGCCCAGACCAAAGGATCATCTGATTTAGCCATTGCACGAGTACCGAGGAGCAGTAGAGAGGAGAACGGAGGCCAGAATCTCATACCAGTTGATTCGGACGCCGCAGAGGACAGATTTCACCACCGAAAGGCGGGAGAGCACGTGTTCTACGTAAAGGATCAACCGGTTCTTCTCCGTTCAGGGGTTTTCACCTCTCAATTCACGTTTTTCACATGATTTCCCCTATCTCTACCTTGTACTTGTTTGAGATGAACATGCAGGGCTAATCCCCTTCGTCTTTAGGACCGGGAGTAGCTCGGGAATTCATTGTATAATAGTTTTATAATAGTAATTCATATTTTATCTCTTAAATCTGTGGTATAGTTTTGTTTTCTCCATATATTGTTATGCTTGATCACCATAATAATAACCTAATGCCCTTAATCACTTTGAAAGAAGGATTAACGGCTAAAAAGAGACGAAACCTACATTAATCAATAAATCCCTTGACCAAGGTGGTGTAAAATTAATGGTGGATACTGAGAGATCGTTCATAATGCACCTAGTTTAGGGTATAGGTTACTACAACGGTGGAACCGGCCTAAACCTAGGTAGTGAATTGCACCACGACAATGGGCAATTCTGTTTTCAGGCCACTACCTAGATAGAGAGATAAAATTGAGGCATTATATAAAATCTAATACAATGAAAACCCACGGTGAAACCGCAATCCTAAAGATACTCTCTTGAATTGATTAAATTAACATTTAATCGATCGTTTGTTTTGTTTTGTTTTTATTTTCTTTTAATTTTAACAACAACCCTCAATTTTTTATTCATCTTAGCTGATCGCAAATAGTTAGTAGGAGTCTCCAACAATTCTGAGTATCCCTGTGTTCGACTCGGGCCTCACAAAGGCATGTACTACTCGACGTGTTCACTTGAGTTTTAGCGCATAGTAAAATTGCGTCAAAAGCAAAGGAACAATGCAATATGGTAAAACATCTGGATTGTAATATTTCACTCTGCCTTGGGAAACCATTTTTGGACATGGCTCATGTGATGAGCAAGGTAGACAATGGAACTTTGGCTGTGGATATCATGGAGCAGACCAAAGTAGTTTCTTTGTGCAAAGCTGTGGGATTTCCTAATGACGAGAATGAGGACATTCCGCTTTCTCTGGAGGATGATGTGATTGCTATTTCTATTTCTGATGCATACCTAGAATTACCGTTGGAGGCTTTCTTGTTAAATATTACATATGATTGGATGCGGAGCAAATCACTCAAGGAGTGCGCTAAAATGCTTCAGATGCTTCCATGCTTCTATGCGAGGCATTATGAAGATTTAGTTGAATTCCCCCGCCACTTCAATCATCTCTGATCAACCCACCGGAGTTGGAACTAAAGTAGCCGCCCCCGCATCTCAAATATGTCTTTCTAGCTGAGGAAGACAAGTTACCGGTGATCATTTCTGCATATTTGAGTGTGGATGAGGAGGAACAATTGTTGATAGTGCTGAAGAACCACTGGGGAGCTTTTGGGTGGTCCGTTGCAGATATTAAGGGGATTTCCCCTACTCTATGTCAACACAAGATTCGGCTCGAGGAGGGAGCCAAGCCTGTGATTCAACCTCAATGACGTCTCAATCCAAGCATGATGGAGGTTGTGAAGAAGGAGGTCATTAAACTTCTTGATGCAGGTATCATTTACGCCATATCAGACTCGACATGGGTGAGTCCCACACAGGTAGTCCCTAAGAAGGGGGGAATTACTGTCACCCAAAACATGTTAAATGAACCTGTCACCACCCGATTGGTAACCGGGTGGCGAGTTTGTATTAACTACCGCCGTTTGAATGCCGCCACGCTTAAGGATCACTTTCCTTTACCTTTCATAGATCAAATCTTAGAGCGTCTTGTCGGTCGATCGCACTTTTGTTTTCTAGACGGGTACTCGGGGTACAACCAGATCTCGATTGATCCTTTGGATCAAGACGTTTCAATGTTGTATGCTCGCCATATTTTCTGACATGGTAGAGCGCTGTCTCGAGGTTTTTATGGATGACTTTTCGGTGTATGGTGCATCGTTTGATGAATGTCTCTATAACCAGGACAAAGTTTTACAGCGTTGCGAGAACACACATTTGGTCCTCAACTGGGAGAAATGTCACATGATGGTGACTGAGGGGATATTGCTAGGACACAAGGTGTCTAGAAAAGGTCTAGAGGTGGATCCAGTCAAAATTGAGGTCATTTCCAAGTTGCCCCCACCAAATTCTGTAAAAGGGGTAAGAAGTTTTCTGGGACACGCCGAGTTCTATCGGCGATTTATAAGGGATTTTTCTAAAATTGCAAAACCTCTATCCGAGCTTTTGGAGAAATACGTTGTGTTTGATTTCAATGATAAGTGTCAACATGCGTTCGACGTTTTGTAAGAAAAACTGATTTCTGCATCGGTTGTTCAAATGCTGGATTGGACGAAACCGTTCGAACTAATGTGTGACGCTTCGGACTTTGCGGTAGGAGCCGTATTGGGGAAGCGGGTGGACAATAAGCCCGCCGTGATTTTCTACCCTTCAAAGACTTTGAATGACGCCCAATTGAATTATACAACTACTGAAAAAGAATTACTCGCCGTTGTGTTCACTTTTAAAAAATTCCGGCAGTACTTAGTTGGATCTAAAGTGGTTGTATGGACTGACCATGCCGCAATCAAATACTTAATGGAGAAAAAAGATGCAAAGCCTAGACTCATTAGGTGGATTTTGCTCTTATAGGAATTTGACATTGAAATCAAGGATAAATCTGGGATTGAAAATGTAGTGGCTGATCATTTGTCTAGGTTAGAAAGGGTGGATGAAAAAGATTTACATATACCCATAACCGAGACATTTCCGGATTAACAGATTTTGAAAATTACTTCTAAGGATCCTTGGTTTGCTGAGATTGTAAACTATTTGGCTTGCGGGATCATCCCGGAAGATTGGTCATATCAGGAGAAGAAAAGATTTTTCCATTCTTTGAGATATTATTTTTGGGATGATCCAATTCTTCTTAAGCAATGCAGGGACGGTATCTTGCGCAGGTGTGTGCCTGAAGTGGAGTACGAGAGTGTTTTACGTCATTGCCACGCATCACCTACGGGAGGACAGCTCTCTAGCTCACGCACGTCAGCTAAAGTTTTAGAAAGCGACCTTTATTGGCGAACTTTGTTTCGGGATGCCTATGAGTTTGTGAGGCAATGTGATCCTTGTCAATGAGCAGGTAATATCTTAAAGCGACAGGAGATGCCCCTGAATGTGTTTCAGGAAGTGGAGGTATTTCATTTGTGGGGCATAGATTTTATGGGACCCTTTGTGTCCTCAAACTCCAATTTATATATTTTATTAGCAGTTGATTATGTGTTGAAGTGGGTGGAAGCAATACCCACAAGGACTAACGATTCCACTGTAGTGTGCAGGTTCGTGAAAGAAAACATTTTCTGCAGGTTTGGGGTACCCCGGATGATAATCAGTGATGGGGGTACGCATTTTAGGAATCATAAGTTCTTGACTTTATTGAAGAAATATGGGGTCAAGCACAACATAGGTACCCCATATCACCCCAGACCCAAGAGCGTACGGTGCGTCCACGAGGAAGAACTGGAGTGCCCTTCTATCGGATGCATTGTGGGCGTACAGGACGTCTTACAAAACACCTATAGGAACCACACCTTTTAGTTTGGCGTATGGTCGGGCTTGTCACCTACCGGTAGAGTTGGAGCACAAGGCCCATTGCGCGCTCAGAAGGCTCAATTTGAGTTACGATGGCGTGGGGAGAAAGAGAATGCTTGAATTGAATGAACTGGAGTCCAATACGCTATCTCCTTTCTTGAACGTGCGCAACTGGATGTGGCAATCATGGATCAGCTTTGTGCGCTCCTTGTATATCCGTGCGTTCTCATATGCCATCATCCGTAATTCATCCAGCTCATTCAATTCCTAAAAGGTGTGGTGCCTATAGGTGTTTTGTAAGCCGTCCTGTACGCCCACAATGCATCCGGTAGAAGGGCACTCCAGTTCTTCCTCGTGGACGCCACCGTACGCTCTTGGGTCTGCGGGTGATATGGGGTACCTATGTTGTGCTTGACCCCATATTTCTTCAATAAAGTCAAGAACTTCTGATTCCTAAAATGCGTACCCCCATCACTGATTATCATCCGGGGTACCCCAAACCTGCAGAAAATGTTTTCTTTCACGAACCTGCACACTACAGTGGAATCGTTAGTCCTTGTGGGTATTGCTTCCACCCACTTCAAGACATAATCAACTGCTAATAAAATATATAAATTGGAGTTTGAGGACACAAAGGGTCCCATGAAATCTATGCCCCACAAATCAAATACCTCCACTTCCTGAAACACATTCAGGGGCATCTCCTGTCGCTTTGAGATATTACCTGCTCGTTGACAAGGATCACATTGCCTCACAAAATCGTAGGCATCCTCAAACAAAGTTGGCCAATAAAGGCCGCTTTCTAAAACTTTAGCTGCCGTGCGCGAGCTAGCGTGGTGTCCTCCCGTACGTGATGTGTGGCAATGACGTAAAACACTCTCGTACTCCACTTCAGGCACACACCTGCGCAAGATACCATCCCTGCATTGCTTAAGAAGAATTGGATCATCCCAAAAATAATATCTCAAAGAATGGAAAAATCTTTTCTTCTCCTGATATGACCAATCTTCCGGGATGATCCCACAAGCCAAATAGTTTACAATCTCAGCAAACCAAGGATCCTTAGAAGTAATTTTCAAAATCTGTTCATCCAGAAACATCTCGGTTATGGGTATATGTAAATCTTTTTCATCCACCCTTTCTAACCTAGACAAATGATCAGCCACTACATTTTCAATCCCAGATTTATCCTTGATCTCAATGTCAAATTCCTGTAAGAGCAAAATCCACCTAATGAGTCTAGGCTTTGCGTCTTTTTTCTCCATTAAGTATTTGATTGCGGCATGGTCAGTCCATACAACCACTTTAGATCCAACTAAGTACTGCCGGAATTTTTCAAAAGTGAACACAACGGCGAGTAATTCTTTTTCAGTAGTTGTATAATTCAATTGGGTGTCATTCAAAGTCTTTGAAGCGTAGAAAATCACGGCGGGCTTATTGTCCACCCGCTGCCCCAATACGGCTCCTCCGCAGTACCCGCCTCCACCACCACAGGATGAGTGATCCGGTATCACTGTTCCAATCTTTAAGTTTGTTTTTTACTATGAGGCCATAGTCAAATTCAAGCTTAGGGGGGTAGTTGGAACAGCTTTATCTTTTATTGTTTTTAGTTTTTAGCATTATTGATTTTGTTCTTGTTATTTGTTTCTTGCAATTTTAGTTTTTGTAGGATCCACATGCTATCTAGTGTAATCGTGGAGGTCATAACGTTGTGTCATCTCAATACTTCTACTTTCTTCCATGAGCCACCCATGTTCATCCACCCGTTGCTCGGATTGGTAGGCCACCGTGAATTTCTCCTCACTAATGAATATCAGGAGAACTGCTTCCATGTAGATGGTAGTTAGGGCGAGCAACGTAGTTTAGGCGATCACAAGATGCACCAAGTCTGAACCGGCGAGTTTTATTATGTTAACTGCCTTATGTGATAGTGTTCATTAGTTAGAGGTCAATTTCTTTTATTGATGATTACTATCGCCTTCAGGGTAATTACCGTTCCGTGGTTAGAGAGGGCAGGTATGTGAATGTCCGGAGGGAGTCATATAGGATGTTGGTTTTGGTTTGTTGTTTTTTAGTTGACATTGGCAATTCTATTCTAAGGATTAGTTGCTCGAGGGCGAGCAACGTTCAAGCTTAGGGGAGTTTGATGCGATGATTTTGAGTCGCATTTATAGACCTATTTGATATGTGTTTTATGCTTTTATTAGTCATTTTTATGGTTAATGTTGCATAATTCATCCACTTTGGTCTTTGCTACCATTTTATGTCAAATCCCCTTTATTTCATTGTTTTGAGCATTAATTGTCGAAATATTATTATTTGTGTGAATTTATGTGATCTTATGTTTAAATTTTAGGACAAACAAGTATTTGCTTCGGTCGATACCATCGACGGAAGTCGATACAATCGACATGGTCACAGGTTGCCAGCCGAAAGGAGCAGCAAACTGTCGATACTATCGACAGGGATGTCGATGGTATCGAGTCACCTTCAGGTTGCTGGCAAAGAAGCAGTCGATAGTATCGACCCCAAGTCGATACCATCGACGCACGGAGGCTACAGCGACACAAAACGACAAAATCGTCACTACATGGTAGTCGATACCATCGACCCGAGTCGATGGTATCGAGACTACATCAGGCACTCGGATGAAAAGAAAGTAGGGCTGTCGCTACCACACTGGGTCGATACCATCGACCCGCGTCGATGGTATCGACACCGTCAGATATGCGTTTGATTCAGATTGATCCCAATCAGACGGTTGAGGTTAATTAGCAACCTAATGAGGGAATTAAACCTAATGACGGCCGCCCAGACCAGAGGATCATTTGATTTAGCCATTGCACGAGTGTCGAGGAGCAGTAGAGAGGAGAACGGAGGCCAGAATGTCATACAAGTTGATTCGGACGCCGCAGAAGAGGGATTTCACCATCAAAAGGCAAGAGAGCATGTGTTCTACGCAAAGGATCAACTGGTTCTTCTCCGTTCAGGGGTTTTCACCTCTCAATTCACGTTTTTCACATGATTTCCCCTATATCTACCTTGTACTTGTTTGAGATGAACATGCGGGGCTAATCCCCTTCATCTTGAGGACCGGGAGTAGCCCGGGAATTCATTGTATGATAGTTTTATAATAGTAATTCATATTTTACCCGAGTCGATGGTATCGAGACTACATCAGGCACTCGGACGAAAAGAAAGAAGGGCTGTCACTACCACACTGGGTCGATACCATCGACCCACGTCGATGGTATCAACACCGTCAGATATGCGTTTGATTCAGATTGATCCCAATCAGACGGCTGAGGTTAATTAGCAAACTAATGAGGGAATTTAACCTAATGGCGGCCGCCCAGACCAGAGGATCATCTGATTTATCCATTGCACGAGTACCGAGGAGCAGTAGAGAGGACAACGGAGGCTAGAATCTCATACCAGTTGATTCGGATGCCGCATAAGATGGATTTCACCACCGACAGGCGGGAGAGCACATGTTCTACACAAAGGATCAACCGGTTCTTCTCCGTTCAGGGGTTTTCACCTCTCAATTCACATTTTTCACATGATTTCCCCTATCTCTACCTTGTACTTGTTTGAGATGAACATGCGGGGCTAATCCCCTTCGTCTTTAGGACCGGGAGTAGCCCGGGAATTCATTGTATGATAGTTTTATAATAGTAATTCATATTTTATCTCTTAAATCCGTGGTATAGTTTCGTTTTCTCTATATATTGTTATGCTTGATCAACATAATAATAACCTAATGCCCTTAATCACTTTGAAAGAAGGATTAACGGCTGAAAAGAGACGAAACCTACATTAATCGATAAATCCCTTGACCAAGGTGGTGTAAAATTAATGGTGGATACTGAGAGATCGTTCATAATGCACCTAGTTTAGGGTATAGGTTACTACGACAGTGGAACCGACCTAAACCTAGGTAGTGAATTGCACCACGACAGTGGGCAATTCAGTTTTCAGGCCACTACCCGGATAGAGAGATAAAATTCAGGCATTATATAAAATCTAATACAATGAAAACCCGCGGTGAAACCGCAATCCTAAAGAAACTCTTTTGAATTGATTAAATTAACATTTAATCGATCGTTTGTTTTGTTTTGTTTTTATTTTCTTTTAATTTTAACAACAACACTCAATTTGTTATTCGGCTTAGCTGATCGCAAATAGTTAGTAGGAGTCTCCAACAATTCTGAGTATCCCTGTGTTCGACTCGGGCCTCACAAAGGCCTGTACTACTCGACACGTTCACTTGCGTTTTAGCGCATAGTAAAATTGGGGTAGTTGGAACAGCTTTATCTTTTATTGTTTTTAGTTTTTAGCATTATTTCTTTTGTTCTTGTTATTTGTTTCTTGCAATTTTAGTTTTTGTAGGATCCACATGCTATCTAGTGTAATCGTGGAGGTCATAAAGTTGTGTCATCTCATTAATAGTGCATGGGAAAATCAAGGGAAATTTAAAATTTTTGTGTGTTTGAAAAGCTTGTCTTGTTTAACCTTGGGCACATTTCCTATGAAAATGATTGGTTTTGTCAACTTTAAAACAAAGTTTCACAACTAGACTCCTAATGATTCATGAAAGTGGACGGAAATGGTTGTTTGAGCCTAATTTGACCAAATGGTAATGAGACTCTAATTGGATGTAAGAGAGAGAAACCTCTAAACTACTACGTAGGTCAGTAAGGAGGGACGCATAATATCTTTCTAAGGTTCAGTCCTCTAGTCTTGTGATCGTTCCACCTCATTGTCTCTATAATCCACCCAAGAATTGGAAGTAGAGTATAGTTTTAACTTTTTTTGATTGCATAGCATCTAGATAGGACTTGCATTGCTTTTTCCTATATGTTCTGCATAAAAAGAAAGAAAAAAATTAGAATAGTGATACATGCACATTACCCTTAGGTGCATGTCATGTAGTTGCATTCATAATTTCCATGCATAAAGTATATCATGTATCTCAATTTTCCTCCAATGGTGAATTAAATTGTTCCATACCTTCTAAATAGTGCAAATTTCTGAGTATGAAGAAAATAAGCCCAATAAAATATTCTTTAGCAATTAGGGATATAAGGGCTGAAAAAGAAAGAAAAGAAAATTCTGAAAAATCTGCATAATGAAAATGAAAAAAAAGTTATTTAGAAGAAAGTAGAATTAGAAGGAGAAAGGAACGTAATATCTCCTGCATTTCAGGATAATTGAGTACATGATGTATCTTAACTAGATATCCATCTCATTTTGAGATGGATGGTTAGTGCATGCATCATTCCACCCAATTTTAGGCATTAGGGCATTTCTCATGTGCATTTGCATCATGTAGGACATTTTTGTATTATGCATGTTGAAACAGTACAATACTTCTACTTTCTTCCATGAGCCACCCATGTTCATCCACTCGTTGCTCGGATTGGTAGGCCACCGTGAATTTCTCCTCACTAATGAATATCAGGAGAACTGCTTCCATGTAGATGGTAGTTAGGGCGAGCAACGTAGTTTAGACGATCACAAGATGCACCAACTCTGAACCGGCGAGTTTTATTATGTTAACTGCCTTATGTGATAGTGTTCATCAGTTAGAGGTCAATTTCTTTTATTGATGATTACTGTCACCTTCAAGGTAATTACCGTTCCATGGTTAGAGAGGGCCGGTATGTGAATGTCCGGAGGGAGTCATATAGGACGTTGGTTGTGGTTTGTTGTTTTTTAGTTGACATTGGCAATTCTATTCTAAGGATTAGTTGCTCGAGGGCGAGCAACGTTCAAGCTTAGGGGACTTCGATGCGATGATTTTGAGTCGCATTTATAGACCTGTTTGATATGTGTTTTATGCTTTTATTAGTCATTTTTATGGTTAATGTTGCGTAATTCATCCACTTTGGTCTTTGCTACCATTTTATGTAAAATCCCCTTTATTTCATTGTTTTGAGCATTAATTGTCAAAATATTATTATTTGTGTGAATTTATGTGATCTTGTGTTTAAATTTCAGGACAAACAAGTATTTGCGTCCGTCGATACCATTGACGGAAGTCGATACAATCGACATGGTCACAGGTTGCCAGCCGAAAGGAGCAGCAAACTATTGATACTATCCACAGAGATGTCGATGGTATCGAGTCACCTTCAGGTTGCTGGCGAAGAAGCAGTCGATAGTATCGACCTCAAGTCGATACCATCGACGCACGGAGGCTACAGCGACACAAAACGACAAAACCGTCACTACAGGGTAGTCGATACCATCGACCCGAGTCGATGGTATCGAGACTACATCAGGCACTCAGACGAAAAGAAAGAAGGGTTGTCACTACCACACTGGGTCGATACCATCGACCCACGTTGATGGTATCGACACCGTCAGATATGCGTTTGATTCAGATTGATCCCAATCAGACGGCTGAGGTTAATTAGCAAACTAATGAGGGAATTTAACCTAATGACGGCCGCCCAGACCAGAGGATCATCTGATTTATCCATTGCACGAGTACCGAGGAGCAGTAGAGAGGACAACGGAGGCTAGAATCTCATACCAGTTGATTCGGATGCCGCAGAAGATGGATTTCACCACCGACAGGCGGGAGAGCACATGTTCTACACAAAGGATCAACCGGTTCTTCTCCGTTCAGGGGTTTTCACCTCTCAATTCACGTTTTTCACATGATTTCCCCTATCTCTACCTTGTACTTGTTTGAGATGAACATGCGGGGCTAATCCCCTTCGTCTTTAGACCGGGAGTAGCCCGGGAATTCATTGTATGATAGTTTTATAATAGTAATTCATATTTTATCTCTTAAATCCGTGGTATAGTTTCGTTTTCTCCATATATTGTTATGCTTGATCAACATAATAATAACCTAATGCCCTTAATCACTTTGAAAGAAGGATTAACGGCTGAAAAGAGACGAAACCTACATTAATCGATAAATCCCTTGACCAAGGTGGTGTAAAATTAATGGTGGATACTGAGAGATCGTTCATAATGCACCTAGTTTAGGGTATAGGTTACTACGATGGTGGAACTGACCTAAACCTAGGTAGTGAATTACACCACGACAGTGGGCAATTCTATTTTCAGGCCACTACCCGGATAGAGAGATAAAATTGAGGAATTATATAAAATCTAATACAATGAAAACCCGCGGTGAAACTGCAATCCTAAAGATACTCTCTTGAATTGATTAAATTAACATTTAATCGATCGTTTGTTTTGTTTTGTTTTTATTTTCTTTTAATTTTAACAACAACCCTCAATTTGTTATTCGGCTTAGTTGATCGCAAATAGTTAGTAGGAGTCTCCAACAATTCCGAGTATCCCTGTGTTCGACTCGGGCCTCACAAAGGCCTGTACTACTCGACCCGTTCACTTGCATTTTAGTGCATAGTAAAATTGCGTCAATGCTTCATTTAAAATTGATTTTATCGATTGGAATGGACCAAGAATGGAAAACTAGTTGGTTGCGCAAGCTAGTTGGTCAAATGGATAATGAACCAGTTGATTGAAAGATTGTCCAAAATTTTTCCAGTTTGATTCTAATTTGATTTGCAATTAGGAACATGGTTGGATTTTTAAAATATAAACCCATGACTCTAATATATAAAGGAGTGGATGTATAAAGAGAAACTTACACATTAAGAGATAATTTTTCTAAGAGTTGTTACTCAAGGAGAAAGAAAAACTCATCCCAAGGACAATAGGCCTATATAGGAGAAGAACGATAATGAACAACGCTAACATGTCCACACCTTTGAGTTCTTCTTCGTATTGGCAATAAATATGGTGTATGAAGAGATCAAACATTTTCTTGATGATGTATAGACCAAGGCCCTAGTGCAGAGGCTTGAGGACAAGCTAATTCTTCAAGGAGAAGACAAGGTGTTGCTATGATGACAAGGTGGAAACACCAATATTGACTTTTGATCCAAATCTAGAAGTGCAAGTTCTACACCAACAAAAGAGGTGTACATACTTATTCAACAACTAGTGCACGCCAAGATATATTTCATATCCCTTATATATATTTAATATGTCAATGTTTTATAGCTACAACAGATCCATTGTCTAAGATTTTAGGTGTACTCTTTTGTATATTCATTGTGATTCTTCTCTCAAACCTAAAACATGGTCTCTAGGATGGATTTGGAGATGTTAAGAATTAGTTTCTTGATGATGTGGATTTGATTCCTCTTAGAGGGTGTGACCCCCTCTTTGATGTGATGAAGCACATCATGATAATGATATTATATGAGGAGATTCAAGTTAACAAGGCTAGTCTTCTCAAGAGAGTATAAGATTCTCCTTAAGGCTTGATGAAGGCTATTCCACACTCTATTTCTTTCCTCCTCCTGAACTAGATTTGAGGCTTTGGTATCATGTTACAAAAAAATAGATGGAATATGTTGTTGTGTCTATATTATGAATAGGGCAAGCCTTTATATAGCAGAAGAGTGACTTCCAATATCCCGAATACATGGTGTGGGAATAAATTAGAAGACAAAAAAATATGACATGATCATTATGTTGGGTTTTGTGGGATAAAATATGTAGCGGAAACAAAATTTTTATCTAACCACAAACCCATAACCAGCAGATTGCATCAACAACTATGCAATAGGAAAGATGGTTTAGTGAGATATACCTGGTCCTGAGGCTTGCTCAGTGACAATACCTCATATCTAGTGCGGTCTTCAACCACCTAGTCTTCGACGGTGTCTGTGTAGCTCCTGGTGTAGACCCGGACTGCGGTTGACGGTCGTCCTCCTGAGCGACAGAAATCTCCGGCCCACATCTATAGATAGTCCACAGAGACCATTGGGAACTCTAGTCATCCTGATATGGACATACTGGAAGGAGTCGTCCCCTTCTATCAGTGTCTTAGTCACCAACACATTCTCCCACAACCAGTCACTTTTCTACAATCGTCTTTCCCTCGTTGTTCCTCCCTAGATGGGTAGAACTTGTTTGGGCTCTCTCGGTTACCACAACCAGAGAGGATAGAAACTTTGTAGAGTAATTGATGTTCTGAATTGTGTGTTCTGAGAAGCCCCATGTACCCCTCTATTTATAGTAGAGGGCAAGGTCAAGTTCCCAATCTATGTGGGAGTAGAAGGGTCTGTATTTTCCACGAATTGATTGTACTGCGGCAGATGAACTGATCATTTCACAACTCAATCGGTCGTTTGGGCAAGTGAGCCGATCAGTTCATAACTAAAATGATCATTTGGGTAGGTGAGCTGATCAATTCACCCAGTGAACCATCATTTCACTTACTAGAGATGCCCACAATTGACTTTCCTTATTTGTTTCTAATTAATGCAAAGATTAATTCTTATCCCAATCAAATTGAACAAGTGAAACGAAAATCTTCTCACAAACTACGAAACCCAACACTTTCTCAGTTGGTCCATGTGAACCGGTCATCTCACTGACCATGAGTCGATCGGTTCACCTAGTGAATGAGTCGGTTGGAGGTCCAAGTTGTGCAGAATTTAGTCAATGCAATTCTCAATCAATCTGACACTCTAATTAATTGGTTCAACACTTGAACTTGATGATTTCGAGTCAAGTCTATTGATTGAATGTTTAATTGAGTGCCTAAACACTTTAGTAATCAATCCAAACATCATTCATGGATAAACTCCTCTTCTAGGTTAATCCTATGTGTGTGACCCTATAGGTTCCATTTCACATTGGCAGTTAATGTCCAAAATTAACTTATGACATCACAAGCAAAGAGTGGTGTCTAGTCGTACATCAGTGCTACCCAAGTGAAGAGGAAATTTGGAGAACAACTTCCCACCTACAATATGTTATTTATGTTACAGTAAATGTATAGTCCCTTTGTCACTGATATCTGGATTGAACTCAAGGCATGGACTTGTCATCCTCAACAAACATTCAATCCATGTTTCTTAATTCAGAGTAGACTGACTAAGATATATGTAAGCTCAATGGCATACATTGACTCACATGTGCATGGCCATACATTTCTCATTCTCACTCCTCAAGTGGCCAGGATATCACACTCCTTTAGGAGGGACAAATTCCACATCTATCACTCACAGTCAAGTCCCCATGTGTCAAAGTCACCCAATCATCACCGTTATAACAACCCATGTTTTAAGATTGTGTTTGATGATGTCAAAGTGTACCCAATCACATGTGATGAGTGCAGTGATTTCAGGTCTAAGAACCACAGTCACCTTAAATACTGTAAGAGATGATCCTGACTAGCCAAGTGTGGTTTCCATGCATCACTCTTATGGTGGGTCTATCCGATACACTATTCTTTAACATGTATCTATGTGTTTGTTTTGATATCATATATCATGACTAATGAGATTTTGTCATCAACCAAAACACACTCTAGTCTTCTGTGTTATTGATGTCTATGTTATTTCAACAAAAACAACCAACTAGGGACATAATAAGAATGTATACTCTTAACATCTGCATGATCTCATTGTTCATGTCCTTAACCTGAAGACATACATCATTGAGTAATATGATTCTTTAGACATCTAACATGTTATATCATTATCTCAAAACAAATTAAACATATAGACAAAAATTGCCTTTATTATTCAAATCATTTTCAAAGTATGCCATTACAACCATCATATGGATGGATCTATGGGTATACATACCAACAGACTCCCACTTACACTTAGATCCAATCACTTATGAACCTTAGTCCTTGTGATCTTGCATGACCATCATGCTTCTACTATGAAAGTGCCTTAGTTAAGGGATCAATAATATTGTCTTCAGTTGGTACTCTACAAATCTTCACATCTCCTCATTGTATGATCTCTCGTATGTGATGGAAGCACTGATGTATGTGCTTGGACCGCTAATTTGATCTAGGTTCTTTATCTTGTGTAATAGCTCCATTGTTGTCACATTGAAGCTCAATTGCATCACAGATGCTAGGAGACACCCCATGTTTAGTGATGAACTTCTTGATCCACACAACCTCCTTTGCCGCATGGGATGCAACAATATACTCAGCCTCTATCGTTGAATCTGCAACTCTCTCTTGCTTGGAACTCTTCTAGCTCACAGCTCTGTTGTTGAGGAAAAACGCAAACCCTGACTGCAATCTATAATCATCTTTATCGATTTGGAAGCTTGCATCAGTGTAACCCCTTACCACCAATTCTTCCTCACCATCATTAATAAGGAACTGATACTTAGTCCTTCTCAAGTACTTTAGGATGTTCTTCACGGCTGTCTAGTGAACATCTCTGTGATCTTAATGGTATTTTCTCATCATGCTAAGTGCATACGAGACATCGGGACATGTACACAACATTTTGTAAATGATGGATCCAATTGCTGATGCATATGGAATCCCATTCATGCGTTCCCTATCTTCACAAGATTTGGGACATTGAGCTCTAGAGACGGGAAATCCATGCCTCATGGGTATGCTTCCTCTCTTTGAGTTCTCCATGTTGAACCTCTTCAACACTTTGTCAATGTATGTGCTTTGACTTAGTCCAAGAAGCCTTCTAGATCTATCTCTATAGATCTTGATTCCTAATATATAGGAAGCTTCTCTTAAGTCTTTCATTGAGAATGTATTTTCAAGCCATACCTTTACCTTTTGTAAAGTAGGGATTCCATTCTCCATCAATAGTATGTCATCTACATACAATATGAGGAATGTAGTCATGCTCCCACTAACCTTATTGTACACACAAGGCTCATTTTCATTTTGACTAAAACCAAACTCTTTGACTGCTTCGTCAAATTGAAGATTCCAACTTCGAGATACTTGCTACAATCCATAGATTGACCTTTTCAGCTTATAAACATTATTTGCAACCTTTGGATTTATAAAACCTTCAGGTTGTATCATGTACACATCCTCGAAAAAATTCTCATTAAGGAATGCAATTTTAACATCCATCTGCCAAATCTCATAGTCATAGTAGGCTGCAATAGCAAGCATGATCCTGATGGACTTAATCATGGCAACTGGAGAAAAGGTTTCATCATAGTCAACACCTTGAACTTGTCTGAAACCTTTTGCAACCAATCTACCTTTATAAGTTTGCACATTGTCTTCTTCTTGAAGACCCACTTGCACCCTATGGGTTTTAAACCCTTCAGGTGGATCCACCAAGGTCCATACCTTGTTGGTATACATGGATTCCATCTCAGGTCTCATGGCCTCAAGCAATTTCTCAGAATATGGTCCATGTGTGGCTTCTATATAGGTTGTTGGTTCATCATCTATGACCAACTCATTGCCTTCTTGAGTCACAAGATATCCAAATCTCTCAAGCTCAAGGTGTGTCCTACTAGATCTACGAGGTTCCTATGTTACTTGAGGAATTTGAGATTCCACAACAATTTGTGATTCTCTATGTTCCTCTTTTTCATCTATTGGTTCCATGTTTTCTTGTTGGTATCGAACCTCTTTGAGTTTCACATTACTCGCATTGCTTCCTTTGGAAATAAATTCCTTTTCTAGGAATACAACATTCTTGGAAACAAACACTTTGTTATCAGTTGGGTGGTATAAGTAGTATCCCCTTGTTTCTTTAGGATATCCAACAAAATAATACTTATCGGATTTGGGTCCAAGCTTTTTAGGAAACATTTTCTTGATATAACCTTCACATCCCCAAACCTTCATAAAAGAGACATCGGGACGCTTACCGTACCATATCTCATATGGTGTCTTTTGAACCGATTTAGATGATATGTGGTTGTGTAAATGTGGCAGTTGTTAGAGCATGTCCCCGGAAGGAAGTTGGAAGATTGGCAAAACTCATCATAGATTACACCATATCTAGTAATGTGCGATTCCTTCTTCCTGACACACCATTATGCTATGGTGTTCCAGGTGGAGTCCATTGTGATACAATACCACGGACTCTCAAAAGGTTCTCAAACTCTTGGCTTAAGTATCCTCCACCTCGATCAGATCAAAGTGCCTTAATATTTTTGCTAAGTTGGTTTTGTACTTCATTCATGAAATCCTTGAACCTTTCAAAGGTTTGTGATTTATGTTTCATCAAGTAAACATAACCATACCTACTGAAGTCATCAGTAAAGGTAATGAACTACTCATACCCACCTCTAGCACTTGTTCTAAAAGGCCCACATACATCAGTATGTATGATTCCTAATAGATCACTTGCTCTCTCACCTTTTCCTAAAAAGGTATCCTTGGTTATCTTGCCCAATAAACAAGATTCACATGTCTCTAATGATTTAAAATCAAAAGAGTCTAGATAACCATCTTTATGGAGTCTAGGTATGTGATTCTCATTTATGTTCTCTAGACGACAATGCCAAAGGTATGTTTTGTTTGAGTCATTGAGTTTTTGTCTTTTTGTGTTTACGTTGTAAACATTTGTCTATAGGTCTATCAAATATAGACCATAAGACATTGGGGCACTACCATAAAAGATCCCATCTTTAGAAATGGAACATTTTCCATTCTTAATAAAAATTCAAATCCATCCTTGTCCAAACATGATACAAAAAATGATATTCCTATTAATGACAGGTACATAATAGTAGTTTTGTAACTCTATTATCAGCCCACTTGGTAGAGATAATTCATAGGTTTCTACTACATTGGTAGCAACTCTTGCTCCATTAGCAACACATAGTTCAACCTCGCCTTCTGCTAAAGGCCTACTTCTTTTCAGATCTTTCATGTTTGAACAAATGTGTGATCCACATCCGATATCAAGTACACATGATGAAGAAGTATTAAATTTAATCTTAATTATGTATACACCAAAATTAGAGATCTCTATCACTGGCTTCATCTTCCTTGATTCCCTTAATCCTCTCCATATTTTGAGTGCAGAAGACTTGGACTTCAACTTGATGGGAAAATGCTTCTCTGCCTTGCATGTGTCCTTGGAATCCATTCCACTGATCACTATCATGGAACTATCCTTCTTCATCTGTTCTTCAACATTTGTCAAAATGTCAAGCAACTCTGACAACAGTTTAGCCATGTTAATTACACTAGTAGTAGTACTTGACAAACTTGGTATATGATTTAGGCAACGATTACAAAATCATATCTCTGGCCAACTCTTGACCCAACGGAAATCCCAGTTTCTCTAGACGTTCTATATGCCCAATCATATCTGTGGACAACTCTTGAAGGAAATCCTAGTTTCTCTAGACGTTCTATATGCCCAATCATATTGAGCATATGGGGTCTAACTGGATCTCCCTCTGTCAGTTTGTATTAAAACAACACCTTAGGCATATATAGTGTGAATTCTACAGGCTTTGGTATCTTAAGAATATGAAGAACACTTCTCATAGTCCTTAACCAGCTATGGAAATTTATCTCAATCAAATTATCCAATTTCAATAATGATTTCTTTGCCATTTGATTCTATAAGAGAAAACATTTGCATATTGCCAAAACTCTTTTTTATATGGTTTGATTTAAATACAATTGACGAAATTAATTAGGTCTTTAATTAATTATCACTCCCACTATTTTGATCAAATTGATAGCCCTCACCATCAATTCGGAAGATTGCAGCGTACAACCTTCTAGTGAGCAAGATCATGATTTCCTCTAAGTCATGGACCAGCTAGGGCTGTCACCCACAACTAGATTCTTTGAGGTAGGCAAATTTTGCCAATTGCTTCATATGTAACTCTTGATAGATGGCATGCACAACTCTTTGTCATGTACATCTCCATGCCTCAAGGTGCTTGATCTGATCAAGGACACCTACTTAAGTCCAACCCAAATGCTAACACAATAAATATGCACCCAGCTAGGGCAGACCCACATATTCACCATCACACTTCCACGAGATAGACGGTGCACCATGTTAGGGCCTACCCACACTTAGTCGATCAAGATTTTCATGTATGCTACTTTTGGAAGGCATCTTAAAATTAATATTTATATTTAGGGGTTTGGTATACATATACATAGCCAATCACCACATATACAGTATGTATCATGTACATGCTATATCCCACAAGAAAATATGTGAAGCGATAAAGTGATGATTATGTCCATCTATTGTAATTCCTTGAGCCCCAAGGAATTATGGTCATCTAGGTCTGTAGAAACCTGTAGTTGATAAAGATTTGTGCTTGGGCCGTTCCGGGTTGATCAACTCATCCTATGACTGATCTGCTCACCTCTTGGTCGGTCGGTTGGTTGTTACCAACTGATTGTCTAGTTCCTCCAGACAGTTAGTTAGTCGGGTCGTCAGGCTCCTCATCAGGCCACCAGCTTCTCGTCTTGCACCATCAACAGGTCGTCTCGGTCCTCTAATCACTCGTCTGGACTCCCATCTATTATCACCCATTTTAAAGTTCATCAGTAAGCATTATGATTAGAGCATAATTAAAGTTAATTGAGCTAAATTAAGTGCTAATGTGGTGATTAGTGCATCATTAACTTGATTTAGTTGAATCAAGCATATAAGATCAATTAGTGCATAATTATAATGATTAAGTTGAGTAAAGTAATAATTGGATGCAATTGGAACTTTGAACCAGTGAAATAGTAAAATTAGCATCATATATTGCTCTGAGGGCACAGAGAATCTCGCGCTTGAAACGTTGCAAGAAGAATCGACCGAATCGGACCCCCGAGGCCGTAGTTATGGCAATGATAAGAATCTTGGACTGAAATGTAACTTTTCCAATTAATTACCCATTAAGTGGGTCGGCAACCTGTTTCTTTATCTCCTTCCTTTCTAGTTTATTTCTCAATAGAGCACTTAGTGAGTGGCGCTCACACAGCAGCCAGGAATCGCGATTGAGAAAAGAAGGCAGAGCGCAGGCGATTTCTTGGGAGTTCTTGAGCTCCTCGCCTCCGACAGAGCTAGGGTGCTACCCCCTTCTTTCTTCTTCCTCTACCTCTTCCCCCAACCACCGCGTGCCCTAGTTGGCCTGGACGTCGGCCGACCTGCAGAAACTGCTGCGCGGCGCACGACCAAGGAGGGTTTCGTTTGGCTAATCAGATACTCTGGGAAGGTACTCCTTATTTCCGATTCATGGCCATGGATCTGATTTTGTAGTTATTGATGTGTCAAGCATCAAGCATGATTCTCCTCTTCAATCTGTTAGTAAACGTAGATGTGCCTGTATGCAGGTCTGAACCAGGGCTCTATGGCGTGGTTTTTGTCAAGGGGATAATGCCCTTGAGCTTGGCCAAGATCCTAGAGAGGAAATCCGCAGCCTTAGCCTAAGATGTAGCTTTTGATTTAAGCCAATTCCAGATCTGTGCGTGAAGAAGCTGTTCTGCTGAGCTGCAGGAATAGTAAGCCAATAAATCAAAGGTTAAAGACAATTAAATTTCGCCCGGAATCAGGTCTTGGACGCATTTTCGGACGAATCTGGATAGTCCAAATCAAAGTGAGTAGGGTTTCGTTCATTTATCATTAATTAACTCAGGCGTTTGAACAGTTTCAGTTATTTGTGTGTTTTACACTGATAACAGTCATTATCAGGCGTTGGGCAGCATTTGGCATCGCCCGACTTTTTATTTCATAAATTTCTTTTGGACATTTTTAAATGACTTAATTTAGCATCTGGCCAGTGTGGATTGAATCAATGAATTTATATGGTTCATCAGAACCTATATTGCTCACTTTGAACGTTGAAACATGTCTAAAAATGGTACGGTTTGGGTATGAACCCAGACAATTTAGATTTCTGATAGATTATCATATGTACGATTTCAAAGCAGATATGATTAAATAAATTATGCAATAAAACCCTAATTGCATGTCTCTTTTTAAGTTAATGTGTGTGAATTGATATTTACATGAATTGGCACATTTTTCTGAAATATTACTAGAAATTCTCAAGAATTGTTATTAAAATGTGTTATGATATGTAAATAACTCTTAATTGAGTTAGGTGATGCACAAACCAGGATTAGGGTTAATGTCCACATTTTTCGAGAATTTTAGAGAATTGATAAATGTTATGTATGATTTCTCATATGTGAAGTAAATTACTTTCATTAGTGCAATTAGATATTCAATTGCATGAATTCAGTATGTATGTGCCAAATTGAAATAAGTTGGGTTATTTAGGCATTCTTAATCTGCATGAATGCATAATATGAGAATTTCTCAGTATTAACAACGATTTTGAGTATACTGCTCTGTCAGTTTTAGAAAGATATCGTGTTGTGATTTGAATTGAAATCAGATAGACTCAGTACCACAGAGATACCAAAGGCAAGTATGAATGAGAAAAATATTCCATACAGTAAGAGAGATATTGAATTGTAGTTTGAGCCTTCTTAAAATAATAAAATATTAGAATAAGGGCCCTGACACCGTAGAACCCCTTTGTGAGGTCTGCACCTTAGGGGTGAAACGACCCAACCCTGGGGATACGCCCAGGTGGTCATATCTCGTGTTCAACACTAACCAGAGATAGGATCCTGGTGGCACGAGAGTACAAGTTGTAGTGTCCAACACCAACCAGAGATAGGATCCTGGGGGCACTAGAGTATAGAAAAGTGTGTCCATCACTTACCAGAGATAGGATCCTAGTGGCACAGCTTGACTCTCCGCCTGTGTACTCAGCTTAGAGGAGGAGTCCAGTTTACGGCATCATAAGGATGCCGAGGCCAGAGAGCCTGAGTTCCTGTAGCAGACCAGGACAGCAGTCAGACTTAGCTATCCCGGGGTGTCGGTTAAGTCTTGTACGGTGGGATTGTAGTTCGCTATGAGTCTTCATATGTAGAGTACACCACATATGATCAGGGCATAAGATAAAATATGTTCATATAGGTTCACAGAGTTTTTATAAGTTAAAGAGTTAAGAAAGATATGAGTTAGCTTCACAACAGTTGTTGTTTAAGTGGAATTCTAGTATTTTCTGTTAATTAATGGTATTTACAACTTTGTATCAATTAATATCATAATGAAATGTTGATATCTCCTGTTGATTTAATTATGTTGCTTAGAACTGCTCAGTATAGCATTTTCTTATGCTTTGCTTCAATCGAATAAAATTGTTGAGTTGTTTAGTGATGGTTGGGTGAAAATCTACTCACTGAGCAAGTAGCTCACCAACCTACTGAAACATTTTTCAGGTCAACGTCAGCACGAGGATGCTGAAGGATCGTATCACCCGAGTACATAGAAGGTAGTGAATAGTTAGTTAGTGGTCTCTTAGTCCTTTCCCCTCGGTCCTTGGTCATGTGGTGGGTTAGAGAGAGAATGTGGTGAAATATGTAGTTAGTTTTCAATTATCTGCTGTGTTTTATAGTCTGAATGAGAAATGTAATATGTCATGTAAATTTGTTTTTATTTTTAGTAGGTTAATGGAAAGTTGCCTCCGCGATTTTATTATAATTCGATGCTATTCACGTTTTATGGTTTTCATTTAAATTAATCTAATTGATCAAGAAAAGAAAAAGTTAAGAGTGGTTTATCGAGTGTGACTCCCCGGTCTTTGGGGTCATTGGAGTTGGCTCGGGGGTCGGTGCGTCACAACAGCCTTGGTATCAGAGCATAGGTTGAGTATGCAGTTACTCTAAGTCAAGGTTAGGGGACGATAAGAGACCAATAGGATTAGGATTTATGTGTCTTTCTTCTAACTGCAGTTTTCTAACAGGAAATATTCTGTTACACTATTGCAGATGGCGGAAAGAGGATGTGGTCATGAGGACCAAGCTGAGAGACACATTGCACCTAATCCCTAGGAGATGGGTCCAGGTGGTGGTGAAGAGGTGGATGAGGTTGCGAGAATGTACAGAATGTTTCTGGAAACCAAGGAAAAATATAAGACAGACAGGCGAGCTTCTACCTCGAGCAGCAAGGACCTGATGAGATCCTATGAGCTAGTTAAGAAGCTTGGAGGTACTGAATTAGATGGCACTACGGATCCTGCAATAGCTGATGAATGGCTAAGACAGTTTGAAAAGGTATTCCACCTGATGGAGTTATCTGAGGAGAGGAAAATTAACCACGCAGTTTACTTACTTAAGGGTGATGCAAAGGTTTGGTGGCATGGAGTGGAAGAGAAAAGGAGGAACACAGTACTTACCTGGAGGGATTTTGTTGAGGAATTCCACCTTAAGTACTATCTGCCTACTTTCTTGAATGAGAAAATAAGACAGTTGTAGGATATCAAATAAGGGAGTATGACAGTTACAGAATACGAGGCACTTTTCACAAGGCTGGAAAATTTTTGTCCACAACTTGTTCCTGATAATGTAGAAAGGTGTAGAAGATTTCAAGAAGGATTGAGACCGGAGATTCGGCAGACTCTTTCTGCTATTAGTAGAAGAAATAGAGAAAACTTTGGAGAGTTTGTGGAAGCGTCTAGACAACTAGAAGAGTCAGTGAACGCTGATAAACCGACTGAAACTAAGAAAAGATCTGGAGATTTCTTCAGAAGAGGACAAGGAAGTGGTAGTTACATAGGAAGTGGTGGGTTCTTTTCAAAGATAGGATGAGGATTCGGTTGTTTTGATAGACAAGGATCCAGTTTTTCTTCTAGTGGAAGAAGACCTAGTTCTGGAAGATGAAGTACATAGCCTACTTGGACACCTCCAACTAGGTCATCTGGATCATCACTTTAAGTGACAGGACCACCAAGGAAAGAGAAACCGATATGTGAGATTTGTGGGAAGTCACACCTTGGTCAGTGTTGGGGTGCAAATTTCTAAGGTTGTCACAACTGTGGACAGACAGGACACTTTAGAAGGCAATGTCCTCAGCTACAACAAATAGCATCATCGGATTCCCGGTCACATCACCAGAATATCCCGAGACAGGCTCCAGCTGGAAGAGCAGGTTCCTCTATAGCTTCAGGTTCCCGAGGTGGTGCAGTACCCAGTGGTAGTGAAGGTCAGCGTGGGCATCGTGGGAGAGGAAGAGCTTCATGACGCTACTTCTCTTTGACACCACAAGAAGGTATCGTTTCTTCTCAAGTAATTACAGGAGAAATGATTTTCTTTAATAGCATGCCAGTTACAGTTTTGATAGATCCTGGTGGGACTCATTCATTTATACAAAGTTCCCTAGCTTGCGAGCTTAATCTGTTAACACAGGAATTACCAATTGAATTGTTGTTGAGGGTTCCATTAGGTGAACCGACAGTGTTGACAGAGTGTTGTCCTGGATGTTTGTTGACTTTTGGTGGTTACACCATTGCAGTTGATCTAATACCCTTGGATATTAACTCTTTTCAAGTTATATTGGGTATGGATTGCTTAGAAATATATCGAGTTCAACTCGACTGTTGGAAGAAGGAGGCTATCTTCCAACAGGGTGAATTTTCTTGTGTCTTCTCTGGAGACAGGAAAGTCTTACCTACGTGTATCATATCAGCTGTTGTAGCTGATAAGATGTTGCAGAAGGGTTGTGAGGCATTTTTGGCACATGTGGTATACACTAGAGCAGAAAAGAGCACAGTCAGCCTATGGGATGTGCCAGTGGTTTGTGAGTTCCCAGATGTTTTTCCAGATGAGTTGCCAGGTCTACCTCCTGAAAGAGATATAGACTTTGAGATCCAGGTGTATCCAGGTAGTCAACCTATAGCACTGCCAGCTTACAGGATGGCACCTGCAGAGTTGAAGGAACTCAAGATCCAGTTACAAGAATTACTGGATAAGGGTTTCATTCGACCTAGTTCTTCACCATGGGGAGCTCCAGTCTTGTTTGTAAAGAAGAAAGATGGTACTATGAGATTATGTATAGATTATAGACAGTTGAATAAGATCACTATCAAAAATAAGTACCCGCTGCCAAGGATAGATGATCTATTTGATCAGTTGCATGGAGCGACAATATTCTAGAAGATAGATTTGAGATATGTATATCATCAATTGAGAATAAAAGCTTCAGATATCCCTAAATCAGCTTTCAGAACAAGATATGGGCATTATGAGTTTCTAGTCATGTCATTTGGACTGACTAATGCTTCAGCAGCTTTTATGGATATGATGAACCGGATCTTCAAACCATTCTTGGATCAGTTCATAGTGGTTTTCATATATGACATTCTGATCTATTCTAGAGATGATGAACAACATGAGCAACATCTGAAGATAGCATTACAGTTGTTGAGACAACATCAGTTATATGCTAAGTTCAGTAAGTGTGAGTTCTGGTTAACTGAGGTATCTTTTCTTGGACACGTCATCTCAGGAGATGGAGTAAGTGTTGACCCTAAGAAAGTTGAGTCTGTTCTACAGTGGGAGCTGCCTAAAACACCTACTGAGATCATAAGCTTCTTAGGATTGGCAGGTTACTACAGAAGGTTCATCTAGAACTTTAGTGTTATAGCGTCACCTCTGACACACTTAACAAGAAAGAATGCACCGTTTGTCTGGTCAGACAACTGTGAGAAGAGTTTTCAAATTTTGAAAAAGAAGTTGACTACAGCACCAATGTTGATCTTACCTGAGGCAGATAAAGGCTACACAGTGTTTTGTGATGCTTCTGGAAGAGGTTTAGGCTGTGTGTTGATGCAGGAATGCAAAGTAGTAGCTTATGCATCTAGACAGCTTAAAAAGAATGAGGAGAATTATCTGACACATGATTTGGAGTTAGATGTTGTAGTTCATGCTCTTAAGACATGGTGTCACTATCTTTATGGTGAGACATGTCAGGTGTTTACAGATCATAAGAGCTTGAAATATATCTTCACCTAGAAGGATCTGAATCTTAGCCAGCGTAGATGGTTAGAATTGATCAAAGATTATGAAGTGACTATAGATTATCATCCTGGTAAGGCAAATGTGGTAGTAGATGCTCTGAGCAGAAAGTCTAGTTCAACAGCTGATGCATTTTCTGTGGCATGTTTCGAGAGAGACCTGCTAGTAGAAATGCGGAAATTGAACTTAGACTTAGGGGTGACTGAACAAAGTGGTTTGATTGCGCAGATGCAAGTCAAACCTACCTTTTATGATCAGATCAAGGAACTTCAGCAGAATGATAGTGAGTTACAGCAGATCATGCAGGATATGACAAAGGGAACAAGACCAGAGTTCAGGTTTTCAGATGACGAATTACTATATCTGCATGACAGGTTGTGTGTACCTGGAGATGGTGATTTGAAAGAACAGATTCTTGAAGAGGCACATGTATCGATGTATGATATCCATCCAGGTAACACTAAAATGTACATGAATCTCAACGAATTGTACTGGTGGTCAGGTATGAAAAAGGATGTAGCTGAGTATGTGGCTAGATGTAGTGTGTGTCAGCAAGTTAAGTCTCAACATCAAAAACCTGCAGATACTTTGCAATCTCTTCCTATACCCGAATGGAAATGGGAACATATCACAATGGATTTTGTGATGGGGTTACCCAGGACACCTAGAGGTTGTGACTCGATATGGGTGATTGTGGATAGATTAACTAAATCTTCTCACTTTCTTCCTGTTAAGTCAACCTTTGATGTCCCAAAATTAGCTAAGATATACGTGGATGAAATAGTCAGGTTTCATGGTATTCCAATTTCAATTATATCTGATAGAGATCCTAAGTTCGCATCTAGATTTTGGAATCAGTTGCATCGTGCTTTGGGCACAAAGTTGAGATTCAGTACAGCTTTTCACCCGCAGACGGATGGTCAGTCAAAAAGGACCATTCAGACTCTTAAGGACATGCTGAGAGCATGTGCTTTGCATTTCAGTGGAAGTTGGGAAGAACATTTAAGCCTTATAGAGTTTGCATACAACAATAGTTACCATTCCAGTCTTGGTATGGCCCCGTATGAAGCTTTGTATGGTAGAAAGTGTAGATCACCCATATGTTGGTATGAGGTTGGTGAAAAGCAGATTCTTGGACCTGAGATAGTGGATTTAACCACTGAAAAGATTACTGTGATCAAAGAATAGTTGAAAGTTGCATAGGACAGGCAGAAGAGTTATGCTGAGAAAAGACGTAGACCTCTTGAGTTTGAAGTTGATTATGAAGTGTACTTGAAAGTTTCACCATGGAAGGGAGTGCTGAGATTTGGTAAGAGAGGCAAACTGACTCCTAGGTTTATGGGCCCGTATCCTATCATTGAGAGGATTGGACCTATAGCCTATAGGTTGGAATTGCCATCTGAATTGTCTAATCTACATGATGTGTTTCATGTATCTATGATGAAGAAATGCTATCCTGGTACAGAGAAGATAATAGACCCAGAACATGCACAACTCAGATCAGATGTGTCCTATGTTGAGGGACCAATACAGATAGTTGACCGAAGGATCAAGAAACTCAAGAATCGTGAGATACCATTAGTGAAAGTTCTCTGGAGGAATCATAATCTAGAGGAAGCTATGTGGGAGCTTGAATCTGAGATGCATAACAAGTTTCCTTTTCTCTTTTAGGAATTTCAGGATGAAATTCTTATAAGGGAGGGAGATTGTTATGACCCGTTTTAAAGTTTATTGGTAAGCATTATGATTAGAACATAATTAAAGTTAATTGATCTAACATAAGTGATAATGTGGTGATTAGTGCATCATTAACTTGATTTAGTTGAATCAAGCATATAAGATCAATTAGTGCATAATTACAATGATTAAGTTGAGTAAAGTAATAATTGGATGCAATTGGAGCTTTGAACCAGTGAAATAGTAAAATTAGCATGATATATTGCTCTGAGGGCACAGAGAATCTTGCGCTTGAAACGTTGCAAGAAGAATCGACCGAATCGGACCCCGAGGCTGTAGTTATGGCAATTATAAGAATCTTGGACTGAAATGTAATTTTTCCAATTAATTACCCATTAAGTGGGTCGGCAACCTGTTTCTTTATCTCCTTCCTTTCTAGTTTATTTCTCGATAGAATAGTCAGTGAGTGGCGCTCACACAGCAGCCAGGAATCGCGATTGAGAAAAGAAGGCAGAGCGCAGGCGATTTCTTGGGAGTTCTTGAGCTCCTCGCCTCCGACAGAGCTAGGGTGCTACCCCCTTCTTTCTTCTTCCTCTACCTCTTCCCCCAACCACCGCGTGCCCTAGTTGGCCTGGACATCGGCCGACCTGCAGCAACTGCTGCGCGGCGCACGACCAAGGAGGGTTTCGTTTGGCTAATCAGATACTCCGGGAAGGTACTCCCTATTTCTGATTCACGGCCATGGATCCGATTTTGCAGCTATCGATGTGTCAAGCATCAAGCACGATTCTCCTCTTCAATCTATTAGTAAACGTAGATGTGCATGTATGCAGGTCTGAACCAGGGCTCTATGGCGTGGGTTTTGTTAAGGGGATAATGCCCTTGAGCTTGGCCAAGATCCTAGAGAGGAAATCCACAGCCTTAGCCTAAGATCTAAATTTTGATTTAAGCCAATTCCAGATCTGTGCATGAAGAAGCTGTTCTGCTGTCGAGTTGCAGGAACAGTAAGACAATAAATCAAAGGTTAAAGACAATCAAATTTCGCCCGGAATTAGGTCTTGGACGCATTTTCGGACGAATATGGATAGTCCAAATCAAAGTGAGTAGGGTTTGTTCATTTATCATTAATTAACTCAGGCGTTTGAACAGTTTCAGTTATTTGCGCGTTTTACACTGATAACAGTCATTATCAGGTGTTGGGCAGTGTTTGGCGTCGCCCGACTTTTTATTTCATAAATTGCTTCTGGACATTTTTAAATGACTTAATTTAGCATCTGGCCAGTGTGGATTGAATCAATGAATTTATATGGTTCATCAGAACCTATATTGCTCACTTTGAATGTTGAAACATGTCTGAAAATGGTACGGATTGGGTATGAACCCAGACAATTTAGATTTCTGATAGATTATCAGATGTACGATTTCAAAGCAAATATGATTAAATAAATTATGCAATAAAACCCTAATCGCATGTCTCTTTTTAAGTTAATGTGTGTGAATTAATATTTACATGAATTGGCACATTTTTCTGAAATATTACTAGAAATTCTCAAGAATTGTTATTAAAATGTGTTATGATATGTAAATAACTCTTAATTGAGTTAGGTGATGCACAAACCAGGATTAGGGTTAATGTGCACGTTTTTTGAGAATTTCAGAGAATTGATAAATGTTATGTATGATTTCTCATATGTGAAATAAATTGCTTTCATTAGTGCAATTAGATATTCAATTGCATGAATTTAGTTTGTATGTGCCAAATTGAAATAAGTTGGGTTATTTAGGCATTCTTAATCTGCTTGAATGCATAATATGAGAATTTCTCAGTATTAACAATGATTTTGAGTATACTGCTCTGTCAGTTTTAGAAAGATATCGTGTTGTGATTTGAATTGAAATTAGATAGACTCGGTACCATAGAGATACCAAAGGCAAGTATGAATGAGAAAAATATACCATACAGTAAGAGAGAGATTGAATTGTAGTTTGAGCCTTCTTATAATAATAAAATATTAGAATAAGGGTCGTGACACCGTAGAACCCCTTTGTGAGGTCTACACCTTAGGGGTGAAATGACCCAACCCTGGGGATACACCCAAGTGGTCGGATCTCGTGTTCAACACTAACCAGAGACAGGATCCTGGTGGCACGAGAGTACAGTTTGTAGTGTCCAACACCAACCAGAGACAGGATCCTGGTGGCACTAGAGTATAGAAAAATGTGTCCAACACTTACCAGAGACAGGATCCTGGTGGCACAGCTTGACTCTCCGCCTGTGTACACAGCTTAGAGGAGGAGTCTAGTTTACGGAATCATAAGGATACCGAGGCTAGAGAGCCTGAGTTCCTGTAGCAGACCAGGACAGCAGTCAGACTTAGCTATCCCGGGGTGTCGGCTAAGTCTTGTACGGTGGGATCGTAGTTCGTTACGAGTCTTCATATGTAGAGTACACTGCATATGATCAGGGCATAAGATAAAATATGTTCATATAGGTTCACAGAGTTTTTATAAGTTAAAGAGTTAAGAAATATATGAGTTAGCTTCACAACAGTTGTTGTTTAAGTGGAATTCTAGTATTTTTTGTTAATTAATGGTATTTACAACTTTGTATCAATTAATATCATAATGAAATGTTGATATCTCGTGTTGATTAAATTATGTTGCTTAGAACTGCTCAGTATAGCATTTTCTTATGCTTTGCTTCAATCGAATAAAGTTGTTGAGTTGTTTAGTGATGGTTGGGTGGAAATCTACTCACTGAGCCAGTAGCTCACCAACCTACTGAAACATTTTTCAGGTCAACATCAGCATGAGGAGGCTGAAGGATCGTATCAACCGAGTACATAGAAGGTAGTTAATAGTTAGTTAGTGGTCTCTTAGTCCTTTCCCCTCGGTCCTTGGTCATGTGGTGGGTTAGAGAGAGAATGTGGTGAAATATGTAGTTAGTTTTCAATTATCTGTTGTGTTTTACTGTCTGAATGAGAAATGTAATATGTCATGTAAATCTGTTTTTGTTTTTAGTAGGTTAATGGAAAGTTGCCTCCGCGGTTTTATTATAATTCGATGCTATTCACGTTTTATGGTTTTCATTTAAATTAATCTAAGTGATCAAGAAAAGAAAAAGTTAAGAGTGGTTTATCGAGTGTGACTCCCCGGTCTTCAAGGTCATTGGAGTTGGCTCGGGGGTCGGGGCGTCACACCATCGTTCTTTGACATAATAGGAAATAAAAATATCCTACTTTTACAAATTCTTTGGGAAACCCCAAGTTACATTCGAGGGGAGCAAAGGTAGAAGAGAAGGCTTGAGTTATTTTGAGTTACATATGTAATATAAGAAAGGACTCAAATATGCAAAATGAGATGCAAACAACCACAACCAACTAAGAACACACATATGGGTTTATAGGCCATAATCACACTACACATCCTACATCAAAACCATTTTAGGATGACACGTATTGATTTCATATACATACCATATCAAATATGTATATAGGAATTTTGGTGTTTTAATCAGATATGCATATTAGCCAGTTAAAGTGTTCACATGGCATGCAATAAATAAATGGAGAAAAACAAAAATCTGATAACATCGATTAATCCTAAAACATAATATGTTGACGTGGCTCTGATATCACTGTTGGGTTTGGAGGAATAGAATAGGCATCGGAAAGAAAAAATTTATCCAACCACAAACCCATAACTAGCAGATCGCATCAACAACTATGCAATAGGAAAGATGGTTTAGCAAGATATACCTGGTCCTGAGGCTTGTTCAGTGACATTACCTCACATCTAGTGCAGTCTTCAACCACCTAGTCTTTGACGGTGTCTATGCAACTCCTGATGTAGACCTGGACAGTAGTTGATGATCGTCCTCCTGCGTGGAAGAAATCTCCTGCCTCTATAGATAGTCCACACGGACCACCGGGAACTCTAGTAATCCTTAGATAGACAGACTAGAAGTTGTTGTCCCCTTCTGTCGATGTACTAGTTATCGGCACACTCTCCCACCACTAGTCGCTTTTCTGAAGTTGTATTTTCCTTATTGTTCCTCGCTCAATGAGTAGAACTTTCTTGGGCTCTCTCGGTTACCACAACTAGAGAGGACAATAACTGTGTAGAGCAACTGATATTTGGAGTTGGGTGTTCTGAGAAGCCCCCTGTACCCCTCTATTTATAATAGAGGGTAGGGTCAAGGTTTCCAGTCTGTGCGGGAGTAGAAGGGTCAAAATTTTCCACAAACTGATTGTACTACTACAGACGAACCGATCATTTAACAACTCAACTGATCGTTTGGAAAAGTGATCTGATCAGTTCATAATTGAACCAATTGTTTGGGCAGATGAGCCGATCGGTTCACCTAGTGAACCGGTCTTTTCACTTCCCAGACTTGCCCACAATTGACTTTCCTTATTTGTTTCTAATTAATGCAAAGATTAATTCTTGTCCCAATCAAATTAAACAAGTGAAACAAAAATCTTTTCTCACAAACTAGGAAACCCAACACCTGTTCGGTAGGTCCATATGACTCTATCGGTTCACCAGTGTGAATCGGTCATCTCACTGACCATGAGCCTATTGGTTCACCCATTGAACCGATCGGTTTTTGGTCCAGGTTGTGCAAAACTTAGTCAATGCAGTTCTCAATCAATTTGACACTCTAATCAATTGGTTTGACACTTGAACATGATGATTATGAGTCAAGTCTATTGATTGAATGTTTAATTGAGTACCTAAACACTTTAGTAATCCATCTAAACATCATTCATAGATAAACTCCTCTTCTAGGTTAATCCTATGCGTGTGACCCTATAGGTTCCATTTCATGTTGGCAGTGAATGTCCATAACTAACTAATGACATCACAAGCAAAGACTGATGCATAGTCGTACATCAGTGCTACCCAAGTTAAGAGGAAAGATGGAGAACAAATTTCAACCTACACTTTGTTATTAGTGTTACAGTGAATGTATAGTCCCTTTGTCACTGATATCTAGATTGAAATTGAGGCATGGACTTGTCATCCTCTACAAATATTCAATCCATGTTTCTTGATTTAGAGCAGATTGTCTGAGATAAATGTAAGCTCAATGTCATACATTGACTCACATGTGCATGACCATGCATTTCTCAGTCTCACTACTCAAGTGGCCAGGATATCTCACTCCCTTAGGTGGGACAAATTCCATATCTGTCACTCACAGTCAAGTCCTCATTTGTCAAAGTCACCCAATCATCACCGTTATAACAACCCATGTTTTAAGACTGCGTCTAATGATGTCAAAGTGTACCCAACGACATGTGATGAGTGCAGTGTTTTCATGTCTAAGAACCACAGTCACCACCAATACTATAAGAGATGATCCTGACTAACCAAGTGTGGTTTTCATGCATCACTCTTATGGTGGGTCTATCTGATACATTGTTCTCTAACATGTATCTGTGTGCCTTGTTTGATATCATATATTATGACTAATGAGATTCTGTCATCAACCAACACACACTGTAGTCTTCTGTGTTATTGATGTCTATGGTTATTTCCACAATAACAACCGACTAGGGACATAAAAAGAATATATACTCTTATCATCTGCATGATATCATTGTTCAGGTCCTTAACCTAAAGACATACGTCATTGAGTAATACGATTCTTTAGACATCTAACATGTTATATCATTATCTCAAAATAGATTAAACATATAGACGGAAATTACCTTTATTATTTTTCAAATCATTTACAAAGTATGTCATTACAATCATTATATGACTGGCTCTATGGGCATACATACCAACACATTACCGATCTTCATTTCACGATCCACAATGTTCTCAGTCCTATTTAGGATGTTATTCTGGTAGACTTATACCATTAAACTTTACTAATTTCTGTATTGGGTATGTAGAACTATAATTCTGGCATAGTCTTTCCACATATATATACAAGTCGTACATCGTATATGGTCCCTCTCTTAGCCTTATAAATTAGTCTGCTTGACCTTGTACGAATAACTAACCACAATTCTATTTTACTGAAGGTTGAAAATCTCCTTTACACTCTTGGCACTGCTTGTAGTATCGTATAGGTGATTGAGTGTTCCACAAGATACGCTATAAGCCTATAACAACAAATTTCTATGGCCTATCGACAAACATCAAACAATTGGATTGAAAGACGCTTGTTTAGTTTGCTTAATTATGTTATCATCGTTGGCAATAAATATCACTTATCATGTTTTTCTCATTGATAACACGAGGAGTCCCCCCCCAAAAAAAAACCGCTTGCTCATTGTTCACTAGGTATCTCCACATGTTTCATCTGAGAGCCAGATTGGGTCAGCCCGTGCACACAACTTCATATATGGGTAATAGCTAATGTGTTAAGATCTGTACAATGATGTGGATAGAGATGAAATGGTTCCTAATTTCAATTGATAATAGTAACATAAAATCTTTGGAGTGATATTTTGGCACATAATAATTATGGCCACTTGAAATCGTATGGCATAGTATATATCTTTAGAGCGGTCAACATTCAACAACAATTATATAATGATGAAAGGTACATGTGTACCTAAAGATATGTCGGCATTGTAAGTTCTTGAACACTCACCGAAAATATCTGTAAATGCAACCAATACAGCCTGACACAAATGATGAAAGGTACATGTTGAGATTGGCTTCATCCGGAAAAACAAGAAAAAATTGTTCGAGAGAGATCCAGTTGGATTAAACTAAACATGATTTGATTTATGCATGCCGTTCACACTAAACAAGCTAACCCATGATGCGCAAGCGCATGCATACATACGCTATATATACTGAACTAAGTGCCCACTTCAGAAACCATCATCACAACAAGTTAATTCAGTAGCTATGGCTCGAAGAACCAGAACCCAGACTTTGCCCCTCCTTATTCTCCTCCTCCTTACCTTCTCACTCTGCTCCTCCACTAGGATGCTCACCGGAGGAATTGGGGTTGGCGTAGGAGTAGGCATAGGCCTCGGTGGCGGTGGTGGAGGATCTGAAGGGGGGAGCGGAGGAGGATACGGTGGCGGTTCTAGGGGCTCAGGAGGTGGGTCTAGCGGTGGATCCGGATACGGCTCTGGGAGTGGAGGGGGACATGGAAGCGGAGGTGGTAGTGGGCCTGGTTACGGGTCGGGAGTTGGGTCTAGGTCTGGGTCTGGTGCGGGAGGTGGCTCCGGTGGCGGTGGAGGCAGCGGAGGTGGTGGTGGGAGCGGAGGAGGGGGTAGCGATTCAGGAGGAGGCTCAGGTTAGGGGTCCGGCAGTGGCAGTGGCGGGGGAAAAGGAGGTGGCGGTGGCAGTGGTGGAGGCGGTGGGAGCGGAGGTGGTGGGTCGGGCTACGGTTCCGGAAGTGGATCCGGTTATGGTTCTGGCAGTGGCGGTGACAGTGGTGGAAGTGGTTCCGGCTATGGTTCCGACGGTGGCTCCGGATATGGATCAGGTGGGAGCGGCGGGGGATCTGGTGGAGGAGGTGGAAGCGGTGGAGGCGGCGGGTCTGGAGGCGGAAGTGGATCTGGCGGTGGCTCTGGTTATGGATCCGGTGGTGGCAGCGGAGGACATCCTTAATGCGTGAGGTTGAATTCGAAGCGGGAGCAGTGACTGCTGTTTGTCCGTGTCAATATATGGTCTACTGCAAGTAGCAAAACAAAACGCAAATCTGGTTAAGAGGTCAACGTTGTTGCATCGATTGTCCAGCTTGACAGAAAATGATTATAAAGAGTATTTCAGTAAAGTTTGTGCATCCAGTTTCGATCTTTGTACGTTCAATATTACAATAAAAAGTAATAAAGATGTTAAAGTCCTCGTCTGAACACTTTTATTTGTCTTTTACACTATAATTTATCATAAATATGCAGTGCCACATCAGAAGAGAAATCTCAAATGAATTAGTTAAGATTATATTTAGAAGGTAATGCAAAAACATGATATTGAATGTCGTGCCCATAGAGTCCAGAATAAAAAAAACTTTTTTTTTTAAATAAAAGAACAAAAGGATATACGGATATACGGATACATCATTAGAGTTCTACATATCTAAAATGTGAGCATGGCGTAGAAACCGTCCCACCCCTTCAAATAATGAGCGTGAATGAACTGTTTCATCTCCTAGAGGAGGAGAAAAAGTAAGCTCAGTGTCAAATTGTATTTGAATTATAATTTAGTTTTAATTGTTTACTTTTTTTATCAAAAAATATTCAAAAATTAAATCCACAGTCATGAAATACAAACTTTATATATTTAGGTAGAATTTGTGTCAGGATAAGATTGTGTTATTTAGAAGAGAATAAGATAAACAGGCGGAAGAAACACATTTGTGACGCAAATCTCTAAAAGTGAAGATAACAAAAATCAATCGAGATGTTTCTAAAGATGATTCCAAAGCTTTGTATTATTTTTGTATCACATTATGTACACTAACTAGAATTACTAACTAAGGTATTGTGTTTCATTATGAGTTTTAAAATCAAGATTAAACTTGTTATTACTCTTTACACTCACAGATGAAATGATGTTTACTTTTTAATATTTGACTTCACGGCCAATTAGTTAATTACATAGTAAATGTTCAATAACGAACACTATCAAGTAGATTGTAGTTTTTTTAGTTTTAAAAGAGCTTAAAGATTTCACATATTTAGACATTTCACATTCACATTTATACATTCCACATTAATGGAGTGTGGACCTTTTAATCCTAATTGAATTAATAGTTCTCATACATATGAGATTACCAATGATTGCTATTATGATCTAATTTGTGGTTATTAGTATTTTGATTTATTACAAGTGTATGGATAATTTGTGGTGTTTTATGTTTGAGTAATCTATTCTAGAATAAAAACATTCAAGATGTAACATTTGCAAAACCCTAACAATATATGTTGTGTAATGCTTACAAGAAACCCTAATTCATGATGTTATAAGTTTCTAGTAGAAATTTAATTCATATTATGTGATGGAAAATTCGTGTTTTTTATTTACATAATACTTATGTCGATTTAACATGATATTAATGTTATAAATGTTGTATTTTTTAATAATGTTTATACATGTTCATATTATAAAATATCTAGAAGTTTTGATATATTAAAGTGATAGCATGGGGATTCGGTATGATGAATATCCTAGTTTTCTTTTGGGCTAGGGGTTTCAGTGTAATAGGTGTTTGATATGTTTAGATGATGTTTTGTTATAAACCTTCTTACATTAAATTAAAAAATTTAAACATAATAATAAGAACTACTTGGTGATACAACGGGAGGTAAAAGGTACAAGAAGTACCTAATTGCCGACATGTCAGCCACACTTTGTTACAAACAAACCACAATGGGTGTGTGATCCACTTATAGAAACCCACTAATGAGAGAAAAATCATAAACATATAAAGCAAATTAACAACAACCATACAACAATGAGAACTTCATGCATTATCCTTTGAGACACCATGAGTGATTCAAAAGAGAAGACTTCTTGCTAGCATGTCATTTTTCGTCACCATCACTCAAATAAACCCTGGTAAAGTCTAAAGTTTTCGCCTTCAACAAAGAATCGAGAAGATTACAGAAATGAGAATAATGAACAATTACATTACTTTCATCATTAATGTAAAATATATTGTTATGTACAGTCCATGTAGACTAAAAATGTGCACGACTAGTGTTTTTTGTGCTTTCCTAAAGCATTTCCACTACATCTTCCATAAAATATATGGTCCAAAAACAATAATACACGGTGCTATTACGATGCAAGAAATGACTCCAAAAGAAAAAATAAATGGTACAAGTGAAGAAGATATGGGTAGTATCAGTGCTATTGCTTTTATGTCTTATAAACATATTCAAGAGGACTCTAGGAGGACAAATACTATTCTGGAAATTGTAAGCAAAAGAGGATTAACACCAGAGTCCATGAAGCATTGATAAGACTGGAGACCCATCTCCACTTGATAGAACTATGAAGATTAGGATCTGTAAGACATTGGTTGATCAGGTTACTATCTGAATGGTAAAATGACTGTAAAAATATATGTTAAGGTTGAAATTTGTGAGTTCAATTGAGAAAGGATATAGATGTAGTGGTAGAAATGTAGTTGAGACTATGAGATATACTATGGAGTTGTAATGAGACCAGGCGTCATGCCCAAATGATATCTTCAATGATCTAAAGGATGAACAAAGACTATGACGAATAATAAATAAATGATATAAATATATTTCCCAAGAAGAAAGATATTAGACTAGATAGAAATTTTACAAGGATTTTTCTGGTGTAATAGTTTTTAATAACAAGGTTGGACCACTTAGTGGGTTTCTTTCAATAGAGAAAAGTAATGATAATACTAATTAGGCATTGTGGGTGTGTTTTTATATTGATAATTCCCCATCAACCTTGATATTTGGGTAAATAGATGGAAGAGATATCATTTGGGGACAAATAATCAATCTGGTGTTCATAAAAGTGAAGACACATTTGTGACATAAATTTCTAAAAGTGAAGACAACAAAAGTCAATCAAGATGTCTCTAGAGATGAATCCAAATAATAAATGGTATGGGAATGCATAAATGGGGGAGAATGGATTGATAGTTACACAACTTACGCTTTATCCTCTTTATTTCCTAACTTTATGTAATGGACTAAATCTCTAAATTATTCTTCTATCACTATAACTACACTAGTTGTAGCTACTAATTAAGATCTTTATTTTGTTATAATATAAGATTTTAAATCAATATTAAGCTTTTTATTGGTCTTTACATAGTAAATTTTTAACAATGAACGTCGATGAATTGTTTTGTAGTTTTCTTTACTTCAATTGAATTAGAAAGCTCTCAGACATTTATTAAATGTTCAATATTTCACATCAACCAAGTGAAGCCTCATTGATTAATAATTGTATTACATTTGATAATACCAAAGGTTGCTATAACAATATGATTTTTTCTATTAGTGTAATTGGTTTGTTTATATTTATATTACAATTTAAATATAAATTATGATAATTAAGTAATAATGATTATTTCTTGTATGCATAAATTTATTTGTCTTCTACTCTACAATTAAATAAAAATTTTGAGATTCCACATCAAATAGGAAATCCTAAAATGAATTATTTAAGTTTTTATTAAGAATTTAAAGGAAGAAACATGATATAAATGCCGCTCCCATGGAGTGAAGATAAATGAAACAGAATAGTAACTTTTCTAACACTAAAAGAGGAGTATATATGAAACATCAATATTTTTATAAATTTGAAGATGACCTCAAAATGCCGCACCCCTTCCGTGAGGTAATTGTGAATGATGACTTCATCTTATATAGTAGGATAAATTGACAAGCTTATTGTAAAACTATATTTGAATAACACTTAGCTTTGAGTATTTAGTTTTCACAAATCAATCAAAATTCTATTAACAATAATGCAAAATAAAGGTTATCTTTGTAGGTAGAGTTTATGTCAAGATAAGATTGTGTTTGTATACAATAAAACAAGAAAATATATTGAAGAGACACTTTTGTGACATAAATTTCTTAAATTGAAGTCAATAAAAATCAATCTAGACATTTTTAGAGATAATTCCAAAGATAAGTTTTTTGGTATGCATAAATGGGATGTGATGGATTGATTGTTTCATGTCACTACCCTTTATCCTCTTTCTTTTCAAAGTTTAGGTAATGGTTTGAAACTCTAATTATTGTTGAGTCACTATATCTACACTATGTGGAATTATTAGCTAATACTTTTATTGTGTTACAATATGACTTTTAAACTCAAGATTGAATTTTTTGTAATTCGTTACACTCAAACATGAAAGAGGTAGATTTTAACTTCCATAGTCAACGAAATAATTGTCTAGTAACTTTCGATAGTGAACACCGATGAAGTACATTGTACTTTTATTAAGTTTAAATAAATTAGAAGCTCTCATATATTTAGTAAATGTTCAACTATTCACACAAATGAAGTGAGTATAGAACTTTTAACAAAATTAATAGATCTCTTACATATGAGACTATCAAGGGTTTATATAATGATCTAATTTGTGGCTATTAGTACATTTGCTTTAGTATAAGTGTATAATTCTATTCTTTTTTTAGTTTTGTATAGTATATTTTATAATAAAATAATTTATGAGGTAGAATCTTGATAACAAAAACATAAGAATGTATGTTTTTAATGCTTAAGTGAAACCCTAATTCATGATGTTGTATGTTTTTAGTATAAATTTAATATTACATTATGTGATGGAACAAGATTATTTTTTATTCAGAATTTTTAGATTATTTGAATTAATAGTAATGTGATAAACGTAAATATTTGTTTAATGATGTTTATATACATTCCAATTGTAAAAACAATATTTTGGAAAGTTTTAATATATTAATGTGATAGCATGGGGGATGGTTGTTTGCTCTGATTTATACCCTAGTTTTTCTTTAGTACTATGGTTTGAGTGTAATAGGTGTTTGATATGTTTAAATGATGTTTTCCTATATACACTCTAGTATTAAAGAAGAAAAGAAAACACAGCCATAATATCTTATTGGAGATACAACGGAAGGTAAAAAGGTAGATGAAGTACCTAATTACCAACATATCAAACACAATTGTCATAAAGAAAACATAATGGGGATGCCCCCCCCTCTTATTGAAACTCAGTATAGGTAGAAGAAAAATAGATATAACCTACAAGGAAAAACACCAACAGAAGAAACCAGTGAGAATTTTGTACATCATATTTAGATACCCTAGGAGTGGTTCTAACGATAAGACTCGTTTTTGGGAATGACATTTGTCCTAACCATCATCCAAATGAGCCCTAGCAGAACCCTCAATTTTCTCCCTACAAGTTGAAGTAGCATGCTAGTGAAGCTAACATTAAGCATAGAGAAGATGAAGCACATAAGAGAAATAAATAGTTATATTAGTGTTATTACAATGGTAATACAACTTGTTATGTTCACACCAAATAGACCAAGAAATCTCGCAACCAAGGTTGTTTTTTAGTGTTTTAAAGGTTTGGCATGACATTTTTCCAACAAAAAGTTTTGATATGGTCCAAAAACAAGGATTATGCATGGTGGTATCAGGATGAAGAAATGAGTAGAAGAAAATAGAAAAGGTACAAGTGAATGTTATATGGAGATTATATTCATATTCATTAAAGCAATTATGAGGAAAATAGAAAAAAAATTTCTCCTATCAACCATATATTCTAGGTGACTATAGGAGGACAATGCATATTCCAAAAGTTGTGATCAAAATAGGATTCAATACTAGAGTCCATGAAGTATTGTTAACCCTTGGAGAGTGAGTAGGTGGTTAATGCTATTTTTTGTGGGTTAATAGTGTAAACATGACCGCCTAGTTAAAGATATCACACTTTAAATTTATACATGACTTTAAGAGACATCCTCAACTCACCACAAAGTCCATTCTACTAATACGTGGTCAAACAAAGGGATAAGGAAAAAAATTTAATAATAACAAAAAATCCTTGATCATTTCATCGAATCAAATAGAGTGAATTTGGTATTCCATTAAACAAACATAGTAATCTAATTAAAATAGTAAATCCAAATTATAAAAGATCAAATGAAACGAAGATCATAAAAGGGAACTTGGACTGAATTTCTCCAATCAGACCAAACTCAACGATGCAAAACCTTCTTTTCGAATTTGTATATGTTCTTAACATATTTTGTAAGCAGTCATAAAAGATATGTACACCTTCCTTATCAAGGGACACTACTATAGAAAATGCTTTTTACAACAGTTCCTTTTCTCAATTTACAACAGGTGTTAACCGTTGTATTAGATCGCGTGGTCTTATGGGGGGGTGCTTTACACAACATGTGATCGCCTGTTGTAATAGATGTATTTTATACAACAGTTGAAACATGTTGTCTTTTAAGGAATGGCCTGTTGTAATATGGGTATTTTATACAACATGCAGTGCACCTGTTGTAATATATATTATACAACAGTTGAACGACGTTGTCTTTCGCTAAACACACCCGTTGTAATAGGGGTATTTTTTACAACATGCGGTTCACCCGTTGTAATATATATTATACAACAGTCGAAGCATGTTGTCTTTCACTAAACACACCCGTTGTAATAGGTAGTTCGATTACAACATGCACTGCACCTGTTGTAATATACATGTGTATACAACAATTGGAGTATGTTGTCTTTCCATACATTTAACCGTTGTAATAGGATTGTTTAGACAACATGGTGTGTGACTGTTGTAATATACACAATTTATACAACAGGTTATGCATGTTGTAGTTCACTAAAAACACTTGTTGTAATAGGTGTATTTTTTCCTGACAAACCTATTGTAATAGGTGTGGATAACACAACATGTGTTGTTTGTTGTAGAATCATACATTTTACAACATATCATTAACTGTTGTCTTTGATTAGAGTTTGACAGGTCAATATCGAACCAATTGTATTGATCAAATTAACCATATTATTAATAAATTATAATAAATATGCAATTATACTTTTTCATTTCACAAATAAACACATAGTTGAATAAAATTTCCATCAAACCTTGAAAGAAAGTCGTACTAAATTTAATTAATATTAAATCATCCATACAACGATTCAATAATACAAAGTACTGAGTATCCACTCTAGAATCGAACTGAAAACTAACTAAAAAAGTTTCACACATTGGTTTATGCTAAAGAACAAATGTCTCCCCCACATGTCACATAATCTTATGTGTGCTCAAGAACACATGTCGCCCACTCGTTTCGGACCTCATCGATTTCTTCTTGGTTGAAGCAACGACCAATATACTTCGAATAATACTGCAATCATATGACAAATATATCAACATATTGTGAGTTTTTCAATTTATTTAGAAATTTGAACAAACTAGAAGAATATAATGTTAAGTAGCTTACACATTCAGGAATATTTCTATTTCTCACATCAAAGATGTCTTTCATATACTTCAGCACATAATACCCGCAATCTGTATCGTTTGGCTACTTTGGACACTGTACAAAATAAATATTAATTTGTTATCTAAATAATTTTGAGAACTTGTTAGCAAATAAGAGGATGGAAAGGTATAAATAGCCAGAAAACTTAATAAAAGGTATGTGTAAACAGAATAAAAAATGCTATAAGAGTGAAAAAGGCATGGTTTATTGCTGAAGAAGGCGTGGTTTATATGCCATACTGGATGATGCAAAACTTGCTCTTGCAAGAGGGGGATTTTGTAAGAGTGAAGAATGGCACCCTTCCGAAAGGAACCTTTGTTAAACTGCAGCCTCACACGAAAGATTTTTTAGATATATCAAACCCCAAAGCTATTTTGGAAACAACTCTCAGGAACTACTCATGTTTGACAACTGGCGATAGTATCATGGTAGCTTATAACAATAAAAAATACTACATAGACTTAAGAACCCAAGTGGTTATTTATGGAAAACCCTAATGAAGGGTGCTAATATAAAAGAGATATCATGAACCCTAAAGAGGGAACAATGGTATTACTTACTGTTGTATGATACTGATGTGAAAGAGAAATCTTACTGCTCACATGTAGTTCACCTTATAGCATATACATGTACATTAATGAATGATTTGATACACTACCCGTCCTGGGAAAGAGAGAGTACAGAGAAAATCTAATATATCTAGATTATTCTATTTATATCTTCTTTTCCATGACCTCTACACTGGATAGTATTATGTATTAAAAATATTTAAAACAACCTCATGAGACTCATATAGCCCTATTGGGTAGATACCTCCCACTCAAATAGAGTTACATGCATCAACATCATAATAAGTATAATAAACGTTTTTTTGTGGTAAGTGTGATACGTATATTTATAAAGGATTGCATTTATGGCTGTGTTATAATCCAATTAGGATCACATTCCCTAGCAGGTAATCCCTAGGCTCTTATTGTCATTAACATACTCATATCTAGAATTTATAAAAAATATACTTCTTCAAGGCATTTTCAACCGATAATTATTCTTTTAGATTATATTTTGCTTGCAGGGAAAGGGAAGTCCAACCTGAGGTCAATCTATAACAAATGACTGTTTGGATTCAGAGAGCTTGCTTTTGGAAAATACCCCTAAGATAATGCTAATGTATGCATGGAAGATGGAAGTGCTATCGAGGCAGATTAATAACACAGGACTTACTGCAGAGAAGTGCCCAACTTGCCTCTTCTGCATTCTATGCTTGGCTGTGGTTGATACCACAAGAACATCTTATTTGTTTGTCCATTGCAGCATGGATTGGGAGTAAAACTACATGATGGTCTTCTGATGATGAGATCAGAGGATCTGAGAGCTGACTTCAAGCCCATTCTTTTTTTTAATCAGAATCCAAGGTTCAATATTGAATTACAGTCGGTATCTTAGATATAGCTCTAAGAAGTCTGCACTGACTATCTGCAGGTTGGTTTCGGTGTCAGCATGTCCCCGATGACAGTATCGAGCTCTAAATTACCAATCAAGAAACAATTACCGACCAAGGTTCACACAGAAGGGACATGACAGTTAGAGTTAGATGCAGAAACGAACAAAGTAACCATATACCATCATCAGTCTGCATCAGGCACAAAAGTTTTCGACACCGAAATAAACATTTCCTAGGAATTGAATCTACCGCTGCTATGCGCACAGCTGGAGGTATAAAAGTACACAGCATAACCCTGCCACCTAAACATTACTTCTCAAAAGCAAAACCCAAACAGCTGCCTTCGAATGAAAGCTTGGACAATCCTCTGTAGAGAAAAGACTTTTTTTTAAGACTTAAAATCTAGGGAGTTTAATGATCATGATTACCGAACTAGATAAACTTTGTTTGTCAAAACAGGAAATTCCTACCATCAAAAAGATGTCAAGAAATCTGTGAAACAATTACATGCATACTAAGCGCCCCTCAAAAATAAAGGGGACAACTACCAGCTTAAGCAGGCCACATCAAAAGGGGAGAAAAGGTGCAGTTTGAAATCCTACAATTTATTTTGCTGCAGCAAGCAGACTATGGATTCATTGCAGAAAACTCGCACAGCTTCCTCACAAAGGTAATGAAAGCCCCTGTCAGATCCAGCTCCAGCGGGAAGAATCCATGGGAATGGCGGACCTAAGTCGAGCAGAGGCAATGGCACTGTGAAGAGGCATCAAAGACTCGGTACATCCTATCGTGGCGCAAGCAACCGATCTGGTGACGAACAGAGCAGTTCTCCGCGAGGATGATGGCTTCGGGAGGGCGCTTCCGCATCGAAAGGCGGAAGACCTCACGGAGGACAAGGCAGCGGATCGGCACACAGAGGACATTCCTGTGTCGGGTTTTTGGCAAACGAGGATCCTACTTCAAGCCCATTCTAAATATTCATTACATTCAACAGAGCAAAAAATGTGTTTTTATAGAATAAATCTAACAATAAGGACAGCGTTTGGCAGCCATACTTGAAGATTTTGAACTCGTGAATAATTTTTTTTGTTATATATTTCTGTTTTTTTTCTCTTTTATATTTTAAGCTATACAGACACATGTACTTGCAAAGTGATAGTAACATATTTGCTTCACGAGCTTTCCAACAAGTACTTGTCTGTCCTGATTGAAAACTGATTGTAAATATTATGATACTTCAAAGTTGTTGAATCAAAGCTGCATTGTACTCAAATGTACTTGTGAAGCACTATCTGTTGGGCAAGACCAACTAATTTATCAGGTTTATAACCAAAAAAATAAAAGGTTTTCCAATCCCAGAGTGAGTTGACGATATAGACAGCAAAATCCACTCCACCTTGATGCCAACTTGGGTGATTCCTGGTGTCTTCTTTTTCTCTCTGAATATCTTGACTTCAATAACTCACCAAGGAAACATAAACCTTCATCTTAAAGTTTGCCATTGAGTCTGATTTATATTATCTTCCAATTTATAAATATGATTCGTATTCTTGTTTAGAACTATAGATGAATGTGAAGTTGGTGAATTAGAGTTTATCCAATACAGAACACATCTGACAATTTAGTTATAATTTGTATGGAACCTAGATATGTTGTTCATCAACATCACATTTGTATCGTCCATGGGAACCAGGATGGTTGGCAGCTTGGCGCTATAGAAAGAAGCAAACCATTGTGGATCAAGTAACATCTCACATATGTCTGAAATTCAAGGCGGAAGCATTTGAACAACACGAACTTTTAAATAGTCTTCCAAAGGCAATTCGTGCAAACATAACTCACCACCTATTCTATCCATTGATCCAGAAAGTTTATTTGTTCCATGGAGTTTCCAAACATGCTACTTTCCAACTCGTATGACTAATTCAAAGTGTATTTTAAACCATCTCAAGTAATTACTTTTACAAAAGGATGACATTTAAATTTTATGCAACTTTCAGGTATCAGAAATCCAGTCCGATTATTATCCACCAAATGAAGATGTGATACTGCAAAATGACAATGCCACGGATTTATATATACTGGTCTCAGGAACAGTGGTCAGTTTTTCACATATTTTATTCTGAGAATTTTTATGTAAGTCAACAAATGACAATGTTCAGTTGCAGGACATGATTAGTCACACGAATGGGCATGAAAAGGTACGAGCTTACTATCTTAATAAGGATTTCTATCCAAATAGAGCTTATATGCATATCATACAGGTATACAAGATGATAGGCCAAGGAGAAACTTTTGGAGAAGTAGGAGTTTTATGTCACAAGCCACAACAGTTCACTGTCCGGACAAGGGAAAATTCACATATATTGCGACTGAGCAGGATCAGGCTTGCAAATATTATACAAGAAAACAAAGATGATGAAATCACCATCATGAGAAATCTTTTCTAGGTCATCTACAATTGCATACATCGCACACCATGAAAAGTGACTATAAGGACCTATTAATCTGAACCCAACAGGGTTGAGATCATTTTTTGTTGTTGTTTCAGACCACTTCGTCACTGGTGTTTTATATAAACTGAAAGAAACATCTAAGCATTCCCTGTTTAAATAAGTGCAGGAACTGAGAGCAAAGAATCACCATGGACAGTGGCAAAAAGATACAGACATGGCCCTAAAGGAATGGCTTGAAGAAAAGTCTAAAATAGGGATTGTTCAGAAACAAGCAGCCACCCTTGTAGTTTTGGCGCACAAGCTTAGCAAAGACAGTAATGGCATTACAACTGATGAACTTCAGAATAACAGCAAGCAAGATCCAGATTCTACCAATAAAAAGGCACAAAAAAGTTTTATCAATGGCACTACTGACACGGTGATTTTCTGACAAATAGAGACGACTGAGCAAAAAGCTCAAGCCGGGAAAAACAAACAGAAAAGCATGAATACAATAGTATCATTTGAAGAAAATACTTCAATATACAAGTGTGAATGTGTGAAGCATGATTGTGAAGGGGAATCTGATAACATCTATAATTGAGATGGAGAAAGAAGACAAGGACAAAATTGCCACACGAACTACCATTTTGGACATTTCCAGCCAGTACAAGAGACAAAAGGCGGTGACTTGGGCATTGTAAACAGTTCAAATACAAAGACAGCATTATAGCATCTAAAGAAAGACAGATTTCACATACCTTCTCAGGTGATCGACGGTAGTAAAACATTAAGAAGCTAACTGCCAATTCTATACTTTTGAGCTCGTTGAGATTGGTGGCGATATTATATCTCTTATACAGTCAATGATATACCTCAAAATCCAACTTAAAACAGAAAGAGTACACTGTAGAGAAGATCTACAAAGGGATGGCTATCTTTTCTGTATGACTTTGATTTGAAGTTGCTTTATAGAATCTATAAAGCAGATCTATGGAATCTATCTATTTGACAAAGGGATGGATATCTATTCTCAGATGATCATGGAGGTAATGTTGGAGATAGTTTTCAATAGGAAATGCCTCATACAAAAACTTTTTATAGATTCTTTACTTGGAGCATGGTAAAGGATGATACATTTTACAGAGTTGTCAACAAGAGTCCTACTTGCATTCCCCATCATCTGTAGTAGATATGTAATTGGGTAGTCAGTATGAGCATTTCCACGACCATCATAATATTGATTTCCCATTACAAAAACCAAATGATCTATAAAGATGTTCCATAACACATTGAGTTGCTGGAAGAAAGGTCCTAAATTGATATCCAGTAGTTGTTTGGAAGTGACTATTAGATGCTTTTCATCTTTTCATTCCTTTTTCTCTGTGTGCATAGGAACTTAGAAGAACATGTAGGGGATAAGCAAGTTTTACTAATTTTCTTTTGAATAATTTGATGTATACATGGTATAATAGCAAAACTTATTCTAGACATTGCTACTTCTTTTATTGTCAATACGAGATATAGGGTTGATTAAATAAAATTTTGTTGAAGTAAACCAGGGCTCCAAGATGTCCAGCCCTGGCGCCTTAACAAGTATGGAAGGTATGTAAGAATTCTAATGACATGTTTACTCTTTCACCATGAGGCTGTGATTATTCACTTCTCTCCTATTCTCTAATAATTACTGAGTAAAAATCAAGTTCAACACATAATAGAACTTGAATTTTGTACAAACTAATTGCCAGAAAATTAGAACAGTAGATAGTTTTCAAAAACTTAGTTTCCGATATGCACCTCTTCAAAGAAGAGTAATCAGAGGTCGTTCTCATGGAACCATGAAACTAGGATTCATAATCAAACTAAGATTTGGTAGTTGCCCATACCTCATAACTAGTCATTTACTCTATTGTGAAATTTTGATTCATACTATGTTGTTGATGTGTTTTTATCTCTCTGCCTTTGAAGCTTATGTTCAGTTTCCTATTGTGAAATTTTGATTCCTGATGAGTTATTTGTTGACAATTACTCTATTTTTTTAATACATGGAAAAAATATAGATTTGATGCACACTGTATAGGTTGATACTATATTTTTTAATGAATGGAAAAGGATATAAATTGCATGCACATCAAATAGGTTATTTTTGTTGTGGTCTCTATCCTTCCTTGGGTAGTCACCCCATGATTTTAGTTCTTATACTATATTTTTTTAATGAATGGAAAAGGATATAAATTGCATGCACACATGGAAGGAAGAAACACTTAGGAATATCACATACAACAATTAACAATTGCCCTTGGATGCCCTTGATGATATTGACCCGAAGAAGATCTAATCGATATATTTAAAAATAAGAGCATTTGTAAAAATAACACCATATCAAATCAAGTAGCAGAATCTGAAGAAACTAGAACAACACTTCTATTGGTGAATCAGAAAGCAGTATCTTTCTGGATCAAAATGGTAAATTACCTTGATAATTTCCCATTTCAAATTCTTCCTATATTGGACATCTCTCTTTTGATAAACTTTATGAGTCCTAATTAAATTCATATCAAGAATTCTATGCATTAGTAACTATATATGGAACTTTCAATACATGTATTATGTAATTGAAATTGTTTTATGAAGTACTTACAACTCCATGAGTTTTTCCACGTTCCCACATAATTTTCCTCGTAACGGATCAAGATAGTGGCACTTACCCCACATAGGGTCGAAGACGCAAAGTATCCAATGTCCCCTACGCATACATGAGTATTACATTTTAAGATTAATGTATTTTTAAGCAACATTTAAAGTAAACAAATAACAGACAATCGTCAAAATGTATGCGTACCCCACATTATAAGGTATAAAGAACAATTCTAATATTTGTTTCTTCCCTCTAATGAACTGATCTGCTATGTATTGCGCCCGAGTCTCCACTTTATCATTGTATAGCGGATCTATAAAATGTGGACATATAAATCCAAATATATTAAATATATTTCCCGAGGTCACTTTGCTGAACAAATGCCTACAAAAAAACACATATTTAGTCTTTGTACTTGTATAGAAACACATAATTAGTCTTTGTACTTGTATAGAAACACATAATTAGTCTTTGTACTTGTATAGAAACTTGTATAGACACACATATTACTCGTATAGAAACTTACTTTATGTACACTGATATGTGTGAGGCTTCTAGTTGGTCTTTATCATGGCATATTTTAACCAATTCCGGTGTGATAATTAGCTCATGTGTGTAACCTACTACATCTTCAGACATCTGAAGAGAGATGTTACGATTCTAATCATCTTCCACATACACCATCAACAGTTTCAGCTTCGTTGGAGGCTTTTTGCATGTTGGCTTGACGGGACTTGAGACTTCATCACAATTTTTTCTAGTTTTTGAATTTCCTGTTTGTGTGCTTATTGATTCCCTCACTTTTCATTGAGACAATGAGTCTTGGGATTCCTTGCATATGATTATAAAAATAAAAATATAGTTTATTAATATACATGATTCATTTCAATAAATTAATAAAAACACTGTCAAGTTATCGCATATACCTTCATATTTATTTTGATCAATTCTGCAGGCCAAGGAAGGTAGGTGCCTATGCCTTGACAAACTTGATAAACTTCAGCCATATCTAAAGGTATTGGCACACTTTCTTCAGGCATCAACGGGGTTTCAATTATCACTTTTTTGTGTTTTGGATCCAATGCCACATTGTGAAGGATAATTGGCTCATTTGTATGAGATATATACACCCTTCCATCAGCTACTGAACGTAATGGATTATCCAACATCAAAATACACTTGTGATAGCCCTACAAAAATCAAATATAGATATTGTCAACATGAGAAATGACTGTCTCTAACATTTACTACATAACAAACTTGTTGATTACCTCAGGTAGATGTGAGAATTGTGCAAGTGGACAATTAGATTTGGAAGTAGGGTATTGGTTTGTATCCCCAACATTGTCGAGATCCTTGCCTGTATTCTTCCCTTCAAGATACTTAATCTTCATGGCCAAAGCTTTAATGGTCTGTTGCATTTGTAACAGCATATGGGACGGTTGATCATCTGTTCGAGCCACACTTTGACAATATTTTGTAATTGTTATTCCTGGTCCGGTTGCTCTCGCATGTCCTGGGTGATCTTTTTTTCCCAATGCCATTGTTAACACATCATTACATCCCTTCTCAGTAATGAGTCCCTCAGAAACTTCCTGAGATAGAGCATCCTTGCAAAATATAAAACATACATATGTAAAAATAATAAAAACTATATATTGTGATGAAAAATCAACGAGACAAAAAATTAAACTTACAATCTTGTACACCACTTCCTTGACCTTGTCACTAGTAACAGCACCGGTTTTGTCCATTCTAGATCTTTTCCATAATTCTGCTCTAGAAATCTTTGAAATAACTGGATCTAAACTATTCTCACTGATCTGTTTATAATCTGATAAAACCACAATACTTTTATACCTCTATATGAAATTTCACAAATTGGTTTAAAATGAATAAAATCTTACAATTTCTTGCTCTAGGCCAACATATCCCTTACGAGAAATTCTAGGCCGATACTCATTCTTTGACGATAATTCTCTTCCAGCCTTACTTCTTCTCTGGTTATTTTTACGAACAATAAATATGAAAATATATTTAAATGTCTTACAAGTAAAACAACAAAAGTACACTAGTTTATATTATCACCTTAAATTCTTCGGTCAATCGACTCATGACAAAATCCTCCCATTGATCTGCAGATATAAAATCATATTCTTTGGGTGGGTGTTTACATATGTTTCCATCTTCGTCCCTCATGAATTTTCTTGATAACCGAGATTTGAATTCCCTCCATCTATCATTGGCTCTTTGTAATACCCATTGCTTTCTGACAGATCCAATCGAAAAAACACCCTACAAATAACAAAATCACATACACATAAAATATAATATAATATTTTCATACAAAAAATATAAACGTCTACATACTCACCTCAATCTCTTCCCAAATAAGGTCCTTGAGACCTTCTCCCACATCACTCCAAGTATCGATGTTGATTGGAACTCGCTCTCGGGATGCGACTCCAATATAGCTGCTGAAAATGTTTCGGGTTTTCCCAATTGGTTGTCCTTCTGAATTCCATTCCAATTGAATTTTTTGTCCTTTACGTCTCTTTCTCAAAACTTTAGGCATTGTGGTACGGCCCCTACTAATCGTTGTGGTCATTGAGTCGTCTTCATTGGAAGACATCTACAACAAAATTTGGTACAAAAAAATATTAGCAAACTGCATATAAAACAACATAATAAAATCTTACAAATTTAAGACATATTTACATTCATTACAGAAAGATATTAGTGCACAACAAGAAAATGCTAATACTTACTATCACTTATGCGTACGCTGTTTTTTATTTTTATGCACACTAACATCATCAACAAATGTCCCGTCATTATGATCTTCTCGAGCACATATCTCTTCTTCTTCAACAACAAGATCATCATTTACAGACATAGATGGAATGATTGAAGACAAAGAAGTTTCTTCTTCTAAAATGATGTCATCGTCGTCATCATCTCCTTCATGGGGCCTTCTTCTGTGAGATAAGACTACAAACCAGCCCTTGTTAGCTGTGTCTATCACATAGAAAACTTGTTTTTCCTATAATACCATTATAAATGGATCATGTTTACATCCCTCCCTATCTAGGTTCACTAAGATCAATCCATCTTCTGTTCGCACACCCTTATCATTTTCAGCCCACTTGCAACGAAAAATAGGAATATGAAACGTGTTGTAGTCCAATTCATATATATCTTGGATCACACTATAATAGGACATGTCACACCAGACTGGATTTTTGTCTTTAGCACTAGCAATGTGCAAAGCTTCGGATACCAAAGACACCCCACTGTTTTGCATCGTGCTTTTGTCATCTTGACATTTTGTATAGAAAGTGTATCCATTTATAAAATAACTAGCAAATGACAACACAGTTGATTTAGGCCCCACAGATAACCATTTCAAGGTCTTTGAAATAGAATTTGGTGAATGCTCAATCTGTTCACTAATACGATTCTTTAACCATTCGGCGAAACAACGGATGTGTAAGTTCATTATATCCTTCTCATTCTTAGATTGGTAACGAGTTTGCAAAAAATCAATGTGTTCTTTAACATATGGTTCAACCTCGACTGTATTACGAAGGACATACACATGCGCTGTGTGTAATTCATCAGCTGAAAGCCATACAAACTTGCATCTTGTACTGCCTTGTCCATCAATTTTTCTGACATGCCGTGATTTAGGAAGACCAATGGCTTCAACATTGGATATATGTTGGACACAAAATTCAATAGCCTCTTCTACTATGTAGCTTTCCACCATACAACCCTTGGGTCGATATATATTCTTCACATACCCCTTTAATAGCTTCATATATCGCTCGAACGGATACATCCAACGTAAAAATACCGGACCACATAGTTTGACCTCTCTAACCAAGTGCACAGTCAAATGAACCATTACATCAAAGAATGAAGGAGGGAAGTACATCTCAAGCTGACACAAAGTGATGATGATATGATTTTGCAATGAGTCCAACGTCTCAGGGTCAATGACTTTTGAGCATAAAGCATTGAAGAACATACAAAGTTTAGTGATTGCATTTCTAACCCGCTTAGGCAAAATGGAACGGATAGCCAACGGAAAAAAACTGTTGCATTAAGATGTGGCAATCATGTGATTTCAAGCCCAACAGTTTCAAATCTTTCATATCCACAAATCTACTCATGTTTGAAGAATATCCCTCTGGAACCTTAACTCCTTTTAGGAACCCGCAAAATACAGCTTTCTCAGACTTTGAAAGTGTGCAACATGCTGGGGGCAAGTAGGTCCAACTTCCCCTCATTTGTGGAGCCAATCTATCTCGAATACCCATGTCAACCATGTCCAATCTTGCCTTGAGGCCATCTTTTGTCTTCCATGGGATATTAAGTAATGTTCCAATCAGACTATCACATATGTTCTTCTCTATGTGCATCACATCTAAACAATGCCTCACATATAAAGACTTCCAATAAGGAAGATCAAAGAATATAGACCTCTTCTTGTAGAGACCTTTGAGAATTGGAGATTTATTCTTTTTTCCAAATTTTACTTTCAATTGTTTCACCTTAGTGAAGATTTCTTGTCCGGTTAATGGTCGTGGAGCTCTTCGTAGTTCTACTTTTCCGTTAAAAGCTTTCTTCACTCTACGATAATTATGATCCTTAGGCAAGAACCTGCGATGGCCGAGATAAACAGTTTTCTTCCCATGTTTCAATTGGCAGAAAGAGGTCTCGTCTTCACAGATAGGGAAACCAAGATGTCCTTTGATACTGTACCCAGATAGATTTCCATATGCCGGGAAATCATTAATCATACAAAATAGCATCGCCCTCATATTAAAATTCTCTTTGCGGTATGCATCATACAACTCAACACCCTTGTCCCACAGAATCTTTAAATCTTCAACAAGTGGAGCCAAGTAAACGTCAATATCATTTCCAGGCTGCTTTGGTCCTGAAATCAGCAAAGTCAAAAGCATATACTTGTGTTTCATGCATACATCTGGATCAAGATTATATATAACCAAAATTACAGGCCATGTACTATGACTTCCGGAATTATGGGGATTCATTCCATCTGTAGAAAGTGCCAGTCTTAAGTTTCTAGGATTACCACCAAATTCTGGAAATATATTATCGATTGTCATCCATTGCGGAGAATCTGCAGGGTGTCTAACAAAACCATCTCTTTTTCTATCCTCAGCATGCCAAACCAACTTCTTCGCATCATCAGCATTATTGAACAAGCGCCTAAATCTCGGTATTATTGGTAAATACCACAACACCTTACTAGGGCTTCCATCCTTCTTGTATCGTGGTTCTCCACAGAATGGACAACTGTCCTTCAAAGCATGATCATTTTGATACAAAATGCAATCATTGGAGCATGCATGTATCTTTTCATAATCAAGGCCCATGGATGAAAGCACTTTCTTTGCCTCGTAAGTGCGACGAGGAAGCACATTATCCTCGGGAAGCATATCTTTCAAGAGATGTAGCAAGGTCGTAAAACTTTTATCAGACCAACCATTGCTCGCCTTCAGGTGATATAACTTTAAAACAACAGATAATTTGGTGTACTTGACACAACCATTGTATAATGGTGTTTCATAGTCAGTCATTAACCTTTCAAACATTTTAGGACAGTCTCGTATCTTTTCTTCTACATTGTAAGCCATGTCCTGCAATGTGTCTCCTTCGCCTCCCTCAAATTGTTCACTCTGATCTACATTATGAAAATCTTCCCTCTCGCCATGATGTATCCGTCGTGTGTAAGTCGTATCATTGCCGTCTTGAAATAAGTGATGACGCAATGTGTCTTTGTTAATCCGCTTACCGAAATCACACTTTGTGCAAGGACAAAGAAGTCTAGTATCATTTCCTGCATGTTCAATTGCACACCTTACAAATTCATCCACTCCTTTTTCATACTCTTCAAATAAGCGATTTGAAGACATCCACTTTCGATCCATTGTTGCACAACGATAAAAGGGGTGAGTACAAATATGTGGATAGTTCTTGTAGGGAAGGCATAGTTGCAAGAAAGACGCATGGACTGATATTCAGATCTGTGTTATGACGCATGGGGAAAATTTCAGGAAGGCATGGTTGATATTCTGGTTCTTAACCTTGTGCTATTTCAAGTTTCTAATCATCCCCTTAAGTTTTTAGTCTTCCCTTCAAATTATTACTTCTTTGTCTACTTGGTTCCTTTTTCCATCCAATAACCACATCATAATCCCAGTCACAAGAATTAGATATCAAATAAACAACTAAATTAACAAACTATAGTCAGTGATGCAAGCCAAGGGTATCTTAACTGGAAAATAGAGTGATCTGTTAAATTGAAATGGCACAAACATATTTACATTTGGAATAAAGAGAGAAAACATCAGAGAAGTGGAGAAAAAAATATATTGTTCCCATCTACAAAAATCTAAAGGGATGTTCCAGGTTGCACAAGCTTTAAAGGTATCAAGCTAATGTGCCAAACGATTAAGCTTTGGCAGAGGATTATTGAGCAGTGATTGAAAGGGCATCTGGAGTAGAACTGGGAGCTGTTAGAAGCAATAAGGAGGGTAAAGATGTCAAGGACTTAATGGAGCAGGTTTATTCTCATTTTGGACTAATATCTGGGCTCTACTGATTCAAAAAGGTGCTGGGGAGATGAGTTTAATGTATTAGGTGATATAGATATTCTCATTCTGATATATCTTTCCTATTATCCAAATAAAAATAATTTATATCCATTCGATTTGATAGGAGCAAAGTTCAGACAGTTGGTATCAGCAGCTGAGCGTTACTATTCACTTTTAGCTAAAAATAGGAAATTATATAATGAAGTTCAAGAACTAAAAGGTACAGTATTCACTCTAAAGAGGTTGATAAGATTTTCTATATTAACCCCTCATCTTTTATTTCTTAGGAAATATCAGAGTTTATTGTCGGATAAGACCATTCCTTTCTGGTCAGAATGGAAACTCTAGTACTGTTGACCATGTTAGCGACAATGGGGAATTGATTATAACAAACCCTTTAAAGCAAGGAAAAGATGGCCACAAGATGTTTAAATTTAATAAAGTCTTTGGTCCAACTGCTTCTCAAGGTATTGCCTCCGCAAAGATCTTTTCTCATTGTGTAAAAAATATGTATAACTCATGATGAAAACATAAATAGTCATTGAAATTCATAGGTACCAGAAGTGATTCAATTTCATTGTTTTTTGTATTACCACCTTCTAAGTTCTGTTCTTTATTCAGAGGAAGTGTATCTGGACACCCAACCTTTAATACGATCAGTCCTTGATGGATTCAATGTATGTATCTTTGCGTACGGGCAAACGGGCTCAGGGAAAACATACACAATGGTATATGTTTCATCCTTGATATTGTTACTTCGAGAATATAATTTGGCAAGTTTGAAAAGATTTTGGCAACGCCACGTTTCTGTAGAAATGAATTTTTGCATTGACTCTTTGAATCTACCTTGTAGAGTGGTCCAAATTCACCAACAAAGGAAACGGTGGGAGTTAACTACCAAGCTCTAAATGATTTATTTGAAATTTCTCAAACTCGAAGAAATACTTTTAGTTACGAAGTTGAAGTACAAATGGTTGAGATATACAATGAACAAGTGAGGGATCTCCTTTCGACTGATAGTTCACAAAAAAGATATCCTTTTCTTCGCTAAAAGATTCACTCTATTGGTTTAAGCCATTCTTTAATTGTTTGCATGCTCATTGGAATTTTGATCTGTAAATGTATGAGATTTTCTTTTTAACTTGCATACACTAGAGATTAGGAATATTTCTCAACCAAGCGGATTGGCTGTTCTGGATGCAACAATGTATCCCGTTAACTCGACATCTGATGTTATTGATTTTATGCAAGTTGGGCATACAAATAGGGCTATGAGTGCAACTGCTCTTAATGAGAGGAGTAGCCGATATAGGCATATAGGCATAGCCTTTTTCTTGCCTTGTTCCTTGGATTGAAGCAGAGGCATGGCGGCACAGAGAGTGGGAGGGTTGATCCACTACATTGCTTGCCATGGCGAAGGACGCTGGAACAGATAGGGAAGTTGGAATACTTAATCTAATCTACAATAATGCTAAGTAAGAGTTTACCTTGGATTGAAGGGAGCTCAAAGAAGCGGGGTCGTCGTCCATCCGTCGTCCGTCCATGGGGCAGCGGTGCTTTCCGGAGAAGTGGGGGGGAGGGCCGTCGTCCGTCCGGCGCTTTCTGGAGAAGTGGGGGGGGGGGAGCTGCGGCTCTCTGGGACTGCTCGGCGCTGTGAGACGGACGGGGGGTGGGGGGTGGGCAGTTTGTGCGGCCGTGAAAAATATTTTTGGGGGAAACAGGCGCGCGGAGGAAAGGAGGAAGCCCGGGAATTTTTTTTCCTGAAACTGTTTATCAATGTATAATTATTAACCTCTCATATACATATGTCATATATTTTTTTTATGACGAGGAACCCTTTCGCACGAGCGCCACTTTTGTGACTCCCGCAGACAAGGTAAACCCCGGAACCAGCCGCTTATATGGGGCACCGCGGTGCTCTCAATAACATGGGGCCTTAACTGCAACCCGTGGATTTTCGCCGAGGGCGAACCCGGGTCCCAATCTAAAATTCAATTTTAGATTGGGTCTGAGATTAACTGGGCCGGTTCATTTTTTTTACCCAGAACTAAAAATTATTTAACATCCTTATGTGATATTATTGCAGAATAATTATTAACCTACATGAATCATATACATTGCATATATAAATATGTATCCATTAATTTAAAATACTTCTATTAATATTGTATCCATTAATTTTAAATACTTCTATCTGCATTTATAAATATTATGTATATATATATGTATATGTTTTATTTCTATAGTTTTAAACATCACTATATAATTTTAATATTGTATCCATTAATTTTAAATACTTCTATCTGCATTTATATTTCATTAATACATAATATTTATAAATGCAGATAGAAGTATTTAAAATTAATGGATACAATATTAAAATTATATAGTGATGTTTAAAACTATAGAAATAAAACATATATATATATATATATATATTAATTCTATAGTTTTAAACATCACTATATAATTTTGATATTGTATCCATTAATTTTAAATACTTCTATCTGCATTTATATTTCATTAATACATAATATTTATAAATTAATGCAGATAGAAGTATTTAAAATTAATGGATACAATATTAAAATTATATAGTGATGTTTAAAACTATAAAAATAAAACATATATATATGTATATATATGTATATATATATATATATAAATTCAATAATTTTAAACATCACTATATAATTTTGATATTGTATCCATTAATTTTAAATACTTCTATCTGCATTTATATTTCATTAATACATAATATTTATAAATTAATTCAGATAGAAGTATTTCAAATTAATGGATACAATATTAAAATTATATAGTGATGTTTAAAACTATAAAAATAAAACATATATATATATGTATATATATGTATATATATATATATATAAATTCAATAATTTTAAACATCACTATATAATTTTGATATTGTATCCATTAATTTTAAATACTTCTATCCGCATTTATATTTCATTAATACATAATATTTATAAATGTAGAAAGAAGTATTTAAAATTAATGGATACAATATCAAAATTATATAGTGATCTTTAAAACTATAGAAATAAAACATATATGGATATATATATATATATATATTAATTCTATAATTTTAAACATCACTATATAATTTTGATATTGTATCCATTAATTTTAAATACTTCTATCTGCATTTATATTTCATTACTCCATAATATTTATAAATGCAAATAGAAGTATTTAAAACTAATGGATACAATATTAAAATTATATAGTGATGTTTAAAACTATAGAAATAAAACATATATATATATATATATATATATATATTATTTCTATAGTTTTAAACATCACTATATAATTTTAATATTGTATCCATTAATTTTAAATACTTCTATCTGCATTTATAAATATTATGTATTAATGAAATATAAATGCAGATAGAAGTATTTAAAATTAATGGATACAATATCAAAATTATATAGTGATGTTTAAAACTATAGAATTAATATATATATATATATATATATATATATATATATGTTTTATATCTATAGTTTTAAACATCACTATATAATTTTAATATTGTATCCATTAATTTTAAATACTTCTATCTGCATTTATAAATATTATGTATTAATGAAATATAAATGCAGATAGAAGTATTTAAAATTAATGGATACAATATCAAAATTATATAGTGATGTTTAAAACTATAGAATTAATATATATATATATATGTATATGTTTTATTTCTATAGTTTTAAACATCACTATATAATTTTAATATTGTATCCATTAGTTTTAAATACTTCTATTTGCATTTATAAATATTATGGATTAATGAAATATAAATGCAGATAGAAGTATTTAAAATTAATGGATACAATATCAAAATTATATAGTGATGTTTAAAATTATAGAATTCATATATATATATATATATATCCATATATGTTTTATTTCTATAGTTTTAAAGATCACTATATAATTTTAATATTGTATCCATTAATTTTAAATACTTCTTTCTGCATTTATAAATATTATGTATTAATGAAATATAAATGCGGATAGAAGTATTTAAAATTAATGGATACAATATCAAAATTATATAGTGATGTTTAAAATTATAGAATTTATATATATATATATATATATATATATATATATATATATATATATACATATATATATACATATATATATATGTTTTATTTTTATAGTTTTAAACATCACTGTATAATTTTAATATTGTATCCATTAATTTTAAATACTTCTATCTGCATTAATTTATAAATATTATGTATTAATGAAATATAAATGCAGATAGAAGTATATAAAATTAATGGATACAATATCAAAATTATATAGTGATGTTTAAAACTATAGAATTAATATATATATATATATATGTTTTATTTCTATAGTTTTAAACATCACTATATAATTTTAATATTGTATCCATTAATTTTAAATACTTCTATCTGCATTTATAAATATTATGTATTAATGAAATATAAATGCAGATAGAAGTATTTAAAATTAATCGATACAATATCAAAATTATATAATGATGTTTAAAACTATATAATTAATATATATATATATATATGTATATGTTTTATTTCTATAGTTTTAAACATCACTATATAATTTTAATATTGTATCCATTAATTTTAAATACTTCTATCTGCATTTATAAATATTATGTATTAATGAAATATAAATGCATATAGAAGTATTTAAAATTAATGGATACAATATCAAAATTATATAGTGATGTTTAAAACTATAGAATTAATATATATATATATATATATATATATATATATATATATATATGTATATGTTTTATTTCTATAGTTTTAAACATCACTATATAATTTTAATATTGTATCCATTAATTTTAAATACTTTTATTTGCATTTATAAATATTATGAATTAATGAAATATAAATGCAGATAGAAGTATTTAAAATTAATGGATACAATATCAAAATTATATAGTGATGTTTAAAATTATAGAATTAATATATATATATATATATATATGCATATATGTTTTATTTCTATAGTTTTAAACATCACTATATAATTTTAATATTGTATCCATTAATTTTAAATACTTCTTTCTTCATTTATAAATATTATGTATTAATGAAATATAAATGCAGATAGAAATATTTAAAATTATTGGATACAATACCAAAATTATATAGTGATGTTTAAAACTATAGAATTTATATATATATATATAAGCGAATATTATACGTGAATATTATAATGGATACACACACACATATATTATACGCGAATAATTGAAAAATTCAGAGAATTATGTGAATATGATGCGTTGTTAAACTATGGTCTCTTACAATATGTAGCTATTACAACAGGTGATATAATGTTGTGTAATTATAGTATATTACAATGGTTTAGTTTACGTTGTGTAATGGAGGTCTATTACAACGATGTTTTATGTGTGGATATTACAACATGTTAGAACATGTTGTGTAATTATGTTATATAACAACAGGTTGGAGTCTGTTGTCTCATGTTGGGATATGACAATGAGTTTTAATATGTTGTATTATGGTGGTCTATTACAACATGTACCAAATACAACATGTAAAGGCCTGTTGTATAATTAATACATACTACAACGGGTGAGTCTGCGTTGTGTAATGATGGTATATTACAACATGTGACTATTACAACAGGTCAAAATATGTTGTGTAAATAACATCTTTTACAACGGTTTTGAATATGTTGTGATACTACAACCTATTACAACACTTTAGCAGTTGTTGTAGTATCCTCCTATATTACAACAGGTTTGGCATGTTGTAAATGACTTGCATTGTATAAAATATACAATATACAACACAAAAATGGGATTGTTGTGCTAAGTATGCTAACTACAACACAATTATCAGAACTGTTGTCTATCTCCCGTTGTAAAAAGCATTTTCTGTAGTAGTGGGATCTAGGTAGATTTATATATAAAAGTATCTCTCTATCGAGATGACAACCAATAGATCAAGGAGAAATGTATGACGTTTTCTATAGAAACCCCCATTTTGTTGTCTTATTACTTACCCACTCTCAAGATCTTCCTAAAATTTTCTCTCAAATTAATCTAGATCAATCATCACAAAAGGTAGCTAATCAAACAAGTGACAGATTAAAATAGGAATATAGAAATAAAACTATAAGAACATATGTATTAAATAGATGAAGGAAAGATTACATGGTTGGGATAACCTGACGGCTACTCCCAATCCAAGTTATCGACTTTATCCGCTCATGGTGCAAGAAAGAGATGAATTATAACTTGGACAAGTCATAATTCTTGAATGAAAGTTATGAGACAATTTGAAAAAGGGGAAGGAAGTCAGTACAAGGGTAGCTCAAGTGGTCGAGCCACCGACCTTTCCATTGAATATGACTAGGAGGTTGATTGCACTAAAACGGGATGATGGTATCCACACTTGTTGTTGATTGAACTTGGTCAAGAAGGTCTGTCAACTAGTCAATGTAAGTGAACGATCGAGAAGTCTAGAGATCAATGGTCTCGCTAGGTCAATATTCCTAGCTAGGTTCACTAGTAAAAATTGGGCCATTATTCACGAGTGAGTCCTGTCACAAACCCCTCTCTACAGACCCTCACAAATAGGGACGGTTGTGAGTCTGGCCCTCAGAAATGGTCCGTGAAGAGAACTCACGTGACAAATACCATTGGCCCTCACGAATAGAATTGTCACGGACCAACTGACCCTCAAGAATGTTATATTGACGGCCTATTTAGCCTTCATAAATACATTTTTGAGGGACTATTTAGCCTTCATAAATACATTTTTGAGGGTATGTTTAGTTCTCATAAATACATTTTTGAGGGACTTGATGGTCCTGGAGAATATATTTTTGAAGGGCTAATGCCTTCATTAATATTATTTTTGAGGGGCTATGTGGTCGTCATCAATGCAATTGTGATGGCCAATCTGGATCTCATTTTTGAGGGACTAAAGACCTTCATTGATATATTTTTGAGGGATTACTGTAAATGATTTGGTTATTGATTTATTGAATGATTTGTTGAATGTTAATTAATTTTAAATTAAAACTTTGTATGTATAACCTCAAACAATATTTTTATAAGAGTCACATGACATCATAAGAAGTTTCAACACCAAAATGACACATAAAAATGTTAAATCACTTCAAACCAATTTCTGTTAATGAAGAAAAATATTATCCATACATTGCGTGCTCAACGTTGATATAAATAACAAATACATATGGTTCTAAAATTTGAGGTTGATGACAATCAACATATCATGCTAGAAACTCTTAAGATCTATAATGTCTCCATATTCCTTCAAATGGTGTGGTGCTCTTCATCAATGACATGCCTCTTACGGTTGGGTACTTGAGTATTCTTCTCTTGTCACGTGAATGAGCTAGTTTTCCGTCAATGCCAGGCCTCTTATGGTTGGGTACTTGAGTATTCTTCTCTTGTCACGTGAATGAGCTAGTTTTCCGTCAATGCCAGGACTCATACGGTTGGGTACTTGAGTATTCTTCATCAATGTCAGGCCTCCAAATATTAGTTTCTATGTAACCAGCTGATCTCTCTTGTCACGTGAATGAGCTAGTTTTTCATCCACAATACTCAGTGCATAGTCCAATCCAACTTCAAAGAGATACGCCTCACATATATTTTTGTATTAATCTGTTACAAATGGAAAATGGATCGTCAAAGAAACAATTTTACATAAATGATTTATATGACCTCATATCCACTAAAATAATTGAGGAAAATTAATGACAGAAATACAAATGCAATAGAATGAAGTGTGAGTAAGAAACCAAAATAGATTGGCATAGAAACTGAAAAACATTATATACTTTTGCTTACCATCTTGATGAGCCTTTCCAGAAAGAACCATAGTTCTAGTCACACTGGTACTCAGATCAAATATGATCGACTTGGGTTTTTCTCCTCCCGATTGCAGGCTCACACTGTAAAATAGAGAGAAACCAACCTTCTTAGAACCTTCCTATCACACAAACTGCAGCAAGACAACAAAGTATACAAACTAACATAAGAAACTTTTATAAAATACAGATAGTAAAAATAAAAATAAAAATATTTAGGCATTGGTCAACACCTCAATGATTGTTGGTTTGCATGAGAAGGAACATTTGGGGGGGGGAGGGAGTAGAGCCCTTCTTTTGAACATTGCAGTGTTGATATGCAATGTAGTTGGGTAGGTTAGGACTACAGTCATGTTTTTACTTTCCTTTTTAGATCTGGAGCTGTCCAAAAAAATAGTCCATCATATGTGTGGCTTCTACCTCCTGTGTTCAGGGACCAATCAGACATTCTTGGTCTCAGTGTTGCTTAGATGCTATATGATCCAGGTGCAATAAATTATGATTTTCTGCTGGTCAGTTTTCAGAAGTATTTCTAACGAGAAAGATATGAGAAAGATACTTCTCTTTGAATAAATAGTGATTATTCAATTAATTCGGTTAACCAAACACAAAATATTTTTAACCGACAAATTAACCGTTTAACCAATTAACCGAAATAAATTAACCAAATTAACCGATTCAACCAAATTGTCTAAAAAAATTAACCATTCGGAATTAACCATTCAGTTAATCGCTCACAAAAGTTTATGACAACCCAGGTTTATGTCTCAGTTTGGCATTATAACATATAATTATGAGAGACAGAACTAGACTGACTACTCAGTCCTATACAGTTCACTCGGTTCAACTGATCTAACCAATTTTCATACCTTCCAGACCAATCAGATAATGATTTTACCGACTCATATGTTCTGGCTGGTCAGTCTGGTCCAGCTAGCACATGCCTTGTTTCGAACTTTTCAGACATCCAACAAGGTGGACCTCTAATCTACCCAGTAACCTAGCTGGCACTCCCACAAGAACTCAAAGCTCTAACCATCTGCAAATGAAATGCTAGAAACAGATATAACAAGGAGAAATGAAATAACAAGAAGACTGACATCAGTACAGAAAATCCGCAAAGAAGATGAGCATTATTTGACATAGGACATACTTCCCACATACAAAATGAGGTCGTCTAGCTAAAAGGTTTTACCTGGCAAAATGGGATTTAATCTTCCGACAATATTTTGGATATCTTTGTCTTTCCTTCTCTTTTTCTCTTCTGGCTGGTCTTTTTCTTGGAAGATTCTAACTCCACAAATTCTTCAAGTTTTTTCAAGGCTATTCCAATTCAAGAAGAAAAAAGAAGTTAACAAGAGTCCAAACATTTTGAATCAGATCAAAGAATTATAAAGTAGACAAATATCTACCAGTGGAATAAATAGGTTTCAAATCTTCAAAGGAACCAATATCTAGTGGATAAACAATGCATGAACCTACACCAGTCTTTTCTAGCATTGTTTTAAAGTGTTTAACCTACAAAGAGGACGAGATATACATTCATGAAAACAGATCATAACTTTTGGTCAGATATAGAGAGAATAAGGTTTTCACAAACTTCATGATTTCTCAGAAGGGTAAAGCAACGTCCAGCTTTGCCAGCCCTAGTTGTTCGACCGGCATGATGGATATAAGTCTTGATATAAGGAGGCATATCATAGTTGATAACATTCCTCACTCCCTCAACATCCATCCCATGAGTCATTGCATCTGATGAAATAAGAACATCTATTTCTCCTTCCCTAAAGGACTTTAACGTTTTACTACAGAAGAGGTTTTACACTATTAGAAAAGTCCATGAAAAAGATGGAAGACAAATATCTTCATTCTCTCAATGGGAATGTGTTGATAACTACCTCCTTACATATTGGCGTTGTAGCCGAGAATATTCACTGACTTTTAATATTGTGGATCCAAGCAGATTCAATAAGGTGCATAGCTTGTGAGTCGAATCTACAGATGAAGTACAAACAATGCACTTCTCTCCTTTCAAGTCTTGCAGTAGAGCATTCAAGTACAAGGGCTTCAATTTCCTATCACATATCTAATCATCAAAAAGCCACAGGAGTTTCTAGTAAAATATCAATGTAATCATGAATGATGACACCACATATACAACCATAACATGTGTAGTCGCGTTATTACTAAAAATTTCAAAACTAATATCCCGCTTTTAATTTCGAATTTCAAATGGAATATGAATTTGCAGATGGAAATAGATTCATTTTGCACAATCATACCAGCTTGTACGATTCCAACTTCTCAGGTAGCCTGTATCGTTTAATTCCAGTAGCCAGGAGTAAAGGATGGTGTAAATCAATTTTAGAAAGCTTGCTCGGATCTTGGGTAAGTGTGGCAGACATGATCATTTTAGCAACCCTAGGAAATGGTTTTCCTTTAAATCCACATTCCTCACCACTGTCGTGAAGAGAAAACAGTAAAGGAATGAGATCCACTTCATTATGTGACAATGATAAAACACAAATTATGTAATACTCAATATTGCCAAGTGGCAGAGAAAATAATTGGAGATAATATTTCGAAGTCATAAAGCCAAAATTCAGAAGAAGTCCAGGAAACAGAGACAATTTTTCTGACAGGACATGAGTATAGTTGCGGACATGTATAGGACATTACAAAAATACATAATGTTCAAATGTATCTAGGTAGGTTTTCTAGCCAACAAGCAACATAAAATCCATATAAACTAATATCTCCACTGTTGATACTCAAAACACAACCAATTATGTATTGTTTGTTTGAGGTTCATCATATCTTACCATGAAGTTATTTACAAAGGAGAATTTAGAACTAGGCCTTACTCTTGTTAGACCATTTTCCTTCAAGTTAGCTTTCAAAAATAAAAATCTATGAGCTTCGATCAATACAATGTATACAAAGGGGATAACATTGATATCCAACAAAATGAGGATTCTATTAATAATAAGCATATCTTTCTAACTACTAGATCTTGGTGCTTGTTTAGAAAATACACTTTGAAGAGTGAATGTTATATAAAATCAGCAAGGCACAGAACTGATGAATATGGCAATCTGTTGTGATAATTTTCATATTTCGAGAAGATCTATTTGTCCTGACCTTAGGCAAAAAAGTCACAACTTTCTGCTTATATATAATCCCACTTGTACCTGTGTCACTGTGTTTCTACCTGCCTCGGCCCTAGTTAGGTGTATGCTCTACAAATTCACCTGGTATATGCTTTATAAAATCACCTGTGTGTACACTTGCTCATCATAAACTCATGTCATCCCCCGTTCATCAAGACAACATGGGCCACTAAACTGAGGGCAAAAGGATACGCCATGAAGATCAAACAGAAGGCCATACCTCACCAATTCTCTAGCCATTTCATGCATTGTGATAAACCTCCTTAATTCCTGCTTGTAAGCTGCTCATTTATTGTAATACCTCCTTGGTAAGTTTGTAGACTCGTCAACATTGGCGAGTAGCTTCTTGTTAATGTCGTCCTCTCTCAATCCAGTGTCGATGCCCCATCATCATGCCGACGGATTCTAGTAACAAGCCGGCTTATCAAATTACTTTAGGGGGCTGGCGAGAAAGGGCGATCCTGAAGGACAAGCTGGTAGCGTGGACTGGTAATTGTGTGCGGCGGGATGGGGATTGCGTGCGGTAGGATGGAAGCTGGGTGCCGCGGGAGGAAGAGGGGTTGCGGGAGGCGGAGACATTTAGGTTGAAAATTGTTTGCACTTCGGCAGAGGAATGGTTATTTGGATAGGCAAATTGCCCGCCATCAATTTGGGCCGGGTGGGAAGGGTTATGAGATGGAGGGAAATATTTGGCATGGTATTTTTCACGGGGTGATTAGTGAGTAATGTATTTGTGAGGGATTAGTGTTCACATAAAAGGTCTAAGGATGTAAAAAACACGGTTGAGGGATTTGGTCCCATATTTGAAGGATGATCCCTCACAAATAGACATCATTATTCATGATTTTTGGTTCCTCAAAAATGTTCTTCAATAAAGGCCAAATTTTTTGTAGTGGTTGGTCATCTAAAATTGGTCTTTCTCTCTACAACAACACTTAAACTTGTTCATAGAGAACTAAGATGCCTTGAACTAATGCTTTTGAGGTCCATTTATAAGATTTGACTTGTGCCTTGTCTTTCTATGATTGGTTCATCTGTCTCTGACCCTTGAGCTTCCTATCATCTATCATGGAGATCGATAGGCTGATTAGTAATATGCCTTAATAGCTTAATTTTAGAAGACTTTTAAATGGCGGCAACATACATAAATCAATTTTCTCCAAAAAATAGTTAGTAGCAATTACTTTTTTATAACTTGCTCCATTTAGTCCACTCATTTACCACTAGCATTGCTTCTTTGATCTTTCTCCCCCATGATAGTAATTCATTGGTCTTTTGACATTTATTGGTTAGAGAATCTCATTTAAAGAGGCTCAGTCAAAGATGATAAAATTGGAACTTCTCTGACTTAAGTTCTGATAAAAATATAATGCCACGATAGCTTTTTATCTTGATAATTATAAATGTCTTTACATGCATCTTGTAGTGAAATAGATGTCAAGGTTTTGTTACATTAATTATTGTGCAAGAGGAGAATTGAATTTAAGCAATACTTATGCATAGATTCCCAAGTCTCAATAGAGTTTGCTTGGCACCATAGTACTATGAGAAATTGGTAACAAATCATTTTATGTTTCTTATTTTCTCCAATCAGCGACCACCATAGATTTTATTGAAATTCTTAATTGCATTCAACCAACATCCTTTGACCATCCTTAATGAGATGAGATTTTTTTCAAAACAATATGATGTGTAAGATTTATATGCTCCATAGAATTATTTGACAACATGTTCATAGTTGCTAAATTGCCATAATAAAATATTAACGTCTTTGTATACATTCCACTCATCTTCCACTCTTTCAATGACTACTCTTAAATTTGGTCAAAGGGGATAGGTCAAATTTCCAACTTCAATTGCGGTCAATAGTTGAATTCAACAATATATTAAAGAGTTTGGATGTTCTCCAAATAACATAAAATTATTGGCTTTTGGTATTTGGTCAAATTAGTATTGATAGGCATTGAATTTATTATTGGAATTTATTGACAATATGTCCACAATTGACAAGGTCAAGGAATTGCCATAGTTCATATTATTAATAGTTTTCCATGTGGCCCTTTTACATTTTGCTTAAAATATGTTACAATTCTACTGCGGCCAAATACATTAATGAGTTTCCATGCTTTCCATACAATGCAAAATTGGTGGTTTATTTCCTTTAATAACCACAGCCACCTTGATAAAAATATAATTTAATGGATAGAGAAATTTTTGTCTTACAGTGCTTGTAAACTAAAAATTATATATATTAAGCATGTGTAATTTAGGAAAAGGACAAATTCAAAATATAGTAAGAATTCAACAATTAAAGGCCCATCATGTCTAATAAAGGTACTAAAATATAAGTCAAACACATAGTAATATTGCATGAACTTAGGCGTTATTAGTGGTGACCCATTGCCAAATGATATAATTAATAAGATTAGAATGTCCAAGACATTGGATGATCGTGTTAGTATCTAAATGGTGAAATAGTTATAAAAATATCATTTAAAATAGTTATTTTTTAGTTTAGCAAGAGAAGTGAGAGTTTCTTGGTTGTAGAAATACAATTGACACTATGGGATATATTGATCATAACTTTCAGATCTCTTATGGAGAAGTGTTGAGATCAATACTCATGCCTAAACATGATCTTTGAGAATGATGAATGTGGTTAATGAAGGATATGATCAATGGTATATAAACATTGTGAATGAATATCCAATGAGGAGATATTTTTTAGTGGAGAAAAGTTTCACAAAGATTGTTTTTGGTGTAATATTTATAAATAACAAGGTTGGATCAATTAGTGGGTTTCTTTCCACAATGAGCAGTAATGGTCTTACTCATTAGTAAGTGTGACTGCAATTTTATATGGACAATGCTCATCCTTCTTTAGATTTGGGTTTGCTAATGGTGTTCCTATTAACAAAAAAACTTCATCTAGCATTTGAATCATCTCCCCAGATAGTATTTCTTATGATGACAGACTTTTATAATACACATTAGTAAGTTTTTTATCTTTGGTATCACAATTCCAATTCTATGAGAATCTGACACGACAGACATATGATGTTAGTTATATAAGAAAAAATGTCATAATTGGTTAAGGCTTGTCATTGAGAAAAAAATATGGGTACCACTTTCATATTCACATCAGTTGAATGGGGAACCGACATCCCAAACATCCTTTTAAATTCATTTCCTCGAGAACAATATGAGAATGCACATACCACATCAGTTGAAAAGGAACTAATGATACAATCATTCCTACAAAATAAATTTTACCTATAAAAGGCATGCATGGAGGATTATTGTTTGAAAAATTGACATGATAGATCATGTTCCCCGTAGAAATTTTTACCTCCAAAAATATTATTTTGTCTACTCTTGTCAGAACCAGTAAAACTGGGTTCCCACCATGTGTCCTGTAAAAAAAATGTTCCCCTCAAATTGGGTTCTATCTCTGGTTTTGGTCTTTAAACTGACACGATAGGTCTTAGTGAGGTTGACATTTTTACTAGGGATAAGGATTATATTGTTGGCTTCATAATGTCAAATCGATGATTTAGATCTATGTATCTCATTGCTTTTTATTGAAATTGACACCATAGGTCTTAGTCAAGGTGGTATTTTTCATAATGGTAATTTGACAACAAATATTCACGTATGTCATTGTTTTCTTAGGGTCTCTCACAGGCATCTGACAAATTGGGTACTCTTATAGTCCTACACAAAACCCAACCAACCTTAGGTTGGATAAGTTTGGAATGATCCCTGAAGGGTATGGACTCATCCAAAACTCTTCTTATCGCCTCAATCTTGATCAATCCTTGATTGAATTTCTCACAACTTGGATTGTGTGTTCCAGTCTCTTACGAGACTGAGACTTGCTCCTAACTGTAGATTGCAGATTTGATGGTCGCGATTGGACGTCCCATAGAGGAAAATCGGGATTTAATCCTAGCTAAAACGTGACAAAGCCGAGGTCAACTCTTGGGTTGACTTCAGGCTTCCGTGCGCCATTGAGCAACCTAAGAACGCTGGGAGCTTCATCTACCTCCAACGAACCTGCTTGACCAATCAATTTCTTCTCCGCAATGCTCCTTCACCATCACTCGACCCAGGCTACTCTGACGAGACTTGTTGCTCGTCGAGGGGAAGAAAAGGGGTAGTTGGTTAAATTGGGAGCACAAGCATGATAGTCGCAGTGCTCCAGACTCGAGGGTAAGGTTTGCATGATTGCTCGCGATGCCCATGCATCTGATGTTTGGACTACATTGTGTCAGGTGGGATATGTAGAGATGCTTGGGTGGACCCATTGTTCCCATCGGTTGGTTACCACCAACAATGTGTGGGAGGTGATGTGCTTTGGTATAGTGAGGTTTATTGGTCCCAATCTTCTTCGTATGTCCATCCTTGAGCGTAGGAAGTACAATGTAGATAGTGGCAAGGTGGAGGATTCCCCATATTATGATGTAGGATACCCTTCTAAAGGCTTCCACATACCATCCTGGCCGTTTTCCATCTAGCCATATGGATCAAGATCACAAGTCATTAGTCTGGAAAGCTGACAAACTATGTGAGTTTTTGAACAAAATGATTTATCAAAACATTTGATGATATAGTAGTGGTTCTATAAATTTGATGTGTGCACAAAAGTACATATAGGCATCATGTCTCTACTATAAGCTGCTACATGTAGACTTTAATTATGTCATTCTTTCATACTAAAAATAGGTTAACCATTGCACCCCAAAAAAATGGGTTAACCATGTAGTCGTTATGTTCTTTCACCTAAAACAGAAGGACATTGGGTTCCAGTGGGGGAAAAACAATTAGATGTATGCATTTGGAACATACAAATTACTTCTGGAGATTATGGTATTCTGATTCGAGCAACTTGTTCCTTTCTACTATACTTCCACATAACATAATGGAATTTAATAAAACAGAATCACATCATTCTGTAGGTAGTCTATGGTAAAAAAGGTTGTCTCCAAAGAAAGCTAGACATTAAGGATTATAATTGTAAGATAAATTTATCCCAAAGACAACATGAATTGCAAAGATAACTAAATCCAATGACATCCAACTTGATTCCACTTTAATGATTACAAACGTTCTAGAAGATAGGTTCTCTCATAACCCATTCATTTTTTGTTTACTCTATCTTGGGTTTGGGTGGACCATGTGTTGATAAGACGTGCAAGATAACTAAATTCAATGACATCCAACTTGATTCCACTTCAATGATTACAAACATTCTAGAAGATAGGTTCTCTCATATCCCATTCATTTTTCGTTTACTCTATCTTGGGTTTGGGTGGACCATGTGTTGATATGACATGCAAGATAACTAAATTCAATGACATCCAACTTGATTCCACTTCAATGATTACAAACATTCTAGAAGATAGGTTCTCGCATATCCCATTCATTTTTCATTTACTCTATCTTGGGTTTAGGTGGACCATGTGTTGATAAGTCATGCAAGATAACTAAATTAAATGACATCCAACTTGATCCACTTCAATGATTACAAACGTTCTAGAAGATAGGTTCTCTCATATCACATTCATTTTTCATTTACTCTATCTAGGGTTTGGGTGGACCATGTGTTGATAAGATGATTATCGTACCTGAAACTCATTCGAGCAATAAAATCTTAGATTTATAACTAATGATATAACACATCAGTATATGCGGATGGATTTTATTATAGTATAGTTAGGATGAAGACTTAAGGATACTATGTGTATGATTATATCAATTGATTACTTATCATAAACTAGATGATTAATAAGACAAGTTATTTGATTGATGAATTAAATTAACTCCAAGATATAAGGCACTAGTAGAAGAGGTGGTATAAATGGACACCTATTTTAAAATAAAATGGCATGCACCCTGTAGCGACAAAGTATCATGTCATGTTATACATTGGAAAATTTCTAATCATCCTACCGCTTACAAGACAGAATTTGTTCCCCCCAAAACTCTCATTTTTTGAGCGAATTAAACTAGATACAGGGCCAACTTGATTTTTCAACCTAACTAACTCACTCAGACACACCGTGCACAATCCTTCTCCTTCACCTCCTTGTGTTCTCCTTCATTTCGGCAGCTCCTATCCCTTTTCTCTTTTTGTCATTGCCCTAGACTCCTCCGCCTAACCTTCCCTACTTGCCTCTTCTGTCATGTCCTGCTACTAATTCTGACCGTCTTCTCTACTCTACTCATTCCTCTAATTCTGTCCCCAAGGTTCATCTGCCTGGATTCTCTCTCTTCCGGTACGGATCATCCCCTCTGCCTATGCACCTCCCCCTTCTCCTCATCCCTCGCTGCCTCTACTCCTTCTATCCTCCTCTGTAGCCGCCTATGTTCCTTCTCATTTGCCCCTCATCTCAAGACGCCTCCACTCCTTATATACTCACCGTCCCCCCCATCTTTATGCTCTTCTAATTTTGCTTCTGCTATCTTCCCTTCATCTCTCTTCATCTAGCCTACTCATATCCATGTTTAGAAAAAGGTCCAGCCTTGAAGATTGGAGGCATCCCTTCTCTTGCATCTGGATGTACAAAAGTTGAATCATGATAGAGAGTGCACGAGTTTTACCAACCGAAGGATATTACTCAATGAGGAAGGTAGCATCAGACTTCGGAGACTGATCAGGACATGTCATTATTCTTATATGTGCCTAAATTTGGTTAACATCTATTACTGTATTTTTAGCATGAATCTTCTTGTGAAGTGAATCCTTTGAATTTATATTGCATTTCATAATTTTTTTTTTCAATGTGGTCCTAGATTTTAAAATCGTACATATCTCTGAACAACGAGATGTGGTAGTTATTATAGACATTGTCCCTCACATAGTTGGAGATGAACTTGTGTCCAAATTAATATCTTCCTTTTCAATTTCTAAAATACTGATTTCTTCACTACTCTTAATGTAGGATAGAGATCTTATATAACATACTCATCAAGTAGGAACAAAATGGTGGGCGCTTATGCAGATATTCTTTACTCTTTATTTATGTTCCTTATTTAGAAAAGTACATGAGTTTTCTTTCTAGTTTCATGATGTTTACAATAATCTTGACTGAATACTAATGGCTTGTGATGTTTGTCCAATATTATTGTTGACTGAGAAAATAAGGATGGCGGTTCTTAAACAATAACAAGGTGAGGCTTTTCAAATGATGTAGGAGTGGGTGAGACGGGATTGGTTGTGTGTGTGTTAGGATTTTATATTACTAGTAAACACACATGTATCATGCACGTCAAAACATAACTAAATTAGTATTTTTATATTTTACTATATAAAAACATGTGCATACTACGTTAAAGCCAATTATTATCTATTTTGACTTTTGAATATAGTATAAATGTAAGGTTATTTATTATTCGTGTGGAATTGGGATTGAAACTACAAAAAAGAAGGGAGGGTGTTTTCTAAGAGTGTAGTATGGTCATTGGAAAATTATCTTTTTAATTCTATGTACTAGTTATTGTTGTTGTTTTAAAAATTAAAATGGCATATAATTGGGTGGAGGAGTTAGATGGCATGACTATGCTCTAATTATATTAGAATCAAATTAAATGATGAAGGATCATGATATATGATCAACTGTAAAAATGTTTTATTGTTATACAAATAAAAAATGACAAGAAAAATAGATTTCTCAAGTTAGGTATCATCCACTACACAATGAGAATGTTATATTCAAAATATGTAGATGGGATAACTTTTGGTGAAAATAATTATAGATGGATTATTAATATATGATATAATTATTCCATGTCATGTATGTATTAAAATATCCCAAAATGTGTTTTTCTCTAATCATGTGAAAGGACATTAAAGCGTGAGCGCTTATAGGGTGATTTTGGGGAGGCTTCCCACCAGTGACAGAACCAGCAAATGGTTCAATGGCAGTGTGAGCGCTTTCCCATTGTGCCATCAGGTCGACGAAACGCAGCAGCACCTCTTTTTTGAGTGTGACTTCACCAAGTATCTTTGGACCCGGTCCTCTCTCAAGCTCATGTGGGGTGGCAACCCCCCCACGTGTATCAATAATAGCTTGACCTGGATGCTTAGTAGTTCCAGATGGGACATACATCATAGGAGGTTTGCCGGCTTGGTGTGGACCGGCCTCATGTTCCATATATGGCATGAGAGGAACATTAGAACTCACAGTAAGAGTGGGAGTGATAAATACCATGTGTTTGGTGCTTTTTTAAATAGGTTGGCTTGGCATTGTAAAGCGAACTCGGGGTGCCCGTTGAAGGTTAATCCTGAGGTCATTTTGAGGTGGGGTCTTAAGTGACCTTGTATAGTATACGGGGTGGTTTACCCCTGTACGCTCTTTTTTGATGATCTAGTAATATTTTACCTTATCCACAAAAAAAAGAGAAAGGACATTAAAACACAAATTAACCCCAAAATGCTAGAAGATTGTTCATGCATAACAATAAATATGTATAGTTGTTCAATCTAGATTTCTTAGATTCAGTCCATTAATATCTCAACACATCTTGTTATATCCAAATATAAAATTTGGTATTATTATCTAATTAAATTATATATTATATCTATTTGATATAAATAGGATTACGATTGCTACTTTTCATGTTTCTACTTAGGGATCGAGCCACCTGAAGAGGTCAGTCAAAGTATGTTGATACACCTACAAACAATTTTTTAGATAATTATAAGGGAATCATGTTGAATTCTAAATGTACCTCTAAATCAACATTTTATTATTATTTTTAGAAATAATGTTTAAGGACAAACTATCCTCAAAATTCTAGAAGAAGATTGTGGTGCACAATAATAAATATGGATACTTCTCCAACCTAGATCAAATATAGTTTTATTTGATATCCCATTATGTTATATCCAAATTATAAGTTCAGTATCGATCACCTAATTGAAAATATCTACTATTTAACTTGCTTAGATATAATCTTACAACTGACTTTGATGCTATAAAGCATATCATGATCTTCCAATACACACGATTAATCTTAGAGCTATGTGTTATGATGGATCTTGTACACTGGGAAATGAAGAAGAAAAAGATCAGATTGCAACCTCCATTAAGGAAGGATACATACCTTAACAATATAAAGGTGTCAAAGAGACAATTAGATGAAACATAAGTCTGGTATGTATCACCTCATGATGTTCATTATTTGAATTTTTTCTATTAAGTTTTATTCCATATTCAACTATTATTTTTTCTTGAATTTTGGTATGAGATCGGTATTCAAATCATCACGATCTTCCTTCAGGACCGGTTCTTTTATTATTCAACATAAACCCAAATAAATACAATTAGGTATAAGATAGAAACTAAAAACCATCTATATAGAAATACATTTTGGCCACTTGTACTTCTTCTCCCATGAAGTCTTTCTTTTTTGCCTTCTTCCTCTTTTCAAGTCAACCACATTAATAGCAATACCATTCTCAAAGAAAAAATCTACTAATGGACAAGCAACATTGTTTTCTATGTTTCTTCCTCTAAGCCTCCTTAATACTAGATTGGACATCCCGATCCTTACCTGCAATAGCACAAAAACAATATGTTAGCCCTCTCACTTGTTTCTATACCATCAACACACAATCCACGCCACTTGAACCAGTAGGTTGAGATTGAGAATTGCTTTCATGCATTAAGGGTGGATTCAGTGTTGTGTTGTATGTTGCAACATGAAACGTTTCCTCCTTTTCACCCATCTACTGCTTCTTCTTATTATTATTTTTCTTCTTCTTCTTCTTCTTGTTCTTCTTCTTATATACTTCTGCTCGTAAATAAACCTTCATCTCTTGATCAACTTTTGGAGGAAACTTTGTCAAAAGCACATGCATTCTTATGCCTTTTGGCTATGTGACCTTTTGATCTTTTTATCCCTTTAGAAGCACTTTTTCTAGGTTGTGTTGTACGGGCACTCGTCCAAGGGGAACCTAGGTGCGCTTAATTGCCCAAGTGGCCATCTGGGGTCGAGATCCCATGCACCCAACTTAGTTAGGCCTCTGAGTGGCCCAGACAGACGTCCGGGCAGAGTCTAGGCACGCCTAGGTTGTTGTAGGACTATTTTTTATGTTTTTACTCTATCAAGTTGTTCTGACTGGTTTACTATTTCTCCCAACTATAACTAATTTATTGTTGCTCTTATATTACTCATCTACTTCATACTCCATGATTTTTTTCCTTTCACCAAACAACAACTTTGTTAATTGACCAATTTAATTCTACCCTCTATTGTTAATTTACTACAACTCCTCTATTACTAATTTATTGTTGACCGACAAAATTAAAAAAATTAATGTCTATTTTTATTATATCTGTAGACTTTTTGTAGTTCTATTTTTGTTATTTCTTATTTCCCCTCCCACTTTTTTGTATTTTTATTCTTTTTCCTTCATCAAGCAACAATGTTGTTGCTATGCAATGATTTTTTTCTTTCTTTATATTCTTAATTGTCCTTGTCGCAATTCTCAGTTGTCTTTTTTTATTGCTCCATGAAGCCGCAAATTGGTTGCTACATTTTTCTTCTTCATCTTGATGTTCCTTTTGTTCCCTATTTCTATTTCATCCATCTCCTCCCACACAAATGCTCCTCCCTTACTCCTCTTAATAATTCCTACTGATTCATATATTTCTAATAGGTTAATATGTAACTATATGTGTATATAATCATATCATAATATATTATATATACTACATGTTAAAAAAATATGCCTAGAAACACCTCGGTCTCAACCTAGGTTGTCTGGGCATCCTAGGGCAACGGCTAAATGCCTATACAACTATGCTTCTAGGCATCTTAAAAGTTTAGTTTACTACATTGAATAAAAAGAGATCACATACACATATATAATTAGTAAAGACCAATTGTTGATTAAAAATAGTAAAAATTGAACCCCAAATAGTAGTATTTTGACCGTGATTAGTAGTTATCTTAAGAAGACACACAATGAAACCTGTAAAGTGATGTTTAAAGTAATTAGGAGTTAGGGGTTGATTCTTATAGGGGCTGGCGTGCCAAGATAGGGGAGCATCAACAAACCATGCTTCCTCCAGTGTACATGTTCACAAGATAAACAACTCATGGCTTAAACAAGGAATATGAGGGCTTGTGACATGGTGGTAGTGGGTCATCAACCACCACCTCTGATAGTCCCCTTTCCTCTTGTGATGTAGTGGTTGGCCATTGGTAGGTGGTCCTTCCCAATAGTCTGCTAGCCACCTCTCTACCTGAGGTGTGATGGTTGGTTGTTGTAAGGTCCTTCTTTGCCAATTGGAAACACATCATGACAATAATCAATGGTTGTTGTGATTTCTTTTTTTATATTTTCATTTAAGAGGATAGGGTAGAAGCAACTTTGCTTCTACCCTAAACTGAGATGACAACCAATGTAAGGCTCTGATCTAGGAAACAAAGGCTCAAATTCAATATTAATTCCCCACACTTTGCTATCTTTTAGAAAAGCTGGATTACAATCGAGAGAATTTTTTTTTATCAAATCATCAAAGAAAAAAACTAAGCTTTAAAAACATTGAGCTCCCAGTCAACTAAGAAAATAGCATGTCAATGGAAAAGGCTCTGATCCAGGAAACCAAAGCTCAACTTCAATATTAAATACCAATATTTTGCTTTCTTTTAGAAAATCTAGATAAACAAACAATTTGAATCGCTTTTTCAAAAAATGCCCGCTTCGGTTTGCTTTGAAACCCGCTTCATGTATTCCGCTTCAAGGGAGGAAATACACACGCTTCGCACTTCATTCTTTCCAAAACCCAGGTTTCAGTTCAGTTGGGATCATGCTTAGAGCAAAGTAATTTCTTAAGAAGAACCATGGACTTATCTAGCCATTAGTTATTCTTGTCGACTTTTTCTTTATTGAGAATCAACTCTTGTGATTAGTTTTTTAAGGTAGTGTGTTTGCTTAAATGAGTGCTCGTGCTTTTGTCTATAAGTTGGGAAAGATATACTCGTGAGGGGACCTTGGACTGTGGACTCCTAATCCTATGTCCTTCCTCTTCTTCCACAAATGAGCTATCCTCATCAGGTCATCACTAATACAAGTGCTCACTATTTCATGATGTACCAACATCATCAATCGGTGACTTGTGCTTACGTCTAGGAAGGTTCCCCCTATGTTTCATACTGGTATTCCTCAACTATAGTGAAAAGCAGATTTAACCAAAGACATACCAAGATTTCCTTTAGCCACCATACATGAACGGATTCTAGGTTCAGCTTCAGATCAAGCTCGAGATGCTACCTACTAACGGGGCTTGATATCAATTGGAGTGATGGATGATGGATATTGGGCCAACACTTCTTGTTTGTTAAGTAGTTGGATCAGGTTACAGTAGGAAGCAAGGATAGAATTGCATGGGAGTGTTTATGGCTTCAAGACTTCAAAATTGCATACTACATGTCCATAATTTTGCTACAAATGAAACGCCTTCGTCATGTTTATCAAGTTGTATTCCACATCATCCACATTCGATATAGATCTCTACAATATCTTGCCTATGACCAATGACGATCTAGAATTGATGAATAACTATAACAATAGGAACCTAGAACATTGGCTTAATCACCCGTTTATATAAACATTAAATGGAGAGAAATCAAGAAAATATGGAAAAATATCTTAGAGAAGTATGTATTTTCTAGAAACAAATTCATTCAAGAGACTCAAATAGGTTCATTGTTGAAAAATTGTAGAATCCTAGGGATATAGTTAGAGTGATTTGTACATTTCTTAACATATAGATGATTGTGATGGAACTAACAACCAAATTCATGTTGGAAAAGATGAGTAGTCATTCCGCCCAAGCCAATAGTCTATTGTCCAGTAATGACGTTATTTAGTACATTTCTATCCAAAATGTGAATAGTGAATGAATTAAACTCGTAAAAGAAAAAGAGAAACTAACAAAAATAGTTTCAAATGATACCTACTAGCATAGCTAAAATTTTGTAATAGCAATAAAGAGGTATTCACGGAAAGTACTTTGTGATTGTTTTGTTCTGACTGGAAAAAGCATAGAATAGAGTAAGAGACTAATTATGTTTAATGCTTGATATAAAGAACAAAGTAAAAATATAGGACAATATCCCTAGAACAAAGTAGAAGCATCTATCCACCACTGGAAGTAGGTACCGTGACTGAATTAAAAGAAAAAAAAAAGAGAAATATTATAAGTAAAAAAGCAATGTCGTACCAAATTCTTAACCCCAACAAAAGAGCAATGCACGGTCCCTAGTAAGCATTAGCTTCAATCCAGCAAGGTACTAACAAGGAGACCTGCCTTCGATGGTGAGGAGAAAGAAAAAATACTACTAACATTAGGAAAGTATAGAAAGAGTACAAATTTGTTGGGGTTGCTGGCAGCCTAGAACCGCTGCATGTCAATCGTAAAGAGTTCCACAATCTCATATTAAAACATATGATTCCGCATATGCTACTTCGACTTCTATGATTTGGCCATCAAAAATTAATGTGAAAGACGACGGGGATGATAATGGTTCATAATATACAAATAATCCAGACTAGATACATACTTTTACTCTTGTTTGATCAGTCTGCAAGCAATCGTGTGAGAGTGGGGTCAATAATCAACTAGTTGGGAAATACAATTAGGGCTAATTTGGTTGGGCTGCATTGCAAGTATTGCAGTTGCAACTCATCGTGTTTTCTAACTTCATGTGTTTGGTTGGATGGAAGTCCAACTCGTGCCGTGGAAATGAACTACCTGGCCATCACCGGTTACACACAAAAATCTGGAAAATGAACCACGCACTTTTCCGGCGCGGTTCATTCCCATAGCTGCTGCAGGTTCCTTGTTTCCATCTCGGTCGTCCGTCCTGCCTGCCTCACCACTTCTCTCTGCTGGCTGGCTATCACCGTAATATCATCTGCTGGCAACGGCTTTTCGGGACTGTTACTTTCTCCACATGTAATTACTGCGTTCAACTATTTACAACCAAACGTAAACAAATAAAAAGATTCAGTTGTAGCATCATCCAATCAAACAATTGATGTTTAGTTCCAAAACACGTTTTACATTTCCTGTTTTAAAATTCATGTAATGGCTTGCAACCGCTAACAACCAAACTAGCCCTTAAGGCATGGCTAGAGTGCGGAAAGGGAAAAGACGAAGAAATGGAAGAAAGGACTCACGGGCGCACGTTCTCTGCAAAGAGGGGAGGCATGGAGTTTGGTAGTTTACTTTTAAGATTAAGAAAGGACAACATATATGGGTACCACGCATTCTTCAGCGTGCTTAATAAAATGTGATTTACATGTATGGTTTATTGTAGTGAGACGTTGGGTTTGTTTATATATTTTTTTCGATTGCACCTTCATCTTGATCTTTGATTGACGCATATAAGACAATAACCCAACATGCTAGTATTAAATGATGTGGCATTGTAGAATTATTCTGGTTGTTACATTTGTCTTTCGCAAGAATCCTATTCTTGATCTCTGTATTCGGATAGGATAGTGATACTTTCAATAACCAATCTCTATTTGTGCAACCCTTGAGTTGTGATACTTTATCTATCTAAACTGAAATACATTTTTATTTTGTTGTACAATTTTGAGATGGCATGCCTGAAGTTTCTTGCAATTTTTAGAGTGAAGAATGTTGTAAAGGCAAAGCAAAGATTTAATTGGTTTTTCTTCAACCGCTGGAGAGCACTTTTGCATGTACAGGAGGAACAAGTTATTTCAGTTGTGATTAGTTAGGGATTGTTTGTCTCTGTCCAGTATATTCTGACAATATTGGGGTTTAGAAAATAATGGCGTATCTGGATAAGACTTATAGTATGTAATAATTTATGGAATGTGATATATGGTATATGAGACTTTGCATTGCATTCAAGACTTTTATTACATTCAACTTAGAAATTATGTATCAAACTTATCAAACGTATAATGAACAACTTCTCTTTAAGTGTGTGACTTGGTTTCTTTTGTGTTGTTCATAGCTTCTAGAATCAAAATTATATCTAATAAACATTCGTGAATGGTTCTTCCACGATATTAATTTGGTTTGGGCCTTTTTGAAACCAAAATAGACACCGAGACTTGTTATTTAATTGGTGCAGTTGATGACAGTTGGTTCCATCCTAGATTGACACATAGAGTTGTCTGAATTTTCGCACATGTGTCAGATATTTTTTTTTGTCTCCGATATAGAGGACCCAACAAAACTGACACATGGTTAAAGTCTTCCACCAACTAGTGTCCATTTCTCTCAGAATATGATATCCAATTGTGTCAGTTTACACCATGTTTTGTACTAGTGAGGGCTAGTTTGGTTGAGCTGAATACAAGCCTGTAAAGTTACAACTCATCACGTTTTGGAATTTCATTGGTCTGGTTTATGAAATAAAACATGCATTGCATTTACCACCATATAAAAATTTGAGAAAACTAACTACACCTAATTCTAGCATAGTTCATTTTCCACGGTGGCTTCTAATATCTCTGGGGCTATAAGCTGTTGAGGATGTATACTTTGCAAGTTGGCAACCATTGCTGAAAGTTTACTGCGGTCCCATACAACCAGATTTCTATTTGCTAACTATGCACAACCAAATGAAAACAATCTCATCAACTGAGTGTTGTTTACATGGAACTAGTGGCTGATGTATACTAGGGCCAAATGAGGCCTTGGCCTCATCCAAAGTCATCCATGTTCAATGTGTAATGCATTCATTTAGGGAGTGGTCTCGGCTAGAAAATGTGTTCCTTTCTCAAAGGACTGAACCGTTGGTTGAAAACTTGTGTACGTTTCTTGTAATGTGCATGGCAAAAAATAAGGAAGAAAACTGCATTTGAAGGAAACATGGAGGAGGAACAACAAACATTGGGCTAGTATTTAACGATTATTTGACTCAAGCGAGAAACTACAAAATATAAATGATGATAGAATTCAATTTGTAAAAATAAAACACAATATAGGCAGGTGAGGTAACAACAGAGCTAATGGAAAGGTGGCTAATTTATGATGTGCAAAAAGTTTTTGTATATTATTTTAATGATAAGGAAAATCAAAGAAGGGTAAGTGTTCAAGAGATATAGAGGATTGGAGTCCTAAAAAAGATAGAGTTTTAATTTGTCCCTCTTTCCTAAAAAACATGATAGATATAAATAGAATATACAGTGGTTATCATATTTTTGAAAAAAAATTGATTTGATGAAAGGTACTTGTTTAATATGGAGTATTTAATTGAATGATACTTGTTTATATGGAGTATCACAACTTAATTTCGTAGAAACCTTATGAAAAATGGACATTTCTAGAAGCTTTTCTTATTTGTCCTTAACCTTTTATCACCTATACATATGCCTCATACTCAATGGAAAATTGAAATTCATCTACATATTATATTGATCAAAACACAAATATATTACAGAGTCTCTTTATACACAAACTTTATTCTTCCAAGTGGCGTGAATCTAAAAAAACATAAGGTATAAGATACCTTCACACGATAGGAAATAATTTAGATATGTTGTTGATATATTTGATCGAGATGATATATAATTTTCTCGTGTTGCTTTCCCATCTTTGATGAGGAGAAATTGTTAAGGACGGAAGAAATACATCCATAAACTTTCACATGCAATATATCAATAGGTATAGACACGGATTAAGTAGTTGCATATAAAATATCTTCCACATTTCTTATAGTGAGTCAAGCATCAATATTGCTCTAGCTCAAAATTTGATCCAGAGAAAGCAATATCAAAATTACCATTTATTCATTTATCAATTCCCAAAGTTATGATATCCTGATCATTACTGTGGTGAGAGTCCTCTTTATGGCCAAAATCAAAATTCTTGCATTGTGCAATAAAATGAGCAATGAATTAACAAAATTATTTATTGGTAGTATGTACATCTAGTTTATGCAAAATTGAAGATATAGATGAGATTCTTTACAATACTCCCAATTATTTATAAAACATATAATGTATTAATCATGTAACTCTTTTATAAATAAGATTAAATCTTTTAATTTATATCATAACAATAACTTATTTCTCAATTTTATATCCTATATATTAACAATATTTTGTATTAAAAATAATCAATTTGTTGGTGGCCTCACCCACAGTTCTGGATCCACCAGTGCGTGGAACCAAACAAATCCAGTTCAATTACAAAGAATTATTTTCCATTTCATGTTTTGCAAGTCATGGTCTGGGTTGAATTTACGGGGCCTAAAATGAGAATAAAACTTATGATGATCAAATTTGTTAAGGAACTAAGACAGTGGTTTAACTACTCACTACCCTAATAATTCACACTTACATTTAAGATAAGCATATCAATCAAATATAGGAGTAAATAACTTATCTAAATTCCTCTAAATCAGAGGAGTAAGTTAATGGACAAGTATCACTCCCTCCATGCTATGACGATATATGGGATTTCATTTGCTCTTCATTGTAGAACCAACTTGCATAATAGAAATCTCATATTCTCAATATTTCACACATATTTATGATATCAAATAACCCAACACACATACTAGGTGGTGATCAAGTAGAAAACCATGCCAAAAAGTGAGAATTTTATAATGATCATTGTTCATACTTGGTTTACCCATTGAGAAAAAATTATGGATAGTTGATCTTACACGCTTACTCTAAAATCAAAAATTTGGGTCGCCACCTTATTTCAAGAGAAAAATAAAGAAAACACAAACAAACATCTGAACTAGTGAGAAGGTGTGAAAGTATTGGTAGGATGCCCTAGGAGCTAGACATATGATGATTGTAATGACACACTTTGTAATTAATTTGACTATTAACAAAATGGTATTATAATATTTGTTTCTATATGAGATAATAAATGAATATAATAGTGTCCTAATAATGTATGACTCAATGCATATAATTTTGGGTTGAGTGCCTAAACATGACATCATGTGTATGCTATGAGTATTCATTCTTATATGTGTCCCTAGTCAGATGTTATTGTGGAAATTAGGATGACAAGAATACATTAATAATGATATGTGTGTTGATTGTTGACTACGTCTCATTTGTCCTGATAGTGGTATCAAGTAAATCACATAGGGACTTGTTATGAACAAGCATACCATAAAAACTCAACTTAACTATGATACATGGATTCTTGAAGTGGTAGTCATAATATATTCCCAATGTGATTGTGGTGATTATTGTTCTCAATCCTGAAGTCAATATAGTGATTACATATTGTTCAGTGTATTTCAATAGTGCTTAACATGAACTTGAATAAGGGTTTCCACACAAGTAGTTCTTGGGAGAACTTTGACATATGTGGATTATTCTGAGTGATTTAGATGGAATTTTTCCATCCTATTAGAGTGATATCTAGGCAACATGATGAGTGGGACTAATAAATGCATGGACACTCTCATTTGAGTGTAATATGGTATTGAAATCACATGTCTCTCAAATAATATACTTTACATCAAGGAACAAAGATTGAACATTAATATCATGATGTTTCCATGCCTTAGATTCAATCTACATATCAGAGACAAAAGGACTGTTTGCCACTATAACATTGGATAGTACATTATGTTGAAGTTGATTTAATTTAAGTAAATATCCAGGTGGTAATGATGTCTTGATAGATATCAATCATTACTTGTGAAGTCGTAATATGAATATAGACCACTAGCAACATAATAGGGTGTTTGTAGGTTACATCAATAGATGTACATGTAAGAGGAGTATAACCATGGACACAAGATTAATAGGTAACTAAAAGCTTTGAGTAATTAATTTGAGTAATGATAGATTGACTAGAAGAACAATCAATTGATTGGAAAGCCTAGTCAACCGACTGGATAGGTTTTGATCAACTAAAAATCCCAATTGGTCAAATGAGCAAAGATCATTCTAATACGTTGACTGGATACCCTTAACATTTGATTAGTCAAGATTAGCCCAATGAATCAACTATTCATTAATTCACTGACTCGACAAGATTAATGAGTCAACAAACTAATTTTAAAATGTCATTATATAGTCTAGTTGACTGATTTCACTAGCCAATATTGGTCAAATATTAGTCTCTAAGTGGGTTTCACAAATCTAGTCATTGCCTTTCTGCTTCCCATAGTTTTTAGAAATCTTGATTCCTTTCCTCTCCTATTTGAAGGTTCATGATGGCAAAGGTTTTCTTTTAACTATTTTACATGTGAACCATAGTCATCTTGTGCACAAGGGAGAGAGAGAGTAATAGATAGAGTGTAGTTCTAGCATGTTAGTGATGGAAAGAATGCTTCTTCACCGGCTCTTGTGGTGTGATGTAGAGTTCTTGTCATCCACATGGATTATGTAGAAACATAGGCATTATATAGTTGTGTTATGAGGATCATCAACCTCCATTAGTATACTAGTACGTTCACCTATATCTCAACACAAGGAACTATTAGATCTACTATATGACAACTTATATCTCATATCTTTTTCTAAAAGATATAATGTTGTTTACGAGATCCACTAGTGTAAAATATGAAATTTTATGTTGCTTTCACAATGCATATATCCTCGACATCTTCCAACACTAACATTCGAGCCATATAATCTACGATGTAATAGGATTTAAATGAATATTAATGATTTTTTTACATTGTTTTGTGTAGTTTCCAGTGATGTGAGCGATAAAATTAATATGCATATCCTATTAAATTCCACATGCATCACATACCTATATTTTTCATATGTGGGATGGGGTCAACTATGAACAAATTAATTTTTTTTCTAGTTCATGAAAGTGGAGTTCTATATATCTTTTGAAGTTTTATATACCTTTTCATGAGCGTTGTCCCTAAGACTTTAAGAGAGGTGATATCCCCTCGATCTCTTAATATTGACCAGGCAATGGGATCCTCATGTAGGGGCACTTCCTCTACGTACTCCACCTAGTTCGTGTGGATTACAAAAATAATTGATAGAAAAAATCCTATATGAAAACATGAAATGTTTAACACACACGCACACACACACACACACACACACACACACACACACACATATATATATATATATATATATATATATATATAACATATGATGATCTATAAATCATACAAATCTCCTTCAAAATTTTATTTTGTTTAGTGGGTGATTGTATGGCTATGGGCAAGGACCCTTATGTCTGTGTATGTGGTTGGTGGATAGATACTTTTCAAATTGTGTTGATAACATATTCAACTTGCATCTCGAGCCTCATCATCTTTTATTCCATTTGTAACAGTTCCCATTTATCTTAATCCCTAAATGCAAGTCGAGATTTCAATATATTATGTAATATTACATAGGAATATATTGAAGAATGGCATAACGATGCAGCCTTGTAGACACATCTCCCAGGGTGCAACACAAATGTGTTTTTATGTGGGATTCACAGGTTGATTATGCATGACATGCAAAGGACCTTAGGCATACAATAATCATTATGACTCCAAAAGGTTATGGTATGAACATAACCAATGTGTTATGTTTGTGGTTTGGGTTTGTGGATATAATGTGTATATGATACATATTTTATATATGTGTTGTTTGGATATGTCTATGTACGATATAAAAAAACCCCACAAATTAAATATCAATTCATAGATGATTTCCAATATGCAACACAAATGGATAACTTTATCGAGTACACATGGTCATGCCAAATCATGATGTACCTCTATCTTAAAATAGTATGATATAGATATATGGGTATAACAGAGTACGGTGCATATTCTATTGTGTATTGTTTTAAGTATGACTTAACTAAGTGATTTAATAGGATTAAGAACCACATAGTATATGAGTGGTTATGACAAGAGTTGTGCATCCATCTAATCAAGAATTTCATTACATGTAACTTACAAATGTTGCCTACCTAAATAATTATGTTATGTGTGAGTAACTAAAGTTGAATCACGACTTGATGGAATACAAATCTAGACTCACTAGAAAATTATTTGACACATCCTTCCAAATTAATAGTGAGGGATATTAGTTTCAAATAAAATATTATGAATATAATTTAATTAACTAATTGCGATAATGAAGAACTAGATTAATTGATTTGTGATCACAGTTGGAATAGATTTATTAAGATTACGGATTTACCACTATTCATGCTACAATCAACAACATTCATTAATATTTATTCCTCCTAACCCTAGACCAAGGGACCTCTAGCAGTAATTATCCTCTCGCAGCATAATTCACTACCTATTCTGTTATAAATCCCACTCTCATAGTTAATTAACTATTAGCTAAGTGCTTTTAGTGAATCCTCTTGGCTATACCCTTCACAGAAATAGGCCCTCTCTCAAGGTGTAATATAAACTATATAATATTATGACTTATCTTACCCTTCATCCCTCTCTCAAAATATAAAGATATGAGAAATTAGATATATTAATCAAGCATAGTCAGTTCATATGTAGTCATAGAATTATGTCCATAAATTAGGAAAACATATAATATTAATTCATGATGTTAATTATTGTGAAAAATTGGGTAACTATCTGGTCCCAAAGAACTTGAGGATTAGCCCTGCATGATTTCTATCATTGAATACATAGATGGAAGAAGAGAAAATAAGGGAAACATTAGAGAACTAGTAAAAATTCCTAGAGAAGGTGATCTGAATGACTCCCTCTGACGAACATTGTGATCAACTGCATTTTGGAATTAAATACACTCGTCAGAGGTGCATGAGTCACCACGGACGTGGCTATCTCCGTCTCTTTACCCTCCTCCGTCTTGGTGCTCTCGTGCAACAGAATAGAACGCTGATAATCAATCAGGACAAACTCCTCGTAGGTAATAAGAGAGTCTCTGGCCATCATTAAATCATGATGATCAGATTGATCATGATCTTTAATCTCATCTGATCGCGCAAAGTTGGTACACCGAGTGCTCTTCTACGTTCGTGACTCCTTGTAAGTGTTGGTACTACTGACAAAAATATCAATAGCATCGAGTTACTTTCTGACTTCTCTAATGACTTCTTCATATAACGTTTAGTACTACCGACTTGATCGTCAGTGACATCAAGCTACTTTGGTGTGTCTTTATCCCAAAAGTCAATGGTACTGACACTGAAACTCTTCAATTCAAGTCTATTTTTTTCTGCAAAAGTTAGTATCACCGAAACAGTCGTTGGTAGCAGCGAGCTAACTCAATATGACTCAAATCAACTGAAACACAAAAATATAGAATATAAGCCCAACAAAATTTTATGAATTAATATAATACAATAAAAATAGATAATATTTGATACAATAATATGTCACATGCTAATGATGATAAGGAATGCATAAGTAATATCAAAGTGACAATTATGTATGAAATACATGGAAAAAAGCCTATGGGATGCGGATAATATTCAGTGCATCAATGGCGGCGGATAAGCGAGTAGCTGAATCAGCGGCGATTGACTGAGGGGATAGAGTCTTCGGATGGAGCAAGTAGTGACAACATTGTAGTTAGGGCCTTCGGCGGTGCCAATGGCTGAAGAAATCACCAGAGCAGCTATTCTAGAGAAATGTTGGGAGGGAAAAGAAGGGTTTCTCATGGAGTTCAAGTAAAATATGTTGTGTCGATTACTTTAAAAATCGTCGATGCAACCTATCTCGTCAGTTAAAGTGGATAAACTGTCAGCAAAACATGTGTGCGTGTGACCCTGTCTCATTGTTTAGTTATGACTAATCCAATGATGACACTTGTGTGTGCATGACATGACACATACATTGTCAGATTTCTACGAGTAACCAATGAGAAAATCCAATTTGTGGAGAAAAATTTTAACTGACGTTGGCATGGATCTTTTCTCGTCGGTTTTTGTATGTAAAATCGATGAGATAGGTAAATAAGAAATATAGGGAGATGTTTGTAGGGTACCCCTTTATCTGGTTGGTTATTGTATAAGAAATTGGAAAAATAGGATTTTCAGAGGCAAATAAAATGGTTCTCAAAAATTTATACAAAATTATATTTTTGTGGGCAACATATCTCATCAATTATTTTTTGAAACAATCAACGAGATAAGTAAAGCTCATCTTGTATTTCTTAGTTGGTCAATCATGATTTTTTTAAAGAGCCGACGAGATATGTTACACCGTCAATTTCCCTGGGAAAAAACCAAAGTCATAAGTCATATTTGTAGTCGTGTCATGGCCCATCCAGATAATACATGTACCACGTTCTACTATTGAAATTGAGAAATAGTAAATGGAGAAAGTGTAGGGTTACACAATGTGTGTACCCTGATATATATACTAGTGGAACAATTATAGGTAGGTCCTTAAAGAAAGTTAAAATAATAGGAAAATAAGTAAAGACATATATTAACACTCCCCCTCAAGTTGGAGCATAGATATCAATCATGCCGAACTTGTCCACAAGCGAGCTAAAATGTTTCTTGGCCAACAAATTTGTAAAAATATTAGCAATCTGATCTTTTGAGCAGGTGAAAGGAGTGCAAATCTTGCCAGATAAGATAGTCTCTCGAATGAAGTGACAATCAACTTCAATATGTTTTATGCTCATGATATACATGATAATTACCAATGAAGATAGAAGCTTTATTGTCACAATGCATAGGGATAGTAGCAGAAGACTCAACTCTGAAGTCTTTCAATAGAGATTGCACCCATAGGAGTTCACAAGCAGTGTGGGCCATCACCCAATATTCAGCTTCAGCACTGGATCTAGCAACTACATTTTGTTTTTTACTTCTCCAAGTAACCAAATTATCTGCAACATAAGTACAGTAGCCTGAAGTAGATTTTCTATCAATCTTACTTCTAGCATAATCAGATTCAGAGTAGCCTTCCAGAGAACAGTGTCCATGCTTTCTATAGTAGAGGCCTTTTCCAGGTGATTTCTTAAGATATCTCAGAATATTACAAAGAGCATCCCAGTGACACTGTCTAGGATTATCCAAGTACCTTCTAGGAAGACCAACATCAGTAGATATATTAGCTCCAGTAACAGTCATATAGATCATCTTACCAATCAGTCTCCTATATTTTTTATTGTCTGGAAACATAGGAGAAGACTCATCATCCCAATTAATATGGGGAACCAGAGGAGTATTAGTCGGACATGCACCAAGCATCCCAGTCTCCTGTAACAGGTCTAGAACATACTTCCTCTAAGATAATACAAGAGCATTAGAGTCCTAGACACCTCAATGCCTAGAAAATATCTTAGCCTCCCCAGGTCTTTAGTAGTAAAATGTTTGCACAAATGTGTTTTAGTAGCCTGAATCTCAAAATGATCACTGCCAGATAGAACAATATCATCAACATAAATAATCAGAATCATAATACCATAAGAGGTCTTTTTCGTAAAGACCGAGTGATCAACCTGTGATCTCATAAAACCAAAGGTAGTTAGAATTTTACTCAGTTTGTCAAACCATGCCCGAGGACTCTGTTTGAGTCCATAGATAGATTTTTTTAACTTGCAAACTTTATGTGACTCCCCCTAAGCAACAAACCCAGGAGGTTTCTCCATATAAAACTCTTCTTGAAGATCACTGTACATAAAGGTGTTTTTAACATCTAGTTGAATAAATGGCCAATCTAAATTAATAGCAACAGAAAGTAGAACTCTAATAGAGTTAAGTATGGCAACAGGCAAGAACGTCTCAAAATAGTCAATGCCATTAGTTTGAGTATACCCTTTTGTTACCAGACGTGCCTTCATACGTTCCACTATTTCATCATGTTGATACTTCATAGCATAAACCCATTTGCATCCAACAGGTTTGCACTCAGAAGGTGGATCGACTAGCTACCAAGTTCCTCTATCAACAAGAGCAGTCATCTACTCTTTCATGGCAGTCATCTAGGCTGAACTTTGTAAGGCATCATGTATAGTCTTGGGAACAACAGTAGCAGATAGGGTAGCCACAAAGTTACTAGCATGAATTCTCAGATGGCAGTAGAAATATGATTAGCAATAATATGAGAAGTACAAAAATGAGTGCCTTTTGTGGGAGCAATAGGTAGATCTAAGTTAGAGTTTATCTCAATAGGTGTGGGACCTTCGTGAGGAGAAGATTGGTGCTACAATGGGGGGTCTTGAGTAGGTTGTGACATGTTCCTATGTTGATACACAATAAGCGGAGGAGAAGTAGTTTCAACAGGTGAAGTATCAGATATACGATATCTCGTGACAGACAATGGTGTTGTAATTATGTCATAATTCAGGGTATCTCCTTTAGCAGAATAAACTGGTGTATCCTAAAAAAAAACCACATCATTACTCGTGAACCATTTTTTAGTAGTATGACTATAGCACCTATACCATTTTTTAGTACAAGAACAACCCAAGAAAATACATTTTTCTGCTCTAGGAGATAATTTGTCATAGTTCGGTCCAAGTAACCGCACAAAGCAGGTAGAGCCAAATATCAGTAGACGTATAGGAAACAGAGGTACATTAGGCTATATAACTTATATAGGAATCTTGTTGCCAATAACCGAAGACAAGATTCTATTAATCAGAAAGCAGGCAGTCAGGATAGCTTCTGGCCAAAAAAATCTTGGTACATTAGAATGCAGCATTATCGTTCTAGCAACTGATGAATCTCTATTCATCATGATTTTCAGTCGCCTTTTTGGGACCAATTTGATTCAATACTTTTGATTTCATCTCCTAAACCTCACAAAATGCAATTTTTCTTAACTGATTCAATTATTGAGATTATTAACTAGATTTATATCGATTTTGTGCAGGTCTTGATGAGGTTCAACCATCATATGGAATTCACTCAAGATCCTCTCAACTTTGTTCTTGATCAATCGGTCTTGACCAAACGGTTTGCCCTAACGGTCTACCCATATGGTTTTGACCCCTCGGTCTTAGACATTCACCCACACGATCCTCCTCTCATCGCTCTACCTTAACGGTCTCAAGATCGCTTGAGGCCAAACGGTCTAAAGACCATGTGACGCCTCATGGTTTCAAGACCGTTTGGAACTCAAGACCGTTTGGAACTCAAGACCATTTTGGAACTCAAGACTGTTTGGACGCCAATACCATTTACATCTCAAGACTGATTGAAATCCATCGATCTTCAAGACCGATCATAAGTAAAGACTGATGGGATGCAGACTGTTTGCCCGAGACCGTGAGTGCTCCAAACCCAATACCATTTGGATCTGTTCGGTCCTCAAGACCGTTTGGTCAACGAATACTCTCAAGACTATTTCAACGACGATCGTTTGCTGAAGAACGTATAGTCATAGATCCGCAAGACCGTTTGGATAAAGACTCAAGAACGATCAGAGGCAGAAACCATTAAATCCAGAACCGTATAATATACGAGACCGTTTGGCCATCAACCGGTCTCCAAGACCGGTTGAAGGGTACTAATCAAGACCATTTGGATAGAGACTCAAGACCATTTAAAGAAGTTCACAGCAAAAATGTGAGGACCAAACCCAAGCCTATAAATAGGACCACATGGGTCCTCATTTGGGCATCGATCTGGGAACACCGCCAGGCTGCCCAAATGCAAGGCTCGATCTAGCTCCATCCACGTACGGTCGTGCCATAGCCACTTCACCTGCTCCTCTTGCTATGAGCAAGGAGGTCGAGTAGAGAAGGAAGGTGGAGAAGAAGCCCTTCCTGGTCTGCCTTGGTGGTTCTTCCTCATCGTCTAAGATTTTCCTCGACACGACATAGAGGACCGCATCATCTTCACCAAGCTATGATTACCTTCTGCATCATGCTCATGGTGGATTCTTCCCTCTCTCTTGTTTTTCTTATTTCTCACATCATGAGTGAGTAGTTCCTTTTCTCTGGGGTGCGAGGACTAGCCCCGCTTCCCATGCTTTCATGTCTTTTCATTTAACATTCCAAGGCATTATATATAACCTTTCATTTTGTTGCTAATCGTTCATGCTTGTAATTTGGTTACCTACCTGCTTTCATCATGTTTTTCCCTATGTTATGAGAACTTCTATATGTAGGGTAGAATATCGATTAATGAGGTTGACTCCCAAATTGGAAATAGAATGGGATTCCTTGAAGTTGTATGTGTATGATCCGTGAGGGGACGAGCCATCTAGCCTACAGTGATGCTTCTGTGGGCTAAACATCCCTCAGGGAGGGCCACATCCTTAGTTGGATATTGTATCTTCTTTACTAATCGTCGATGTTATCTTGAAGATTAATCACTTGCTTGCTTGTCGTTTAGCACGGTTTACTCCCAAACTAGAAATAGAATGGGATTCCTTGTAAGTGGATGATCCGTGAGGGGACGAGCCATCTAGCCTATGGTGACGCTTCTATGTGCCTAACACCTGTATAGGGGGCCCACAACTTCAATTGAATTTCCATATATTCAGAGCCATAAGTGAGTGATCCGGATGGTGACGAGACATCTGATACCTAAGGTGATGCTTACACAAGCCTAACACATGCATTGGGGGGTTTTGCAGCAGCTCCATTTGGATGGTTATATCTTGCCTGGATGTTTGATGTTAGGATGTGTTTGCATGAGTAGTGGTGGTGAAACTCAGGACCATCCCATCAATTCTGTGGGCTCTGATCTCCAAAACACAAGATAAACTCAGCGGAAATGATTCGATTAACGGCGGAATGCGAAAAATCACAAAAAAAATTAAAACTTTTTGAGGAAAGATCTTGAAAACATGAGATTCCTTTCATAAAAGTACGAGAAACAGTTTACATGATCATACACAAACATGTACAAAATTCCCAAGAATCCTAAAATTCAAAATCTCATATCATCATGCTTCCAGGACCTGAGTGTACAGAGACGACATAAGACTTTCTATCTAACTAACTGATCAACCAGGATATCCACCTGAGGCTCACTGCTGCCCCTGATGCTGCTCCTGGTACTGCTCTCCTGCAGGCTGGTTCCTTCGTCCTCGGCGACCACCTAAAAGGTTGAAGCCTATGAGGTGAGACAATTACAAATAATTGTCCCAGCGAGAGTTATAACTCTTCGCCAGAAGCTTACAAAAAAAAGGAAACAACATAAGCATGGTAGTTTATCCTGCAAGAGCGGGTTTAAGAGTAGATAAACAGGAATTACTTCTAAGTAGAATATGAGGAGCATGCAATCTAGATATTTTAACTGAAACATTATAAACAATGAAATATCAAACATTGTTCCTCGTGGTTCAACCTAAGCAGGTATGCTACTCGGCTGATTACATTTTACATACAACATTATGCCCTGTGGAGATGAGATATACCGCTCATACTCCAACCGACCACTAATAAGTCGCCTCGGTATCATACTAGGTCATCGAAAGAGCCGGATTCTCATGACCTACAACTTCCTCAGTCAGGTTGAGGCTCAACATGCAGGACATCTAGTGTCTCTGCTACTATAGCTCACCAGGGTATTATGGTCCTTCGCTATTAGAGTCACAGTGGCATTATGTACTCTCTTCACCATCGAAAGATTTCATGATTACCTTCATCGATGTGGCATAACATATTCCTCGGGTGATTAGTGTTACATCAACCCGGCATAAACACATAGTGGAGTGTTGATGGATTATGATACATCCACATCAACCCCTACACTAGGACGTAAGGATATGCACGTCCATAACCCCCACATACTCAAAAGTATGTGCTCCAGGAGTTCCCTTAGGAAAACCTGTTTCACCATCATTTAACACCTGACAATGATGGATGTATGATCAAGGCTCTACATGATATGGTTATCTTGATTAGTTAGGTACATTTCAGTATTCTTTTATCATCAAGCAGGTTTCCAAGCGTTTAACTATCAAACATAGTAGTGGCAGAAGAACACTACATGTACCAAGTTTAGTTCACATCAGCTATCAGTAGGATGTCAAATCATCACATGTCATCTAGTTAGCATGACCTTGATACTACTCATGGCTCTCACAGCCCATCATTATCATATGTGCCACTTGACTTAGGCCATCATGCATATATCACTGTTCACAAAGCCTAAACATGCTTTGATGAGTATAGTGTCATAACCCTCTCTTGGTCATGATCACCTCTTATAAGGACCTGCATGGTCAATTCAACAGATAACAATAAACAATTTATCTCCAGGACAACAATTTATAAAGCAGAAATAACATTCATCGCATCATCCCCAATTAGGGTTTACTATTCATTTCAGCATGTCACAACCCTAGAATTAGGGTTTACTATTCACTTCATAAAGAATTGGGCTCATGGCACAACCATGTATGAGATTGTCCTCCTTGATGTCTTCAAATTAGGTTAAGATTCGTCAATTATCATAATTAGGGTTTTCATGATCTCACATAGATGGATCATACCCTAATCGGGAATATTCATGTACATTGAAGGTAATTTACTTGAATGTCAACTATACATGGGACCTTCTCTCTCCTCTTACCAATAGGTGGTGATTACATCACTCTAGGTTAGGTTAGGTCAAATCAATTTTGATTAACATAAGCCAATTCACCACTATCAAGTCATTAGGGTTTGGTTGATTAATTGTATCACTTACTTGAACCCTTCAAGGGCATATTGGTAAAGTTCACCTTCAATCACCACATGGTTCAATCTATTGATCACTTATCCCTTTCATGTCTTAAGGTACCATTAGGGTTTATATTAGACCACCATTGGACCAACTACACCTTCAAACCATTAAACAAAAACAGGCCCAAAAGTCTCCAAACGGTTTCACCTCTCAACCTCCAAACGGTCTTGAGACCGTTTGGGGGCGTTGATCGTTTGGATACTTTGACCTCAAGACCGCATGGTCACCAAGACCGCATGGATGCGTTGACTATTTGGATGAGTTGACTTTGAAACCGTTTGAAATGAAATGACCTTGAGATTGATTGGATCCAAACGACCTTGAGGTCTTTTGAGCCCAAACGGTCTTGAGACCGTTTGGTCCAAATGGGCTCAAAACCGCATGGACCTCAAAAGTGCATCCAAGGTTGTAATCGATTAGGGTTTCTTATGTTGAAGCCTCCAATTGGCCACATCCTTGCTGATCACATATCAATTGGGTTAATTAGAGTTATCCTCAACTAATTGGACATTCAATTGACCCTCAATTGCTAACCAATTGGGGTTGAAACCGATTGAATTAGGGTTTATAAGCAATTAACCATCAACATTGATAATTGTGAGTCTAGTTGGAGTTGAACCCATCAATTGGCACTCAATTGGGCCCAAACTTGGCCCAAACGGTCTTGAGACCGTTTGGACACCCCCCAAACGGTCTTGAGACCGTTTGCCCAAAGTTAAACCAAAATCTAGGTCAAGTTGATGCGGGTTGAACCCTAATTAGGTCTAAAATCAGCACTTTTGTTCAATTCTTCAACCTACTGTGATTGGACCTTCAATTGATCAAATTACCTTATCCCTAGACCTCCAAACGGTCTTGGGTTGTCACCAAACGGTCTTGAAACCGTTTGAGTGAACCCCCAAATGGTCTTGAGACCGTTTGGGCCCTTCAACCCAAAGTTCATCAATAGTGGTCATTGAAAACAATAATTTCAACCGATTAGGGTTTAGAGGGTTGAGGTGCCTTCAACATGTGATTGGTTTGCAATTAGGCTTAAATTCTTTGGAGGTGTTTAATTAAATATGTGTACAACAGACCTCCAAACGGTCTTCCCTTGGTCAACCCAACCAAACGGTCTTGAGACCGTTTGATTCCAAACGATCTTGCAAGACCGCATGAAATCAAACGGTTGTGAGACCGTTTGATTTCAAACGGTTTGCAAACCGTTTGGACCAAATGGTCCAGGGTCATTTGGTAATGTCACCTAGGTATTCACGCCCAATGTCTGCAACCTCAAGACAGGTTGGTTCCTACATGGTTTTGCTTACAAGAAGGCTAGGAAGGTTGGGAAAGAAGAAGAACTAACTACTACAAGTATGAACAAGTATATGCATTATGAAAGCAACAGGTTTAGAGATATAAAACCCGCCTTATGGTCGTTCCTAGAGCTCCAAGCTCCAATCTCTAAAGTCTTTAATGGCACCTTGATATCCACTTGTTCGGCCAAATACTTTCTCCAAGAAAAGATTGAGGAAGATCGGCTAGAACAAGAAACCCTAGTGAGATAACCATGAAACCAACCTTGTAATTCACTTTCCTCCATGAATCCGAGCTTAGAAGATGGTATCCCTTACCTAGGAACAAGATGGTCTTCTCCTCTAGCTCCCAAGATCTGCCTTGGATGGACCAAACAAAGTTTGCAAAAGAAAGAGTAAGGGGAACGTTCACTTGGTTGCAAGGGGGGGGGGGGTGGTGGTTTATATAGCTTGGGCTAGTTTCATCATAAGGACCTCTAGTTTTCTCTATTTCTCATCTAGGCCCTCCTTACTTTCTTGCACGCCCCTCATCCTTCTCTAGGTGAACATCTTATTAAGACAAGGGTCCAAAGGCAAGGGAAGCCATCCTATCATTAAGGTACACATATAAGGGTTTTCTTTACTTATAACTTGGTGATTCTACCACAAAGGTTATTTATCTTATCTGCTTAATTAATAGAAGCGCCCATTTTATCATTTTTATTCTAAGTGATGCCAAAAGTTACAAAAGATATTCTGGAGGATGTGTTTTACAAGTTGCACCCCACATTTTGGGTAAATTGCACTTTACACCAAAATTAGGGTTTCAAGCACCAGGATTGCTCCACAAGCTGCATCTTGATGCCCAAGCTTGAAGAATCTATTATACCACATCATATTCATCCATATGATGTTTCATCATCAGATTAACACCTCAACATGTGAAAATTGCAAGTTAACCCTTCTAACTGGGTAATTTGCACATAGGTCCCTGCATAACAAAACATTATTAAAACATTGTTTATAAAGGACAGAAATGCAAATTTATGTTCCTTGGGAACTTAATTACATGCCAAGAGTTAATCACAAGTGTTTAATTACATATTTATGCAAAACTCCTAGGGTTAACTCTTAACCCAGGTCAGGGATGTTACAGGGTAATTTGCACATAGGTCCCTGCATAACAAAACATTATTAAAACATTGTTTATAAAGGACAGAAATGGAAATGTATGTTCCTCAGGAACTTAATTACATTCCAAGAGTTAATCACAAGTGTTTAATTACATATTTATGCAAAACTCCTAGGGTTAACTCTTAACCCAGGTCAGGGATGTTACAAATCATCCACCCCTTACAAGGATTTCGTCCCCAAAATCGATAAGATGTATTAAGAGAAAAGAGCAGGGTATTTCCTCCTCATTTCTTCCTCTAGTTCCCAAGTGGCTTCTTCGACGCCACGATGATTCCATAGGACCTTCACAGGGCTTATATCTTTCTTCTTTAGCTTTTTAATTCTGTTATCAAGGATCGACACTGGTCCTTCCTCGTAAGTTATATCATCATTCAATTCTACCTCCATAGGTTGTAGAACTGACTCGGTATCCGGGTGACATTTCCTCAACATGGAAATGTAAAAAACATGGTGTAACTTTTGCAGCTCTAGGGGTAACTCTAGTCTATAAGCTACCTTTCCAACCCGTTCAATGATTGGGTAAGGCCCCATAAACTGAGGAGCTAACTTCCCTTTCTTTCCAAACCTCAGAACTCCTTTCCAAGGCGACACTTTGAGATACACCCTGTCACCAACCTGGAACTCTAAGGATCTACGACGTTTATCGGCATACGACTTCTGTCTATCCTTTGCAATCTTAATCTGTTGTTGAATTACTTTGATCTTCTCTGTAGTTTGCTGCACAAGTTCGGGGCCTAACAACTAATATTCACCAGTTTCATACCAACACACTGGTGATCTACAACGTCTACCATACAAAGCTTCATAAGGTGCCATGTCAATGCTATGCTGATAGCTATTGTTATAGGCAAACTCTATCAAGCTTAGGTGTAGGTCCCAACTTCTGGTAAATTGGAGAACACATGCTCTCAACAAGTCCTCCAAAGTCTGTATAGTCCTCTCCGACTGCCCATCAGTCTGAGGGTGAAAGGCTGTACTAAACCTCAACTGGGTGCCTAGAGCTTTGTGCAAACGTTCCCAAAAATGACTCGTAAACTGGGGACCTCTGTCAGATACTATGGTAACAGGAACTCCATGCAGACGAACTATCTCCTGAACATACAACTGTGCCAACTTCTCAGCAGAATAGGTTGTCTTGACAGGCAATAAATGTGCTGTCTTTGTCAACCTATCAACAATTACCCAGATGGAATCATGTCCTTTGTTGGTCCTAGGTAGGCCAACAACAAAGTCCATGGTCACATGGTCCCACTTCCACTATGGTATAGGTAAAGGTTGCATCGTTCCTATAGGCTTCTGGTGCTCAACTTTCACTTGCTAACACACAGGACACCTCAGAACAAACTCAGCCAAATCCTTCTTCATCCCAGGCCACCAATACATATCTTTTAAGTTTTGATACATCTTGGTGCTTCCGGGATGCATGGCATACATCGAAGAATGAGCTTCCTCCAGGACTAACTTCCTCAAGTTATCCACATCCGGTACTATCATCCTACCATGATAACATGCTACCTGGTCATCCGAGTCATGGAAACTATCTCTATTCTCATCTCCATACTCCGATCTGATCTGCTGAACCGCATCATCAACTAGTTGTGCTTCTATAATCTATTCCCTTAGGGTAGGTTTGATATGCATCTCTGCCAACAACCCAGTAATCCATGACACCTTCAACTGTACATTGTCTTGTCTTAAAGAGATGAGCATATGTCTCCTAGGGCATATCAAAGAGTTTAGTTGTGCCCTATCAGAGGATGGTGTTGCTGATTTCCTACTTAGAGCATCCACAACTACATTGGCCCTGGATGGTAATCTATCGTACAATTGTAGTCCTTGATTAACTCCATCCAGCGACATTGCCTCATGTTAAGTTCATGCTGCGAGAAGATATACTTAAAATTCTTGTGGTATGTGAAAATCTAGAACGTCTCTCCATAGAGATAATGTCTCCAGATCTTAAAGGCATGAACTACAGCTGCTAACTCCAGGTCGTGTGTCGGGTAGTTCTCCTCGTGTTTCTTAAGCTGTCGAGAAGCAAAAGAAATCACATGCTTATCCTGCATCAACACACACCCGAGTCCATTCTTGGAGGCATCACAGAAAACCATGTATCCCTTGCCTTGCTCAGGTAGCACAAGTATAGGTGCACTTGTCAACCTCTCCTTCAATAGCTGAAAAGACTGTTGACACTTATCACTCCAGACAAAGGGGACATCCTTCCGGGTCAACTTCGTCAAGGGTAGGGCTATGGAACTGAAGTTCTTAATGAACCTCCGGTAGTAGCCAGCTAACCCTAAGAAACTATGAACCTCCGTCGGTGTCTTCGGTTGTTCCCACTGTAGAACAGATTCTACCTTCTTGGGGTCAACACGAATTCCCGAGGCGGATATCACATGTCCAAGGAAAGATACCTCTGGCAGCCAAAACTCACACTTGTTGAACTTAGCATATAACTTATGTTCTCTAAGCAAGGTCAAAGCTTGGCGAAGGTGTTGATCATGTTGCTGGGCATCTCTACTATAGATCAGAAAGTCATCTATGAAGACGAAAACGCACTGATCAAGAAAGGGTCGGAAGATTCTATTCATGAGTTCCATGAATGCAGCTGGTGCATTAGCTAGTCCAAATGACATAACTGTGAACTCATAGTGACCATACCTTGTCCTAAAGGCAGACTTGGGTATGTCACTGTCCTTAATACGGAGTTGATGATAACCAGACCTCAAGTCTATCTTCGAGAAGACGGACGCACCACACAATTGGTCGAAGAGATCATCAATCCTCGGCAGAGGGTACTTATTCTTTATCGTTACTTTATTAAGTTGTCTGTAGTCAATGCATAAACGCATTGATCCGTCTTTCTTTTTAACAAACAAGACCGGAGCACCCCAAGGTGAAGTGCTCGGTCGGATAAATCCCTTCTCAAGCAACTTTTGAAGCTGCTTCTTGAGGTCTTCCATCTCAGCAGGTGCCATCCTATACGGTGTATGTGCTATGGGATGTGTTCCTGGGATCAAATTGATTTCAAAATCAATTTCCCGAGGCGGCGGTACACCAGGAAGTTCTTCAGGAAATACATCTTCGAATTCCCTGACAACATGAACTTCAGCAAGGGTGGGGCTCTCCATGGTAGTATCTACCACATGGGCTAATAATGCATGGCATCCTTGCCTCAACAACTTCTCAGCAACCAAAGCTGACACAAGACAGGTGGGCAGAATCTTTCTCTCTCCTTGAAAGATCCATGTGTTGCTATCATCAGCAAACACAGCCTGCTTAGATTCACAATCCAAGACAACTCTATACCTTTCCAAGGTATCCATCCCCAGGATTATATCAAATCCTTGCATATCAAGTGGTATAAGGTCCACTTGAACGTGATGACCAGAAAAGAAAAGGATGCAGGGAGAGCATACCTCCTGCAACACAGCAGACCCACTCAACGGAGTCTCAAGCAACAAGCTATCAACCCTCTGTCTAACTGTCACACAGCAGTTACGAATCACTCTTCGAGTGATAAAGGAGTGTGTAACACCCGGGTCAATCAAAACAGATACAACACATGATTTAGACATATCAGAATATAAAAGTTCCATCTGACCTGCCACAACCTGTGGATTGACCACTGCATCTGGTGGGTTCATAGCATAGAACCTCACTGTCGCCTGAGGTTGGGTTGGTGCTGACAATCTGGCTTGGGACGCTTGTCCACGTCCCCTAGATGCTCCCTGGAACTGTCTTCTCTGTGATCCCTGTTGACTCTGTTTCTGAGGCTGTGTCACATTGACAGGTCTGGATCTGCATTCCTTCATCAGGTGACCTACCTTCCCATAGTTGTAGCAGCTTTTGTCTTGTTGTGGCCTAGCGGGTCCTGTGACCGACACCGATGTCGAACTGTGAGTCTCCTGAGGCGGTAGACTCCGTCCTCTACCTCTACTTGGGGACCACTGAGTCTGAGGGGTAGATCTGGGTGGTGGAGGGTTAGGTGCAGAGGATCTAGGCTTCTTAAAGTCTCTAGATAAAGACGCCTGGAACTACGGGTGCCTCTTGTGGGTTTTCCTCTTCTCGACTACCGACCTTTCTATCCTTCGGACTGACTCAACGAAGGTAGCGAATCTCTCCCGGTTCTCCGGAGCGGACACGGGAGTAGACAGGTCGGCATTCAAACCCTTCTCAAACCTCCTGATCCTTTCTTCTTCTGTGGCAGCCATGTGCAGACAAAACCACAGTATCTCCATAAACTTGGCCTCAAACTTGCTGACGTTCATCATACCTTGTCTCAATCTCTCGAACTGAGAGATCTTCTCCTCCAGGAAGGTCTTCGGGAAGTATCAGTTAACAAACTCCCAGCGGAATTCTTCCCATGTAACCTCTACTCCAGGCCGCTTCTGCTCTTCCATGTTCCACCAGTGGCCAGCACTTCCTTTGAGAAGATAGACAACATGTCTCACCTTCTCTGCTTCAGTGATGGTCAGGATTCTGAAAGCCTTCTCCAGCTCAGTCAACCAGAAGTCCGCATATGCAGGGTCAGCCATGCCGAAGTATTCGATCGCTCCGACTCTGCGAAGCCGCTCGAACGTCTTTCCGACACTTTGCCCCTCAAGCTGAGCAGGTGCCCTAGGTGCAGGCATGGGCATCCTGTCAGTGATATGTGTCATGGCAGCCAGGAACTGCCCGAACATGGCTTGAACAGCTGGGTTCTCCATATCAGCCGGGTCAAACGGGGGTGGCTGCACAGGTGGCTCAGGTACTAGCTGCTCTAACTCTAGAACCCTTGCACCGTCTCAAGGTGCAGCTACGCTACTCTCGCCTTCAGATTCCAGATGTGGCTCAGACATCCTTATATATCTTCTTCTCCTGAGGAGCAGAAGACTCTATTAGATAAGAAGGAACACTAGGGATAGACTCGACACCCTAATTCCTATGTCTCTGTAGACTCAAGGAACCTAGAGCTCTGATACCACTTAATTGTGGGCTCTGATCTCAAACCACAAGGTAAACTCAGCGGAAACGATTCGATTAACGACGGAATGCGAAAAACACAAAAAAAATTAAAACCTTTCGAGGAAAGATCTTGAAAACATGAGATTCCTTTCATAAAAGTACGATAAACAGTTTACATCTCTGTTAAGTCACTTATGGAGTGATCATATACAAACATGTACAAAATTCCCAAGACTCCCAAAACTCAAAATCTCAGATCATCATGCTTCCAGGACCTGAGTGTACAGAGATGACATAAGACTTTCTATCTAACTAACTGATCAACCAGGATATCCACCTGAGGCTCACTACTGCCCCTGATGTAGCTCCTGGTACTGCTCTCCTGCAGGCTGGTTCCTTCGTCCTCGAAAACCACCTAAAAGGTTGAAGCCTACGGGGTGAGACAATTACAAATAATTATCCTAGCGAGAGTTATAACTCTTCGCCAGAAGCTTACAAAAAAAAGGAAACAACATAAGCAAGGTAGTTTATCCTGTAAGAGCGGGTTTAAGAATAGATAAACATCAATTACTTCTAAGTAGAATATGAGGAGCATGCAATCTAGATATTTTAACTAAAACATTATAAACAATGAAATATCAAGCATTGTTCCTCGTGGTTCAACCTAAGAAGGTATGCTACTCGGCTGATTACATTTTACATACAACATTATGCCCTATGGAGATGAGATATATCACTCATACTCCAACCGACCACTAATAAGTCGCCTCGGTATCATACTAGGTCATCGAAAGAGTTGGATTCTCATGACCTAAAACTTCCTCAGTTAGGTTGAGGCTCAACATGCAGGACATCTAGTGTCTCTGCTACTATAGCTCACCAGGGTATTCTGGTCCTTCTCTATTAGAGTCACAGTGGCATTCTGTACTCTCTTCACCATCAAAATATTTCATGATTATCTTCATCGATGTGGCATAACAGATTCCTCGGGTGATTAGTGTTACATCAACCTGGCATAAACACATAGTGTAGTGTTCGTGGATTCTGATACATCCACATCAACCCCTACACTAGGACGTAAGGATATGCGCGTCCATAACCCCCACATACTCAAAAGTATGCCCTCCAGGAGTTCCCTTAGGAAAACCTATTTCACCATCATTTAACACCTGACAATGATGGATCTATGATCAGGGCTCTACATGATATGGTTATACTTGATTAGTTAGGTACATTTCAGTATTCTTTTATCATCAAGCAGGTTTCCAAGCAATTGACTATCAAACATAGTAGTGACAGAATAACACTACATGCACCAAGTTTAGTTCACATCAGCTATCAGTAGGATGTCAAATCATCACATGTCATCTAGTTAGCATGACCTTGATACTACTCATGGATCTCACAGCCCATCATTATCATGTGTGTCACTTGACTTAGGCCATCATGCATATATCACTGTTCACAAAGCCTAAACATGCTTTGATGAGTATAGTGTCATAACCCTCTCTTGGTCATGATCACCTCTTATAAGGACCTGTATGGTCAATTCAACAGATTACAATAAACAATTTATCTCCAGGACAACAATTTATAAATCAGTAATAACATTCATCGCATCATCCCCAATTAGGGTTTACTATTCATTTCAGCATGTCACAACCCTAGAATTAGGGTTTACTATTCACTTCATAAAGAATTGGGCTCATGGCATAACCATGTATGATATTGTCCTCCTTGATGTCTTCAAATTAGGTTAAGATTCGTCAATTATCATAATTAGGGTTTTCATGATCTCACATAGATGGATCATACCCTAATCGGGCATATTCATGTACATTGAAGGTACTTTACTTGAATTTCAACTATACATGGGAATTATCTCTCCTCTTACCAATAGGTGGTGATTACATCACTCTAGGTTAGGTTAGGTCAAATCAATTTTGATTAACATAAGCCAATTCACCACTATCAAGTCATTATGGGTTGGTTGATTAAGTGTATCACTTACTTGAACCCTTCAAGGGCTTATTGGTAAAGTTCACCTTCAATCACCACATGGTTCAATCTATTGATAAGTTAGCCCTTTCATGTCTTAAGGTACCATTAGGGTTTAGATTAGACCACCATTGGACCAACTACACCTTCAAACCATTAAACAAAAACAGCCCCAAAAGTCTCCAAACGGTTTCACCTCTCAACCTCCAAACGGTCTTGAGACCATTAGGGGGCGTTGACCGTTTGGATACTTTGACCTCAAGACCGCATGGTCACCAAGACCGCATGGTCACCAAGACCGCATGGATGCGTTGACCGTTTGGATGAGTTGACTTTGAAACCATTTGAAATGAAACGACCTTGAGATCGATTGGATCCAAACGACCTTGAGGTCATTTGAGCCCAAACGGTCTTGAGACCGTTTGGTCCCAAAAGGTCTTGAGACCATTTGGATCCAAACGGTCTTGAGACCATTTGGTCCAAATGGGCTCAAAACTGCATGGACCTCAAAAGTGCATCCAAGGTTGTAATCGATTAGGGTTTCTTATGTTGAAGCCTCCAATTGGCCACATCCTTGCTGATCACATATCAATTGGGTTAATTAGAGTTATCCTCAACTAATTGGACATTCAATTGACCATCAATTGCTAACCAATTGGGGTTGAAACCGATTGAATTAGGGTTTATAAGCAATTAACCATCAACATTGATAATTGTGAGTCTAATTGGAGTTGAACCCATCAATTGGCACTCAATTGGGCCCAAACTTGGCCCAAACGGTCTTGAGACCATTTGGACACCCTCCTAACGGTCTTGAGACCGTTTTCCCAAAGTTACACCAAAATCTAGGTCAAGTTGATGCAGGTTGAACCCTAATTAGGTCTAAAATCAGCACTTTTGTTCAATTCTTCAACCTACTGTGATTGGACCTTCAATTGATCAAATTACCTTAGCCCTAGACCTCCAAACGGTCTTGGGTTGCCACCAAACGGTCTTAAGACCGTTTGAGTGAACCCCCAAATGGTCTTGAGACCGTTTGGGCCCTTCAACCCAAAGTTCATCAATAGTGGTCATTGAAAACAGTAATTTCAACCGATTAGGGTTTAGAGGGTTGATGTGCCTTCAACCTGTGATTGGTTTGCAATTAGGCTTCAATTCTTTGGAGGTTTTTAATTCAATATGTATACAATAGACCTCCAAATGGTCTTCCCTTGGTCAACCCTACCAAACGGTCTTGATACCGTTTGATTCCAAACGGTCTTGCAAGACCTCATGAAATCAAACGGTTGTGAGACCGTTTGATTTCAAACGGTTTGCAAACTGTTTGGACCAAATGGTCCAGGGTCGTTTGGTAAAGTCACCTAGGTATTCACTCCCAACGTCTTCAACCTCAAGACAGGTTGGTTCCTCCTTGGTTTTGCTTGCAAGAAGGCTAGGAAGGTTGGGAAAGAAGAAGAACTAACTACTACAAGTATGAACAAGTATATGCATTATGAAAGCAAGAGGTTTAGAGATATAAAACCCACCTTATGGTTGTTCTGCTCCAAGCTCCAAGATCCCAAGTCTTTAATGGCGCCTTGAGCTCCACTTGGTTGGCCAAAGACTTTCTCCAAGAAAAGGTTGAGGAAGATCGGCTAGAACAAGAAACCCTAGTGAGAAAACCATGAAACTAACCTTGTAATTCACTTTCCTCCATGAGTCCGAGCTTAGAAGATGGTATCCCTTACCTAGGAACAAGATGGTCTTCTCCTCTAGCTCCCAAGCTCTGCCTTGGACGGACCAAACAAAGTTTGCAAAAGAAAGAGTGAGGGGAACGTTCACTTGGTTGCAAGGGGGTGGTTTATATAGCTTGGGCTAGTTTCATCATAAGGACCTATAGTTTTCTCTATTTCTCATCTAGGCCCCTCCTTACTTTCTTGCACGCCCCTCATCCTTCTCTAGGTGAACATCTTATTAAAACAAGGGTCCAAAGGCAAGAGAAGCCATCCTATCATTAAGGTACACATATAAGGGTTTTCTTTACTTATAACTTGGTGATTCTACCACAAAGGTTATTTATCTTATCTGATTAATTAATTGAAGCGCCCTTTTAATCATTTTTATTCTAAGTGCTGCCAAAAGTTACACAAGATATTCTGGAGGATTTGTTTTACAAGTTGCACCCCACATTTTGGGTAAATTGCACTTTACACCAAAATTAGGGTTTCAAGCACTAGGATTGCTCCACAAGATGCATCTTGGTGCCCAAGCTTGGAGAATCCATTATACCTCATCATATTCATCCATATGATATCTCATCATCAAAGGAACACCTCAACATGTGAAAATTGCAAGTTAACCCTTCTAACTGGGTAATTTGCACATAGGTCCCTGCATACCAAAACATTATTAAAACATTGTTTATAAAGGATAGAAATGGAAATGTATGTTCTTCAGGAACTTAATTACATACCAAGAGTTAATCACAAGTGTTTAATTACATATTTATGCAAAACTCCTAGGGTTAACTCTTAACCCAGGTAAGGGATGTTACAGATTCCATATGATTAATCTAGATCCAACATCAATTATGCTATTTACTTTCTTGCAATTAGTTTAATTAACCTCAAATCAACCAACCGTTCTAAATATTAGTCTTACTTGAGCTAGATTCGACTAACGACCATTCTTAAAAATGTTGTCTCTTGGGATTCGATCCTCAACTATACTATGATAAGACCCGTCTGCTTGCGGGTGATATTATTGCATAAGGTTTTGCCAAAACTCAGGGATTTCTACCCCGAGTGAATTTGTTAGTGCGATAATAAACCACGTCTAATTCTGGCGTTGTTTCCAGGGACAAAGGGATCAGTTAGACAAATCTAGTTCTTTTAAGGCTAATCTAGGATTTTGCTTTTTCTTTTGATACAATCGATCATTCTCTTGAATTTGACTCTACTTCATCAATCTTACTTCAAAAAGATCTTTCCATCTAAGGTACCCCCAAAGCATAGAGTATGCACCGTTTGAACAGTCCCAGACTCTCCGCTAGCTTTGATCCTGAGATTGATAGAACTTTCTACTATCAGAATAGAGAGAATCAAGCAAGAATGGCTCAAGAGGAGGAAAATATCCCGAAGGGTAGCTCAAGCCCTTAATGCACAAGGAGAAAGGTTCATGCAAGAAGCCAGAGCTGCGGTAAAAGAAGAAATCCAAGCAGCACAAGCAGTAAAACTACAAAAGGATCTTAGGGAGTTCTCAATCCCTAAAGCTGCTGATGTACATTACCCAGTACAACCTCCTCCAATCAATGCCCCCAATTTTGAGATTATGGAACATTGGATTACCTTGCTTCAAAAAAGCCCATTCTATGGTAAACAAGGAGAAGATAGTCAGGAACATCTTCTAAGGTTTATTGATCTATGTGTTATAACAAAGCAAAATAGAGCTTCCGATGATGCCATTAGACTCTGACTCTTCAAATACACTCTTGTTGATAGAGCTATAAATTCATACAATTCTTTGCAAAGTGAACCCATCACCACTTGGGAACAACTCCAGAATGTTTTTCTAGAAAATTTTTATCCTCCCTCTCTAACCTATGATTTAGGGGACGGATAACAAATTTCACTCAAGTCCCTGGAGAAACCCTTACTGAAGCATGGGATAGATACAAAGAGATACTTCACAAGTGTCCACACCATGGAATTCCTAAGAATCAACTCATCAAAATTTTCTATAGGGGTGTGGATGATGATATCAAAAGATTTTTAGATTCCTCATCTAGAGGAAATTTCATGCGTCAAAGTTATGACAACATATGGAGAGTCGTCACCCTTGGAGCTGAAAATCAAGCTAATTGGGGTAGATATGTAGGTAAAGGAGTGTTGAAAGTAGCAATGGCTGAAGCTACTCCTGAGTACAAGTCTATCATTGAAACCCTAAAACTCTTATTTGCCAAGCAAGACCATATTGAATCATCCCTTGCTGCATTTGGAAGAGGACGTTCACCCCCTCAACAACAAGAATAGATTAAGTCTGCTTCTCTATTCTGTGAAGCATGTAAAGGTACTGATCATTCCACTTTAGCATGCAATGTTCTCTATGATGTTGTTCTAAGCAACGCTTATGGCCAAGGAGATAATAGTCAAATGGAAAATCTTAATGTGGTTAACACCATCCCTGGTCAAGGATATCGCAATCCAAATTAGAATAGGAACCATCCTGGCTTTCAACATGGAAATCCTTCAGGAGTAGAAAACTCGCGACAACTTGGTTCAAACTATAAACAACGAGGCCCATCTGGATTTCAGTATAACCAGTAACAAAACTTCGAGAATTAAGGAATCTTCAGAGGCAACTTCCCAAACAGAAACTTCAACAATTATCAGAACAACTCTCAATTGCAGAATCCCAACTAGGCCCCTTTCTAAAATCAACAACAAGGGCAAGAAACTGGACCCATTTCTTCTGATGACAAATTGACGACCATTGAGAAGATGTTGCAGTCTCAACAAACCATGATAGCTAACCAGCAAACCTTGATAGCTAACCAGCAAGCACATCAGAAAGACATTGAATCTCAACTAGCTCAACTTGCAACTAGTGTGAAGCCACCTATTGGAGCCTTTGCGGGTCAACCAGAGAACAACCCTAAACATCCTGAGCAATTGAAGGTTGTTATGACTCGTTATGGTAATGTATATCCTGACCCTCCTATCAGGAAACCAATGGTTGACTTGGATGAACAAGACCAGGTGAAAAATCAAGTCGACAAGGAACCTAAATCTTTTTCGGAGGAGCAACCAAGCAATGATAAGCCAGACTAAGAAAATTTTGGGAAACCTACTATAGAAGAGGAAAAAGCAACACCAGAACCTCATATCCCTATTTACAAGCCTCGTATACCTTTTCCAGCTCGTTTAAAGCAAACAAAGCTTGATACTCATTTCAATAAGTTCAAAGAAGCTATGAAGAAGCTTCATGTTGATATACCCTTTCTAGATGCGCTGGCTGAGATACCAGCTTGTACGAAGTACTTGAAGTCACTTCTCACAAGGAAATATATAACTGAAGAATATGAGACAATTAAGTTAGCAACAACCACTTCCGATATCATCCAGAGCAAGATGCCTAAGAAGTAGAAAGATCCAGGATCCTTTGGGATTTCATGCCATATAGGCAACTCTTCATGTAAGAAAGGATTGGTTGATCTTGGTGCTAGCATCTCTATCATGCCACTTAGCCTCTACAAAAGGCTAGGGTTTGCTGAACTGCTCCCAACCAGCATGACCATACAACTTGCAGATGACATTGTGACTCTACCCTTAGGAATCATTGAGGGTGTCCTTGTCAAGGTTGGCAAAGATTCTTATGTCCCTTGTGACTTTTCATCATGGACATAAAGGAAGACACTAGATACCCTCTCATATTTGGACGATCGTTCCTCGCCACTACAAAAGCTTTGATTGACGTTAAAGTAGGAACTTTGCTGCTCAGACTAGGTAAAGAAACCCTAGAGTTCAAAGTTTTTGAAAGTATGTGAAGACCAAGTATGCAAGAAGAAGTCTGCTTAATTGAATGCATAGAGCAGATGTCACTCCTCACACAAGAGGATTATGAACAAGAATACCCCTTAGGAGTGGCTCTAACTAATACAAATGTAGCTAGTTCAGCTGACGAACAAGTGAAAAGTTGTGTTCTCGACCTTGATACTATTGGAGAAGATCCTAAAGCCAAATTTGAGGACTTAAAGTTGTGGATGTTACTGAAGAACCATGTGAAAAACTACAAGCTCCTGAAATGAAACCCCTACCTGAGGGGTTGAAGTATGTGTTTCTAGATGACCTCAAAGTCTACCCAGTCATCATAAATTCTGATCTTACGACGGAACAAGAGGATAAACTCTTGACGGAATTAAAGGAAAGAAGAAAAGCTATAGGTTAGAAGATGAGTGATCTCACCGGGTTGAGTCAGGCACTTTGCATGAACAAAATCCTCATTATGGAAGATCATAAGACAACCGTTGAACATCAAAGGAAGCTTAATCCAAACATGAAGGAAGTAGTCCGTCAAGAAGTCATTAAACTGCTCACTACTGGAATCATTTATCCAATATCTGACTCACCATGGGGAAGTCCCATGCATGTTGTCCCCAAGAAGGGCGGAACTACTGTGATTCAAAATGAAGATAATGAACTCATCCCCACTCGAACAGTCACCGTGTGGAGGATGTGTATTGATTACATGAAGTTGAACAAGGCAACCTGAAAAGATCATTTCCCGATGCCTTTTCTTGATCAAGTCTTAGAGAGGTTGGCTCACCAAGAATATTTTTGTTATCTCGATGGTTACTCTAGATTTTATCAAATTCCTATACATCCAGATGACCAAGAGAAAACAACTTTTACGTGCCCATTTGGAACGTATGCCTTTAGAAGAATTCCATTTGGCCTTTGCAGTGCACCTGCAACTTTCCAACATTGCATGGCAGCTATATTCGCTGGTCTAACTGAGACCATCATGGAAGTTTTTATGGATTATTTTTCTATATTTGGAGATTCATACGACTCATGCCTAAAGCACCTCTCCCTTATCCTTAAACAGTGTGAAGAAGTACATCTTGTGTTGAATTGGGAGAAGTGTCACTTTATGGTGAAGGAAGGCATTGTACTTGTTCATAGAGTCAGCAATCGAGGAATCGAAGTAGATTGGGTGAAAATCGAAGTGATTTCCAAACTCTCTATCCCGACAAATGTAAGAGAAGTTTGTGCATTCCTAGGTCATGCAGACTTTTACAGACGGCTCATAAAGGATTTCTATAAGATAACCAAGCTGACGACAAATTTGTTACTAAAGGACGCTGAGTTCCATTTTGATGAAGAATGTGTCAAAAGTTTTAATAACCTGAAACATGCCCTTACAACAAAACCCATCATTAGAGCTCTCGATTGGGATCAGCCATTTGAAATTATGTGTGATGCCAGTGATTATGTTGTGGGTGTTGTCTTAGGCCAATATATAGAAAAGAAACATTGTGTGATCTACTATGCATCAAAGACCCTCGATGAAGCTCAGAGGAATTATGCAACTACTGAGAAAGAACTCCTGGCAGTCATGTATGCCTTTAACAAGTTCAGATCCTATCTCATTGGTTCAAAAGTCATTGTCTACACAGATCATGCTTCCATCTGTTACCTCCTAGCTAAGAAAGATGTTAAACCCAAGTTAATAAGATGGATTCTCCTCCTACAAGAATTTGACCTAGAGATAAGAGATAAGAAAGGTATAGGGAATGTGGTGGCAGACCACCTCAATCGCATCCAAACTCTAGAAACTGAGAAGATCCCAATTAATGATTCTCTTTTAGATGACCAACTAATGAAAGTTTCATAAGCTACCCCTTGGTACTCGAAATATATGAACTACCTCGCCGCTGGTGTCATCCAACCTGAATGCACTGGAAATGCACTGAAGAAATTCATGCATGATGTGAAGCAGTATCACTAGGATGAGCCGTACCTCTTCAAGCTATGTGCTGATGGTCTTTACATACGTTGTATCACTAAGGAAGAAGCCCAACTCATTTTAGAGCAATGTCACTTAGGCCCAGTTGGAGGCCATATGAGTTCTAATAAAATTACTTTGAAAGTTTTGCAATGTGGTTTCTTTTGGACAACCATATCCAAAGATTCCTACAATTTTGTTCTATCATGTGACAAATGCCAGGGAACTGGTAACATAACAAAGAGAGATGAGATGCCATTGAAGTTGTGGCAAGAAGTTAAGATATTTGTTGTTTAGGGTGTGGACTACATGGGTCTATTCTCACATTCTTATGGATTTTCCTACATCCTAGTGGCAGTGGATTACGTCTCAAAATGGGTAGAATCCATACTGATTGTCACTAGTGATTCCAAACCCGTCATCAAAATGTTCAAAGATATTATTTTCTCTCGTTTTGGAGTCCCACGCACTGTGATTTCCGACGGAGGATCTCATTTCCTGGAAAAAAAGTTTTGAAGCATTGCTGGGAAAATATGGTGTAACGCACAAAGTAGCCTCACCCTACCATCAACAAACAAGTGGACAGGTAGAGGTTTCTAAGCATCAACTCAAGCCTATTTTGGAAAAGATAGTGGGCTGCAATCGAAAAGATTGGTTAGTTAAAATCAATGACGCATTGTGGGCCTACCGAACCACTTTTAAGACTCCCCTTGGAACTACACCATTTTGGTTAATATATGGAAAGTCTTGCCACCTGCCTGTTGAACTTGAACACAAAGCATGGTGGGCAATCAAACAACTAAACTTTGATATGAAGAAAGTTGGCCAAGCCAGGATTCTATAACTTTAAGAGTTTGATGAACTCAGGATGACATCTTATGAGAATGCACAAATCTACAAAGAACGCACGAAGCTTTGGCACGATGGTTATCTGAAAAGAAAGGACATACAAGTGGGAGACCAAGTTCTATTATTCAATTCAAGACTGAAGTTATTCCCAGGAAAACTCCGTTCTCGCTGTTCTGGACCTTACATTGTCAAGAGCATCTCCTCACATGGTGCTTTCTCTTTATGGAGTGAAAAGTCAGGAGAATTTGTAGCTAATAGTCAACACTTGAAGATATATTTCACCTCAGCCGACACAGGCACCAAAGCAATGTTGGAACTCACCAATCCAATAGATCCACCGTAAAGTTGAAGGAATCAAGTCGAGCCATAGACGTTAAACAAAGGCGCTTGTCGGGAGGCAACCCGATCAATAATTTTGTTTTTAATCTTAATTTTGAATTAGAACTTTTCCTTAATTTTGTTTTTACTTTTTTGGAAATTTTGCACCTGGTAGATAATGCATCACAAGATGTAAACTGATAATTTTTATTTTTGAGATTTCAGATGGAGGACACACACTGATTGGAACACAACCACATCTGATGGTCCAACCGGCATGAGCTTTCCCCTCCATCTCGGATTTAGAGTTTGCTCGGGACGAGCAAATTTCTATGTTTGGGGTGGAGGATGGGTGGTACGTACTTTATTTTCCACCCTTTCCTATCTATTTCAGACTTAAGATTTCATCATTGATTTCATCGTTGCAATTTTGATACTTTACTTTCCACCCTCTTCTATCTATTTTAGACTTAAGATTTCATCGTTGATTTCATCATTGCAATTTTGAGCAAAAATTTTCAAAAAATTTCAAAATTTTGAAGTTTTCAAAGTAGTTTGTATATAAACTTGATGAAGTTTTGATGCTTTTGAATCATTAGACCCTCCTTATTCAAAGCAAATCCTCAAAAGGACCACTTTTTTGAAACTAGCCTTTTGATTGAAATCATCATGTGAAGCTTGTGAATCCTAACATCATGATCTTTATGCAAAAATGGGAAAGTGTCTGTCGAACTGATAGGGATCAAACATGTCGTGCTTCCTAACTGACTAGTGAAACAATATCATGGAATCCCCACTGGATCCTCACCAAGTCATTATTTGAGCAGAGTATAATAAAGAGAACAACCTGGTGCACTGAATTATAAATCAAGTTGCATTCTGATGTGAACTCTCTTCTACACTTCTATCATCCTTGTACCCCTCCATCCAACAAAAAGAAACAAAAATAGCCAAAATAGTGCCAAACCCTAAGTTCGGAGTGGCACACCACCTTTTTCTATATCTTCTTCTTCCATACCCCTCGCTAATAAATAGGGGTGTACCACTAAGAAAAGATTCCAAAGCACACACAAAAAGAAATGCACTCTCGAGTCGAATAGAAGAGAGATTCACACAAAAAATGGAATCAATGAAATTGCAAATAATATAATAAAAATCTTGAGTCAAATAGAGGAGAGATTTATTTCTTCCTTCCATACCACCCTTCACTCCCTTTTCTACCTAAAGGCACAATAAATGCCTCTATCACCCTGAAATACACTAGCGTCAGATCAGTTGCACATCTGTTGTTCTGTGGGTATCTCTGGACTCTTACAAAACTCTTTGACATGCTTGTTGTTGGAAAAGGTGAGGAGGAAGTGATGTTGGAAAACAAAATCAGAAATGAAGATATAGTAAGATGTGTTCAGTGGTCTCATGAAGTTGAGATGCTTAGTCATACTGAGTAGAAAGGAAACAATCGTGACATGAAGAGGAGGCAGTCACATGATCAGAAAGTATTCATTTGGTGACTATTTCATATTTTTTGTTACTCAAGGATGAGCAGCGTTTAAGTTCGGGGTATTCTGATGAATCTCTATTCATCATGATTTTCAGTCACCTTTTTGGGACCGATTCGATTCAATACTTTCGATTTCATCTCCTAAACCTCACAAAATGCAATTTTTCTTAACTGATTCAATTATCAAGATTATTAACTAGATTTATATTGATTTTATGTAGGGCTTGATGAGGTTCAACCATCATATGGAATTCACTCAAGATCCTCTCAACTTTGGTCTTGACCAATAGGTCTTGACCAAACGGTTTGCCCAAACGGTTTTGACCCCTCGGTCTTAGAAATTCACCCACACGGTCCTCCTCTCATCACTCTACCTTAACGATCTCAAGACCGCTTGAGGTCAAATGGTCTCAAGACCATGTGACGCTTCACGGTTTCAAGACCGTTTGGAACTCAAGACCGTTTGGAACTCAAGACTGTTTTGGAACTCAAGACCGTTTTGACGCCAAAGATCGTTTACATCTCATGACCGATTGAAACCCATCGGTCTTCAAGACCGGTCGGAAGTAAAGACCGATGGGATGCATACCGTTTGCCCGAGACCGTGAGTGCTCTAAATTGTTTGGCGACACATGGTCCCAAGACCATTTGGATCTGTTCGGTCCTCAAGACCGTTTGGTCAATGGATACTCTCAAGACCATTTGAATGACGATCATTTGCTGAAGACAGTATAGTCATAGATCCGTAAGACCGTTTGGATAGAGACTCAAGACCGATCAGAGGCAGAAATCATTAAAGCCAGAGCAGTATGAAATACAAGACCATTTGGCCATCAACCGGTCTCCAAGACCGTTTGGAGGGTAATAATCAAGACCGTTTGGATAGAGACTCAAGACTGTTTAAAGAAGTTCACAGCAAAAATGTGAGGACCAAACCCAAGCCTATAAATAGGACCACAGGGGTCCTCACTTGGGCATCGATCTGGGGACGCCGCCAGGCTGCCTAAAAGCAAGGCTCGATCCAGCTCCATTCATGTACGGCCATGCCATATCCACTTCATTTGCTCCTCTTACTGTGAGCAAGGAGGTCGAGTAGATAAGGAAGGTGGAGAAGAACCCTCACCCGGTCTGCCTTGGTAGTTCTTCCTCCTCATCCAAGATCTGTCCTGACACGATGTACGAGACCGCATCATCTTCACCGAGCTGCGACTACCTTCTGCATCATGCTCATGGCAGATTCTTCCCACTCTCTTGTTCTTCTTATTTCTCGCATCATGAGCAAGTAGTTCCTTTTCGTTGGGGTGTGGGGACTAGCCCCGCTGCCCATGCTTTCATGTCTTTTCATTTAACATTCCAAGGCATTGTATATAACTTTTCATTTTGTTGCTAATCATTCATGCTTGTAATTTGGTTACCTACCTATTTTCATCATGTTTTTCCCTATGTTGGGAGAACTTCTATACATAGGGTAAAATGTCGATTAATGAGGTTGACTCCTAAACTTGAAATAGAATGAGATTCTTTGAGGTCGTAAGTGTATGATCCATGAGGGGACGAGCCATCTAGCCTATGGTGACGCTTCTGTGGCCTAAACATCCCTTAGGGAGGGCCACATCCTTTGTTGGATTTTGTATCTTATTTGTTAATCGTCGATGTTAGCTTGAAGATTAATCAATTTCTTGCTTGTCATTTAGCACGGTTGACACCCAAACTAGAAATCGAATGATATTCCTTGAAGTCGTAAGTGGATGATCAGTGTGGGGACGAGTCTACGGTGACGTTTCTGTGTGCCTAACGCCTGTATAGGGGGCCCACAAATTCTGTTGGCTTTCCGTATCTTCAGAGCTGTAAGTGAGTGATCCGGATGGTGACGAGACATCTGATGCATAAGGTGATGCTTACGCAAGCCTAACGCCCGTATTTTGGATGGTTATATCTTGCTTGGATGTTTGATGTTAGGATGTGTTTGCATGTGTAGTGGTGGTGAAACCCAAGACCATCGCAGTGATTCCATATCATTAATCTAGATCCAACTTCAATTCTGCTATTTACTTTCTTGCAATTAGTTTAATTAACCTCAAATCAACCAACCGTTCTAAATATTAGTCTTACTTGAGCTAGATTCGACTAAAGCTGATTCTTAAAAATGTTGTCTCTTGGGATTCGATTCTCAACTATACTGCGATAAGACCCGTCCGCTTGCGGGTGGTATTATTGTATAAGGTTTTGGTAAAACTCGAGGATTTCAACCCCGAGTGAATTTGTTAGTGTGATTATAAACCACGTCAGCAACCTCAAGTAAATGTCTATTTTTCCGCTCTGCAACTATATTTGTTGAGGCATATAGGCACACGATGGCTGATGAATACTACCAATAGATTGACAAAATAGTCCAACTTCTTTCTGAACAAACTCCAAAGCATTGTCAGTTCTCAAAATTCTAGTAGGCATATAATACTGAGTTTTTATTTCAGCAAAAAAGAATTTTATTGTAGATAGCACTTGAGACTGATTTTCAACAGAAACAACCAAGTGGCACGAGAAAAATCATCAATAAACAGAATAAAGTATTTATTGTCAGACAGACTTGGAACATGACACGGACCCCATACATCAGTATGAACAAGATCAAAAATGTTTTTACTACTAATCTGGGATCGTTTAGGATAGACAGTCCTAGACTATTTCCCTATCTCACACTGAAAATTGTGCATTTCTACACCAGAGATGACATGTTTCATCTTCTCAGAGGATGGGTGTCCAAGTCTGTAGTGCCACTACAATGTTGAAACTGATGAAGATAGAGTTGAAGCTAGCGCCAAGTTGTCAGTCTTTTTCAATACATCCAGATAATATAGGCCATCAGGTCCTTCATGCCCCTACCAATCTTTATCCTCGTGCGAAGTTCCTGAAAAGTACAAGTACCAGGAATGAATGTAAGACTGCAGTTCAGGCTACATACAATTTTGCTAACAAATAATAGGTTCAGTGGAAAGTGAGGCACATATAGTGAATATTTTAACAAAAATTGAGAAACTATGTCTCCAATCCCAGATACAACAGTCTTGGAGCCATCAACAATTATAACAGAGGAATTAAAGACCGGTATAGATAAGGTTTTGAAAAGAGACCGATTTCCAGAGATATGAGACGAGGCATCCGAATCAATAACCCATTTTTATTCTTGTACTAGGTGAGGGTGCACTGATGAAAGCAGTATCACAACCAAAATATGTAGCAGCATTAGCTCTAGTGGTAGCTCCAGAGGATGATCCAGTGCGCTCAAGAAGTAGACGCTCCACCTCCGAATGGATCAAGTCAGTAGTAGTGGCACTGGATGCATGGGCATCGGAAGTTGTATTGGCCCAGTTCGGCTTCCCATATTTCTCCCAGTATTTTTCTTCAATATGATTAGACCGGCAACAGACCCTGCAAAAATACTGACCAGTCTGAGCACGAACAGCGTTGAGAGGACCAGAGGGTGCACCACATCCAAAAGAACTCCGCCCCCTTCCAACGCCAAGAGGAGGGTGCTTCTCTTGAAAACCACCACGACCGCGGCCACGACCTCCACACCGGGAGAGAGAGAAAGAGAAGGAGGGAGGGAGGGGGGGAAGCGGTGTCAAGATCTAGTCTTGCTCTGGTATAATGAGAAATAATAAATGGAGAAAGCGTAGGGTTGCACAATGTGTGTACCCTGATATATATATTAGTGGAACAATTACAGGTATGTCCTTATAGAAAGGTAAAATAACAGGACAATAAGTAAAGACATATATTACGAGAAATTTTGGGTCAAGTTCGGGTTTACACAAACTGAATTAATTTGTGATGTGGGCCAGTTACAGGTTCAAAATTTCACATTCGGGCTTAGTCTAGTTTCAGTAAGTTCTGGTCATAATCATTTTTGAGTTAGACTAGTTTAAAATCTAGGAACAACTTAGATTATATGGTTTATTTTTAGAAGAGTTGGTTGATCTACGTATGATCAATATCTGGATCTGAATATGTTCCGCATTTGATAGATTGGACAAAACTCAAGTCACAGTAGGTTTCTGATTTTGTAATGTTATTAAGAATTTATTCTGACTCGCAACCAGTCCAGAATTTTGACAGCCTACCTGACAGGAAGCTTCTCAGAAAGTAGATATAATAGGAACAAAAATGAAAAACCAAACATGGACTAACACCAAACCTATTTGTAGTCCTCGGTCAAAGCGGAAGTAGTTAAATGCTACATACAGTATTTAGATACCAGTTTGATTCAGGTCACGACTGTCACATCTCAGATTTTCAAAACTAAAAAAAAAATTGTAATAAAGTATTTATGTTCTTATGATTATGTATCAATATATTTTCCTAATAATATATACATACATCTTTTAAGATTAGGTTCATTATAAATCATACATAATAATGTCAAATTTTTTAGATAAAATTTAGTATACAAAATGTAATTTTAACATGTCAATTACCAGAGTATTTATAAATTTAAATGTGAATCCAAAAGGCCACTTACATATATGTGAATTCGATCATCATTTACATTTCAACTATCAAATATATTGGTTGTTGATGGATTCAAATAACATTTTTGATAACAAATTTGATTTGAAAACTTGGACCTGTATATTGGATGTAGTTATACATGATTTGAAAATTTGAAGTTCCGGTAAGTCCCAATGAATGACCTGGGTTCAAACCTCACCGAAGGCACTTTGTGAATGACAATTCACGCTGATTAGACGCGGGAGGGGGTGATCAGACCACACTTTCTCATGCCTCGAGAGTTTACCATGTCTACTTCGCTCGGGATGAGTTCTCTCGGTCATTAAAAAAAAAGAATTGAAGTTCCACATGTCTATTATAAATATTTCATTATATGGAAACACACAATATATAATTCTAACATCCCAAAACCAAGTGTAAAGAAAATGCTATGAAACAACACAATGTGATTGTGGTTATTCAATGTAAGGATATTATTAGAATTTGTTTTGTTGACCCACTTGTTATGCAATCACATGTTAGAAGAGGCCCAAAGATCTGACGTTGAACCTTGCATCTGGTTGATGGCAGACTAGCAGCAACGGCGTATATTGGAATCCGAGGCTGAAAATAGGATATTGGAGAAAGGGGAACTTTTACTAGTAAGTTTCTCTATCCCAAAAATGTTTTATTGAGAGTGTTGAGAGATAGATGAACGAAAGCGAGGTGAGTATGTGATAGGAACTTGGATGCGCTAGATAAAAGGTGTGACGGGACTTGATCGGATTCTGCAGATAATGACGACAACGATAACGAAGGAACAGAGGGAGGAAGTTTATTCAGCCTGGATTCTATTACGTTATTAATCTAAAAACGAAATATAAATACTCGGCCGCCCAACTCAAGCAGTCCGAAAAGGATTTGCTTCTTCTTCCCTGTTCAGCCTCTACGTTTGGCTAGCCGAGAGGCAACGCCGGAAACGACAACAATGGGAAAACGACGGATACTAGAAAATCCAGTTACGGGTTGGTATATCAATGACAAAAAAGGGAAAATACAGGGTTTCGACGACCACCACCACGGCGTACCCACGAGCGTTTTAACCGGCGGTGACATCTTGTGGCTAATTCTCAATGGCCTTCCTCTGCACAAATTGTTCCAATGCAAGGCCGTATGCAAGAGTTGGAACTCCGTCATCTCAGATCCAGCGTTTCGCTGCCAATATCTATACAGAAATCCTGGAAACAAGTCTAAGACCGCTGAAGCAGCTGTATGCTTGGAGGAAAGTTCTCACATCTGCAGCGAACACTGTGTAAACTGCAAACGAGGATACACCCTCACGATGAACAAACCTCGCAGCATCCTGTCCTTCAAAATAGTAGGACAACAAGCGCCTGAGAAGAACGATACGTTGAACGCAATCTGCCGCCGCAGCCGAAATTACTGCTTCTCCTCGAAGGACATTAGTTTGAAGGCGTCTTCATGCGGCGTGTTGCTCTTCTACGATGATTCCCAACGCCAATTCCTCGTCTATAGCCCACTCACCGGAGCCATGGAAACGCTCCCCATTGGGCCGAAAAACCCATGGCCCAACATCCGGGGCAAAGTTGTCTTCATCTGCCGTAACCCACGAGGTTGTGATTCCAAATACGAATTCGAGGTGGTCATCATACCTGAGCTAGGGCATTATGAAATATGGGAATGGAACAACGTGATGATGATTGAGATGTATTCTTCCACGACACGCGTGTGGACAAAGTCCCCTGTTCCTAGAGGGCTTCTAAGGTTCTTTCGTTTCACTGAAGACGGGTTAATAGTTACCAAAGGGAAGTTGTATTGGTCTACCCACCGAGAGGTTGTATCATACGACCTTATAACATGTCAAGTCGGGGCTTTTCCACTACCGCCGTTCCACCCGCCACACCGGTTCAGAAAGTTTCCTACGTTAGGACAGGACGCTTCTGGAGATATTCTCTGCTGCGTTTTATCCTGCCGGGGGATTGATGTGCTCAAGCTCTGTCGTGTTGATGGTGGAATTATAACACCTGATATTTGGACTACGGTGCACCAGGTGGGATATGCAGAGATGAGCGGATGGATCTACCCTTCACAATTGGATACCATCGAAAAAGTATGGCTTTTGTTGCGTCGTAGTGTAGTGAGGCTCGTTGGCTCCAATCTTCTCATCATGTCATTCGTTGATGGCAGGGCGTACAATTTTGAAAGTGGTAAGTTAGAAGAAAACCCATATCAAGATGTATCAGACCCTTCTATGGGCTTCGACATACCATTGTGGCCATTTTCACTATAGCTACGACCCAGAACATGAGACATTAGCCCAGAAAAAGCTACCAAACTATATGTCAACGATCCGATGAGCAATCTATCAAAATATTTAATTTTAGTTATGGGTCATTTTGTTAGTAATGTTGCATATTTGCTTGCGTTGTTAGATTACATTATAATCTTATCATATAGAGCGTGGTTGCAATAATAATATAATCTTATCTAACAATACCCGGTCTTCTACTCGTTATCATTCTCTCTCCACGCGGCACCAAATCCTAAAAGACTACCACCTACTTCCTCCTCTGTCCCTACTGAACCCTACCGACCCCTAATTTCTAGGAATCATCCCCTATGGCATTAACCCCAAATAATTCTAGGAATCGATCTCCGAAGATGGATCATCAATGGATTTATCCCCTCTGTCTTCTTATAAAATGGAACCCAAGCCTCACCATTCCCCTCATAGTCAAACAATGCACTCAATTTCATATGGGATATTGAGCATCCTATCCCCTAGAATCCATGCTCTTGCTAGGGGATGACTACCTCTAACCTAGACAATCTAGGCTCCTCTGGTTGAACTTCATGTTCTCGAGCACTACAAGAACTCAGGTAAATTTCTCCAGCCCCTGGTTTGTGGTTTGAATTAATGAGAAGTTGTGTCCAACCTCGTTGACCTTATATCGGGACAAGTTGAGGATTTCTCGCTTCCTCCCTTTGTCCTACAACATAGGTTCAAGAAGTTCCCTATTTTAGGACAAAACACTTCTGGAGTTGTTCTATGTTGTATCTTCTCCGACAATGGGTTCGATGTGTTGAGGCTCAAATATGATGATGGTAAGATATAACCCACGATGTTTGGACTATAATGTGCTAGTCGGGATATGCATAGATGATTGGATGCATCTACTCTACACAATTGGATATCATCCACAAAGTATGTTTTTGTTGTGCTTAGATATAGTGAGGTTTATTAGTTCATATCTTCTCAAATGTCATTCCTTAGTGGTAGGGCATCAAATTTTGGAAGTGGCAAGTCAAAAGAAGCCCCATATCATGAATTACTAGAGCCTTCTAATGGACTTGTACGTACCATCCTGGTCATTTTCCCTATGGACATGATCAACAACATGAGACATTAGTAGGAAAAGCTACCAAATTATATGTGAATTATCCAACAAGAAATTATCAAAATGTTTATAATAATTATGGGTCTCTTTATAAAGATAATAGCATGACACTACTTTCTTTCATTATAATTATTACATGTTTGATTGTGTTGTTAAATTACTTCCCAATCTTGTTAATCATGCTTGATTATAATAATGATTTGATTGAGTTGTTAATGAAATTTAGAGGTAGATAAAAAATGAGGGAAATTTGACTTATTTTGTTTCCACTGCAATTTATGTAGTTTTGATTTCCATTTTGATTACATATTTTTCTTATGATGAAATAAATATAAGTAAGAGTTATCCTAACATCTGTAGGATTTGGAATCATTCAGATCCCTACATAGTTTTCTGAATAAAAACCCCTTTTATATAAAGACATCAAAGGTTAGACAGTTGCGTGAGTTAAATCAGATCTAAGTAGCCACAACAAACCTAGGTCTTGAACCCCAGACCTTTAGATGATCACATGATGCAGACACTAATCATAGTAATTGGACAGATGATCCAATATTGATGGGTCATCATCAACCTCTCGATGAGAGAGCAATAAGGTTTGGTCTCCTGCCCGACCGTTATCCTCCACACACACAACACCAAATCCTAAAAAAACTCCAGGTTTCTCCCCAACAAACCTTCATTTGATGAACAAGAAATGTAAATCTTTATTCATACATCGTACATAACATGAAATTTAACTTAAGTACTTATTTAAAGCATCATAACTCTCTTATTTGAAGCAAACCACATAATCAATTAGGCCTTCTTAGTCATGGTCAAGTCTAAGCCTCCTTAATATAAAATAATTCTCTCTATTTTCTAAATTGGTCAGCACTGAAACCCTGATCTTAACTCTTTAGAAAATCTTGGTCATGTATGTATGAATTTGGGTTTGATAACTTTAAAGTCGAGTTCCCTATTAACATACTTCAAAGCAAATAATTTTTAAAAGAAAATGCTGGTGATTCCACTACAAGTTAAGAAATGCATAATAACCAAATTGTTAGAATCAAGAGATAAAAGTGAAATAGGCTAGTTAAAGTAATAGATATCTGTGTTATCAGTGATCCCCAACAATTTTGTAAAAAAATTGATGTGTTTGCAAAATGACTCAAAAAAAAATCTAATTCAGTCCAATGCGTTGATGCACTCATCAAAGAAGTCCTACTACTCTCAGTTGTAGGTGCAAAGGTCTAAATTTGTAAACCTGTCACACCACATGAGATAGTTGCATTTTGTATAAGATTCAGATGTAATAGAGTTATATTTGTTTATATGATTTTGATATTGTCATGCCCGAGCACACTTCCCAAGGCTCTAGTAGAGTTTTGGGAATGACGACTGGCCCAACATACCACCACTAGCCTTAACTAAGCTCTTTGTCCTCACTCATGTGCAAGCCAAGATGGATTTCCTACTTGTAACTCATCCTAGTACTACTCTGGGTGGATCATGCTTAACCACATAATTTTTTAGTGATGGGCTCCCTGAAATGGAGGTGCACGTTGGTGATCTGGATAATACAATCATTCCTTTTAAGATCATTTTATTTGAGGTCTTAAATCCTGAGATGTTACAATCTTCCAGACATAGACTCTTGACGTCCTTCTCTAGAATTAACTATATGGCCTCATAATATTTCCCCATTTCGGTTAAGACCCAAATGTCCCATGGACACCCAGCTCCCGATCACAGAATTCCAACACAAGGGTGGCTACATCACCATGGACATTCCTTTCCAACATTCCTGGACCGCACATCGCAAGACTGGCATACTACATGCCATGTGGGCCCACCTACTGAAGGGGCTATCACTCTCATACCATTCATAACGCCCATACCTGTTACCCAAGGCTCTAGTAGAGTTTTAGGAATGACAACTGGTACCACAGATCACCACTTGCCTTAACTATGCATTTTATCTTCACTCATGTGCAAGTTAGGATAAACTTTTTGACTGGTCACCCATCCTAGTACTACTCTAGGTTGAGCACGCTTAACCATAGAGTTCTTTAGCGATGAGATCCCTAAAAAGGGGTGTACCTTGGTGACAAGGGTAGTCCAATCATTCTTTTTATGATCGTTTTATCTGAGACCTCAAATTCTGGGACATCATAGGTAGAAACTATAAAATACTACCATTCTAGTAATAGATACTTTGATTTTATGATAGACTACATTTTTATTGCAATCTATGTCTATATATAAGATAACATAAGAATTTAAAAATAAAGTAGACAAGGAAAGAAGTATAGGTTTGAGAAGTTCCATATTTTAGGACAAAACACTTCTAGAGTTGTTCTATGTTGTATCTTCTCCTGCAATGGGTTCGATGTGTTGAAGCTCAAATGTGTTGATGGTGAAGATATAACCCACGATGTGTGGACTACAATGTGCTAGTCCGGATATGCATAGATGATTGTATGCATCTACTCTACACAATTGGATATCATCCACAAAGTATGTTTTTGTTGTGCTTTGATATAGTGAGGTTTATTAGTTCAAATCTTCTCAAATGTCATTTCTTGGTGGTAGGGCGTGAAATTTTGGAAGCGGTAAGTTTGAAGAAGCCCCATATCATGAATTACTAGGCCCTTCTAATGGACTTGTAGATACCATCCTAGTAATTTTCCCTCTGGACATGATCAAGAACATGAGACATTAGTAGGAAAAACTACTAAATTATATGTGAATTATTCAACGAGAAATTATCAAAATGTTTATAATAGTTGTGGGTCTTTTTATAAAGATAACAACATGACACTACTTTCTTTCATTATAATTGTTGCATGTTTGATTGTGTTGGTAAATTACTTCCCAGTCTTGCTAAGCATGCTTTATTTTAGTAATGACCTAATTGTGTTGTTAATGAAATTCAAAGGTGGATAAAAAATGATGTAAATTTGATTTATTTTGTTTCCTCTACAACTGATGTAGTTTTCATTTCTGTTTTGATTACATATTTTTCTTATGATGAAATAAATATAACTAGGAGTTAACCTAACATATGTAGGATTTGGAATCATTTAGATCCCTATATAGGTTTTAGAATGATAACCCCCTTTTATATAAAGACATCAAAGGTTAGATAGTTGTCTGATCTAAATCACATCCAAATAGCCACAACAAACCTAGGTCTTAAGCCCCAAACCTTCAGATGATCGCATGATGCAGACACTGATCCTAATCATTGGATGGTTGATCCAATGTTGATGAGCCATCATCAACCTCTGGGTGAGAGAGTAATAAGGTTTGGTCTCCTACCCCCCCCCCCCCAATTCTCTCTCCACACACACCTGAAAATACTAAAAAAACACCATCTTTCTCCCTAACAAACCATCATTTCATATAAAAGAAATTTAAATCTTTATTCATACACCATACATAACATGAAATTAAACTAAAGTACTTATTTACAACAGCATAACTCTCTTATTTGAAGCAAACCACATAATCGATTAGGCCTTCTTACTCATGGTCAAGTCTAAGCCACCTTAAAATAACATATTTCTCTCTATTTTGTAAATTGGTTAGCACGAAAACCTTAATCTTAACTCATTAGATAATCTAGGTCATTTATGTATGAATTAGGGTTTGACAACTTGGAAGTCGAGTTCCCCATTAAAATACTTCAAAGCAAATAATTCAAAAAAAATTGTTGATTCCACTACAGGTGGAGAAATGCATGATAACCAAATTTTTAGAATCGAGAGATAAAAGTGAAATAGGCTATTTAAGTAATAGCTATCCATGTTTCTGTGATCCCAAAAACATTTGTAAAAAACTTGATGGGTTTGCAAAATGACTCGAACAAACTTTAACTCAGTCAAATGAGTTGATACACTCATCTAAGAAGACCTAATACTCTCAATTGTAGATGCAAAGTTCTAAATTTGTAAATTGGTCACACCACATTAGATAGTTGCATTTTGTATAAGATTTAGTTGTAATGGAGTTATATTTGATCATAGGATTTTGGTATTGTCATGCCCGAGCCCACTACCCAAATCTCAAATAGAGTTTCAAGAATGACGACTGGCCCCACAGACCACCACTAGCCTTAAATATGCGCTTTGTTCTCACTCATGTGCAAGTCAAGATAACCTTCTTGATTGGACACTCATCCTAGTACTACTCTGGGTTGATCACACTTAACCACATATTTTTTGGGCTCCCTGAAAAGGAGGTGCACCTTGGTGATATGGATAATCCAACCGTTCCTTGTAAGATCATTTTATCTGAGGCCTCAATCCTAGGACGTTACAATCTCACCAACTTAGACAATTGACGTCCTTCTCAAGAATCAACTATATGGCCTCATAATATTTCCCCATTTCAGTTAAGACCTGAAATGGCCCATGGACACCTAGCTCCCTATCCCAAAATTCCACTGTAAGGGTGGCTACATAACCGTGGACATCCCTTTCCAACATGCCTAGACCACACAACTCAAGACTGCATACTACATGCCATGTGGTCCACCCTACTGGAGGGGCTATGGATCTAATACCATTTGTAATATCTGAGCCCACTACCTTAAGGCTCTAATAGAGTTTTAGGAATGACAACTGGTACCACAGACCATCACTAGCCTTAACTATGCACTTTATCTTTATTCATGTGTATGCCAAGATAAACTTTCTAACTGGTCACCCATCCTAGTACTACTCTGGGCTGAGCATGCTTAACCATAGAGTTCTTTAGTGATGGGATCCCTGAAAAGGGGTGTAACTTGGTGATGGGTAGTCCAATCTTTCCTTTTAAGATCATTTTATCTGAGGCCTCAAATCCTAACACATTACAGGTAGAAATTGTAAAATACTATCATTCTTTCAATAGATACTTTGATTTTATGATAGAATATTTTTTTATTGCAATCTCTGGCTATATATAAGATAACATAAGAATTTAAAACTAAAGTAGATAAGGAAAGAAGTATAAGTTTAAGTAGATAAGTTTGTTGGAAAACAAATGTTTGTGGAGATGATTCAAAGAAAAACATCTAGGATGGAGCCTTTTGCTTCCCAGCCAGAACTCCTAATCTACTAGACACTATCAAAATTATGTATATCAAGTTCTACTAAGTCAGTTGTCAAGATTACTTTTTATAGCCTTTGTTAAAATTTGGGAAACACATGAAGATTTAGTGCACACCGCCTCTCTTCAAGTTAAATTTTAATACATACATATTGTAGAACCACAACTGAAAGATTTACCACAACCCTTGACTTTTGGGATCAGAATGTATCTTTTCTCAATTAGGGTTTTCCAATAGACTGTGGCAATCCTAGAAGCCTATTGAGACTTTCATAATAGAAATACAATTTTAAAGATACTATAGTTGAAATTTATATCAAATGATAGTTGCAGATGACAAACCAACTTATGATATGTAGAGTGTAAGGAGTGGGACTCGAGGGAATCCACTCCTTACTTTATCTTAGGAATAAACCCACACAATCTAAACACACTGACAAGTATGATGAATTAAGGGTATATGATATTTCTCAATAGAATGGATTACAAGAATCATGGACACAAAGCAGCAGAAGAATAACAACTATTTTATTATCACAAAAATATACATTTGCATGGTTCCTCACCTATCAAGGTGGTATACATGAAGTCAAAGGTAAAAAAGTATATTACAATAGGGACAAGTTATAGTGGGAAACCCAACCATCTCAAGCTATCCTTCAAATCAAATATCTTGGTTCAACTTCATCACCGTCCATCCTCCATCAGTCTATAAACACATGGGTTGGTTGATAGAAACACCCATTGAAGGAAAGGAGTCAAGAAAAAAGGAAAGTCAACATAAAATAGAGTATATGTAGATATTAAACCATTAAAGAATATTTAAGGCAATGAAGAATCTATTGAAGATATTTCAATAAAGAGATGTCCAAAATAGAAAAGTTTCAAAAGATTTAACATATCATGTAGATGAGGCATTTACTAATAAGGATATGGATATCTTAAAGGGATTTTTGGCATATATTTAGCATAATAATACTTTAAAGATAAACATTGCATGTTAATGGCAATCAAATTAACATTATTTAAGAGGAACTGAGACCTATAAAATCTCAAGCCTGATATATTGGGTGCAAAATGCACGCCCTTGACGGAATACACACCTTATGTAAATATACAAGTAGAATACATGCACTCAGGATGAGATATGCATGTCCAAATATTATTGTGGCACAAAGGTCCTGCTAGTGAAAATAAGTTTAGTTTTGTACATGCACAAATGTAGAGGCAAGAAATATGTTTAGTCACGATCAATTCAATTAGAGTAAAGTAGGTGCAAACTTCCAAAAAAGTAACACAATAAAGTCATAGGATCATCTTTGATATAGTAACATATATTCAATATCAATTCAAGTAAACAAACCCAAAACAATGTGATCCACAGAAGAGCTTAATATCACTTAAAGAGTATTCAACATATGCCTCATATGGTAAGTAGTGTTTTGGTCATGACATTAATTCCTATATAAATTTAAAGGAATCACATACCTTAGTTGAAAGCATATATATCCATTGTACCGCTAAGACCAGGGCTCAGGTCATACAAAACCTCCCACTGAACTCTCCATAGGTTAGCATGTGACCATAATGTTCTTGGAACAAGCCCCCAAGCCTTTGAGGTTGGGTGCCTCCAAGAAAAGTAGGGGGCACTCCAGGTATCAACTCAAACCCCTAAATAAAAAAAGCTTCTCATGATGGCGTGGAAGTTTCCTAGCCAAGGAATTAGAAGGGGAAAGGCCTGAGAACAGAGAAATTAACCACGTTCTTCCAAACATAGATGGATTTGATGATGATGAAGAGACTACTTTATACAAAAGTTAACGTATCTATTTATTTTTCAGAGGCCTTTGATGCCCAGAACATTTTTGGTTTTTATAAGGAAGTTAGTAATGATGTACCTAGTTATGGGGACAAAGAACCACAAAAAGAATACTTTGGGGGTTTCTTTCTTATATGGATCTTGGAAGTAATGAGATATTCATGTACCCAAGTAAAGAGAGAACCTTTAGATTATATGATCTTAGGGATATGAGATGAGATATATCATAAAGGTATGAATGAGAGTTGGCTGTTGTTGTTTGAATGATTTCCATTTACAGATATAAAATTTAGCGTAATATGAAGATCTTTAGGAAAACTAAACTCGATTGAAAAACAATATTTCCTTATATCCTAGTATTTTGTTCCTTTCTTGTGTATTTTTTAAAGAAACAAACATTAACTAAAAAGTAACTTTGTTGTTATATTTTTATTTTGAGATTTTTTTAATGGATTATTTAATATGTAAAATTGTTTTGGTGTTATTTAAGTAAATATTATTGTTATATATTGTATAACTATATTTGGTATTTATGAGCCTAAGGAAGTACATATTATTTTATATTCCCTTAAATACATATTGTGACATTAGTTTTCCACTAAGTATGTATAATAAAAATTCCTTCTAGGAAAAGACATCTATTCATATTAATCTGAAGTTAGATTCTATTTTTTTATCTCTAATCATGACAAAAGTTTTTCTATCGTGCATATCTTTCACTAAATTACATTAATTTCTTATAAGATGAAATATATGTCGATATTTATGAAATCCATAATATTGCATTTTTTTCAATTTATTTTGTATCAAATGATGCGGACATTACAAATTGGGAAAAAATAGTGTTTGAGGAATTTTGGAGGAAGGAGGGAATTTGTTTTGAAAATCCTACAAACTATGTTAGATTAATTATTGGTATTCATTTGTTTATTAAATGTGATTTATGATGCAATATATTTCCAATTAATTATAACTTCATCGAGTCTACTTTCTTTACGGTATGCTACAGAGGATAATTCTACCTACATCTAACTTTATGTATGATATGTATATCTATACATATATTTAATTAGACTTTCTTGTCTTTAATTAATTTATATATTATATTAAATTAAATAATTATATACAATCACCATATTTGGAAATTAGAATTATATTGGAACTACATTCTACTGAAAGGGAATTCACACATTTAATAAACATATTACATTAATTTTGGTAAATTAATTTGTTAGACAAAGACAAGAAAAAATTTACCACTTGTATTATGTTGATGAATATTAGTTTTAGGCATTAATGCATGTATTGAACATAAATATGTATATTACATAATATCATTCATACATGCCTTGAATGTATTTTTGGTTGTGATAAATGAACCATGGCATACTTGCATGTATAAACACATTAATAAAGTTGAAACTATGTTTACCTATCTCATTATAGATTCACTCCAAATCCCACCAATTCTCATATGTATTTTCATTCAAATTTCCACTTTGACATTGATTGTAAGTTATATAGGAAATAACAACTTAAATTTACCAGTTTATGTTAGTTTTCACAATGAAATAAAACTGACTTCTATGACAAATAAGAAAGGAGAATATTAATTCTCTCATTAATTTCTACTTTATATATATAACTAATATATAATACATGAGAATATCAGTTCTCTTGTTACTTTATAGTTTTTGTTATATATATATATATATATATATATATATATGATGCATGGGTTTTGAGTCATTTTTATAGGCTTATTTTATATCTGTTTTATGCATGTATTTGTCATTTTCTTGATTATATTTGCATAATTCACTATAGTTGGCCTTTAAACTCATTTTGCATCAAATTATACTTCTTTTATCATATTTATATGATTTTATATAATCTCCGGACTTATACACATGTTTCTGCACTTTTTCAGGCACTTTTGCATTGTCCAGAGTCGATACTATCGACCCTGGTATTGATAGTATCGACATTTTATCAAAAAGCAACCCCAAAACGTGATTTTGGAAGGAATAACATGTATCATGGTCGATACCATTGACCTGGGGTCGATACTATCGACAGCGTCGGGATCTGGCAATTTTCAGCACTAAAACGGAGTGTTTTAATCCGACGGTTGAGCTTTTTCGGAGCTGTAAAGTGGTCCTATGACCTAAGAAGAGCACAGACGGCCCGATGGGGATCTCATATTGCATTGCAAAACATCCAAGAAGGAGGGAGAGAGAGAGGAGATGTGAGACGAAGGCCGTCAACCGAGCGATCCGGGCACCTTCGACGGGCGATTTTGCTGCCGGAAGACTGCAAAACGTGCGTTTCTCGAGGAGGATCTCTAGGAGCACCTTCGTATCAGGGGTTACACGAGTTTTCTCCATATTTCCCACGTTTTTCTTCTCTACTCCTATGTATTCTCTATTGTCAACCATGTGGGGCTAATCCCATTATTCCTTAGGACCCGGGAGTAGCCCGGGGAACCATTATATTGAATTTTTGCATGAATTGATATAGAATTCTCGTTTCTTGGATATATAATTGTGGAGATTGCTTGATTTACTTATGCTTCATGACCATAGGTAAAGAATTAGACTAATAATTACTCTGGAAAGGGGATTAAAGGTCAGAAAACCCCCTTTTATACACCATCTTATGCGTTCCTTAGACTAGGCGACGTACGGATAGTGGAGAGATACCCAGAGTCATCGTTAATGCGCCTAATCTAAGATATAAATTGCTACGAAAGTAGAATTGGCTTAGATTTGGGTATTGGACTGTACCATGAAAGCGGGCAATCTTGATTACAGGCTCTTTATCCAAGATTTGATAAAATCTACGTTATTTATGCAAGATCTTCGGTATAACGAGACCCCGTGGTGAAATCGACAATCCTAAGGAATCTCATTCTCATTTGATTAAACCAACATTTAATCATTGCTCTCTTTGTTTTCACTTGATTTTATTTTCTTTTTTAAACCAATCAACTCTTTTAATCGGTTTAGCTGATCGCAACCAGTTAGTAGTAGTCTACTAAAATTCACGCTTCCCTGAGTTCGACTCGGGCCTCACAAGGCCTATATTACATTGATACGTATACTTGCGTTTGCACGCACGGTTTACGTGTGTCAAGTTTTTGGCGCCGTTGTCGGGGAAACGGTGAATTTTAGCACTACGAGTGTTGCGAGCGGCCACACTAGGCCACTTTTAATTCCTGTAATTTTTTTTTCTTTTCATCTTTTGAACTGAATTGCAAATCTTATTCATTGTTTTAATTATTAGTATCGGTTCATACACTGCCATTTGAAATTTCAGGTACTAGTAAAGTAATAATGGGTGACAGAGCAAAAAATGAAGAGCAGACGATCTGGGAAAGGATTAAGGCTTCTTCTTCTTCTGCGCAGAAGGGGCCAATCAAGAAACAAGCTATCAACATACCCAGTTACAAGATTGATCTGGGGCTTATTCAGTTGGTCAAATCGCAGGCTTTCCTTGGACTTAAAAATGAGGATCCGGTGACCCACATCAGCACGTTCGTGGAAAATTGTGATATGATAAAGATTGACAGGTTCCCGCAAGAGACACTCTACCTGAAACTTTTTCCCAGTTCTTTAGCGGGCAATGCTTGGGAATGGCTGCACAATCTGGATGATGAGTACATTGAATCTTGGGATCACATGGTTGAGGTGTTCTTTGAGAGGTTTTTCTCGCCTGAAAAGGCAAACGATCTAGTGAGGGAGATACACAACTTCATCCAGCGAGCCGGTGAAACATACTCTGAAACTTGGGAGAGCTTCCAGATCATGCTGAGGAAGTGTCCACATCATGGCTTAGACAAGGATAAGCAAGCTAAAATTTTCTACTTCGCCCTAAATGAACATGATAGGAGCAATTTGGACTCAGCAGGTTCTGGTTTCTTTTTGAACAACACAGGCACAAGGTGTTGGGAGATTCTAAGGAACATGTCCAAAAAGCAGTCTTGGGGTGAAAGAGATGCACCCGAGCAGGTTGACATTACACATGAAGCAAGGGCCATCAAAGTGCTTAATGACAAGTTGGATCTTATAGCCAAGAAGCTCCTAGAGAAAGAGGACAATGGGTCTGATGATGAAGCACATGCAAAGTATATGCATCAACAGGGATATAGAAATAATAGTTATGATTGGAGGAAGGAACACAATTTTCAGAAGATGCAACCTAGCCTAGAGGAAAAGAACAATGAATTTCTTAGCGAGGTGGTGAAACAAAATCAAGAGATGATGAGTACATTCACCAAGCAGTTACAGTCTCAAGGCGAGATTTTGTATAAATTTGGGCAGACATTGCAAAGTCATGGAGCACAAATGAGGGCACTAGAGACGACTGTGACCCAAATTTCCAATGAAGTGGCGGCCATGATGCATACAAATCAACAAAGACAGGTTGGGAATGTAGAGGATGTTCAAGAACATCATCAAGTAAAGTACATATCTGTGATTAATGAGGCAGATCCCCCAGTAGTAGAGGTCCAAGACAAAAGTAAAATGATTTTTGATACAGAGGCTACACTGAAGATTCCATATCCTCGTAGTTATTATGGACTGCCTGGTGGATGTAGCCCATTCAGAAAAATCCGCCAAGAGCACATCGCGGCCGCTCCCACACCTAGGCAAGAGGAGCAGGTGAAGGCCATGTGTCATGGTGAAGCTACAGTCACTGAGAGAGGGGAGCAGCCACAAGTCATGCCATCCACGGATGATGTGTCAAATCCTATCCTAGAAGGTGGTGTTGAAGCAAGCTTAGGGGAGGAGACCCCTAAAGTTCCATATGTACCACCACACAAGCGAGCGAAGGACCCAAACGTGCCTTTCCCGGATAGTCTGAGGCCGAAGAAAGAGCATAGGCACTACAAGAAATTCTTGGAGATGTTTAGGAAGCTCCATATTAATATTCCGTTAGTAGAAATGATAGAAAAGATTCCAGCATATGGAAGGTTTATCAAGGACATAATCACCAAGAAAAGACGGATAAAAGACACTGACATTTGTGTTGTTGATGAAAAAGTGAGTTCTATAATCCAAGGATGGCTACCAAGGAAGAGGAAAGATCCAGGATGTTTCAACATCCCATGTTCCATAGGCGGCCAGCATTTTCCACAAGCACAGTGTGACTCAGGGGCAAGCATTAATCTTATGCCACTTGCCACTTTTCAAAAGCTGGGATTGAAGAAGCCAACACAAACTTCTATGACAATTGAGTTGGCGGATGGATCTATTGTGAAGCCACAAGGTATATGTGAGGATGTGCTAGTCAAGGTCGACAAATTCAGCTTCCCTGTTGACTTTGTGGTCATGGACATGCATGAGCTGGAAGGAGGTGAGATGCTATTGGGAAGGCCGTTCCAAGCTACGGCTGATGTAATCGCTGCCATTGGGCGAGGTTACTTGACACTTGGGACTGGTGATGATAGAGTTAAATTCAAATTACCACATGACTCATTGGAGACATCTCTTGACAACCCAGGTTAAAGATATCTTTATGTCAAGCCTAGGACATTAAACAAGGGTGCTTGTTGGGAGGCAACCCAACTTTCGATTCATTTTTATGTTTGGTTATGTTCTTTTATGTTTATGTACTTAGTTTTTGCTTAGGTTTTGATAATTTTTGTAAAAATGGTACCCTAACTCGTGTTTTGAAGTGTGGAGAATGTTAAGGTCGATACTATCGACACCCATGTCGATAGTATCGAGTTTGGAGAAGTAAACGCTGAAGAAAAGTTGATACCATCGACCCTAGGGTCGATAGTATCGAGATTCCTGAAGATTTACAGAAAAATTGGTGCCAGTAAAGTCGATACCATCGACCCTAGGGTCGATAGTATTGACACTTTTGAGTTCCCAGGCTTTTAGATGCGTCGATTTAGCAAAATTGCTGAGTCTGGTTTGATACCATCGACCTTGGTCGATAGTATCGACACCTGCAGGACAACTACATAAAATAGGCCGTAAAAGGTATCGAAATGAGATTTTTTCAAACCATTTTTTGCAGAGGAAAGATGGATGAAGCAAGTCACGTCTTAGAACCAATAAGACACAAAAATGGGCCACAAAAAGGAGGGAGATAGCAAGCATCACTTGGTCTACTTGAGCATCTAACCATCTTTCTTCACCACACTTCAAAGCAAATGGTACCGTTGTCCCACCTCTTAAGTGAGAATGCTGACTATGAGGCCATAGTCTTATTCAAGATTAGGGGAGTGTTGGAACAACCCTTTATCTTAGTTTTTACTTACTTAATCATGTTGCTTTTATTTTTGAAATATTAGTTGTTTTTATTTCTAGGTTTACTGCTTTTGTAGGATCCACATCTATCTAGTGTAATCTGTGGAGCAATAAATGCATGGTTTCAATTGCAAGTATTACTCTTGGGTTGTGTGCACATAAAAAATGAGCATTTTAAGAACTTTTTGAGCTTATTCTTGTTAGTAATTGAGTTGCATAACTGAGGAAGTGCTTGGGTGAGTCAGCTTCAGGACATGGGGACATGAATGACCATCTTTATTGTCCAAGGAAAAGTGATTGGCAAGGATGTTTGAGCCCGAACCGACCAAACGCTAACGTGACCTTAGACTAAAGTTTAAGAGAGAAATCCTTCAGTTACCCTATACACAGGTCTTTATAGAGGGACATATGATATTTTTGGAAGGTTCTGTCAATTAGTCTTGTGATCTGATCCACCGCAATTTCATTCACACTCCACCATAAGAACTGGGAGCACATTACTGTCTTTCACTTTTTGATTGCATATCATGTAGATAGGTCTTGCATTAAAACTACTTTCACATATTTTTGCATAAAAATGAAAAAAATATAGAGTAATCATACATGCACATTATCTTTAGGTGTGTGTCATTTAATTGCATAACTGTCATTTTGTTGTGCATTCACATCTTTTGAGCATATAGTTGTACATCATGTGTTGTATGTTCTTGTGAAAACATGAAAGGTGGTGAACTTGTTCCATATCTTCTGAATGCTTCAAACGTATAGGTTATGTAACAATAAGTGAGCCCGACAAATAATTGATTGTCATCTATGAAAATAAGGGCTTGAAAAAAAATTGAAAAAAAGTTGTAAAAAAGAGAAGAAAAAAAAGATTAAAAAAAAAGAATTGAGAAGTAAGTAGGAATGAGAGGGAGAAAGGAACCTATTCTCACTTACATACTAAGAAGAATAAGTACATGGCGTAGTTTTGTTAGATATTCCATCTCACCTTGAGACGGAATGATAGTGCATGCATCATTCCACCAAAAATATAGCATTAGGACATTTTCACTTGCATTTTGTATCATGATAGGTCATTAATTTTTGTATTGCATGATTGACTATTATGTGCTTCCATCTCTTCTACAACCACCTATCCCATCCACCTGTTGCTCTAATCGGTAGGCCACCCATGATATTCTCCTCACTCATTAATATCAGGAGACCTGCTACCATTTAGACGGTAGTTAGGAAATGAGCAACGTAGATAGGAGATCACAAGATGCATCAAGTATGGACCAAATGAGTTTATCATATTAACTGCTTTAATTGATAGTGTTTCACTGATTGGGGGACAGACATCTTTTACATAGGTCATTGGTCGCCTGGATGGCAGTTAGTGTTCAGTGGTCAATGAGGGCCGGTTTGTGGAAAGAAAGTGGGGATGATGTAGATTCATTTCATGTATTTATGTCCTATTGCTGACTTATCTCAACCAGATCCAAAGTTTTGTTGCTCGAGGACGAGCAAGGTTTAAGCTTAGGGGAGTTTGATGCATGGATTTTGAGTCACTTTTATAGACTTATTTTATATCTGTTTTATGCATGTATTTGTCATTTTCTTGATTATATTTGCATAATTCACTATAGTTGGCCTTTAAACTCTTTTTGCATTAAATTATACTTCTTTTATCATATTTATATGATTTTATATAATCCTCGGACTTATACACATGTTTCTGCACTTTTTCAGGCACTTTTGCATTGTCCAGAGTCGATACTATCGACCCTGGTGTCGATAGTATCGACATTTTATCAAAAAGCAACCCCAAAACGTGATTTTGGAAGGAATAACATGTATCATGGTCGATACCATCGACCTGGGGTCGATACTATCGACAACGTCGGGATCTGGCGATTTTCAGCACTAAAACGGAGCGTTTTAATCCGACGGTTGAGCTTTTTCGGAGCCATAAAGTGGTCCTATGACCTAAGAAGAGCACGGACGGCCCAAGGGGGATCTCATATTGTGTTGCAAAACATCCAAGAAGGAGGGAGAGAGAGAGGAGACGAGAGACTAAGGTCGTCAACCGAGCAATCTGGGCACCTCCGACGGGCGATTTTGCTGCCGGAAGACTGCAAAACGCGCGTTTCTCGAAGAGGATCTCCAGGAGCACCTTCGTATCAGGGGTTACACGAGTTTTCTCCATGTTTCCCACATTTTTCTTCTCTACTCCTATGTATTCTCCATTGTCAACTATGTGGGGCTAATCCCCATTATTCCTTAGGACCCGGGAGTAGCCCGGGGAACCATTATTTTGAATTTTTGTATGAATTGATATAGAATTCTCATTTCTTGGATATATAATTGTGGAGATTGCTTGATTTAATTATGCTTCATGACCATAGGTAAAGAATTAGACTAATAATTACTCTGGAAAGGGGATTAAAGGTCAGAAAACCCACTTTTATACACCATCTTATGTGTTCCTTAGACTAGGCGACGTACGGATAGTGGAGAGATACCCAGAGTCATCGTTAATGCGCCTAATCTAAGATATAAATTGCTACGAAAGTAGAATTGGCTTAGATTTGGGTAGTGGACTGTACCGTGAAAGCGGGCAATCTTGATTACAGGCTCTTTATCCAAGATTCGATAAAATCTACGTTATTTATGCAAGATCTTCGGTATAATGAGACCCCGTGGTGAAATCGGAAATCCTAAGGAATCTCATTCTCATTTGATTAAACCAACATTTAATCATTGATCTCTTTGTTTTCACTTGATTTTATTTTCTTTTTCAAACCAATCAACTCTTTTAATCAGTTTAGCTGATCGCAACCAGTTAGTAGTAGTCTACTAAAATTCACGTTTCCCTGAGTTCGACTCAGGCCTCACAAGGCCTATATTACATTGATACGTATACTTGCGTTTGCATGCACGGTTTACGCGTGTCAATATATATATATATATATATATATATATATATATATATATATATATATATATATATATATATATATGTGTGTGTGTGTGTGTGTGTGTGTGTGTGTGTGTGTGTGGATCATGTTTATAAGTGAAGTAAATTTTTTATGTATTTATCTTTACCTTTACTCATTAAATTATCAATATTCATTTTGACTCTCTTTTTCTGTGTCCTCTAGTTATAGCAAAACTCAAGAGAATCAAATTTAAATTATGTCTATGATAGTAGTACAATTAAAGTATGAAGTCATATTAAAATATTATACTAATTAGTTTCAAAATTGTAATCAATTGATGGATGGACACCCAACCAAAGCCTTAGAGATTTGTTAAACAATGAGATGCGGCTTTCTAGAGTTATGTGGGGGAACCAACAAATGCAAGGGCATTCCAACCGACGATGACAACTACCGCAAACAAGGCAATCAGTTCCGAGATCATCTTCTGGGTGACGATTGTCCTCGTGGAAGGTCACCAGACTCAGAGATGGAGACGGAGGAAGTTACTGTTGGAGATTCTCATTAACAAACCATTGTGGCACCTGCAATACTGGGGAATGAAGCAGAAGGACTTGATTTTATAACAGACAAAGATGCAATTGTCAAAACTACTCTAGAAGATGATGGTGATGATCAGATGGATGAGGGAAATCATTATGCATCTGATAGTCTAGGGGTATGACAGTCAATAGGGAGGTGCAGTGTGGAAGGGGATTTGACAAGAACTCATCTTCTATCAATACTGATGCAAAAACAAATCACACACTCGAAGTTCCTAAGATTGGGATGGAACTCTTATATTGTGTCTTGCATGTGGATTCTTCTTCATGACATCAGGTCCATAGATAGTATCAGAACAATCTCCCCATCCACCAAATTTGTTGCATGATAAAACCATGACAACTCCATTTAGTGTGTCCGAAATAACGCCAGTTACATTCATTGGGAATTGTTCCTTCTAAAATGCTACTATAGGTACATCTTCTTCACATCCAAGTATATTCTTGGATGACGATGAGATTGAATAAGTTCACCCATATGACATATCTATATACATTGATCATGGATCTCCCGAGTTACAGATAGAGTCAAATGCAAAGACTATTCTTCATAAACCGTGGAAATTTGCAGTCATCATCATATTGATTAGCAAAAGTGTAGGATACCTAACACTATGTGATCACTTGAAACTCAGGTGGAAACCTCTTCTACATTGGAGAGTATTTGAGATTATTATGAACTGCTTTGTAGTTCAATTGTCATGCGAACAAGATCAGATGAATGCACTTATAGGAGGGCTTTGGTCCATTTTTGGTGCTTGTTTAATGGTATGGAAATGGCAACATGGTCTCTTACTATCCGCTAACTTGCCATCATGTTTAGTTTCTTAGATCCCAATTCTTGATCTCCCTTTTCACTTGTACAATTGAGTAACATTTGAAAAGATTGAGGAGGTGCTTGGAAAGTTAAATCAAAATTTATGAACATACAACTAACTATTCCAGGAGCTAATTTTTTAGGTTTGCCCTAGAACTAGATACCACAACACCAGTTCACCTCATTGTTATTATAAACAGAACAACAATTTGCATTGAATATGAATATATACCTAATATTTGTACAACATGTGGCGTAGTGGGTCATACCATTAATGATTGTCGAATTGCTCCTCTGACAAAAGCTACCACTTGTACACATACAGATAGTGAGGTCAAAGCAAGTAGGAACCAAACTAAATAGAGATGGCAAAAAATTATGGGAAGAATATTCATTTCAAGAGACAGCCAAGGACGGATTACATGACCATTACAACTGTTAGAAAGAATTTGAAGTTAGTTTCAAATAAATATGATGCATTATGCTCTGAAAACAAAGATACTAAAGGAATAGAATGTGAATATCCAAATCCCAATCCTTCTCATGTACGAATGACAACCCAAGAAACCCAATCTTCAAAGGTCTAGACCGGGAAAAGAAAACATGTCTCTCCTCTTGAAACTACAAATATTAATATAAGAATGTCAGTTGCATCATAAATGCAGACTATAGGAACTATCGACATGCAACTAATAGTAACTGAAGTCTTTAGTCATCACAATCATTATGTTGTAAATCTAATCAGTGATGAAGTTATTACTCATGTCATACATAGTGTAGATTCAGTTAATACTACACATGTTGTTAGTGTTAACACTCTACATGAAATATCCTCTCCCCTACATCCATCAGATAAACCTTTTATACAATGAACCTCAAGGAAAATAGGTAGGGAATTCTGAGGTGGTAGTGGCAAAATGAAATCAGTTCCCTATTTAACCCGAAGCCAGACTCGAAGATTAGTTGAAGAAGAAAAAGCAGAAGTTGAAGGTACTGATGTTTAAGCACACCAGGATCCATACAAAATTTTATTAAGTCTTTGTGTCTTAGCAGTCAATAGTTTTTTGTAGCAACTAAGATTATATGTAAGCATCAGGTATGTTGTGTGTATATGTAGAATATATGGGCATGAGGGTTATTACTTATACCCTACATTGGGATGTAATGTACTATTCCTACTCTATTTTTTTAGTAGTATCAATAAAGTTTTAACCACTTTCCAAAAAAAATAGTTATCAACTAAAGGAACATATTTCTTGATTTCAATAAATCTTAATAAACTTAATTCATGAAAATGGTTGCTAAGGACATCGTTAAAAAAATAAGATTGACCGGATTATGATATATGCATAGAGATGGGCATATCACAACACCCCACCTCTTAAAGAAGATTTAGTCCCAAAATTTAGGCAATCATAAATTTGTATATTGTGTCACCTGTTGACCAAGATGTACCGATGTCGGTCCTACACTCATGTATCCACCCCTTTTTACACACTAAAGGTTTATCTAAGAGAGTTAAACCAACACATACAATTCTCTTAATGTTGTCACACTTATTAGGATTATGTGTTGTCACACTTATTAGGATTACATACCTTTAGATGATAGTTTCATCAATTTTTTATTAAGTGGGTGTGCACATGTAGAGTACTTCATTAATACATATCTTATTTTCCTTTTGGTATCATCGCTAACTCTTAGGTTGAGTATATGAACAAGTTTTACCAAAATTACTTAATCATCTCATCTCACACGATCAAACGATGTCTTATAATCCATGGGAAAATCATGATTAAACTATAAGATTAGTATTTACTTATCAAGCACATATCATTGTACACAATTAAGCATTATAGTGTATTTTATGTAACTTATAAAATTATTTATCCAACTTGTTAATGCTTAGATTAACCATACATATTAAGATTATGGTATATTTAATTTCTTTTTCCCTTAAATTTATTGTAATCATGTGTGTGGAGTTTACACATTCTGATATTCATCAAGTATCACATGCCTACAGTGTTTAGTGTAGGTTTATTTCTTTTATAGCAAGTCGAGATAAAGTGGAGTTCACTTTCGATCCTAACTAATAGATTACATTGTCTATATTCACCATTTCGACAATTGAAAACTATTTTGCAAGACTGATTTTAGCTATTCAATTAACATTCATGTGATCAAGTTAGCAGAGTTCATTTATCTAAGGTTAGAGAGACATTAATTGGAGAAATCACACAAAACTTAGTTAATGCATTCATTATTGAATTCAAACATTCTTAGAGTTGTAATAACTACTTAGAGTATACAGTTTACAAGACTCCACCTCTTGATAGGATCAATATAAGACTCAACCAACAATCCAATGATGAAATAAGGAATAAGTCAACTAAGTGATACCATATCTGAAACTTTCTCCTACTCTATTCTCCATGCTTTAATCTTCATGTTATTGTGTTGCACTAACAAGTCATGGGATTTTCCTTCCAAGGGATTTTTGACTTCTTAAAATCCTTAGGTGGTGACATGGTTTTTGAAACTGTTGGTAGAAGGAAAAGAAAGGTTTCCTTTTGTATGTTTATAAACTTTGAAATATAAAATTAAAATTCGTACTAAAATCAATGTGAAACCAAGTCACCAGCTTGTATAAACTAACTAGGACTTTTAGTGTCACATACTTCCAAACATAGAGTTGACTTATCCAAGCATCTAGAAGGATGTACCAAACATTCAAGCATAGGATAGAGGTAAGGGTTTCTTGTTACATGATGTTAAATCTTTATAGATAGTTATAGGTCACATCTATAAGGGATTCAGTTAGAAGATAAGGCAACAGAAAAAAAAATTATGCACATACCCCAAACAATCAGATCACAAACAATGATATATTTAGGAAAGAGGGTTTGTGAGGCATACACTGGTCCTAGAGAAAGTCTAGTGACAATCCTCGTAGGATGGTTCTAATAGATTTGGCAACACCTGGATGGCAGTCTGGGCGGTCCCCTGATGTGACACCACAGACAGTGAGTCATGTAGTCCTCCTAGCGTGTTGTTGATGGTATTCACACCTCTATGGTAGTCTGGGAGGATCACCAGGAACTCCTCATTGCATTCTACCTGAGCCAACGAGAAGGAGTTTGTCTCTTTGATGTCAACATACTAGCTATGGCTTGTTATGCCTAATTGTCTATCCCTTTTATAGGTAATACTTGCTCAGACTCTCACGCTGCCACAATTGTGAGAGAACAACTTTTTCTGTGTTATTTGTGTTTTCTAAAATCTTGACCACTCCTATATTTATAGGAAGGTCAATGTCATGGTGTCTAGGTAGTGGGAGCTGAAGAGATGAATTTTCACAAATTTCTGACTATTGTTCATCATGAGTCAGTGAACTATACACTTGAATCAATTGACTCACACCCCATCCAGTCAACAAGATCCCTAGTTGGCTGGTTGAAATGCTTTCCTATTTACAAACATATTGGCTTTCACTATAGTGATCAATGCACAACATGATGCCTACATCAATCCTTGATCTAATCATACTGATCGTCCAGTCAGTCGACTTGAAATCTGAGTTGGTCGACTCGCCATTTGAGTTGGTCGACTCATGTTCCCAATCAACCATTGTTTTAGAAATTATTGTTTAAATTAATTACCTAAACACTTTAGTAATCACGACACATGAATTGACTGACTCAACACTTGAGTCGGTTGACTCAGATTCCCAGTCTATTAATTATTCATGAGTAAACCCCTACACTAGGTGCATCCTATGTGTGTGAATCTATAGGTCCCAAGTTCTTATCATGGAACCATTCTTACCCCAATCTCAATCTCGCTGTCTAGACAATGGTAAAAGGATTGAAGAGCCCATCTCTGAGTGTCACAAAAGGATCTCACACACTGGCATATAGAATCAGAAATAATAACTCATAAAATAAGTGATTTAAAGACTGACCAGCCCAAAATATGATTTTTCAAATCTATCCTTGTCATTAGTGTTTGTCAAGTGTGGAAGTGATCTAGTCAATTCTTCATAAAGATCCATCTGGTTTGCCTAAAATCTAATAAATTGAGACGCAATCAATGCAAATGCATCAGTACGCTTAGAAAAGAACATATATTGAACAATTTGAAACATTTATACCAAAATATAGTACTTGGCAGGACATATGTTCAAAATGTAGTCAACAAGTGATTTTCAAAATATCGAGTTTATTTTGAACAATTCAATTTTATTACAAGTTTCTCATTATGCTGATATCGAATATCATGCTTATATATTTTATGTGGCACCATCGCCCCAATGAGATGGGGGAGGTCGCCAGGCTCCTTCTCTCCATATGAGGGTAGGTGGTCAATCGAAATGTACAGGTTCCACCTCCAAGTGAGGTTACTTGTACACAATATCAATGTTATCAACATTATCATCATCATAATTCGGGCAGTCATAATGGGAAATATCATTTCTGTTTTCAAGTTTGTATCAAATATAATATAGAAAAATCAGAAGACTAATCAGTAGGGAACAACAGTCGAAACAAATACATAGCCAAGATTTTCAAGAGGTACATACAAGTATCATTCAATACCACAAGCCTGTTCAAAGAGGATTTAAATATAAAAGCATACCTTTCACTAAAGATTTACAGTAAGGATTCCATGAAATAATAGATCAAAGTCTCAAGTGGATCCTAGATCAATAAAGATGTGGATCAAGGGTGAAGATCATGATATATACAAAGATCATGTACCAATTATTACAAGATTAGTGCTTTTCATTCCTATTCAACCTTGGGGTTATATATTCACTTTCGATCAACAATTTCACGATGTCTTACCTTTATTAAAGTGGCAAGAATATTTTAGGTATGAAGGACCCACTTAGGTATTTTAGGAACATATGTTAACCCTAATTATATGATCATTATTCAAGTTATTATCAAGTCTCTAGATCATCATCATGATGGGCTAGCATCATTGGTATACAAGATTATATCAAGTCTTTCTTGATGTAAAAGTGTAGTCATGGATCAGGTATTAGGTCAAAATATTAAGGGTTTCATAAGATTTACATCAATCATAATATTGAGATGTCATCATAAAGATTAATCATTACCCATAGAAATCATATTCAAGATTGAATCAAGTTAACAAAAATAAATCTAGATTCTTAATTAGTAAAGTCATGATTTTAGAGTCTCAAGATAATTATCACGGTCAAAAATTAGGTTTCCCAATGATTAATTATGATTATTGGGTTATCTAGACACAAGTATATGAAAGAGATCAAGATCTAAGATATCAGTGAGAATCATGTAGAATTAGGCTTCACAAATAATTTTAAAATGGTTCATTGGATTTTTTGATAAAAATGGACTATTTATTCATAATTTTTGGATATAGGAATCAAAACTTATCATTTTTGCAAGATGTGATCATCTATTGGATATTCAAGTAGAGAGGAGGGATATTTACCAGAAAAGGAAAAGTGCGTAAAAACGTGGGTCGTTGATCAGGCAATCAACCTTTGACCACGGCCAAGATCTTTCCACTAAGAAGGAAAGGCCTCCCTAGAACGTGTGGGGGGAGAGGAAGAGAGGCTGGAAGCGTGAGACTTGGGGACTGTCGACCCTTGGATTCGATCAGCCGTTGACCATGGCCAATGGTTGCGGGTCCTCATCCCAGCTGAAGGAACCTACACGTGAGAAGGGTTGCATCGCGGCAAGGAAGAGACTATAGGAAAGGGGAAAATGAGGAGGGGATCAACGGGGAGAAAGAAGAGATGTCATCGGTGATCGTGCAAGAAAACCAAACGGATAGGTGAGCTTTTTGTAGGGTTCTGAGGCTAGATTTAAGATTAACTTTGGGGTCATAGTATCCCCGGTGGAGGCTAATAGTGAATGCTCTCAGTTGTTCTTGACACATACTCATTCGAAGTAAGTTAAAGTTTAATCATGAGGCCAAGGTTTTTGTGCGATCAATTTTTTGAATTAGGGTTGTATTAAGTAATTTTCCTTTTCAACTTCATTTGCATCCTCTCTCCAATCAGCAAGAGGTAGGGGATGATGCCCTAACCACTTGATTAGGATTCCAATCTGTGGGAGCCTGATTTGAGGGTCAGGTTTGCTCCTACCGTGGGTTGCGGATTATTGACCTAGAAAAGGTCAAATAAAGGGGTTTTAAACACATTAACTTCAATAATTCATAGAAAATTGTAGAAATTTCCAAATGGGATGAAATTTGGACAATAGGTTCAAAAAAAAGTATAGAGCCTTTAGAAAAAGTTTGACAATCAAAGATAAAGTTTCGTGGACTATTTTACTTCTTTGGATAAAGTAACAAATTAATCTGATTTGGGGTGTCACAAAGTGTGTAAAATTTACATTGATCCCTATATTTCGATTTTGAGTATCAATATTGATCAAATAGTCAACAAAATTAAATTGAGGTCATGAGTGAGCAAAAGAGTAATTAGTCCATACTTATGCAGAATGCACTTTGGTACATCCTTCCCTCCTAAAGAGAAATTTTATCCTCATAATTTAAAAACATCCTCAAAAAATTTGGGACTATCCAATCCAAGTCATATCCTTAAATAAAGGAACATTCTCAACTATATAATCAAAATCATGTCCTCAACATTATAACCACATAAAAAATATCTCATGAACTTACATTTATCAATTAGAGGTCAATGATCACAATTCACTAATCAAGTTCACTTTCAAATTATGTCTCCATACTGAGCGAGAACTGGGATCAAGAGTTGGGATTTATACATCATGAATTAAATTGGGTCATGTACTACAAAATCATAATTCAAGAGTCAAGATTCAAGCATTAGAATTTTGGGTTCTAAACATGCTAGTCTAGGGTTTTATTTTCTTTCCAGAACACAAGTATGGTCATCCACCCTTAACAAAAATCTGGTAATATTTCAAGACTTCAACCTCAATTTTTCTTCCTCAAGTCTATTCGAGGTGGGTGAATGAATCGGGCCTAGGTCCTTTTCATGAAATTAACCCTATGCATATATTCAACATTATCATCCTTGAAAATCATTGTTGAGTCAACATCATCAAGATCTAGGTTACTATCCATATCGTGGGTGATCTCAAGATCCACAAGGGTGATTATGATCATGTTTCAAGATTTTGTTCATCCATATTGAGAGTTGAAGTTTGGACATCCAGATCATAGGTTGAAATATTTTGATGCTTAGGGTTTATATTCCAATTTAGACCTTAGGGGAAATCATTCATCCATATTTAATATAAGAGAAACAATTAAGAAATATTCAAGCAACATTCGAGCAATATTTGTGATAGTAATCACCAATTTTATTAGCATGGTATCTAGAGTTGATGAATGATCTAGACTTAGGTCTTTCTAGGAATTTAGTTGCAAGCTATAGTCAACATTATATTTAAAATTGGGATTCAAAATTGTATATTAGCATTGTCATATACCTGACCTATTCGATACTTTGGTCAAGAAATCGGAATTGGATGGAAGGGATCACCTTTCCAACTCTAGAAAATAAAATATGATGAAAATTTATAAATAGACAAATTAGGGACTAAAATTTCAATTTTCAAATATATGGTGAGTACAATGTTCATTTCAAAAGTTACGAAGGTTTTCATAATCAATTGATCATAATCTAGACCTAGCACTTATTTGAATGGTTGTTTCATTGCTAGATTTTGTGATTTAAGATGTCCTCCTTTGCAATTCCAATCTCAATTTTTGTCTCTATCTCCTTGACTATGGGCTTGGATGTAGGGGAAAAGGCAGTCATGGCGATTTTAACTCCTCCAGGAATTATTGATGATGTTTATCTTGCCCATTTGGTCATAGTATCCATCAGTGTTTTGGTTTGTACTTCCCAAGCATCATCCTTGGCAGTCTTTCTTGGTTCATCCTTGTCACCATCAACATTATTGAGCAAGGGTCTTTTTCCCTTGTCTACATCATTATCAACTTCTTCATCAAGAACTTTCTTATTCTTAATTGTCTTTTCCCTCTCCATGTCCTTTCTTATCAATATTCCCTTTTCGATCATTATTGGTTTTAGAGAGTCTTTCTCTTTGGCTATGGGTTTGTTGGGCCATCTATAAGTTACAACCATTTAGGAGTCCTTTAATAACATAGGTCAAGTTAAGAGTATACCATATTATAGGATATTCATCTATATAGTTTCAAATTTTATTTCACAAATTTGTTGATTCCCATACTACCCAAAAATAGGGAGAGTGCATATCCAGTCATGATACCTAACAAAGAAGATATGAGGAGCCACCCTACTCCGAACTAATAGGTGGTCTCTGTGTAATCCTTAGAGAGAAGATAAGATAATTGGAAGACTTTGTAGGGTTTTAACAAAGAACCTTTACGTCCAATTTTGGATAAATTAAGGCCAGGTAGAGTGGGGAACCTCAACCACTGTGAAAATGGATAGGAGGAATTATGCTAGAACCCTCAATTTTCACTAGAATGAACTTTAAGATTTATTGGGTTCATGGGATTTGAGATGTTATTTACTTAAAGTATATGGGAGTGTGTATGCTCTGATACCAACTGTCACGGAAACATTCTTATCCCAATCCCAATCCCAATCCCATTGCCTACACAGTAATGAAGGATTGAAGCGCTCGTCTTTGAATGGCCCAAAAGGATCTCACACACAGGAATATACAATAAGAAATAATAACTCATAAAACAAGAGATTTAAAGACGAACCTACCCAAAATATGATTTTGCAAATCTATCCTTGTCATCGGAGTTTGTCAAGTGTGGAAGAGATCTAGTCAATTCCTCATAAAGATCCATATGGTTTGCTTAAAATTAGTTAAATGGAGATGCAATCAATGCAAATGCATATGTACGCTTTGAAAAGAAAACATATTTAACAATTTAAATCATTTATAGAAAAATATAGTTCTTGGCTGGACTAATGTTCAAAATGTAGTCAACAAGAGATTTTCAAAATATCGTGATTATTTCAAACAATTAAATTCTTATACAAGTTTCCCATTTTGCTGATATTGAGAAGCATGCTTATATATTTTATGTGGCTCCATCACCCCAACAAGATGGGGGAGGTTGCGAGGATCCTTCTTTCCTTATGAGGTAGGAGGTCAATTGACATGTACAAGTTCCACCCTCCAAATGAGGAGGTCACTTGTACTAAATATCAACATTATCAACATTATCATAATCATAATTCAGGTAGTCATAATGGGAATTATCACTTATATTTTCAAGTTGGTCTCAAATATAATATAGAAATATCAGAAGACTAATCAGTAGGTAACATTATCTCAAACAAATACATAGCCAAGATTTTCAAGAGGTACATATAAGTATCATTCAACTCCACTAGTCTATTCAAGGAGGATTTAAATATAAAAGAGTACATTTCACTAAACATTTAGAGTAAGGATTCCAAGAAATAATAGATCAAAGTCTCAAGTAGATCCTCGATCAATCAAGATGTGAATCAATGGTTAAGATCATGATATATGCAAAGATCATGTACCAATTATTAAAAGATTAGGGTTTTGCATTCCTATTCAACCTTGGGGTTAGGTAATTCACTTTTGATCAACAATTTCAAGATGTCTAACACTAATTCAACTGGAAAGAATGTTTAGGTATGAAGGACCCACTTAGGTATTTTAGGACCATGTGTTAACCCTAATTATAAGATGATTATTCAAGTCATTATCAAATCTCTAGATCATCATCATGATGGATTAGCACCATTGGTATTCAAGATTAGATCAAGTCTATCTTTATGTAGAATTAAAGTCATGGATCGGGTATTAGGTCAAAAGATCAAGGATTTCACAAGATTTATATCAATCATAATATTGAGATGTCACCATCAAGATTAATAATTACTCATAGAAATCATATTTAAGATTGAATCAAGTCACTGAATATAGATCTAGATTCTTCATTAGTAAAGTCATGATTTTAGAGTCTCAAGATAATCATCAGGGTCAAAAATTATGATTTCGAAAGACTAAATATGATTATTAAGTCATTTAGACGAAAAGTATAAGAAGGATATCATTGAGCATAATGTAGAATTAGGCTTCACAAATATTTTCAAACGGTTCATTAGATTTTCTGATCAAAATGGAGTATTTAATCATAATTTTTGGAGCTAGGAATCAAAAGTTATCATTTTTGTAAGATGTGTTCATTTAATGGATTTTTGAGTAGAGAGGAGGGATATTTACTAGAAAAGGAAAAGTGGGGGAAAATGTGGGTTGATGATTGGGAAAGAAACCCTTGACTGTGGCCAAGATATTGCAGATAAAAGGAACAACCTCCCATGCACATGTGGGGGGAGAGAAGGGGAGGTTGGGAGCGTGAAGTTCAGGGACCATCAATCCTTGGTCTCGGTTAGCCTTTGACCATGATCCAATGGTTGCGGGTTGTTGTCCTAGCCGAAGGAGCTTACACACAAGCAGGGATGTGCTACGGTGGATAAGTGACCGGAGAAAAGGAGAAAAGGAGGAGGGGATCGAGAGGGAGAAAGGAGAGATATCATCGGGGATTGTGCAAGAAAACCAAACAGATAGGTGGGGTTTGTATAGGGTTTTAAGGCAAGATTTAGGGTTAACTTTGGAGTCGCAGTGTCCATGGTGGTGGTTAACAGAGAAAGCTCTCATTTTTTCTTAAAACATGTTGATTCTAAGTAAACTAAAGGTGAAACGGGCACAAAATCGTGAGGCTAAGGTTTTTATGCGATCAATTTTTCGAATTAGGTTCATATTGAGTAATTGCTCGTTTTGGCTTCATTTGCATCCTCTCCACAATTACCAGGAGGTAGGGGAGGACCCCTTGGGTGCTCGATCAGGTTTCAAATCCATGGGATCCTGATCTGAGGGTCATGGTTCACTCCCACTGCGGGCCACAGATCACTGGCCTGGAAAAGGTCAAATAAAAGGCAAATAAAGGGGTTTTCAAAACATTAACTTCAATAATTCGTAGAAAATTGTAGGAATGTCCAAAATAGGAAGAAGTTCGGGCATGGGTTCACAAAAAATTATAGAACCTTTAGGAAAAGTTTTAGGAATCAAATGATAAAGTTTCATGAACAAATTTACGTCTTTGGATAAAGTAACAAATTAACCTGATTTGGGGTGTCGCAGAGTGTATAAAATCTACATTGATCACTGCATTTCGAATTTGAGTACCAATATTGATCACATATCCAAGAAAATTAAATTGAGGTCATGATTGAATAAAATGAGGGAAAAGGAGTAATTAGTCCACACTTATGCAAAATGCACTTTGTCACAGTTACGTTGGCAATGAATATATGAAACTAATTTATGAAATCACAAGCAATGCAAAGTATTAAGAAACACATGATTTCTACCCAAGTAATTTGAAAGTTGGAGAAAAAATTCAACCTAGATCAGTGATTAGTGTTACTGCGATTTTATAACTCTTGTCTCAGAGATCTAGATTGAGCATGAGACAAGGAAACATCATCCACTTAATCATTCAATACATGTTCCTTGAACCAGAATAGGCTGTAGAAATGCATATGAGCTTATTATCATATATTGACTCACATGAGTATGGACATAATTTTTTTTAGTCCACTTATCAAGTGGCCACGATATCGACTCTAGTAGGAGGGACAATACCCATCTACATCACTCATAGTCAATCCTCATTTATCACAATGTATCCAAGCATAACCTTATTGGAAAATCCTTATTCAAGGTCACATTGGATGATGTTAATATACGATGAATAATATGTGCTCAGTGTAGTGACTTCAGGTCTAAGAATCACAATCACCCCTACCACATTGATATGTGATTATTACTATTATCCATGTATCACTTCTCAGGGAGGGTCGGTTTGGTACACTATTCTCTAACAAGTACCTATGTGTTTGATTTGATATCACATATAATGACTAATGAGATTATGTCATCAACCAACATACACTCTAGTCTTGTGCATAATTGATGTCTATTAGATTCCACAATAATATCTGACTAGGGACATAATCAAGAATGTAAGTACTCTTATCATACATATAATCTCATTGTTCAGATCCTAAACTTGAAGATATATGTCATTGAGTAATATCATTCGTTAGACATCTATCATGTTATGTCATTATCTCATATTTGAACAAACATGTAAATGGAATTTCTATTATTAATAATCAAATCATTTACTATAAGATTTTACAATTTTCATATAACTAGGTCTCTGGGCATACATACCAACAACATCAACCACCACAATCATTTCATCCTAAGAACCTCCCTTATCCTAGAAAAGAACATATACCCTCATCATGGGTAAACTATAGTTATAAAGACACTCAAACTTAGTTAGAAGAGATTAGGTTAATAATAGGTAGAGTCTCAACCTCAAAGGGGATTAGGGTACAGAAAAGACCAATTTGAGTAGAGAGTAAATCCTAATGGGTTATACTAACTTTAGGTAATAATCTAAAAAGTCTCTCTAGGGTCAACTCACTACCCATTCAAGGCATGTATAGGAACATATTAGGAACTTGAAATAGACATATTTACTGACTTCTTATTCTCTAATACCATATTTTAAGGAGTGGGACCTAAGAGGGAATCCACTCCTTACTTTATTCGATGAATAAACCCTCTCAATTCAAACAAACTAACAAGTATGATTAACTAAGGGCAGTTCTCATTTCTCAAAGAATGGTGTACAAGAATCATGAATACACAACAGTGAAAGAAGACATAATTGTTTTATTATCACAAAAATATATGTATACATTTTCCTGGACCATCAAGGTGGTATACATAAAGTCAAAGGTACAAAAGTCTATGCCACTAGAGAACATTTATAGTAGGAAACCCATCCATCTCAAGCTATCCTCAAAAACTAATATTTTAACTCATCTTCATCATGATCCATCCTCCATTAGTCTACCTACACTTGGGTGGGTTGAAAGAAACACTTAATGAAGTATAGAAGTCAAGAAAAAAAGGGAGTCAACGTAAAACTGAGTATGTGCATACACTAAACCATTGGGAATTATTTAAGTAATTATTTAAGAAAAAAGGGAGTCAACATAAAACTGTGTTGCATCACCTTTTTATGATGTAGGTTTTCATCTAGTTCAAATATACTCTACAAAATTTCATATATTTACTAGAGTAGTATATCCTAAAAATTAGTATTTTGCAAAATAGAATTACAAATGATAATAACTCACACATAGTTCTTTCCATATTAAGTCTTTCTTGGGTTTAGGAACATTATGCCAAAAACATTCTAAATGAGGATTACAATGGCTACGAGTAAGAATCCCAAGATATGAAATAAACAAGTTGTGGTTCACTCCAGCTGAATTTCCCGCATGATCAAAATCCACAGCCAGTTTTGTTCATCATAGTGATGCCCCTCGCTTTTTCAATTTTTTTTCTTCTCAACAAGTGTCACAAGGTTTCCAGTGGGTACATCCTCAACCTAAAAATTGACAAAAAAACTTATAGGATATATTTTATAAATGGACATATAGATAGAAATATAGGATATATTTTGAAACTTACATTGTGAGACGATGCCTCATTGATATCCTTACCCTCACGGTAATCATCATTACGATCATCATACTCATGGTCATCCATCTGAATGTGTCGTTAAAAACATCATAGATGTAACATTTAACAAAACTAGAAGATAATATAACATTGTAGAGTTCACATCGATATAAAGAAATATAAAAAAATAAAAACATACCTCTAATACTATGATCTTTTATCAATTAATATTCCTTTAGTGTGGGATCTCCGTGCACATATAAGTCATTGTTAGCTTCAATATTTGGTGTTGGCAACCCAACTGAGAATGGACTCAAGTCATCATACTTATCATATCATTCTTCATCTATAGGATCTTCAGTGAACTGTCTTTTACCATGAAGAACAACTAACCATTTTTCATTTACAGGATCATCGATATAAAATACTTGTTTCTCCTATGATGCCAATATGAATGGTACACCCTTCTCACCAATCTTCTCAAAGTTCACTAATGTGAAACTCAATTCATCAACTATAACTCCTTTGGAGTTATCAACCCAGTTACATTTAAAGAGAAGAATTTGGAAATCTACGTAATCAAACTCCCATATGTCTTCAATGACACCGTAATATGACATTTTATCTTTACGTGGACTCTTATCCTTTGTACTGGCAAAAACCAATGAAGATGCCTGAAGGGTGACCCCACTATTTTGGACGACGCTCTTATCATCTTGACGCTTAGGGTAATATCAGAACCCATTTATGTAACCCTTCAGAAGAGATAACATTTAGTTTTGGTTTAAAGGTGAGGAATTTGATATTTTCAACAAGATTATTTGGTGTTTGAGATAGTTGTTGTAAGACTTTATCTTCAAACCACTTAGCAAATGTCTTGTTATGCTCTCTAGCAAGCCACATTGAATTGGCTCGAGGATATTGTTTCTTGATGAAATTGGTATGTTCCATGATATAAACACTCACTTCATCGATGTTTTGTAAAATATACAAGTGAGCTTGTTCCAACAGCTCACAACTGATTACTTTCATCTGTGATCTTAAAATCCCTTTGCCAAAATACACCTCAATATTCTTGTCATTTACAGGAGCACCATTACCACTCAAAAAGTCATTGCAAAAATTCATAACCTCTCTCACCACATAACCTTCAATAATACTCCCTTCAGGCCGATAAAGGTTTCAAACATCGCCTTTAAAAATGCTCATGTATTGTTTAAAAGGATACATCCAATGCAAGAAACTGGTCCCAACATTTTCACTCCCCTAGTCAAGTGGACAACAAGATGTACCATGATATCAAAGAACGAAGGAGAAAAATACATCTCAACCTAACATAGGGTAACAACCACTTCTCTTTGCAACTTATTTAGAGTTTCAGGATCAATAACTTTGTTGCACAGACTGTTGACGAAGAAACAAAGTCTGGTGATTGCAAACCTTACATGCTTCGGCAGTATAGATCGAATTACCGCGGGCAATATTTGTTGGATTAGAGTGTGACAATAATGAGATTTAAGACCTATCATCTTTAGATTCTTCATTGATACCAATCTATGAATGTTGGATGAGTAATCTTGTGGCACCTTAACATTAACCAAGCACTTGCAAAAAGCTTTCTTCTCCTTTCTAGACAACGTGTAACAAGTAGGAGGTAAATATGTTCTCAGATCACTACTAACTACTTATGTTAATTTTGTCCTTATTCCCTTTTCACGTAGGTCCATTCTAGATTTGATCCCATCTTTAGTCTTACCTAGTATATTCAACAGAGTACCAATGACGCTATCACAAACATTTTTCTCAACATGCATGACATCAATACAATATCTAACTGCCAAAGAACTCCAGTAAGGAAGACCCCATAATATTGACTTCTTCTTGAATAAAGATTTATCACCCTGTGTGGCCATGTTACATTGTGATCTCTTACCAAGTTCATTAACAAAGTCTTTTACTCTTTCATAAACAACGTCCCCTAGTATAGGTTTAGGCACACTCTATTTCTCATTCCATCCACTGAATGCTTTGCGCAACCTTCGATACGGATGGAATTTTTTAAGAAACCTTCGATGACCAAGATATATAGTCTTGCCGCCATGTTTTAGTCGTATTGAATCAGTGTTCTCTTCACATATAGGACATGTTTTAGATCCTTTGACATTGTAGCTAGATAAATTCACATATGTTAGAAAGTCATTAATAGTGCAAAACAACATAGCGTGCAAACAAAATGTCTCTCTACGTGAAGCATCATAGGTCATCACACCTTTACCCCAGAATTTCTTTAATTCATCAATCAGAGGTTCAAGATAAACGTCGATATCATTTCTAGGTTATTTAGGGCCCGATATCAACAATGACATCATAACATACTTATTTTTCATACACAACCAGGGATGAAGATTGTATATAACAAGCATAACAGGACAAGTGCAATTTTGGCTACTCAATGTCCTGTACGAATTCATCCAATCTGTATAAAGCCCAAGTCATAGATTACTAACTTCTTCACCAAATTTAGGGTACAATAAATCAATCTTCTTCCACTTTGGGGAATCAGACGCATGTCGTAGGATCCCATCATTATTTTTCTTAACCTCTACATGCCACCTCAAATTCTTCACATCTATTGGATTGGCAAACAAGCGTTGAAACTGTGGTATTATAGGTAGATACCACATCACCTTGGCAGGAGAATCTTTCAAATCCACATAGTCCTTTTGAAATAATACACAATCATTTGGGCATGTGTGTATCTTCTTGGCCTCCATTCCCATTGGGCACAACAATTTCTTTCTCATATGTTTAGATTGGCAGCTCATTTCCTTCAGGAAAAATTTCTTTCAACAAAGACAAAAATGATGTGAAGCTTTTGTTGCTCCATCTATTGTTAGCCTTCAGCTTATACAATCTCAAAAGAGCGCTAAGATTCATAAACTTAGTACAACATGTGTATAACGGACTCTTAGCATCATGCACAATGTTCCTAAACATGGGAGGTGGGTCGGTGTTCTCTACCCTACAACTATCCAGCATCTCATCAGCGATGTATATTGGAACTGGTTCGTTCACATCTATGTCATCGGAGGAAATTTATTCTTCCACACAAGCACTGCTATCGACATCTATTGATTTTAAATATGAAATCTCTCCAGGCTAGTACCATTCTGTATAGCATTGTACAGTCCCATTGCACATGACATGACTTTTGATTTCGTCACCAGTGCTGATTTTCAAGTTGTTACCGCAATGCATACATGGACAGTAGAACCTATCTCCAGGTTGTTTCCTATGTTCCTCCACCAATCTAATAAATTGATCAAGACCAAAAATAAACTCTGGGGTGCAGTGATTTCGAATGGACATCCATGATCTATCCATTTTATGATCAAAGAGAAAACAAGAATGTATTAGGGTTTAGGGTGAAAAGATTAGGGTTTAGAGTTAAAAGATTAGGGTTTAGGATCTTATATATAATAAATGTGTACCATCTATACCATTCTTGATCACCTAATCTCACTAGTAAGTGTATAACATGTATTTAATTTTCATGAAAATTTCGGCACCATTTCCTGCAATTCTCTAAGTACACAGATGTACATGGACAAATGCCCACCGACATATGTACTTAGAGAACAAACGGGGAAGTGCTGATGAAACATCATGAAAACCAAATATACATTATACACTTACATCCTAAGCGAGATTAAGTGTTCAAGAACAGTCCCAAATCGGGGACTATCCAAGATTTACTCCTAATGAGTAAATCTCGAACATGTTTCTAGGCCAACAAAACATGTATATGTTGTCATTCCTATACCTACAATCCTAGTTTCATCGTTCATTACCTAGGTTTTGTGTAACATCATTTAATTCAATACATTATTCCATTTGGGTAAGTTCATTCATTCATCATTAACCCTAATTAATCATTATTAATCAACTACACAATCTTTAAGAAAAATCACTGAAATAAGTTAAATCAATCACTAACAAGAGAGAAAGAAAGCAATATCAATTAATTAAATTCATTCATGCATCGTTAACCCTTATTAATCAATATTAATCAACACACAATCTTAGAGAAACTAAATGCAAATTTAATTAATTAAGTTCATTCATGCATCATTAACCCTAATTAATCAATATTAATCAACTATAGGTGGAGCATGCTATGGTGGCATCATTAGCCCTAATTAATCAATATTAATCAATATTAAACTAAGTGCAAATCTACTACTGATTAAACCACTCACCGCACTGGTGGAGCAGGCCGTGTTGGTGGCGGCCGGAGGTGGAGGTGGTTGGGGTGAAGGTGGTCGGGCCAGAGGTGATGGTGATCGGAGGAGGAGGTGGTCCGTATGGAGGTGAAGGTCACGGCTAGACGAAGGAGGCGGCCGGTGGAGGCGACCGAGCGATGGCGGATGACTGCAGCTGATCGAGCGGCGATCGGTGGCAACATTGAGCACAACACCAGCTCGCTCCACCGACATCCTTGATCAGGAGGTGAGGACAGAAGCTCACCGGCGTCCTCAGGTCCACGCTCCTCGTGGTGGTAGGCAAGCGGAGCTGGAAAGGTGGCGCGTGACAGACGAGCGGAAGAGCAGACGAGCGGAAGCGGCTGGAATCGCCAAAGACCTAAGATGAAATCGATCGGGAATGAAATAGAGAAGGGGAAGAGGCTGGTTCGTGCAGTTTCTATTAAGTTAACTATCATCGCCAGTTCAGACACAAACACTGATGCCTAACACCAATAGGCGCCGGTCACACACGAAAACTAACACCTATCTGCAACTTAAATAAAACAAATTGCACCCGGTCAGGGTTTTTGTCGTCAGTTTCTATGTACAAAAATTAGTGGCTATCCACATAACCTGACAAAAAAATTTGTTCTTGAGTTACAAGCATAATTGTCGGTTGTCAACCAAAAATCAACACTGAATAGGAAAATTGGGGGGACAATATTTTCATAGGGGACAACACGTGAACACACATCCTCGTCGGTTCCTTGGCAAAAACCAAAGACAAATGAGTGCATAAATTTTGTCTCGTGAAGGATATTTATTCGTCGGTTCCTTGTCAAAATTCAACGACTAGTTAGAGACAAAATTTTTCCAGGGGGTTGGTGTGAAACATATATCATCGGTTATAGTATAGCCGATACCGAATTGAAAATTTTTAGAGGCAAAATTTTTTCCCGGAAAATTGTATTTCGCGGGTGATTTTGCACGTTGGTTTTTATGTCAACAAACTAATGTTAAATAAAAAGTGATACTCGTGTATTATGTAAATTTGTCAGCCTTCACATATAGGTGACAGTTGTCCTTTTTAGCTGACATCGTAGTATATTGGTGTCAGTTTATTAGCTTTAACTAACGCCGTCAAATGTGACGTGATATGTCATTTATGTACTGGTGAAACACTAGAGCAATAAAATTACAAACAAGGTGTTTGATATTTATATCTACAAGATAGTGGGGGACCAAGGAATCAATTCTCTAAGTCTGGCACCTTACCAGTAAACATTAGTGTTAAAGATCCCATCTACCACAAAGAAGGGACGAATACTACAAGTTCAAGAAAATGGATTTATGAGCATGAGTGGAAGAGGACAAAATAGACCAAGCTAGTTGAAGAAAAAGGAAGTTAAGGGGGTAGATACCCAACATAAAATAACAAACTGGTTAAACAAACTTTCTTCAAGAGGTAGGACCCGAGAAGGAAAATATCAAGGATCCAATCACAGAGAATGACAAAGATAATGGGGACAAGAAAAAAGGAAAAGGAAACAAGTAGAGCAAGAAGATTGAAGATGGAGAGGATCAACACACCACTATGATAGGAAAACTGGATAGAGAAGATGGTGTGAACATGGTATGGGATGCCTATTCTCAATTAACCTAAATTGGTGGAGCCAATTTCCATGAAGGACAACTAAAACCCCAGCTAGAACTACCAAGGTATGTGAAATCTTGGTACTTTGCCAACCTAGATTTTCTCACCCCTCCTTTGTATTTTTTCTCTCTAATCAAGTGTCATTTATTCAATTTGATGTCAGTTTCATAGTTTGGGTGTTGCAATACCCTATTTTGCTCACAACAACGACCAAATTTACAATGTGTGACATTGATTTGCCATTTTGAGATAAGTCCCACACTTTAATGTGTCACCATCTTGCACGATTCTTAGAACCTAATAATATGATCACCTTATCCCTAAACTATTTCATACTATATAGCTTTCAAATATCTTTCTAATAACATGAAAATTATCTCAATCAGACCATCATAGCCCAAATTATTACTTTTCTACGATTGGGTCGATAATTGATTGAATGTGTTTTGAGCCCTAATAGGGATCAATCTTGGGCAAGCGGCCCAATATCTCTGTGTTTTTCTCTACCTCTCACTCTTCTTGTCTTTTTCAACCATTCTTGGGCCATGAGATTAAGTCGCACAGATCCCTCATTGATCCAATGGTGACAGTTCATCTTCTACCTAGCATCATGTAGCAACACTGCACCTCCATGCTACCTACTACCATGTTGACTTCACCAATATGCTATGTTCTCGATACATTGTAAAAAATTAAGAGTTCATTTCCTAGTGTGTTCCCCCTCTTTTCCCTATCCTTCGCACGTTGGAGCTCCACCTCGACTCCTTCTTCTAGCTTGAGCCAAGTGATGCCACCACTCTACCTCCTTGGAGCCTCATGCTCTATGACCCCCCTTATCCTTAGAAAAGTGCCAATCTGACCCTAAAAAAATCCCCCACAGAGTCGGGAGGTAGGTATGGGTGCCTTACAGAGGCCTCTCGCTCGTATCTTTCCCCTACACCGATGAGGCAGGCTGCATTGGTGATGCAGCTTGCACATGCTCCAGCAACTAGGGGATACCATCACAGGTAGTGATAGACAGTTCTCTAACACATGATGGTTGTCGGGCAACACAGGCAATCCTCTGGTGGACCAGAGCAGATTGAGTGTGGGCAAGTCACTGTGTGTCGTGTGTCCATGGGACCGGTGCACAAGCGCATGTGATGGGGTTTTGTTGACCTTCGGACCAGAGACTGGTGGCTGTGATCGATCAAAAAATAAAGTGTAATATCCCCATATTGCTATAGCTCTTGATGCCTTTTCCTATATAGTTCTAATGAAACACATATAAAAATCATAACTTCCGCATCCCTTGGCAAAATGTTGTAAACCTATATGTCAAATTCATTAGCTCGATGAGACCTATGCAATGAGATTCATCCTAGACTCTAATTCTTTTTCTTATTCTCTTAATTTGCTAAAGATACTAACTTTGGTTAAATTGGATACAGTTATGAATAATTATGATAAAAGCTTGGACCTTTAATGTATATTCTTCTTACCAATCATGAAATTAGTAGGTTTTATGCATCTTTGAACTACATGAGGGTTATAATCACCCCAATGTCTCATAAACAATGCCATCTAAACATATGTGACATATTGTGAACATTAATGATGTACCTTGCCCTAATTTATGATTCTTGATTTGATTTTAACTCAAAACCTTGTATTAACTTAAAATTAATAAGTTGTGACTCTTTGTGACACAAAAGCTTCTTTTGATCATTCTAATGCACCTTTGAAAGTCTATGATACCTAGATGCATGAATGTAACGCATTTATGTTGATGCTTGTTATACTTTGAACAAATAATAGTGTTGATCTAATTTGTGCATCCAACTTCATTCTTTTCTCAAAATCAGTAACTCAATGATGATTTATGGACCTTAATGTCTAGGTTTACTCTATTTTATGGTATGGTGATGTATATACTAAAATCCACTAGTGTTGACCTGGTATGTCCATATATTGCTTGTTTGACTTCCTTGTGCCCCAATCTTGATATGAATCTATTTATTATGTTCTCCCCTATCAAATCAGAGTTGATCCTTCTATTCTTCCCCTTGCATGAAGTCACATGGTTTTTGATGGAAATTGAAAATGAGAAAGAGTTTGGAGTTGCCACCGAATTTCATCCGGAAAAACCCGAAAATCCATGAAAAAGTGACCCGTGTGTGGATAAGGAGGGAATAAGTGTGAGAATTTGAATTTGGCACACTCATTTTGTCACACCTGCATCCCACGATTACCACTAATCATGAGATTAGGGCATGAGTTTGAGAATTATACTCAATAAAAACTTCACTCCCAACTTTTTTCTTTTTTTTCAAGCTCTTTGTTTTCTCGTATTGAATCGCATAAACAAACTTTACAAGAGAATTAAACCTTGATTACTCTAATATGATCTCAAGATTAATGCCACACATCCATACATTCATTCTATTTCTCACACTTCCATGTACATACGACATGATAATCAAATGCATTCTCTCTTATTAAGGAAACAAAGATACAAACATCATTTACAACTCTCTCACATCTATACAAGGACCTAGAGTGACAGGGACCGACTGAACTTAACTAATCTCATACTTAACTCATGTGGTAGATCTACTCTGATGCTTTGAACTTCTTCAAGTCCATGTGGTTTCCCTAAAAATTGTGAGTAGAGGGGTGATCCTACTCGCTCGGTGAATGAGTACTTCAAAGAAACAGTTTAAAGAACTGATATAATTACAGATATACTTTTGAGCAACTGATATCAACTATAATAGCGGTAAGCTTTAAAGAGTCTAACAATTGACAATCATAAATATGGCAGGATACTCTAGATATCTACAAGAGTGAATCAATATATGAACTGCTTGATTGATCATAAAGACAACTAATAATTTAGAACATACAAAGAATAATTGAATAACTGCACACACTTGTTTAACCTCTCATTCATCTTATTATGCTCTGAACCCACATGAGGTGTACCACAACATGTGAAAGAATCGCAGCAAGCTATGATCTCACTATATAAGGCTTAGAAGCATGCCTGGGTTCCTAAGCCTATATCTCGAGTAAGACCCCATCTGTAGCGGGCCTCTGTACGTCTGCCTCTTGGCGGCTCATGGGAGCAGTTGGATATCTCAGACTCCACCTCTCAACCTGGGTACTCAGGCGGTGAGTCAAAGCCCTCAGGCTTACTTTGCATCAATAGACATACTGACCACTGATCAATTACAACTTGTAACACAAGTACCACTGACATCCCCAGTTGGTGTTGATACCACACAACTGTAAGGAGTCTGCCCTACTAGTCAAGACCCCCGCACCCTACTGGTGCGCTCCAGCTTACCTTGAACTGGACTACCTCCAGTCGGGAAACTGTTTCCTCCCCACATCGCATGCCTCATCTTGTGAGGATTCTACAGTGTCTAGGGCATCTAAATGTCTAATTCACTCTTTACATTCACAATTCATTCATCACATCAACATATCTTAGTTTAGCTTTATAAACCATTCTTTTCATAGACCAACTGATAACATTTACCACAGTTGAACTGTTAAGCATCACCACATCTCAAACTGAGAACATTGATATCACAATACTTGATTCATTTAACACCCTATCCTTAGGGTTTCGTTTACCTCATTCACTTATCACATGTCTCTCATAAGGATTTCATGCGACATAAACATTCACTGAATAAAGACTGCTTTCAACAAATCATATACAATCAATATATGTATGAAACCTAGGAACTGAGCTGAATTTGGGTTTCCATGTTATTCACTGAGATATCATGCATCAAAAATAAAATTTAATAAATAAAGTCTATCATATCAAGAAAATCCCTTCAAATGGATTTCACGATATCTATTCACAAATATCCAACTTTCCTCGCATCTAGGGTTTCACCCTCTTTACTAAGATATCAAACAAACACTATTCACCTTAAACGAAATCCAAGATATTATTTGATATATGTATTATGCATTCAGATAAAAAATCATTCATAACCAAGGGAATCTAGATAAACAAATTTCTCTATTTAATTATACAGCAATTTCAGTCATAGACAAATTCCCTATATTTCAGTTTACCCTTATAACTTCTGTGAATACTTAGGGAATTCTCATTAGGATGTATTTTATACATTTCTAAAATGATTTTATCATCTAAAATTCATCCAAACAAAAAAAGAATCCATTTCATATCATTTTGCAAAAACTTAGATCAAACATACAATTCAGGGTTCGTAGTTGCATACTAAGCAATTAAATATTATGCTGATTTAACCAAATTTTCATTCAATATACTATTAAAGGAAGTTCCCACTCACCCTAAGGTGTGAAAATACCTTAAAAACTCAGCTCATCCCTGAAAATCTCGATCTCATATCAAATCCCTAGCAATTCACCTGATTCTTCTTCCATTCAACTTGGAAACCCTACAAATGAGGGAGTATGAAGAAAGAGTGAGAAAAGGGGGAGTTTTGATACCATTTCAGATCAAATTAGAGGAGGGACAGAATCTTGACATGTGAGAGAAGATTCACCATTAAAGTCTATGCAAAGAATCTAAACTTACTTGATTTCATCATATCTCGGATAGAGAAACCCTAGATCAGCAATTCCACCACTTTCTCCTCTCAAACCCTAACTCTCCCTCTCGCTCTAGAATTTTGTTTCTCTAGAATGAATAATGAATTATGAGAGATACTAGTGTGTTAGGTTGACCATATAGAGCAATTTAGCTGCTTGGGTGAATTGCACATCGACCCCTCACTAAACTTTTTCTTATTTCAGCAGATTTTTCTGTCACAACAAAAGTTACTGTAATTCGTGTATTTCAGAGATCAAACCTCATCCAAAAATTATTAAAATTTAGCATGTTGTTTGTAATTGAGTTCTAAAGCTTTAGTTAAAATTTTATATTATGAAGAGCTACAATTAAATAAATAAGAACAGAATAGTGAACTGCTATCCAGAAATCTATAGAAATGTCATTTGAAGAGTAAATGCCCTAGAATGGCCATGTTATCTGCCACAACCGTGCTAAGATGGACCCAGAATGACTGTGCTGCTACCCCCGCTGTGGTGCATTGGTTTCATCAGATTTGAGTATAAAAGTTGGTCAATAATTCAATTCTTTCAAAATGGCCATGTGGCCTAGAATGCCCGTGCCACCAACGACCCACCACGGTCGAGCTACCCACCACGGCCGTGCTATCCTATCCTTCAAATACCATTTTCATTCTCCTTTGCATACTTCTCTCATTCCTCCCCAACATGAGCCTATTTGGTGAAAACCCTAATTTCAGCCGACTAGGATTTATATTTTCTCAAACCCTAATTATACAAAGAGATAGCATACTTGGGTTCTCATTAGCTTTAACATATCATGATTGATATATCATCATTAATCATGTTTAAGTAATTATCAATCTGGTAAAGGATGTAATCATCCACATAAACCCTAACTTACTGATTAAGCTCAGATACGGTCATAACACATTTACAAATTGGGAAAGGGTTGAAAAAACGGTTCCCCAATCTGTCTGTCAAGATAGTATTGTAAGGGTATAATATATGACGATGGTGTAAATAACATGAAGTGTAGTAATTTGATGTTTCTCTCACCTTGATTTGTATTTGTGTGTGAAAGGTTTCATGAGCGGTTCAGATTTGTACTGTAGGGAGCCTCTGATGACGAATTCATAGAAGACGTTGGTCCAATATGGACCTCCAGTGCTTGATCCTTGCGCACCTATGGGCTCCAGCATAGTTAATGCTTCCTAGTGCAAACTACTTTTGCCACTTCAGCGCGGACCAAATTCACATAGAAACAGTGGTTTTCGCTTTCTTTCACTGTCTCTAGTCTATCTCATTTGTCTCTTGGTAGTCTTAGGTTTGGGTTGTTTGTTTTGGGGGCCTTCTACCATTTTCTAGAGTCGAGCGAGTTGTCGAGGTGGTTTCCTCTCTTTCTCCAAACTAATGCCCCACTCACTTCCTTGTCCATCATTAGATGTCATTTGGCCCTCTCTTATGCTTCCTAAGACCAACATGGTTTTGGTGGGTGTGGATTTAGTTGCCACTTGCTGGCACAAAAGGGTTTGACACCCAAGCGCTCCATTCTAAAAACAAAATCAAATTTGTGCAAGTTTGAGACATTTTTGTGTGAAGCCTTTTAGTGCTCGGTCGGACTTGCTGAAATGGAACAGATGTGTGTGGTATAGTTTGACACATTTGGGTGTGAAATCCTTTTGTGTTCAAGTTTCCTTTTTTAAACCAATTGAAATGTGTGTGAATCGGTTTGACACGTTTTTATGTCAAACATTTTGGTGCCCAGCTTGGTATGCCAAAAGGGAACCCAAGATATATGTGGTCTCGTATGACACATATGTGTGTGAAACCCTTCCGCACCTAGTTGTGGCCTGTAAAAGGGGAACCAAAATTTGTGTGGTCTGGTTTGATACATTTGGGTGCAAAACACTTTTGTGTTGATTGTGGTCTCTAAAAGGGGGCACAAAATGTATGTGGTCTAGTTTGACACATTTGGGTGCAAAACCATTTGACATCAAAAGATTCCAGAAAGTATAAGGTTTGGATTTTGTGTAATATGTGTACAAACAGGATTTGTTCCCATAATTTGTAAGGTAAAATTGGGATATTTGTAGGTCTCAAATTGACCTGGATAATGTGTAAATTTTGTTTGTTAGGGCTTAAGACCCATTTGGATCAAAACTTAATATTTTCCTAAGTCAAATTTAGATCCACATCTTGTCAGAATTTTGTACAAATTAGTTTTGCACTCTGGACTGACCCAAATGTATATGGTAGGCCCATGTTTGATTTTTTAATAAAAAATTGGGGTTTTCATTCGTTGTAATCTAACACGAAGTAATGTAAATAACCTAAATAGAAAGGATTTTATGGGGTCCCAAAAAGGAGATGTCAACACAGATGTCGAATCTTGATGTCATATCTTAACTATGTTGATGATCGAATGTTTGTGGGTATGCTAATACCAACATTGGTTATTGTGATTCCTAGACTTTAGAGGACATATCCATCTATATTTTAATATGCCTTATATGTCCTAGTTTTAGTGATCCAAATCATATTTTATGCTTTCTCCTCATGCCTTGATGAATCTTTCCCTCGGTTACTCTGTTATGAGTCTTTGACCTAAAATGTACATAAGTGGCATGAATCTTTAAAAAGTTCATATAAAGTGAATGTAACATCAAAATGACCTAAAACTTGAACCATGCTCGTATGATGGACTCTGAATCAATCAAATGTCATCTAATTGACTAATAATAAACATTGAACCTATCTTGTCAAAAAAAACCTAAAATGATGTTAGTTACAGTCAACGATGAGAATCTACTACATGTATAAAATCTTATGCTTAATCAGTTTTAACTTGTGGCTAGATGGTCAAGAATAGGTTATGAACCTCTGAACCAAGTATGGGATTTAATAATTATATGAATATGGCTTTCTTTCTTGAAACTTGATATATATGTGTGCTTGTTTACTTGCTCACATATTGCCATGTAGTCTTGTAGTATTGTACTTGATGATTTGTCTTGTTGATTTTATAACTTCAACACATAATATAGATCACCATTATACAAACCTTGTGCACCTACCTGTAATATCAAGGTAAGAACACAAGGCTATGTCTTACTTGAGTTGTCAAGATAGAATGCACCATTTTGATACAAGGGTTAGCTCCTAGTGATGGCCTTGATGTCCCTTACAAATAGGGTTAGCTAATCTTGAGCACCCTCAGTGACCCTTCCAAGGGGAAGTTGGTCAAAGGCCTTATGATGCATGATATTGTTGGTATAATTGGAGTAATTGACTAAAAGATAAGTTCTCACTTTTCTAAGTAATGAACCCATTTATTTCTTATTCATTTACTTATGCGAATCTTTTCAAGTCATACAAAAATTATATATGTGTACCTTTCTGCTCTGTACTCGACACCTTGTGTGTTGACCCCCTTGTTTCATGTATTCCTTAGGTTCAGAGATAGCTTTGGGAGTTGATGGCTTGTGAGCTTATGTTCAAGCGTACTTATAAGATCCTACCTAGTATACATGATCAGACTGGTATAACTGACTTCTAAAATTGTAGTTAGAGTCTTGTAATAAATGATGTTGTATAATATACTTGTTGATTATTGAGAAAAAGTTGGTTCTTGTATCTTATTAGTTGTTAATGTAATCTAAGACTATTTAGTCATTTGAAGTTAGGATTTGGGTCCTATCGTCTAGGTCCTATCGTCATTGACTTTTTAGTCATTTGAAGTTAGGATTTGGGTAATAAATGCTTTTGTGAGAGTTATGGTTTAGACCCTTCACATACTAGAGGGACAGCTCAATGGTTGTTTTCCTCATGAAAACAATGACAAAGGATATTGAGCTCAAGAAAACTAAAATAAGTTGTGATTTCAATAATGGTATAAGCATCAGTAGTGAGGGGAGATAGAGACGTTGATGGATCTTTTGTTTCATATTCCAAGCACCATATTCATGTTTTTGTCATTAACCAAGACAGTAGAAAGTGATATCTGATGGGAGGTTTATTGATGGACTGATAACTAGAGTAAATATTAAACTTCAAAATTTATTACTGATATAAAAATAGAGTCCCAGATACCCATTGTCTTTGTAGGGTATTTCAAATAGATTATGGAAAGCACAAAAAGGAAGATGAGTCATTGAGGAGTGTGGGAATGCAAATGAATTTAGGGAAGCACTTGATAGGGTTGACCTTACTAACATGGGATTTTTAGGCTAGATGTTTACTTGGAAGAAAGGTGACTGTAAATATATTGTTATCCAGGAGTAACTTGATAGAGCCATGGATTCAAATGATTGGTCAAATATTTACCCCAATTCCTAGGGTCTAGAATATCCCTTTCATGAAGTCTGACCATATTGCTATAATGCTGGACAATAGAAAAAAAGACCTAGGTGTAGATTGCAAAGAGAGTTTCATTTTGAAACTTTTTGGTTGGGTGATCCAGAATGAAGGAGATTGTAAGCAGATCCTGCGAAAGCAATGAAACGAAGATTGAAGATAAACTCAATTTTTGTTCTAACTCCCTCAATAATTGGGCAAATAGGAAGTATCAGAACTTCTAAAAAACATTGGAAAGAAAAAATTAAGCTCAATAGGTTGCAAAAAGAACCAATGATGAACACCAACATAGATCAATTTATTATTGTAAAGAAAGAAGTAGAAGAACTTAAAATCTAAATGAGAGCACTAGTTTATCAAAGCAAAGGAGAATGAACTAAATTATGGGGACAAAAACACAACCTTTTTCCATAAAAAAGCTTCCCAAGAAGGAAAAATAAAATTAAAATCGTCAAGGATGAGACTGGGTTACCAAAATGGAGGAGAAGGATATCTAAGACATCATAACTAGTACTATACTTCTTATTTCAAATCACAAGGATCCCCTTTCATACAAGAGGTGACTTCCAATATCAAAAGAAGTATTAATGAATTGATGAATTAGTATATTCAAAAGGAAACTAATCAGAAGGAGCTGGAAAATGCACTAGATAGTATGCACCCTAAAAAGGCGCTATGCTTGGATGGACTTTTTCTTCTAGGATTTTTGGAGTGTTGTCATGGAGGAAGCCTCAAATTTGTGTTAAAGTGGTGGAGGTGTGAGAACACTGATGAATCTCTTTTCATCATGATTTTCAATCACCTTTTTGGGATTAATTTGATTCAATTCTCTCACTTTCATCCTCTTAATATTACAAAATGCATGACTTCTCAATTGATCCAATTATTTAGAATATTTACTAGATTTATATTGATTTTGTGCAGGTCTTGATAAGGCACAACCAATGTATGAAATTCACTCAAAGATCCTCTCAACTTCGGTTTTGACCAATCGGTCTTGACCAAACGGTTTGCCCTAACGGTCTGCCCATGCAATTTTAACCCCTCGGTCTTAGACATTCACCTAAACGGTCTCAAGACCGTTTGAGCCCATATGATTTCAAGACCACATGAGCTCAAACAGTTTCAAGACCGCTTGGACCAAGAATCGATAGGATGCTAAAGACCGTTTGGAGGCCATCGATCCTCAGGACCGTTTGGAACCGAGACTGTTTGGAACCGAGACCATTTGGAACTCAAGACTGTTTGGACAATCAAGCGAAGATCAATCAAGAGCAAGACCGTTTGGCCATCAAACAGTCTCCATGACCAGTTAGAGATCTAAATCGTATGGACACAATCACGCAAGACCATTTGGTCATCAAACGGTCTCCAAGACCTTTTGGCCTGCGGACATACTCAAGACCGTTTGCATGTCAAATGGTCTCTGAAACCAGTTGGAATAGGAAACTGATTAAAGTGAAGACTGTTTGGACTCGAGACCGTTTGACTCGAGACCGCGCGGACAATCAAGATCGATCACAGCAAAACCGGTTGGGTGCTGAAACCGTTCAGAAGCCAAGAATGTTTGGCCATCAAACGGTCTTCTAGACCATTTGGACAGAGACTCAATACTGATCAAGCCAGAACCGTATAAAGTTTAAAGCAAGACCATTTGGATGTCAAATGGTCTCCAAGACCATTTGGTCACCAAACGGTCTCCAAGACCATTTGCTCCAAACCATTTGGAGCAAACTCACAGCAAAAACGTGAGTACCCCATCCAAGCCTATAAATACGACCACAAGGGTCCTCATTTGGGGCATCGGATCTGGGATGCCTCCAGGCTGCTACTTGTGAGCTCGACCCCTACTCCCTCCGATCGACTACCACAACTCCATCATGAGGTGATGCGATGATTTTGAGTCGCATTTATAGACCTATTTTATATGAGTTTTGTGCCTTAATTACTCATTTTCATGGATAATATTGCATAATTCACTTAATTTGGTCTTTGCCATCATATTATATCAAATCCCCTTTGTTTTACCATTTTGAGCATTATTTATCATATTATCATGATTTGTGTGGATTTACTTGGTCTTATTGTGAAATTTCAGGAAGAACGAGTATCTGCTTCCGTCGATACCATCGACGGAAGTCGATACCATCGACCAAGCCACAGATTGCCAGACGAGAGGAGCAGCACAGAGTCGATACCATCGACCCAAGTCGATGCCATCGACACATGGAGAGCTACAGCGTCGCTAAACGACAACAACCGACGCTAAAGGAGTCGATACCATCGACACCCAAGTCGATGGTATCGAGATCACCACAGGCGCTCAAAATAAAAGAAAGGAAAGCTGCCGCTAATCCTCTTCGTCGATACCATCGACCCGTGTCGATGGTATCGACGCCGGCAGATATGCGTTGGATCTGTTTTGATCTCGATCGGACGGCTGTTGTTATTTGATGACCTAATTAGGGACTTATACCTAATGACGGCCGCCCAGACGTGGGATCATCTCATTTTTGGATTGCACGAGTGCCAAGGAGGAGAGAAAGGAGAATGGAGGCTGAGAAGCTCATCCCGGTTGATTCGGACGCTGCCGAAGACAATTTCCACCACCGACAGGTGGGGAAAGTTTGTGTTCTACGCCAAGGATCCACCGGTTCTTCTCCGTTCAGGGGTTTTTCCCATCTAGTTCACGTTTTTCGTATGAATTCCCCAATTTCTACCATGTATTCGTGTAAGATGAACATGAGAGGCTAAAACCCTCAATCTTTAGGACCGGGAGTAGCCCGGGGATACATTGTATGATGATTTTAGATTGATAATTCATATTTTTCTCTCATATCCGTGGTATAAATTTGTTTTCTCTATTGCTATTGTTATGCTTGATCACCATAATAATAAATTAATGCCCTTAATCACTTCGACAGAAGGATTAACGGTTGAAAAGAGACGAATTCTACATTAATTAATAAAACCCTTGACAAAGGAGTTGTAAAATTAATGGTGGGAACTGAGGGACCGATCTTAATGCGCTTAGTTTAGGGGAATGATTACTATGATGATGGAATCAACCTAAATCTAAGTAGTGGATTACACCACGACAGTGGGTAATTCTCATTTCAGGCCACTACCCAGATAGAGAGAGAAGTGTGAGGAATTATATGAAATCTAATACAATGTTGACCCGCGGTGAAACCGCCATCCTAAAGATATCCCTTTTAATTGATTAAATTAACCTTTAATCGATTGTTTTCTTTGTTTGATTTTTATTTTCTTTCAATTTGAACAACAAAACCCTACTTTGTAAATCGGTCTAGCTGATTGCGATTAGTTAGTAGAAGTCTCCAATAATTCACGTATCCCTGAGTTCGACTCGGGCCTCACAAGGCCTATATTACTCGACGCGTATACTTGCGTTTAAGCGCGTAGTAAAATACACGTCAAGTTTTTGGCGCCGTTGCCGGGGATACGGCGAATTATTGGCACTTTGAGTGCTAAGAGCGGCCATTCTAGGCCACATTTTTTTTTATTAATTTTAAAACAATTTTAAAAATTCCTTTATTTCTCTATAATTGTGTTAACTCGTTCAAAGCATTGTACTGAACCCCTATTTCCATATTTCAGGTACTTTGCATGGTGCACACACGTAGTCGAGACTACGTGAATCGCACACCCGAGGTTCCATCTGCGGGACCAGAGGACGAGGACTACTACGAGCAGGAATACCAAAGTGATATAAATTCTGAATCAGAGCAAGAACAAGCAGAAGAAATGGCTGAAACACAGACAATATGGGAGAAGATCAAGGCGTCTTCTTCCTCAGCATCAAAGGGGCCCATAAAGAAGCAGGCGATCAACATACCAACATACAAGATCGATCCAACACTGATTAACCTGGTTAAATCAAACGCATTTCATGGATTAAAAAATGAAGATCCAGTGGCCCACATCAGCCAGTTCGTGGAGAATTGCGATATGGTGAAAATCGACAGGTTCCCGCAAGATGCGTTGTATCTCAAGTTGTTCCCAAGTTCCTTGGCTGGAGTAGTAAGAGAGTGGCTTCATAACCTCGAAGACGAGTTTGTTGAATCATGGGATCACATGGTGGAGGTTTTCTTCGAGAGGTTCTTTCCTCCTGAGAAGACCAATGATATGATCCGGAAGATCCACAATTTCACCCAACAGGCGGGTGAAACCTATTCTGAGACTTGGGAGCGATTTCAAGTCATGTTGAGGAGATGTCCACACCATTGACTGGACAAGGAAACCCAAGTGAAAATCTTCTACTTTGCTCTGTCTGAACATGATAGAAGCAACCTGGACTCGGCTGGATCCGGATTTTTTCTGAATAACACCGATACCAGATGTTGGGAGATACTGAAAAACATGGCTAGGAAGCAGTCATGGGGTGACAGAGGTGCCGTGGAACATGTCAAGGCTGCTGGTGAATCCAGAATAGTGAGGGAGCTGAATGCCAAGTTAGATCTTCTAGCCAAGAAGGTGCTAACTAAGGAGGATGCATCTGAGGATGAGGAAGCCCAAGTGAAGTTCATGCAACAACAGGGCTATAGAAACAATGACTATGCATGGAGAAAGGACAAAAAGTTTTCATGGAAGGATCCGAATAATTTTCTATAGGATCTGGATGCCAAACCACAGCAAAGAACCGAGGATAAGAACACTGAATTACTAACTCAAATGGTCCAGCAAAACCAAGAGATGATGGCCATGTTTGGAAAACAATTGCAATCTCAAGGTGATATTCTAACCAAGTTTGGGCAGACGCTGCAAAGCCATGGAGCGCAAATGCGGGCATTAGAGACCACCGTGGCACAGATTTCAAATGAAGTGGCGGCCATCAAGCACGCCAATCAACAGAAACCAGCTGAGAATGCGAACGTGGCTCAAGCACATCATCAGGTTAAGTACATGTCGGTGGTAAGAAATGAGGAATCTCAGGTGCAAGAAGCTGTAGAAGAAAGAAAGATGACTTTCAATGTGAATGCAACACCGGCGATACCATATCCACGCACGTACTATAGATTGCCGGGCGGAAACCATTTCTTCAGAAAATCAGAAAGAGTTGTGAGTATGGTATCTCCATCTAGGCAAGAGGAGCAGGTGCAGGTTGTTTGTGCACATGTGGAGACATCTGAGGCGAGAGAGGAACCACAACAAGCTGCTACTATTGATGATGTCTCGCCAAAGCCCATGTCCGAGGGAATCATTGAAGCAAGCTTAGGGGAGGTACCCCTGAAAAGCTCTTATGTGCCACCTCATAGGCGTGTTGATGCAGCTGATGTTTCCGATCCGGTAAATCCGAAGTCAAAGAAAGAGAATCGTCACATTAAGAAATTTCTGGAGATATTCCGAAAACTCCACATCAATATTCCATTAGTGGAGATGATCGAGAAAGTACCCTCCTATGGGAGGTTTATCAAGGAAATCATCAATAAGAAGAGGCGGATAAAAGAAGATGAAATTTATTGGATGAATGAGACGGTGAGCTCGATGATTCACGGGAGTTCACCACAGAAGAGAAAGGACCCAGGAGGTTTTCACATTCCGTGTTCAATAGGTGGTCAACATGTTTCTAAAGCGCAATGTGATTCCGACGCTAGTATAAATCTCATGCCTTTGACTACATTTCAAAAGTTGGGGTTAAAAGAGATAAAGAAGTTGGTTGCAACAATTGAATTAGCAGATGGGTCTATAGTGAGACCCTATGGAGTATGTGAAGATGTTCTCGTCAAAGTGGATAAATTCATATTCCCTGTGGACTTTGTCGTCATGGATATGCCACCACTCCAAAGTTGTGAAATTCTTCTAGGAAGACCGTTTCAAGCAACGGCAGATGTCGTGACTGCCTTAGGGAGAGGTACTCTGTCTTTGGGCATTGGAGGAGATCGTGTTGAATTCAAATTACCGAATGATCCTCTAAGCCCAGTTCCCAAGGTGAAAAGATGATGATTGTCACACCGTCTAGCCTAAGACACTAAAGAAGGGCGCTTGTTGGGAGGCAACCCAACCATTGGTACATTAGGATAGTTTAGTTATAGTCATAGATTGCTTTTATTTCGTGTGAATTTTAGTGTAAAGAAGATACCTTGATCCGTTTGTTCAATGTGCAGGCACAGGCAGGGTCGATACCATCGACACACTGGTCGATGGTATCGACATGGGTTCAGGTTGACAGCTGCAAAAAAAAAATCGCACTGAGTCGATACTATCGACGGTCCCGTCGATGGTATCGACATGGTCACAGACAGGTCGCAATAAAAGGTCGATGGTATCGACATGCCAGTTGATACCATCGAGATCTCTGGAGATTTTCAGAAGAAATCGACTCAGTGAAGTCGATACCATCGACGGGTCTGTCGATGGTATCGACATTTTCAAGTGAAAAAGGCGGCGGCCGGACTCGCGAGGCAGTTGCCCTAATCAGCGAGTCGATACCATCGACTTCCGACGATGGTATCGACGGGTACACAGCAGTGTCGGTGTCAGTTATTCAAGACGGGGTTATTGGTCAAATGAAGTCACATCATCCAGAGCAAATCCGGACCCCCACGACCCTGGCAGTACCCGCCTCCACCACCATCAGACTGATCTGGTATCACTGTTCCACCCTTAAGTTGGTTTTTGACTATGAGGCCATAGTCGAATTCAAGCTTGGGGGGTGGCTGGAACAGCTCTATCTTTTATCTTTTCTTTAGTTTTCTTTAGTTTTTTGCTTTGTTATTTGTTTTTGCAATTTTAGTGTTTGTTTAGGATCCACATCTATCTAGTGTAATCGTGGATGTCTTAAACAAATTGTCATCTTGCTCTTTTCATGGGAAATTTAAGGGAATTTAAAAATTTTTGGGTCTTTTGGATAGCTTAACTTGGTTGTCCTTGGGGAACTTGTCCTATGAAAATGATTGATTATGTCAACTTTGAAGCAATATGTCACACCCACACCCCCATTGACTCATGAAAAGTGGATAGTAACGGTTGTTTGAGCCTAACCTAATCAAATGGTAATGAGACCTTAATTGGATATACGAGAAAGAACCCTTTGAACTACTACACATGTCAGTAAGGAGGGACACATGATATTTTTCTAAGGTTCAGTAACTTAATCTTGTGATCATTCCACTTCATATTTTTCCTTAATCCACCAAAGAATTGGAAGTAAAGTACAGTTTAACTTCTTTTGCGTGCATAGCATGTAGATAGGATTTGCATTGTTATTTTCATATTTTTGCATAAAATGAAAAAAATGTATAGTGATTCATGCACATTACCTTTAGGTGCATGTCATGTAGTTGCACTCATAACTTTTATGATTTTCATGCATAAGCACACCATGTACCTCAGTTTGTCTTGAAAAGTGATCTAAATTGCCCCATACCCTCGAAATAGTACAAAGATTTCCAATCATGAAGAAAATAGCCTAACACATGTATCTCTAAGCAATTATGGATATGTGGGCTAAGAGGAAAAGAAAAAAATCTGAAATTTGAAAAAAAAAAAATATGAAAAAAAAGAGAATTTAGAAGGAAATGGAATAAGAGGGAGAAAGGAACATGATATCACTTACATAACAAGGAAACTGAGTACATGATGTGGCTTAATTAGATTTCTATCTCTTTTTGAGGTGGAAGGTTAGTGCATGCATCATTCCACCCAATTTTAAGCATTAGGGCATTTTCAATGTGCATTTGCATCATTTAGGGCATTTTGTTGTATGCATTTTGAAACTGTGTAATACTTCCAAATTCTTTCATGAACCACCCATTCCATCCACCCGTTGCTCGGATTGGTAGGCCACCGTGATTTTCTCCTCACTCATGTTTATCAGAAGAACTGCTTCCATGTAGATGGTAGTTAGGGCGAGCAACGTAGTGTAGGTGATCACAAGATGCACCATGGCTGAATCGGCGAACTTTATTATGATAACTGCCTTATGTGATAGTGTTCATCAGTTTGAAGGATAATTTCTTTTATTGATGATTATTGTCGCCTGTAGGGTAATTACTGTTCTGTGATTAGGGTAGGCCGGTTTGAGAACGTCCAGTGGGAGTCATTTGTGAGGTGGGTTGGTGTTTTGATTGTTAGTTGACATTCGCAATTCTATTCTAAGGATTAGTTGCTCGAGGGCGAGCAATGTTTAAGCTTAGGGGAGTTTGATGCGATGATTTTGAGTCACATTTATAGACCTATTTTATATGAGTTTTGTGCCTTAATTACTCATTTTCATGGATAATATTGCATAATTCACTTAATTTGGTCTTTGCCATCATATTATATCAAATCCCCTTTGTTTTACCATTTTGAGCATTATTTATCATATTATCATGATTTGTGTGGATTTACTTGGTCTTATTGTGAAATTTCAGGAAGAATGAGTATCTGCTTCCGTCGATACCATCGACGGAAGTCGATACCATCGACCAAGCCACAGATTGCCAGACGAGAGGAGCAGCACAGAGTCGATACCATCGACCCAAGTCGATGCCATCGACACATGGAGAGCTACAGCGTCGCTAAACGACAACAACCGACGCTAAAGGAGTCGATACCATCGACACCCAAGTCGATGGTATCGAGATCACCACAGGCGCTCAGAATAAAAGAAAGGAAAGCTGCCGCTAATCCGCTTCATCGATACCATCGACCCGTTTCGATGGTATCGACGCCGGCAGATATGCGTTGGATCTGTTTTGATCTCGATCGGACGGCTGTTGTTATTTGACGACCTAATTAGGGACTTATACCTAATGACGGCCGCCCAGACGTGGGATCATCTCATTTTTGGATTGCACGAGTGCCAAGGAGGAGAGAAAGGAGAACGGAGGCCGAGAAGCTCATCCCGGTTGATTCGGACGCTGCCGAAGACAATTTCCGCCACCGACAGGCGGGGAAAGTTTGTGTTCTACGCCAAGAATCCACCGGTTCTTCTCCGTTCAGGGGTTTTTCCCATCTAGTTCACGTTTTTCTTATGAATTCCCCAATTTCTACCATGTATTCGTGTAAGATGAACATGAGAGGCTAAAACCCTCAATCTTTAGGACCGGGAGTAGCCCGGGGATACATTGTATGATGATTTTAGATTGATAATTCATATTTTTCTCTCATATCCGTGGTATAAATTCGTTTTCTCTATTGCTATTGTTATGCTTGATCACCATAATAATAAATTAATGCCCTTAATCACTTCGACAGAAGGATTAACGGTTGAAAAGAGACGAATTCTACATTAATTAATAAAACCCTTGACAAAGGAGTTGTAAAATTAATGGTGGGAACTGAGGGACCGATCTTAATGCGCTTAGTTTAGGGGAATGATTACTATGACGATGGAATCAACCTAAATCTAAGTAGTGGATTACACCACGACAGTGGGTAATTCTCATTTCAGGCCACTACCCGGATAGAGAGAGAAGTGTGAGGAATTATATGAAATCTAATACAATGTTGACCCGCGGTGAAACCGCCATCCTAAAGATATCCCTTTTAATTGATTAAATTAACCTTTAATCGATTGTTTTCTTTGTTTGATTTTTATTTTCTTTCAATTTGAACAACAAAACCCTACTTTGTAAATCGGTCTAGCTGATTGCGATTAGTTAGTAGAAGTCTCCAATAATTCACGTATCCCTGAGTTCGACTCGGGCCTCACAAGGCCTATATTACTCGACGCGTATACTTGCGTTTAAGCGCGTAGTAAAATACACGTCATGAGGCAGTGCTTGAGAAGTACTTGACCCCTGGGCAACTCCTCCATTCACGTTATCTTCTGATCTTCCACTCAACCACCAGGTTGTGTCTAAGAAGCACACGTCCCTTGGTGAAGGACGATCTCCAAGGCCAAGCTTTGTGGTAAGCTTGTGCATCTGCCCGTCATCCACTTCATCCACATTCATCCACTTCATCCATATTCATCTACTTCTTCCATGCCATCACCACTTCACCTACTCCCCCTACTGTGAGCAAGGAGGCCTAGTCGAGAAGGAAGGTGGAGAAGAAGATCTGCTTGGTCCGCCTTGGTGGTTCTTCGTCCTCGTCCAGATCTACCCCGACGTGACGTAGAAGACCGCATCATCTTCACCGAGCTGTGACTACCTTCTGCATCATGCTCATGGCCGAACCTTCCCTCTCTCTTATTCTTCTTGTTTCCCGCACCATGAGTGAGTAGTCCACTTTCACTGGGGTGCGGGGATTAGCCCCACTGCCCATGCTTTCATGTCTTTTCATTTAATGTTCCATGTCAATATATATAACTTTTCATTTCGTTGCTAATTGATATGCTTGTAGTTGATTACCTGCTTGCTTCCATCTTGTTCTTCTCTTCATAGCGTATAATGTCGATTAATGAGGTAGACTCCCGGACTAGAAATGGAATGGGATTCCTTGAGGTAGCAAGTGTGTGATATGTGAGGGGACGAGCCATCTAGACCACAGTGACGCTTATGTGTTCCTACCCGTAGGGGGGGCACAACCTTAGTTGGATGTTGTATCTTCTTTGTTAATCGTCGATGGATGCTTCTAGATTAATTGCCTACTTGCATGTTGGTTAGCACGGTTGACTCCTTGATGAGAAATCTAATAGGATTCCTTGAGGTCTAAGTGTGTGATCCGTGAGGGGACAAGCCATCTAGGCCATGGTGACGCATCTGTGTGCCTATCCGCAAGGGGGGCGCTCAGCCTTAGTTAGATGTTGTATCTTCAGAGCCGTAAGTGAGTGACTCGGAGGGTGACAAGAAATCGGATCCCTAAGGTGATGCTTACGTGAGCCTATCCTTGTGGAGGGTTTACAGTAGCTTCATTTGGATAGTTAGATGCTTGCATGGATGTTATGTATTTGGATGTGCTTGGATGTGTTTGTATGTGCAGTGGTGGTGAAACCTGATACCATCCCAGCGATTCCATATCATTTAATCTAAAACAAACTTTCATTCTGCTCATTTACTTTCCTGTAATTAGTTTAATTAACCCAACCAAATCAATATTTCTAAATATTAGTCTCACTTGAGCTAGATTCGATTGACAAAGATTCTTAAAAACGTTGTCCTTTGGGATTCGATCCTTAACTATACTGCGATAAGACCCGTACGCTTGTGGGTAGTATTATTGCATGTTGTTTTGGTAAAAGCTCTGGAATTTCAACCCTGAGTGAGTTTGTTAGTGCAATAAAATATCACATCAAATTCTAGCACCGTTGCGGGGCCAACGGAATCAGCTTAGTCAAATCAAGTTATTTTAAGGCTAATCTAGGATTTTTGTTTTTCTTTTGATACAATCGATCATCTACTCGACTAACACTCCACTTCGTCAATCTTACGTCAGATCTTTTCATTTTAGGTACCCCCAAGACTGGTGTATGCACCGTTTGAACAGTCCCAGACTCACTGCCAGTTTTGATTCAGTGATAGATAGAACTTTTCGTCATCAGAACAGGGAAACCCACGCTAGAATGGCTCAAGAGGTGGAAATAGCCTGAAGGGTGGCTCAATCCATCAATGCACAGAGAGAAAGGCTCATGCAAGAAGCCAGAGCCGCACTTCAAGAAGAAATCCTAACAACACAAGCAGTAGCACAAGCAGCAGAACTGTAGAAGGACCTTAGAGAATTCTCAATCCCTAAAGTTGTCGATGTTCATCACCCAGTTCAACCTCCTCCCGTCCATGCTCCAAATTTCGAGATACAAGCACATTGTATCACCCTGCTTCAAAACAATCCATTCTATGGAAAACAAGGAGAAGATTGTCAAGAACATCTTTTGAGGTTTATCGATCTATGTGCTATGACAAAGAAAAATGGAGTCTCAGACGATGCCATTCGACTCCATCTCTTCAAGGATTCTCTTGCTGATAGGGCTACAAGTTGGTACAATTCCTTGCAATGCGAACCCATCACTACATGGGAACAACTTCAAAATGTCTTTCTGGAAAAATTTTACCCTCCTTCTCTTACTTATGAAATCAGGGGACGAATATCGAATTTCACTCAAGTCCCTAGAGAAACCCTTACTGCAGCATGGGATAGATATTAAGATTTTTTACGAAAGTGTCCACACCATGGCATTCCCAACAATCAACTCATTGAGATCTTCTATAGGGGTGTGGATGATGATATCAAGAGGTTTTTAGATTCCCCATCTGGAGGATACTTCATGCGTCAAAGTTATGATAGCGCATGGAAGGTTGTCGACCTTGGAGCTGAAAATCAAACTAATTGGGGTAGGTCTGTAGGAAAAGGAGTATTGAAGGTAGCTATGGCTAAAGTTATTCCTGAATAAAAGTCTATCGTTGAAACCCTCAAACTCTTAGTTGCCAAGAAAGATCATATAGAATCATCTCTTACTGCTCATGTTAGTGAACAAAGAGATAATGGCCGGATGGAAAGTCTGAATGCTGTCAACACTATCCCTGGTCAAAGATACTATAACCCGAATCAGAATTGGAACCATCCTCATTTTCAGTATGGAAATCCTTCGGGGGCGGTAAACTCACATCCATTTGGTCCAAACAACCCACAACAGAATTTTGGGAATCAAGGTAACTTTAGAAGTAATTTTCAAAATAGGAACTAGTTTCAAGATCCAAACCAAGTTCCTTACCAGAATCCTCAACAAGGGCATCAAGCCAATACCATCTTTTCCGATGAAAAATTGTTAACCATTGAAAAGATGTTACAGTCGCAGCAAACTATGATAGCTAACAAGCAAGCCCATCAGAAGGCTATTGAATCTCAACTATCTCAACTTGCAGCTAGCATGAAGCCACCTGTTGGAGTTTTGGTTGGGCAACCAGAAGACAATCTGAGGCACGTGGAACAACTTAAGGCTGTGACAACTACTAGATTCAACAAATTCAAGGAAATCATGAGAAAGTTGCATGTCAACGTTCCACTCTTAGATACCGTAGCTGAAATGCCTCAATGGTCAAAGTACTTCAAACTCCTGCTTATTTGGAAACCAAAATCTAAGGACCATCAGTGAAGTTAGGAAGAACATCATCTAATTTAGTGACAGATAAGATGCCTCGAAAACATAAGAACCCAGGAACTTTTGGAATTAACTGCTCTATAAGCGATGCTGTCAACCGACCAGGTCTAGTAGATCTCGGAGCTAGCATTTCTATCATTCCTCTCAGCCTATGCAACAAACTGGGCCTCACCAACTTCTCACCCATAAGAATGTCCATTGAGCTTGCTGACTCCTCATTGGTCAAACCAGTCGGCATCTTAGAAGATATCCCTGTAAGGCTTGGAGATCTATATGTCCCGTGTGATTTTTTAGTAATCATATCAAGGAAAATCCATGATACCCCCTCCTTTTTTGAAGACCTTTCCTCTCAATGGCCAGATCTCTTATAGATATTGAAGCTGGAATTTTGACCCTGAGAGTTGGAAACCAATCTTTTGATTTCTATGCAACTAAAAGTGCTAAGGGGTGCACTCAAGAAGAAGCATATTTTGTCGAATGTGTTAATTAATTCACTCAGATGCAGCGGCAATACCTTTCTTCAAAAGCCGATGCTCCTTCAGAAAAAGAACATGAGGAAGGGAAAGCTGACAGTGAACCAGTATTTGTAGAAACAAAAGAAACGCCACCAATTTTGGAGGAGTCACCTCCCAACCCCGTGGTTACACATTCCAGTAATTCTTTAGCTGTCAATGAGTCCTCTAAAAAAACTATCCTCTGGGATGCACCGGTAACCCAATAAACAGAGACCACTCATTTCATTTTTCCACCACGACAAAATCTGGATTGTAGTTTCTACCCAGACCACCCCCCAGATCAATATTTGATGGACAACTCTGACCAAAATTTCTATGAAGAAGGGACATTGCATCAACAAATGAACTTTCCTTATGAGCCTCAACAACACTACTTCATCAATGATGTCGTTCAGAGCAACTACAATTTTTGTCCTAACGTCACTCACGTTGTTGAGGGAAGAATACAAGAGGCTCAGATCGAAGCAAGGGTAAATGAATGGATAAAGAATGAACCACTAATAGAATATGACAACTCAACTGTTCAAAGAAGATATGCAAATCTAGCTCAAGCTCCACTCAGAGCACCACCATGATGACAGTATCCACGTCGAGCCATCGATGTAAAACAAAGGTGCTTGTCGGGAGGCAACCCGATAAATAAATTCTTATTTAGTTTTAATTTTGAATTAGAAATTTTTCTTAATTTTGTTTCTACTTTTTAGATAGTTTTGCAATAAATAAAAATTGCATCGCGAGATGCCATCTTTGGTTCTGATGAATCTTTATTTTTGAGATTTTCAGATGGAGGATGCACGCTGATTGGAATGCAACCACATTTTGTGGTCTGACCAGCATGAATTTTCCCCTCCATCTTGGATTTAGAGTTTGCTCGGGACGAGCAAATTTCTAAGTTCGGGGTGGAGGATGGGTAGTATGTATCTTACTTTCCACCTTCACCCATCTATTTCAGATTTAAGATTTCATCGTTGCATTTTTTACCAAAATTTTCAAAATTTTCAAAAATTTTAAAAGTTTTCTAAAGAAATACAACAGATACTTGATGAAGTTTTGACACTCTTTGAATCATTATACCCTCTTTTTTCAAAGCAGATCCTCAAAAGGACCTTTTTCTGAAAACTAGCCTTTTGATTGAAATCATCATGTGAAGCTTATGAATCCTAACATCATGATACTTATGCAAAAATGACAAGTGTCTGTCGAACTGATAGGGATCAAACACGTCATGCTTCCTAACTGACTAGTGGAACAATAACATGGTATCACTACCTGATCCTCAACAAGTCACTATTTGAGCAGAGTACGATAAAGAGAATGACCCGGTGCACTGAATTGTAAATCAAGTTGCATTCTGATCTGAGCTCTCTTCTACACTTCTTCTACCATCTCCGTACCCCTCCATCCATCAAAAAAGAAACAAAAATTGCCAAAATAGTGTTAAACCCTAAGTTCGGGTTGGTACACCACCTTTTTTTCTATATCCACTTCTTCCATACCCCTTGCTAATGAATAGGGACGTACCACCAAGAAAAGATGCCAAAGAGCACACAAAAAGAAATGCAATCTTGAGTCGAATAGAGGAGAGATTCGCACAAAAAAATACAATCAATGAAATTGCAAAGAATGTAATAATAATCTCAAGTCGAATAGAGGAGAGATTTAATTCTTCCTTTCATACCACCCTTCACTCCCTTTTCTACCTAATGGCACAATGAATGCCTCCACTACCCTGAAATACACCAGTGTCAGATCAGGTACAATCTGGTTGTTCTGTGGGTATCTCTGAACACTTACAAAACTCTAGAAATGCTTGTTGTTGGAAAAAGTGAGGAGGAAGTGATATTAGAAAACGAACTCAGGAATGAAGATATGGTAAGATGTGTTTAGTGGTCTTGGGAAGCTAAGATGCTTAGTCATACAGAGTAAAAGAAAAACAATCGTGATGTGAAGAGGAGGCAATCACATGATCAGGAAGTATTCATTTGGTGACTGTTTCAGATTTTGTGTTACTCTAGGACGAGTAACGTTTAAGTTTGGGGTATTCTATTGAATCTCTTTTCATCATGATTTTCAGTCACCTTTTTGGGATTAATTTGATTCAATTATCTCACTTTCATCCTCTTAATATTACAAAATGCATGACTTCTCAATTGATCCAATTATTTAGAATATTTACTAGATTTATATTGATTTTGTGCAGGTCTTGATAAGGCTCAACCATCGTATGGAAGTCACTCAAAGATCCTCTCAACTTTGGTCTTGACCAAACGGTTTTCCCTAACGGTCTGCCAATGCGGTTTTGACCCCTCGGTCTTAGATATTCACCTAAACGGTCTCAAGACCGTTTGAGCCCATACGGTTTCAAGACCGCATGAGCCCAAACGGTTTCAAGATCACTTGGACCAAGAATCGATAGGATGCTAAAGACCATTTGGAGGCCATCGATCCTGAGGACCATTTGGAATTGAGACCGTTTGGAACCGAGACCGTTTGGAACTCAAGACTATTTGGACAATCAAGTGAAGACCGATCAATAGAAAGATCGTTTGGCCATCAAACGGTATCCAAGACCGGTTAGAGATCAAAACTGTATGGATGCAATCACGCAAGACCGTTTGGTCATCAAACGGTCTCCAAGATAGTTTGGCCTGTGGATATACTCAAGACCGTTTGGATGTCAAACGGTCTCCGAAACTGGTTGGAATAGAAACCATTTGAAGCGAAGACCATTTGGACTCGAGACCGTTTGACTTGAGACCGTGCGGACAATCAAGATCGATCAAAGCAAAACTGGTTGGGACCCAAAACCGTTCAGAATCCAAGACCGTTTGGCCATTAAACTGTCTTTAATGTCGTTTGGACAAAGACTCAAGACCGATCAAGCCAGAACCGTATAAAGTTTAAAGCAAGACCGTTTGGATGTCAAACGGTCTCTAAGACTGTTTGGTCAAAGCAAGACTGTTTGGATGTCAAACGGTCTCTAAGACTGTTTGGTCACCAAACAGTCTCCAAGACTGTTTGCTCCAAACCGTTTGGAGCAAACTCACAGCAAAAACGTGAGCACCTCATCCAAGCCTATAAATAGGACCACAAGGGTCCTCATTTTGGACATCAGATCTAGGATGGCACCAGGCTGCTACTAGTGAGTTTGACCCCTTCTCCCTCCGATCGAATACCACAACTCCATCACCAGGTTGTGCTTGAGAAGTACTTGACCCCTGGGTAACTCCTCCATTCACGTTATCTTCATATCTTCCACTTCACCACCAGGCTGTGTCTAAGAAGCACTCGTCCCCTGGTGAAGGACGATCTCCAAGGCCAAGCTTTGCGATAGGCTTGCGCATCCTCCTGTCATCCACATTCATCCACTTCATCCATATTCATCTACTTCTTCCACACCATCTCCACTTCACCTACTCCCCCTATTGTGAGCAAGGAGGCCTAGTCGAGAAGGAAGGTGGAGAAGAAGATCTGCTCGGTCCGCCTTGGTGGTTCTTCCTCCTCATCCAGATCTTCCCCGACGCGACGTAGAAGACCGCATCATCTTCACCGAGCTGTGATTACCTTCTACATCACTCTCATGGTGGAACCTTTCCTCTCTCTTGTTCTTCTTGTTTCCCACATCATGAGCGAGTAGTCCACTTTCGCTGGGGTGCGGGGATTAGCCCCGCTGCCCATGTTTTCATGTCTTTTCATTTAATGTTCCATGGCAATGTCTATAACTTTTCATTTTGTTGCTAATTGATATGCTTGTAGTTGATTACCTGCTTGCTTCCACCTTGTTCTTCTCTTCATAGTGTAGAAGGTCGATTAATGAGGTAGACACTTGGACTAGAAATGGAATGGGATTCCTTGAGGTAGAAAGTGTGTGATCCATGAGGGGACGAGCCATCTAGCCCACAGTGACGCTTCTATCTTCCTACTTACAAGGGGGGCGCAACCTTAGTTGGATGTTGTATCTTCTTTGTTAATCATTAATGTTTACTTGCAGATTAATCGCCTACTTGCATGTTGGTTAGCACGGTTGACTCCTTGACGAGAAATCTGACAGGATTCCTTGAGGTCGTAAGTGTGTGATCCATGAGGGGACGAGCCATCTAGCCCACGATGACGCTTCTGTGTGCCTATCCGCAAGGGGGGGCACTCTGCCTTAGTTGGATGTTGTATCTTCAGAGCCGTAAGTGAGTCACCCGGACGGTGACGAGAAATCAGATCCCTAAGGTGATGCTTACGTGAGCCTATCATCGCAGGGGGTTTACAGCAACTTCATTTGGATAGTTAGATTCTTGTCTGGATTTTATGTGTTTGGATGTGTTTGCATGTGCAGTGGCGGTGAAACCCGATACCATCCCAGCGATTCCATATCATTTAATCTAAAACAAACTTGCATTCTGCTCGTTTACTTTCCTACAATTAGTTTAATTAACCTCAACCAAATCAATCGTTCTAAATATTAGTCTCACTTGAGCTAGATTCGACTGACACAGATTCCTAAAAATTGTGTCCTTTAGGAATCGATTCTTAACTATACTGCCATAAGACCCATCCGCTTGCGGGTGGTATTATTGCACGTTGTTTTGGTAAAAGCTCAGGGATTTCAACCCCGAGTGAGTTTGTTAGTGCGATAAAATGCCACGTCAACCACCCTGGAGAGCATGAAAAAAACAAATATTCTTTTGATAACAAAAAAGGATACAGATAGAATGAATGATTTTAGTCCTATAAGCTTATACAACATAGTCTACAAGGTCAGACCCAAACTTCTTGCTAATAGACTTAAGAGGTACATGAAAGATATTATCACACCCAACCAAAGTACCATAATTTAGAGTCCACTAATTAATAATAATTGCTTGATGGATTTTGAAGTCATTCATTCCATGAAAAAAAGAACTAAAGAGAAAAAAAGCATGCATGGGTATAAATCTTGACATGAGTAAAAATTATGATATATTGGTGTGTAAGTTTATTGATACTATGATGTAGAATTTGGGTTTTGGGCTAAATGGTGTCAAAAACTTGGAGACTTTATTTAAGTCAATCTCTTTCTCTTTCACTATCAATAGTAGAAGGCATGGAAGATTGATACCTTAGAGGGGGTTTAGACAGAAGGACTCTCTATCCTTGTATCTTTCATTATGTGTGACTATGCTTACTCGACTCCCAAAAACACAACACTGTAGGAGGGGAATATTCAGTTCATAAAAGTGAGCAGAGGTGGTTGTTGCATATCTCGTCTATTTGTTTTGTGGATTACATTATTCATTATGCTCGTGCTACACCATAGGAGGCTGCAACAATAGTTGACTTAACCAGCTGCTATGAAAGTGCATCCGGTAAAAAATTCAATTACTCTAAATTGGAGGTAGTATTTAGAAAAAACATTGGAGCATCATCCATTAGCTCAATCCTCAATACTCTTGATATGAAATAGGTTGAAAAACACAACAAGTACCTCAGGCCTCTAGCTGTGATTGTCTGATAAAAATGAGAGGTGTTCAATAATCTAAATGATAGAGTGTGGAACACATTATAGGAATGGGAGGAGAAGTTCTTTAGAAGAGAAGGGAAGAAAATCTTACTTAAATTAGTGATTTAAGCAATCCCTTCTTATATGATGAGTGTGTTTTAAATACCCAATAACATTGTTAATGACCTCAATAGTCTTATTGAAATTTTTGGTGGGGTAGTTCAACAAATAGAAGGAAGATACATTGGGCATCATGGGAAAACTAGTGAAAATTAAAATGTGGGGGAGGTTTAGGGTTTAGAGACCTAGAGGTTTTCAATAAGTCTCTCTGATCTAAAAAAATCTTGAAGATAACATACGAATACAACATCTATAGTGGGATAGTATTTGGAGTAGACGTATTACAACCATGGTGATTGCTCAACGCTTTAGAGGTTGTGATCCCAGCTATTCTAGGAAAGATATGCATGCTAAATCCCTTCTTAAGGAAGGACTTTAGTGGAAATATGGTAATGTAGAAGATATTAATATCTGGTGTGACCCATGGCTTCCTAACATTAAAGGGTGTTATACAAAGACCATGGATGCTGATCACACAGATGAAATTCTAGACATTAATAAAGTTAAGGAGTTGATCAAATATGATGACTTTACAAGGAAGGCCCACATTTTGAAAGCTATTTGCACTGATGATGATACCGAGACAACTCCTAGCATCCCTCGTTGTAGAGATAGTCAGGACAACTTGTATTGGTTCCCCACAAAGAACATACTTTTGTTATTTAAATTTTCTTATCAGTTGAGTTTCAACAATATGTCCCCGACCTAGTTGGGGAGAAGAACAATACCTCAAAGTGACTGGAACCATCTCTAGAAGCTTCACCTTCCCCCAAAAATGACACACTTCCTTTGGAGAGCTTGTAGAAATCATCTACCAATCATGGTCAATTTGATGAGAAGGCATTATGCCCACAACAATCTCTAAAAAATCTACCTTACCAAACCTGATGATGTTTCATTGCTTTTTTGAGTACCCACAAGTTGAGGACATTTGGGTAACCACAACATGTTACCTTCTATACAAGCCATGCCCATAGACTCTTTTCGTAACACACTTACCCATATACTTTCTAATATGACTAAAAATTATATTAAAGAGCTCACTATCCACTATCTTACAACATGCATTGCTAAGAATGAGAAAGTATTAGGGGAGAAACAACCAAATGAGCATATTCGTAATACAAGTCTTCTCAACTGGGCACAAACACACATAACTTGAAAGAATGACACTAATGATAGTGAAAAATCCCCAACTAGAAGAGCTAATATTAGTTGGAGCCCAACTGGGGAAGGTTTTACCAAACCGAATACTGACATGGCTATGGTTACTCATACTAAAATGGGTGGTTGGTCTTCCCACCTAGTCGAGGCTCAAGATGTTCTTTTGGATTGGAGATGGTGAATGCTCTTGGTCGGCGCTCTAGCTGTGTGGAATCAGATGCGCTTCGTTTTGTTCAAACACATAAAAGGAAGTCTTAGGTGAAGGTCCCTTTATTGAGATTTTTGAAAGTATCTAAAACATTTTCTCTAGTTCTAAAAGAGTGACACTTAACCATGTTCCTAGAGAGGGCAATGATTTAGCTCACTCTCTTGCTAAGTTGGATTTGTATTCTATAAAGGATTTTGTTTGGGACAAGGATTTTCCATTCACTTTGGAATCTATATGTAGCTCTCTTTTATCGTAATGGAAACTTCTTTAAAATCAAAAATAGAGATGCCTCAAATGTAAAGCAATTTTTTGGTCATGATAAAAATGCTCAAATAAATTGTGAGAGAGCACATCCCTTAGTTTAAAGCCTAAATATTCATTGCATCACTAAGATTAGGGTCAAGATCACACCATACCTCCCATTAAACCCACCATATCCTAGCAAGAAACCACAATGTTACTTGAACAAAACCCCAAAATTTTGAGGTCAGATGCCTCAAAATAGAGTAAGAGGCACTCTTGGCGTCAACTGAAGCCCCTGGACAAAGAAAGCTTCTCAAGATGGAGAAGAAGTGTCCTAGCCAAGGAACTAGAAGGAACATGCTTGAAGAGAAAAAAAGCAACTAAATTTCATTCAAAGATAGATGGACTCGACAAAGAAGAAGCAATTGGTTTAAAAAAAAAAGTAAAGGTATCTTTGTATTTTTTCAAGGCCTTTGATGCTCATGACAGTTTTTATTTTAAAGGGAAATGAGTAAGGATATCTTAATTTATGAGGACTAAGAACCATAAAAAGAATGATTTCGTGGTTTCTTTCTTATTTGGAACTTGGAAGCAGTAAGATATTTTTCCATACATAAATAATATTAAGAATGAGAGTTGGGGGTTGTTGTTCGGTGGGGTTTTTGTTACAGATATAAATTTATCATGATAGGAACATCTTTAGAAAAATCAAACTCGACTAAAACAAAAATATTTCCTTATAACCCAGTATTTATTTCCTTTCATTTTTTTAAAGAAACAAACATGACCAAAAAAACTAATTTTGACATTACTTTCTTATTTTGAGATCATTTTGTGGATTATTTCATATATGAAGTATTTTTATATTGTTTAAATAAATATTATTATAATATAAACCACAATACTATATTTGGTACATGTTAACTTTAAATAAATATTAAATTCTTTTCCATAGCTTGGCTATGTTTTTGTACAAAAACATTTTCGATCTATAGTAAAAAGAGGCAACAGGCTTTGATGGATCAATATATATATATATATATATATATATATATATATATATATATACCACATTACTATATTTGGTATTTGTTACCTTTAGAGATCACTCACTCATGAGAGAACTATATTTCATTTTATATTTTTTAAAATACATCCTATGACATTGATTTACTATTATGTATAATACAATCTTCTTCTAGGAAAATGAATCTATTTGATTAGTGAGAGGTTAGATTCTAATTTTCTATTTCTAATCTTTCCAAAACTATTTCAATCATGAATATCAAAAATTGTATTCAATCAATTGCTTATAGGAGAAAACAAGTGTTGATATTTGTGCTATCTATAATATAGCATTTCTGCTAAATCAATTTTGTTCAGATTATGATGAGATTATCAATTGACGGTTTTTACTTATGAAGAATTGCAGAGGAATGAGAGAAATTAGTTAAGAAAAGTGTATAAACAATGTTACAAAAAATTTTGGTATTTATTTGTTTATTAAATGTGATTTAAGACACAACATATTTCTAATAGGTTATAACTTCATCAAGAGAGTCTAACTCATTTACATTTGGCTAGAGTGGATAATTCTACCTACATATTATTTTTATTTATAACAATCATATATATATGTATATGTATGTGTATATACCAAATTGGACTTCGTGTCTTTTATTAATTCATATATCGTATTAAATGGAATGATAACGCTAAAATCCTTATACAATTACGATATTTAAAAATGAAAATTACATTAAAATTACATTGTGATGAAAGAAAATTCAGACATTCAATATACATAATACATTGTTTTTTGTAAACTAATTTATTAACCAAAGAAAAATTATCCCACAAGTATTAAATACCTAGTTAGGCGTTTATCCATGTTTTAAACATTAATATTTATATTTTGTAATATCTATTCATACATGTCTTGTATTATTAGATTTGTTAACATAATCATGACATACTTGTATGTATAAATATATTAATAAAGTAGAAACTAATTCTCCTATTTTGTCACATATCACTCCGAATCCCATCAATTCTTACATCTATTTAACATGTATGTACGTGAAGTATATTCTAATGAATATGTTTTTTCTTTTTAGTCATTAAATTATCAGTATGTATTTTTGGCTCGTAATTTGTATCGTCTAGTTAAAGAAAAACTCTATAGTATTCATTTTAAACTAAAATTTATTATAGTGATAAAATTATAATACAAACCCCAATTAAAATACTATTCTAAAAAAATTTCAAAACAGTTATCAACTAAAAGATCATATTTCTTGATTTCTATCGATCTAATAAACTCTAGTACTATACTGTGGACTATAAAAGTATTTTCCTTCACGTTATCTATGATCTTTAACTTTTCTTTGTAATATAATATTTACTTCCAAATTTTCCTTCGTTATCTAACTTTTTCTCCATATTTTATATTTTTATTTTAATTATTTCGTACTATACACGTCTCCAACCAAATTTATTTCTAAAATATTTTAAGTTTCCTTCAAATTTATGAGTAATATATCATTTCATTTTTCTTTTTTCTAATTTTATGTTTTATTTTTCTTTTGAATTTTCTAATCTTTCCAAATATCGCGATATTTTACCTCCATATAATCTGTCGCTCTGATTCCTGTTTCCCTTGTTCTTTTTCCAATGCACTTATATCATTCCGCTTCATTCCCCCTCCGTTACCTTCTGGTCCCATTACTTTATTTAACAAAATAGATTGAACATTTTTTCTTTGTTCTTTTCTCCTTGTTCTTTTCTCCATCATTTTCATAATAATAGGGGTGTCAGAAACCGATAATTTCAAGGTTGGACAAGTGTCCATGTGGATTCAAAGTAATTCAACTTAGAACCAACACACTCTTGCGACTTTTCTAAAATGAACATCTAAAATATAAATGTGACGAGGAATCCAACACGGGTTCTGTCAAACAATTATCAGATTACTATAAATAGAATATAAATACTCGGCGTTTCAAGAAGGTGTACAGGGAATTGCATTACGAAACGGAAACCAATCAGCCTTTCGACCCAGGCTCTGGGCATTTCAAAATGAATATAATCGTGCCCTTCGGGATGATTAATAAATGGTGCATTTGCCTATCTTTTCGAAATTGTTGGAGGCAAGGTCCGCACGACCGTTCACACATCCTTTCACATTTATGTCTCGATTAATGCATACCACTGGATATAGAGTACCTTCTTCTCATAGTGCAAGAATTTGAAAAAAAAAACACATAACGCAAAGTTGGAATTTTTTTAATATACTATGCATTAATAAAAAGAATGGAGGAGAGAAAAATAAAGAAAACAAGGGTACTATGGGTAATATTGATTGTAATGAATGATAATTAAACACTTTTAAGGAATGAGAAAATGAAATATACTTTGAGTACTCATCATTAGTGATAAAAAAGTGAAGAACAATGCATATTTTGCTATTAGACAATACTGATAAGATAAATAATGTTAAACCATTAACAACACATGTACAACAAGAACAATAAACATTCCGGTATTAAACAGCAGATTATATATATTGTGTATTTTAGGCGAAATAGTGTCTGTTAATAAGTAATACAATGCGGACTTCCGAAACGAATGATACACATAAAAATACGAACAACATTGATAAAATGAACAATATCAAAATATATCAATAGCATATTTTTATATAACAGGGTGCTCATTAATAAATATTGTCATTCAGATTTTACGATTGAACAATGCAAATACATAGAAAGTTCCTCTCGCCTACTTTCTCTCTATCCTCTGCATTATTTATCATATCCTCTCCCTAGCCGATATCCATCTTATTTGTTGCGCTCTCTCTTCATTCATGACATCATCTTTCACTCTCTTTCCACTATCTCATATATATATATATATATATATATATATATACTAGCAACACACACATGCATATACACGCACTTATTGAACATGTTTATTTTAAATATTTAAAAAATAAACTTTTCAAAAGGATAATGGTAATCGTGTCCCATAGAACATGTTTATCTTACATTAAACATTTATAAAATAAGACTTTTAAAAAGATAATGATAATCCTCGTAACTGTCCAAAAAGATAATGATAATCTTTTTGTTCTTTTATTATGAATTAAAAAATATAAAATTAAACAAATATAAAAAAGTTGAAAAAAATTGTAAGAAGAGAGAAATCAAGGAGAGCGCAGCTCGCTGGAAAGCGTGTTGTTAAAAGACTTTCGAAATATGCCCGTGTCCATCACATAGGTGAATGCACGGCTGTCCAGAGATTAGATCGGCAAACGACGTCCCCGATCTGCATAACCTCACCAAAACTCCCTTCTAAAAAGATAGCACTGGTAAGTTGCCAAAATTTTAGAAGCGTTTGGATTTTCTTTAATTATTCTTTGTTGTCCGTTTATATCCTTCTTCCGATGTAAACACATTTGAAAATTTATTGTCACTAACTTTAACTTTATTTAGTTATGAAGCAAGATTTGTTTGGTGGAGAAGAACTAGATCTCAAACTTCATTTTTCTACCAATTTGATAAATTTTTTCTATAAAAGCAAATACATCATAAATATGTGGCGTATAATAATAGCATTTGCACATGTTGAATCTAGACAATATCATTCTTATCTATATGATTTAATTCAGCTTATAAATTATAAGTACAATATTTTTATGATGGTACATATAGCTTACATAGAATAGTTAGTACACCCATCTCAAACTCTATTAAAAATATTTTTCTTTTGTTATGTTCACATGACGAACCAAGCATGAACGAAACTCTGATCAATTACAAGCAATAGATTGGACCGATATTTTTTATTATTTGCAGCACCGCCGGTTTTACAATACAAGTTTGCATCACGACACTAAAAAAGTAGATGTGACAATATTCGTTCTTATGTGCAAATAAGATAAAGATACAATTTGGTATTATGATTTTTTAATCAGAATTATTTAAAACAACATTCTTTGAATGCAGTAAAATAAGGTAAACTAAACACATCCAAACTGTAAATAGGCCTGATTCTAGCAAACTATTATCATATGAATATTAAAACAAAACAAAAATACTCCGTCAAGCCGGCGGAAAGAGGTATTAGGGAAAGGAAACCAATCTGACTTTAATGGTAGGATCCTTTAGCTACATATAGATCGGTGGGTTACTACTTCTCGCTTAGTCGGCCTCTTTTTTCTTTCGGGGCTAGACTGGATCGTATTCCCACGGGTTGCAGTTACATCGGCAGTATCATCAGCATGAAAGATGAAGTTTTGGCCGGCGACATCTTCTGGTTGATCCTGCAGCGCCTCCCTCTACACAAACTTCATCAATGCAAGGCCGTATGCAAGACCTGGAAATCCGTCATCTCTGATCCAATGTTTCGCTGCCTGTATAGTCGCGGCAATCATGGAAACAAGCTTTCCCCAATGGCCGTTGACATAGTTGTGCACTTGGAGGACAGTCCTCACAGCTGTAGTAGGCACAGTTTTACAGAAGATAATCGGAGATCCATCTTTACGAAGAAACCTTGCAGCATCCTGTCCTTCGAATCAGTTGGACAACAAATGGGAGAAGCGGCTGAGAAGAATCATGTGTTGGACGCAATCTGCCACCGCAGCCGTAATGTCTGCTTCCCTAAGGCCATTGATCTGATAAGGTCTGCATGCGGCGTGGTGCTCTTCTACGATTACTCCCTATGCCTATTTCTCATCTACAGCCCATTCACTGGAGCCATGGACGCGCTTCCTGTTGGGCCAAAGTACCCGTGGAGGACCATTCAGGACACAGTCGTATTCATCTGCCGAGAGCCACAAGATTGTAGTTCCAAATACAACTTTGAGGTGGTGATAATACCTGAGCCAGGGCGTCATGAAATGAACGGGTCCGAAGTAATGATGATCGAGAAGTACTCTTCCAAAACACATCTGTGGACGAGGTCCCCTGTTATGAGGGAACTGCTGAGGTCCAAGGATATAATTGACAATGAGTTGTTAGTTGTGGAAGGGAAGGTATATTGGTCTACCCACCAAGCGATCGTATTATACGACGAAATAACGACCCAAGTTGAGGCTTTCCCACTCCCACCCTACCTCTCACCAGACGGGTTCAAAATGTTTCCTGTCTTAGGACTTGACTCTTCTGGAGCTGTCCTCTGTTGCGTCTTCTCCCGCAGTGGGTTTGATGTGCTCAGTCTCCGCAGTGTCCATGGCGGAGCTACTAGCCCTGATATTTGGATTACGATCCGCCAGGTGGGATATGCAGAGATGCTTGGGTGGATCCACCCTCCACGTCGGATCGCCAACAATTTATGGCCCCCTATAGGTCAGTTGGTTACCGCCGACGATGTATGGCGTGTGATGCGTTATTGTATTGTGAGATTTATTGGCCGAAATCTTCTTTTCATGTCGTTCCTTAAGGGGAAGGCGTACAATGTAGAAAGTGGCCAGGTAGAACCAGCCCCCAACTATGATTTACTAGCCAACAAGAGCTTCCACATGCCATCATGGCCGTTTTCCCTCTAGCCAAATGGATCAAGAACATGAGACAGTAGCAGGAACAGATGGCAAATAATATGTGAATCATGCACTGAAACAATTTTTCAAAATATATAATGGTGTAATAGTAGGTATCTACCGAAAAATCCCACTACCTTGTTTTGTTGTTGGTGTTGTTGTGTTTCAAATTGTTAATATAGCTTGCTTCTTTTGTATTCTGCATCCTTTCTCATCAAATCTATCGAAGTCAGCCTAATCTCTATCACAACTTGATCTCAATGTTGAAGGATAACGCTCATGCATCTGTTAGTCTATAAATATTATGTGTGCATAGATGTACTTATAGGCATCAAGTTTGTACTATGAAGTGCTACATGTATATATTTCGTCTATCATTGTTTGATGATACAAAATATTAGACCATTTATTATTATTTCTGTTATATGTAACTGAATGATTTTGGGTTCCAGTGAGGGAATATAATTAGATCTGTGTCTGCATTTGGCGCATACATGATCACGGTGTACACTTCCAAGACATGCGTGTGGACGACATCCCCTATTGTGAGGAAACCGCCGAAGGCCAAATCATATCCTATGACCTAAGAATAGGCCAAATCAAGGCTTACCCTTCTTCTACCTCTCGCCACATCAGTTCGTAAAGTTCCGTGGACAGTAAGCTATAGAGTTTTTGTATGTTGTGTCTTCTCCGATTGTAGGTTTTATGTGATGAGGTTGTGTCGTTTTAACCACTATTTGTTCTATAATCTATCATGTGGGGTATGAAATAATTGTTAGGGTGGAACAACTCTTTCGAGCATATACCATCGACGATGTATGATTTTGTTGCACTTTTGTATAATGAGGTTTATTGGCCTAAATCTTCTTTTGATGTTATTCCTTTATGTATAATGTAGAAAGTGCATAAAGTGTCGAGTTAGAGGAAGCTACAAATCTTGATGTACTTGTTGGGAAATATGGACACAAAATATAGCAGCGAAAATAAAAATTTGATCTATTCCTATTCTCATAACTGTAAGATCACATCAACTAACATGAAATAGGAAGGATGGTTTAACGAGTTATACATGATCATAGAGCAAGTCCAACGACAACAACCTGCTTCAATGCAAGTGTCAACCAGTTACTCTTGGACTGTGGTTGTGCAGCTCTTGATCTTCATCACGAACAACAAACAGAACAACTTCTGCAACGATTCCTATAGTCTCGTCATAGATTGCAGGTTGTAGTTTTCCTCTTAGCATCAGCCAAAGGACTCCCACCTCTAGAGTAGTCCACACGAACAAACTAGAACTCTTGTCATTCAACTAGAATGGGTAGGAAGGAGTTGTCCCTCCCATTGTTGTACTAGTCACCAACTTGCTCTCACACCAACAATGATTCTCAGTTGTTCTCTCCCGTAGCTATCTCTTCCTTGTCGAGTAGGACTTGCTTAGGCTCTCTCGATTATCACAACCAGAGAAGATAACAATTATCAGAGTAATTGATTCTCAGTTGATGTTGTATTTTGGGAAGCCTCCAATATCTCTCTATTTATAGGCAGGGTTTGGACCAAGGTTTCCAGTCTGTTTTGGGATCTGTACAGAGTGGAAGGAACCAGAAGATCTTGAATTTTTACAACCTGTGAGACGTCAAACGGTCATTTGACAGACCAGATGGTCGTCTGACACTGCGAGACAGTCGTCTCATACTGCCAGACGGTTGTATGAAGTTTCCCAATCGGATATCAAATTGGAAAATTTGTTTCTCATTTATGTTAAACATCAATTACTTGCACCACAAGTACTGCAATTGAAAGAAGTTCAGGAAACATCCAGAAGGTTCCTCTGGGCCAAAGGAGTTGTCTCACTCAGGTGAGACGCCCGTCTCGCTCACCCAAATGACGTCAGGTGAGTCGAGTCGAGCGGATCAGTTCATCATAATGAATCGGTTGGTTCACACTCTGGTTTGGGAAAAATATAGCCAATTTGAACTTTGATCTTCTTGACAACCCAAACATCGTCTCAACATTTGAGATGCATGTCTAGCTTGTAATGGTCGTCTCACCCTATGATATGGTAGTCTGGTTGTGCAATCAGCCAATGTTACATGGATCTGAATATCTAAATACTTTAGTATTCAATCCAATCACCATTCAAGATTAAACTCCTCTTCTAGATGAGTTCCTATATGTGTGACCCTATAGGTCTCATATCACATTCACAGTGAATGTCTATCACTAAGTTATGACATCACAAGTAAGGAGCGGTGTCTAGTCACACATCAGTGCTACCCAAGTAAATGGAAAGTTGGAGAACAACTTCAACCTACAACATGTGTAAGGTGTTGTAGTGATTGTATGATTCCTTTATCACTAATATCCAGGATGAACTCGAGGCATGGATGGTCATCCTCTCAACATTCAATCCATGTTCCTTGAACTAAGAGCAGACTGTCTGAGATAATGTGACCTCAATATCATTTATTGATCTACCTGTGCATGCACATGCATTTCTCAGTCTCACTTATTTAGTGGCCAAGATATCATACTCCATTACGAGGGACAAATATCATATTTATCACTCACAGTCTATCCCCATGTGTTAAAATCACCCAATCATCACCTTTATGAAAACTCATGTTTCAAGACAACATTTGATGATGTGAAAGCATACTCAACGACATATGATGAGTGCAGTGATTTCAGGTCTAAAAATCACAATCACTTTTTTCATAATAGAATTAATGGCTATTAGTTCAGAACCCTTCCAACTAAACAATTCTTCTCCTTTTAAATCAAACATTTTAATTACGATCACTTTTTCATTATCAAAGCTTGCATCGATGTAACCCTTTACATCCAAATCTTCCTTTTATTGCTAATCTTATTAACTAGAAATCTATCTTTTGATATTTCTCAAGTACTAATGGATATCTTTAATAACTTTCCAATAATTCTTATTGGAATAAATATCATCTTATCATGTCCAATAATATAAGATTATATGGGATATGTACATTTATAGCATCTATGATAGATCCATTCTTACAACCTATGACATCTTGATCATGTCATTTCAATTGGAATATATGGTTCATGAGAGACTAATCCGAATTATCCCTTATTGTATCCATTTGTGTTGAACTTTTCAACACGTTTATATTGTATGTTCTTAAACTTCCATTGTGAAACATTCAAGAACTATCTCATAGGTCTTGATCCTTATCGTATAAGATGTTTCATCTTATCCTTCATTGTTCAAGGTGTTTTTCATGTCATCTCTCAATATCCACAATATTGATAAGTTATTCCTCATCATATGTGGAATATTCATATATGCTCCCACAAATTCTTGTGTTAGCACAGATTTCATCTTTTATCTTGATTCAAGTCAAACTCTATGCCTATCTTGTCAAAATAAAATATCCCATCTCTGAGATGCCTGCCAAAATGAATTTTGTTGTTTATAGACTTTATTTGCATTTTTAAAGTGATAAAACCTTTTAGATTGTGTCGCGTACACATCATGTGATGTATTCCCTTAAGGAATTTGGTTCTATTTTCATGTGTTAGATCTCTTAGTATATTTCAACTACAACAATGAGCTTGACCATTGGTAAAGGAATTTGTATCATATTCAACAACTTCAACTGATTTGAAAAATCTTATCAACCAGTTTGTCCTTTTATGTTATCTATGTAGATCTTTGCCACAAGATCCTATTGTATCCTTTAGGTATTACCCCTTTAAGTGGAGTTGTTAAGGTCCTAGCTTATTAGCTACATTGATTCCATATTAATAAGAAATAGCTTCTAGTTGGCTAGTTGGCTCATCCTGTTATGACCAACCTATCTAAATTGTTGGATTCACAATCCACCAATCTCAAATGTCTTCTACTAGAACTACTTTATTTTTTGTTATATGATGAGCCTGAGATTCCACAACAACTTGTGATTCTCGTTGTTCTCATTGTACTCATTAGTTGACTTCAAACATTTTGAGTTTTACTTTTACTTCCACTGATTTGTTAGGAACTCAGTTATCCTATCAACAAAACATTTTTGTTATTGGATTGGGATTAATAGTAATATTCAATGGTCATGATTTTGGATAAACCTTCTCAGGAAACTACTTTTTCAATGTATATTTCAATCCCTTAGATGTATTGGATCTACGAGGTTCATGTGTTACCTAAGGAATTTGAGTCTCCACAACACTTTGTGATTCTCCTTGTTCCTCTAGGTGATCTATCGGTTCTATGTTTTCTTGTTGGTCAGAAACTTCTTTGAGTTCTACTTTCCTCCCACTGATTCCTTTGAAAATAAATTGCCTTTCAAGGAATATAGTTGTCATGGCAACAAACACTTTGTTGTCAGATGAAGTATAAAAGTAGTATCCCCTTGTTTCTTCGGGATGCCCAACAAAATAATGTTTATCTGACTTGTCTTTTCTCCAATTTGAGATGCGCAAGTTAGGGCAATTGGAGTGTGTCTATACCTAATCTGAAATCACTCAAGTAGAAGCATTATACACCAATATGTGGAATGGTTAGTCATCATCAAAACATGGGTTTAGTCAATTTAGACGTGAGTCAACATTGACCTAATTGACCTTGAGTCAACATTCTCCCCCTTTTTGAAGATGACAAACCATTCCATAAATGTATTGAAAGCATTTAAGTAAATTCATACCTTTAGAGAAACCTAGGGGTTTCAATAGTACTAAGCTCATATGCTCCCCCTCAATTGATGCGCATGGAGTTTTCATACTCCCCCTCAATTGATGCTATTTCTCCTGCATGGTTAGCTTTCATAACATTTATAGAATACTATGTCTTCTACTCATATATGTTCTACACATATATGTCTTCTCCCCTTTACCTTATGCCTTTACATAAATATACTTCTCTTCTTCATGTAAGACATACCTTCTTCCTCTTTTTAAAAGAAAACACATCTTTCTCCCCCTTTGTCATTTCAAAAAGGTGGGAGTTATGAAGAAAAAAGAAACATCACTTGTTAAAGAGAAAGGAGATAATACAAATATATATAAGGAGAGTAGAAGAGCACAGATAGGGTCTTGTCCAAGCATAGAAAGAAAAGCAAGTTAAAACATATACTTGAACAACCCAAAATGCAAGATAAGGTGGTGCAGAAAAACAATAAGTTGCAATATTGACCCTCAAGATGACGGAATTTGATGAAAAACCGTCAGAGCTCATGGCGAAGCGATGAGTCTTGCTTAGAAGGTCGTTTCTACAAGAAAAACACTAGTCTTGCACCAAAAACTGGAACTGGAGCAAAAGTTGTATAAAAACCAAAAATACTCCAATTTCCACATATCATGTAGATCTATGTACCCTGCATCACAATGTTATGCAAGCAACTCAAGATAGTAGATATGAAATTCAAAGAACAATCTTGAGCATGTATGAGACAAGATACAAGCATAGCATATAGATGAGAAAATATTCCAATTATAAATAGGGTTAGAACTACATGTATATGAACTACTAGTAGATGATATCACAAGTTAGTACTACTAGTAGGATCTAGATCATAGCAAGAGATACCAAAAGATACACAAGATAAAGCAAGCTATGAGTAGATGTAGAGATATATCCAAACAAAGAGATAAGCAAATTTAGAAGCATGAAAGGATATAACTAACTAGATAAGCATCCTTACCGTAAGATGATTACCCCTAAGAACCTCAAGGTTGTATCAAAACAAGATATACACCAATAGAGATGTAGCAAGTTAGAGTACAACGGAAGCGATTTTAGACACAACCAAGAGATCCAAAGAGATCATCATCAAAACCTGCAAGACAACTCAAAGCAAGCAATTGCAAGATATAGATATACCGATTTCGAGCAATTAGAGAGATAGAGTTGTAAGCAAGATAGGCAATTTAGAACATGGCAATTATGCATATATAAAGGTATCAAATGAGAGTGCCAAAGAATAAGGCTATTGGTTGAGAAAATCTAGTTGAGAGGGAAATTCTCATTCAATAAGCCAATTGTGTATTCTGTGCACAGTGTTATCGGTCGAGTTTTGAGCATTGACAACTCGACCGATGACAGATGTTGGCAACACTCTTGGTGCCTATCAGTCGAGTTTCAATAGGGCAAACTCGACCGACAGATCAGCTGTCAAGAAGCACATAAATATCATAAAAACATATTTAAAGGCATGCTAAAAATACAAACCATATCCAAACATGTCTAAGCAAGTTAGTAATGCACTATAGAAGCATTAGAAACAGTTTTTGAGCAAGAGTGTGAAGAGAAACACAAAATGGCACTTTTAACTCAAAAACCATATGTATAGTTCACACTAACTTGACAAAGACAAGTTAGGATAGGTTATAAGCAAGAGAAACATTACCTTTGTGCTTACCATTCCTTTTCCATTTGTTGTCACTCTCTACACATCTCACCTTTCTTCTTTCATGTGGATTGAGAAGTCAATTTGCAATTTAATAGCTCAAGTCAATCCATTTGCAAGTACCTACAAGAAGAAAGATGAAATGGTCCCCAATCATATTTTTGGGTCCGGAGGGGTTAGTTTAGCAACCCAAATCATATTGCTCTTGGGTGTTTTCCTAAAAGGACAACAATTAGAATAATGACCTAATTCATTGCAATAGTTGCATGTGCCCATAGTCTTGGAACTAGAGGATTCTCCATGGAATATTGGAGGCCCTTTATCTTTGTTGTTCCCTTGACTACTATCATACCCTAAACCATGTCTACCAATTTGTTTAGTAGTATGGTGTAGGATTTCATTAAGATTATTTTTACCCACTAAGAATCTTTGCAAAGAAGATCTCAAACTGTCATTATCATGCTTAAGAGAAGCAATAGTTGAAGACAATTGATTAATATTGACTCTAGCATGCAAAAAATCATTTTCTAAGCAAAGAGATTTAGTTGAATAAGAATCTCTATTAATATGAAGAGAAACAACATCATTCTCTCTATTTGTAGAACTAGAACAAGATTCATGCCCATTGATTTTAGCAAGCAAGGAGGCATTTTCTATTTCTAATTAACGCAAAACAAAATCTTTGTCCTTGTTTTCAGATTTAAGAACACTAATGTCATGCATGAGAGAATCAACAATTAAAGTATGCTCTTCATTAGAACTAGGCATAAGAGGTTGAGCTTCTAGAAATTTAATCTTATCAAGTAAACAGCATTTTCAAGTTTAAGAGAGTCTACTTGGCTAAGACAATCATTTTTATCATTAAGCAAGCAAGAATTAGCATATTCTAGATCATCTAGTTCTATATGCAAATTATCAACAATTTTAGCAAGCTTTTTCTTTTTCTTTTTAGAAGACTTATAAGAGGCACAAATATCATGAATAATAGCAATTAAAGATTCCTTATCTAAAGAGTCTAGATTTACCTCACTTGAGTCTTCACTTGTTGACGCTATAAGGGAAAAATGGCATTCTCCTTCATCACTAGATCTTGAGCTTGATCCTTCACATAAATCTTCACTTGAGCTTGAGTTGGAGGAGACACTTGAGATTGAGTGCCATTTCTCCTTCTTGTGAAGATGGGTCTTTTTGCCTTGTGGGCAATCTTCCTTGTAGTGACCCTTCTTTCCACATGTGAAGCACCAGATGGAGGAGGACTTGCCTTTGTAGAGTATACCCTTGGAGTACATGACATCTTCTTTAGCTTGAGAGGATGGAGAGACTTGTTCCATGATAGCTTCAATTTGAGCCTTTATTTCAGCCTTCTTCATTCTCTTTAGCTCGTTCTTCTCTTGTCTTTCTACTTCCTCCCTCTTGTCAAGTGTGGCTTCATGTGCTTGTAGATTTCCAATGAGCTCTTCAATAGGAATATCCCTAAGAGACCTTGCTTCTTCAATAGAAGTCACCTTGGATTCCCACCTCTTGGGGAGAGTTCTAAGGATCTTTAAGTTGATCTCTCCACTAGACATAGGATGTCCTAGAACAGAAAGACCATTCAAGATGGTGTTGAGCCTTGAGTACATGTTGGCTATGTTGTCCTCCTTCCCATCTTGAAGTTCTCAAGCAACCCTTTGAGCATGTAGACTTTGCTTTCCTTTACTTGATCTGTCCCTTCATAAGTGATGCAAAGCTTTCTCCATACCTCATAGGCCGTCTCACAAGAGGAAATCTGGTTGAACTCGGTGGGGGTCATGGAGGCATAAAGGATGTGCATGGCTCTAGCATTCAAGGTTGCTTTCATCAAGGTGGCTTCATCCCATTCTTCAATATTTGTCATTGGTAGAATGTATGGGCTTTTCACCATTTTCCACATCTCGAGACTTGATCCTTTAATGTAGAATTGAAGTCTCCTTCTCCAATAGAGGAAGTTGCTCCCATCAAATATTGGAAGGCCGGTCGAGAGTCTCCCTCCTAGGTAGTCACCCATCTTCTCCTACTTGTTGAAGTATGCTTGGAGAAGACCCGCTCTGATACCACTTGTTGGATCCTATATGGGTGATTAGATGCTCTAGAGGGGGGGGTGAATATAGCTGAAAGCACTTAAACAAAACTCATTAAACCTTCAAAATATATGACAAGATAAGGTTGCTAAATAGGCAATTTGAGTGCAACTAAATCATGCATAGCAAGGATAAGAGAGATTGAACATGCACCAATTAGACAAGCTATTTAGAGTGGTTCCACACTTCAAACTAGAAGTGTGTCAGTCCACTTGCCTAGAGAGGTCAACCTCTAGGACTTCCAACAATTGCACTCTTATATTCACTTATAAGACTTACAATACATGACCAACAAAGGACTTACCTATCCAATACAAAGAGTCTTCAACCTTACCAAGGACTTACCCACTTTGCAAGAGTCTTCGGCCTTCTCCAAGGACTTACCCACTCTAGCACAAGTCTTCAGCCTTGTAGAAATTACCCACTCTTCTTGGATCTTCCGCCTTTGACTTCACCTTCACTCGGAGAAGCTTCCACCAAGGTCTTACCTACTTGAGCTTGAGTCTTTTGCCTTCTCCAAGGGCTCACCCACTCTAGCTCCAACTCTTCTGCCTTGATCTTCACCAAGAGACTCCTTCCCTTGTTCTTCTTCACCTCTCTTGGACAAGAGAGAAAACCTTCATCTTCTTGATTTGCAAATGAGAGATGGGGAGGTGGTGGAAGTGAGAGCCTCACAAAATATACAAGTAGAACTAGCTCTCTTACAAATCTCCTACTCCCTCTAATTGATGTAGCAAGTGATTAAGCTTAGAGAGGGAGAGGAGGCTGGAGGAAGAACTCAACTATAGAATAGGAACCTCACAAAGAGTTTGCAATGAATGCTCAACCTTGGAATGAAGCCCAAGGGGTCCTATTTATAGCTGGGGATGCCTCTTAGCCTTTGGGAACACTTAAGAACGAAAACTAGTCATTTTGTGGCTTGCAACGTATATATTCTCACTTGTTGCAACTCCACAACGGCTAGTAGCACTTTTCTGCACTTTTCCGTACAGTGCAATCGGTCGAGTTTCTATGGGTGTAACTCGACCGATCAAGTAGGAGGAAAACCGATGTTCAAAGGATCGGTCGAGTTTGTCTTGAGGAAACTCAACCGATCATTTCAACTGGAAATGGCCTACTACTCAATCGGTCGAGTTCTGTGAGTGCACAACTCGACCGATGCAATCTTCAGAAAATCGACCAAGGTTGATCGGTCGAGTTTCAGGGTGGGAAACTCGACCGAACAAGTGCCTGTAATTGATTTTCAAAGTTGCATTAAAAGTGCTCTAATATTCGATCTAAGTGTTCCTGATATTTTTCTAAGCTTAATTACAAGTCATACAATCATTAAAAGTGATTTACAACATGATTCTAATGGATATACATCATATTACATAAACGTGCACTTGTATGACTTTGGCTTGTCTTTTCTCCAATTTGAGATGCGCAAGTTAGGGCAATTGGAGTGTGTCTATACCTAATCTAAAATCAGTCAAGTAGAAGCATTAGACACCAATATGTGGAATGGTTAGTCATCATCAAAACATGGGTTTAGTCAATTTAGACGTGAGTCAACATTGACCTAATTGACCTTGAGTCAACAACCATATCTAACAATGTGTGATTCCTTCTTTCTGATACACTATTATTTTGTGGTGTTACTGGTGGAGTCCACTAGGATACAATTCCATGGGCTCTAAGAATGTCCTCAAACTCTTGGCTTAAGTATTATCCACCGTGATCAGATGAAAGTGCCTTAATACTTTTACCAAGCTAATTTTGTACTTCATTCATGAACTCTCTAAAATTTTCAAGAGTTTCTGAACTATGTCTCATCAGGTCGACATAGACATACCTACTGAAGTCATCAATGAAGGTAATGAAGTACTTGCATCTACCTTTAGCATTTGTTCTAAAAGGACCACATACATCACTATGTATGAGCCCTAACAGATTACTAGCCCTTTCACTATTTCCAGCAACGCGAGTCTTGGTCATCTCGCCCAACAAATAAGGTTTATATGTCTCTATTGATTCAAAATCAAAAGAGTCCAGATAACCATTCTTATGGAGTCAGGATATGCATTTCTCATTTATTTGCCCTAGATGAAAATACCAAACGTATGTTTGGTTTGAGTCATTAAGTTTTTGCTTTCAGTATTTATTTTATATACATTTGTCTCTAGATCTATTAAGTATAGACCATAAGACATTGGGGCACTTTCATAAAAGATCTCATCTTTACTAATAGGATATTTTCCATTCTTTATAAGAAATTCAAATCCATTCTTCTCCAAACAAGATACAAATATGATGTTCCTATTAATGGTAGGTATGTAATAGCATTTCTCTAACTCTATTACAAGTCCACTTGACAGAGATAACTAATAGGTTCCAACTATGTTGTCTGCAGCTCTAGCACCATTTGCAACACGCAGTTCAACCTCACCTTTTTCTAAAGGTCTACTTCTTTTCAGATCATTCACATTTGAGAAAATGTGTGATCCACATCTGGTATCTAGTACCCATGATGAGGAAGTAGTAAAGTTAACCTCTATATGTATACATTATAAGTAGAGATCTCAATTCCTTTTTTCCTAAGTTCCCTAATCATTATCCTAATTTTGAGTGTTGAAGACTTTGACTTTAGCTTAGCCACAGAATGCTTCTTGGCCTTTCCCTTGTCCTTGGACTCAACTCTGTTGATCATCATTATGAATTTGTCCTTATTCATTTGTGCTTTAACACTTATCAAGATGTCAAGAAACTATAATAGTTCTCTAGCCATGTTACTCGATAAACTAGCTATATGATTTAGCCTATGATTGCAAAATCATATTCGTGGCCAACTCCTGACCTAAAGGAAATCCCAATTTCTCAGGATGCTTCATATGCCCAAATATATTGAGCACATGAGGCTCTACTAGTTTTCCCTCTGTCAGTTTGTAGTCAAATAAATCCTTAGAGACATTATACCTTTCATTCTTATCATGTTGTTTATGCAACTAATATTTCATACAGCCCAACATAAGATTGTTGATGTTCACAACATCATTGGCGTGCTTCAAGAAGCACCCATGTTAGTCTTAGGTGAATATGGAGTGGATACTTGTAATGGTGTTTCAAGATCATGTAGAACACTTCTTAGGGTCTTGAACCAGATATGGAAATAAATCTCATTTAATTTACCCAATCGTAATGTAGATTTGTTTGTCATTTGATTCTATAAGAAAAAAAAATTGCAATTGTCAAAAACCCCTTTTGATTTGATTTGATTTGAAAAGTCAATATTAATTAGTTCTTTAATTAATTATTGCTCCCACTATTTTATTTCAAATTGATAGCCATCACATATCATTTCATAATATTACAGCGTACAATATTTTAGTGGGCAAAGATCCAAAATAATTCAACTATTACACAGCCTACACCAGCGTCCATAGTCAATTATCAAGGTAGGAAATCATGTCGATTGCATCATATGCAACTCTTGGATAGATGATATGCACAACTCCTTTCCATAATCATCTGCATGCTTCTGGGATTAGACTCTCTAAGAATCACCTATTAAGTATGACCCAAAAGCCAAGATGATAATAATGCACCCCGCTAGGTCCAAAACTACACTATTACTATCACACTTCCCCGAGACAGACAACACACCATGCTAGGGCGTAAACTATGCTTAGTGATAAAGTTTTTAATGTGTGCCTCTTTTTGAAAGCCTCTAAGACTTAATATTTTAATTGAGGGAGTTTGTATAAATACATATACCTTATCCAATCACCACATATATAGTATGTATCATATACATGCTATATCCTACAATGTAAACATGCACTAAATGAAAGTGATGGTTATGTCCAGTCCTAATGTAATCCCGTAGATCCTTAAGGAATTATATATCTAGGTCTACATCATATGTAGAAACGTATTGTTGATGAAGATATGTGCTTGCTAATATGGGTTGATCGGTTCAATCATTCAACCAATCAGATCGCCTCCTGGATGGTTGTTAGGTCATCTCACTAATCGTTTGGTCCTTCTGTCCACCATCGACTGGCATATCCAACGCATCTGTCGGGTCCACCGGGCGATCGGTTTGACTTTTCCACCATGTCCTCCAAGGTCCTTCAGTCAGTCAACTCGTCTTTGGGACATCTTCATCTTCATCATAATATAAAAGTAAAGTATCCTACTTTTACATGTTTATAGGGAAACCATGAGTTACATTCAAGAGGAGAACATGTAGGAGATAATTAACTTTACATTGGGAAGATAAGATAGAGGATCAGTATGTAGATCGAGATAAACCGATAAAACAACCACACTCAACCATGCACATATGGGGGTTATTGGATATAATCATGCTACACATCTACCATAAAAACTACTTTTAGGGATACATGTGTAAATTGTATATATATAGCATATTTATATTAGTTTGGGATTATCATGGTATTGGATTTGACAAGATATTATTCACCTCACATTCAAGAATAGCACGACAAAACCAAAATGTAATCATATTGATTATCCCATAATATAGTAAATTGATGTTGGCTCTGTTACTAATGTTGGGAAATAAGACTACAGAGTAGGCAATGGAAACAAGCATTCATCTACCTTATTCCCGTAATCAGCTGATCATGTCAATAAATATAATGCGGGAAGGATGGTTTTGAGGATATACCTGGTCCTAGATCAAGTCTAGCGACATCTCCTTGTCGTCGTTGATGTGCAACTTTCTTAGACAATGTTTGTACAACTCCTTGTCACACCGGGCCTCATCTGACTGTTGTACCCTCTGATATGTGTCTCAGATAGTAGGACTACTTCAACTCCTCTTGTTCGCACTAGAGACTACAACCATAAATGTTTTTTCCTTCACCATCTCCTCTTGTCACAGACTATTAGATGATGTTGTCCTCCGATCAACGGTCAACAACCTCTCGCCTCTATGGTAGTTTATACGGATTGCTTAGAACACCTTTTGTCCTGCTAGAATAGACAGGAACAAGTTGTCCCTCCCATTGGTGTACTACTCACCAATTCGTTCTCCCACGACAATGATCTCAATTGAACTTTCCCTTGTTTTCCTCCCTAGTCGGGTATAACTTGCTCGGGCTCTCATGGTTACCACAACCAGAGAGGAAATGTTTGTCAGAGCAACTAATTCTCAATTATCTATGTTGTGTTCTGGGAAGCCCCTAGTACCACTCTATATATAAGTGAGGTTAGGGTTAGGGTTCCCAATCTATGTGGGAGTGGAAGGGATTGGAAGATCTCAAATTTTCACAACAATTATGGAACTTTCACAACCTGTGATAGCCAAAACAACAATTTGGCAAACCCATATGGTTGTCTCATACTGCGAGATGATCGTTTTGCATTTTCCCACTTGTACATGAATTTGGAAAAGCAATTCCTATCCATGTTAGACATTGATTTCCTTGTACAACAAGTATTTCTCAAGATAAATGAATACAAAAATGTCTAGAACCTTCCCTCGATCGAACTGGACCATCAAGCCCATGCAAGATGGGTGTCTTGGTCACCTAGTTGGTCATCTTGTGACCCAAGTCGAGCCAGTTTGGTTGGGTAGGTTCATGCCTTTGCCAAATTCAACTCAAAATTGGGTCTGACACCCAGACGCCTATCTCAACACTTGAGATGATCGTTTGGCACTCTAGAAGGCTGCCTCAACACTTAAAATGGGTGTTTGGAAGTGTTATCAGTTCATTTGTTACGCGAATCAAACACTTACGAATCAAACACTTTAGTACTTAATTTAGTTGTCATTCAAGATCTGAACTCCTCTTCTAGTTCGAGACCTATGTGTGTGACCCTATAGGTCCCATATTAAGTTGGTAGTGAATGTCTATAACAATTTATGACATCACAAGCAATGAGTGGTGCCTAGTCGAACATCAATGCTACTCAAGTAAGTGGAAAGTTGGAGAACAACTTCAACCTAAAATCTATGTATGGTGTTACAATGTTGTATAGTTCCTTTGTCACTGATATTCAGATTGAACTAGAGGTATGGAATAGTCATTCTCATTATTATTCAATCTTGTTTCTTGAACAAGAGTAGACTATTTGAGATATATGTAAGCTCAACACACTGACTCACATGTACATGGCCATGTATTTCACAATCTCGCTGAATCAAGAGGTTAAGGATAGTCTACTCCCATAGGAGAAACAAATCTCATATCTATCACTCACAGTCAATCCCCATGTGTCAAAGTCACCCAATCATCATCTGATAACATCCCTTATTTCAAGATTGCATTTAATGATGTCAAAGTGTAGCCAACGACATGTGATGAGTGCAGTCATTTCAGGTCTAAGAACCACAATCACCACCATTACTATGAGACCTGACTATGACTTGCATTATGATGGCTTCCATGTGTCAGTCTCATGGTAGGTCTGTCTGATACACTATTCTTTAACATGTATATGTGTGATTGGTTTGATATCGCCATATCATGACCAATGAGACTCAGTCATTAACCAACTCACACTCTGATCTTATGTGTTATTGTTGCCTATCAATCTTCCACAATAACATCTGATCTGGGACATAATGAGAGTATGTATATGTACTCTTAACATCTGTATGATATCATTTCTCAGGTCATCAACCTGAAGACATATGTCATTGAGTAATATTACTCTCTAGACATCTATTATGTTATTTCATTATCTCATAACTGAACAAACAAATAAATTGGAAACCCGCCTTTCATTAATAATCAAATTATTTACATTTATGCCATTACAATCATCACAAGATTGGCTCTCTAGACATACATAACCAACACCTACTTGGCAGTGGATATGAAAAGACCCTAGCTTTTGTGAGAACTATGATTTCAAGAGGTTGGTCAAAGTCTAGAGGAGTGGGTGTGACCTAGATACCTCTTTAGGGTCTTAATTATTAGTTGGTTGTTTATATAAAATGAAAGTGATCTTAAATGAAAATGGAGCATAATAGTGGCTCTCTGAAGAGGATAAGGGTGCACTAGTTGGGCTTCGGGTTGAAAGAGATTGTAAACTCACATATTTTAGATGGAGTTGTAAGTAATAGAGAGACATTAATTCTTATTCTAGAACCCTTTAAGCATTATATGGAGTATGTAGAAATTTTGGTTTAAACCCATTATAGGCTAAATACTCCCAAAAAGTGTAGAAAAGGACAAAATGGAGGGTAAACTATAAATACATGTATGAAAAAAATAATGAGATACTTGAACTTGTATAGTGTCACAACTATTGTAGTAATATACCACCAGTCTAAAAAGAATCACTATAGAAAATGGTCTTTAACTACGAAGAAAGTATCTAGCAAAAACCCCATATATTGTAGATAAAGTCTTTAGCTAAATTTTTCTCTACATACACAAATTGTAGTATATGCTCGTATAGGGAATGGCTTTAGCTACATTTATCATATATGCAGTTAAATAAATCATTTTCTACAAATACATATGTAATCTGGAATATACCTAGATATTTTTGTTGTTGAAGAATATACCTAGATATTGTCTGTACATATTAAAATGGTTTTGTAATTATATCTAAAGTATAACCATAATTTCATATGTAGTCAGTATGTAGTAAAAGATGAAGTTACTACATCTTATGTGTAATTAATATGTAGGGAAAAGCAACAATTATTACACAGATATATTTAGTTATATTATACATCAAGCTACATATGTTGTGACATTTATTACACATACATATATGTAGTTAGAATATTATGCATATATGATGTAACTTTTCAATACATAAGAGAAATTAGACCAAGTTATACTCATTATTCCAACAACCATACTTATTTATATAGAAAAACAGATGTACATGGGTAGGATGCATGCCTTGCCCCTATTGCATAATATTTTAGAAAGCTATACATATCAACCCTTTGATAGAATCAAAATCATCAACTATATAAGGGAAACTAGTGGATTCCTCCCTCCATGTGGATTGTGATCTAAATTATGTTGTCATCCTCTCCTCTTTTTTTTCTTTTGAATGTGACATAAAGGTCAACTTTGTGTTCGTTACACCCACTTTATTTTTGCATATCTTTCAGTTTGAAAGACTTCAAATAGAAAATATTAGAATTCCCATACATCTTCACCACTAATACCCCTCATCAGTCTAGGAGTTTATAAGTGATTTCTCCTTTTTAATGAACACAGGGTCCTCAACCAACCCATTTTGTTGGAAGCTAAATATGAACTCTTGAACTCAGTGTCATCCAAGATCAAGCATAGCATACTAGATTATATTACATGCTTTTAATTGTCTGGTTTAGTAAGCAGCCAGTTAGAAAGATCAACTATATCCTTATTGGCAATGGACTTGAGTAACCTACTGCATGAACAAAATCAAATTTAATGAGAAATAAAAGACACATAAACAACATCCATTGAGTTATGTTCACACCTTGAGTAGTTGTATCATTAAGACAGTTAGAAATAGAATGCCCTTGGTTTACTTTTGAAAATGCTCATGAACCTTTCAAATGTTGAGATGTGATTAGTAATGATAGCCATGGTTCTGAATTAGAACAAGTTTTGATTTTAAAAATAAGGTTGTAAGTTTAAATATTGAGACACTATACTCAGATATGCCAACAACCCATTTATAATACTATTCAAGTGGCGAGGGGCAAGCACTAACTATGGAGGAAGAAATTCAATAAAATAGCGAGTCAGAAATGTGAATGTGGATTGATTAGAGACAATGAGCAGCACTATATCCTGGAATAGTGGTTACTGAAATGTTGAATCTACAATTGATCATAGTGAAAACTATTTTAACATGTGTTATGGATTATAGGATTATAGGCTATTGCATCAAAAAAAATTGAGGAGACTTCTATTACCATATTCCCACAAGAACCTACATGATGCAACATATTGAATGTATACTTGAAGGTTAGCATTGCACACTCATAAAGATGAACTGAACATGAAAAAGAAATTTTGAGACTTTAATATTACCATGGTCAATTTCATCAAGATTTGGAGCTTCATGGACAATAGCCCAAATCTAATGATAAGAAAGTTAGGAATCCACTTAGTGACCATCCTACATTCCTTGAATATAAAACAATCTATGGTTTGATTGTGATGATGCTCATAGAAGTGGATGTGTACAAAAAATGATATAAAAAATGGGCTTTCACATTTTTCACACAAGGAATGATGTATACTATAAATGATATCAAGAATGCTCCCATGACCGAGTTGATAGGGCCAAAGAAAGGTATTTCTAGTGCAATAAACCATATAACCAGCACAGCCTAAATTCATGTAACTGCCTTGCATGCTAAGTTCCCACAACAGTGAACATTAATGGTTTTCTACCATACTAAGAAAATTGGGTTCATCACTTCTTTCTTTGTTTTCACACCCCCCAATTTCGTCATGTTCTTGTGCAACAACTTAAAAAAAATTGAAAGTGTCAAAGCGAAGTAAGATGAAGGCTATTTTTCTACGAAATCTTATATATATATATATATATATATATATATATATATATATATATATATATATCTTTACTACTATAAAAAGAGGGAGTTTTTTTAACTAATTACAAACACATGCCATTCTACCCTTCTCAGCCAATCAAAATACACCATTTTAAAATGCTCCCCTCTCCTTTACCCTCTCTCTTCTCACAATTTTTCACATATTTTTTTTCTCATTTTGATTGGCTTTTCTCACACACGTCTGGCTTTTCTCACACACATCTCCCTTCACTACCATACTTCGTGACCACTCACTAAGAACTGCCCTCCGCAACTATCCGTATTCATCGTATTATCTTTTAGAAAAATCGTGTTTTCCTCCCATGTTTTCCTGAGTTAGTTGCTCGGAGTGAAATCAAACTGCCACGTATGGAATGGACTCCCGTAACATTAGTATAACCGTCTTCCATCTCTTCTATTTAAACCTCAATAGAGGGAGTAAACAATATACATTCATTTCACCTCCGCAACAGATTCGCCCAAGTTCAATTGACCAATCCTCCTGCATTTATTGTTTCGTGTTTGAGTCTGTTATTATAACAAGTCTTTCTACTCTTGTAGGCCATCTTTTCATGGTATTGTTGTGGACTTCACGTCCAATCATATTGATTAGTAGAAGGTTGGAAAGTTGGAACCACCATAGGCACCGTGGATTGTTTTATTGTTGCGCATCAAGTGTAGGAGATAAAATATATCCCTCATGGTTTATCCATACTTTGTTTTCTTTTCCATTAGTAAATGCTAGCGGCAATTGATAGGTAAAAGGTTATTATCTTGTACGGTGTAGTGTTGCAGTTGTGCTAAGGCTAACACGGTAAGCTAGGAGGTCGAAAGAAAATTCGATATCATTTACTCAAACCTGCTCATGTAGGTTCCTCCTAATGCTCATCAAGGTGGTCACCCACAATATGTCAACAATGGCATGGCCTCCTACAGATCAAAGCAATATGAGATATATGGCGCACCTGCAGATTGATTAAGGTAAAGATCTAAATCTTCACTCATTAACGTCTAAGGATAACAAAGTTATGCCTTACAGGAAACAGGTTAGCAGGTAAGGCTGACTATCACCATGCTCAAGCATGTAAAATGATATTCAAGTCCTCCTTCACATTCTACTTACACGTGTATCCACTACTTCTATAGGCACCAATAGCATGGTCTCTCTCCACATTCAAAATACAATTAGAGTTCCTCAACTGGCCATCATGCCGGGATGAGTGGATTTCCCTGGTGGTATGGATGCATATGCCTATTTGTAGTAGCCAGCATGCCTTGATGTCACCCCGCAGGTTCCACTTCACCACGCTATATTGTACTATACATCCCACCTTGTATGTCATCGGAATCAGCACAAGCAAAAGTTTCGCACGCATGACTCACCATAGCATAATAAAATGTATATGATGTTTAATTAGTCATGTGCAAGGTTAACACCAAAGATGACCTCAAGGCCCTTGACGACTGGATCCACAATCCACTCTATCAAAGGAGGTACAAGATGGCCTTCTATAACCAATCCCCGATTATCCCTCATTTCAGCCTCCCCCATCCCCTATTCCCTTGCCGTAAAATTAAAATATAAGTCTACAATTGTGAATCATTGCCTTAATAGCTGGCAAAATTTACTCTGTTCTCCAATAATATGCCTTGAGCAAAAAAAAAGTGTTAGGTGGCATCCATCTGCCTTTTAGAATGCTTGTGAGGTTTGGTTGTTCTTCAACAGTCTCTGATCTAGAGAAACTTTTCACTTGTATGCTTTTTCTCACACACTTGCATAGCTTTTCTAAGGATACAATATTGTTTCCTGCTACAATATGTTTCTTATAGTCCAAATTGTATATCTTATGCTTTTTTCATTATTAGTTTCTAATTATCTGTTTTATACCCTTAGTTGTATATATTCTTCTATGGTTATATTTGCAGACCACTTTCTTGAGTTGTCTTTTTTCTCGATTGGTGTAAAATATCATCTCCTTCATCTACTAGAAGGATGTTGATGCAAAAGATCCATCACATACATCATAGAAAAAATGAAATTGAATTATACTATGAAGCATTTGGTCTTAAGTTGTGATGTTTCAACATCGTGCAAGGATTATTCAGTTTTGAGCAACTGATTTCACTCTGTAGTGGTATAATTGAATCATCTAGCAAGAACACCGCTCAAACGGAAACAACAATCATTGCAAGGCATATCCCTTTCTTATCTCTTTTCTATATTTCTTTCTGTCTATTTACATATATGCTTGTATTGTCACATTCTTTAACAACATATGTGAATATATAATCAACATTATCTATTTTATCTTTCTGAAATTCCCATTTTTTCATTTTCACCAGTGTATTCACACGTTTTGCAATATCGTAAGTCATAAAGCTTTAGGATATCCCAAAACAACACCAAACACACTCTTAAATTATCTCTCACTCTCCATTTATCACATGTTTCCATTCTCAATAAAAACAATGATACATGAATCGAATTTAATAAATATTTCCCATTGAATTCATATCTTTTTTCTAATTACCTCACACTTGCCTAATACATAGTCAAACCCCTTACAAATGCTCTCCATGTCTTTTTCATCCCATCTCTTTCCAATCATTTCACATTTCTATTCTTAAACAAAATAGATCAAGAAAAATGAAATTGCAGAAATAAATCACTAATGACCCTTCGCTGTCTCACCATACCTTCATGTAATAATACAAAAGTGGTAAGAAAGAAACAAAACACATTAAATGTTTGACGAACCTATTCTCCTAAATGATCTCTCTCCATTTACATTCGTTGAATTCTGCAAATCCAATATCAATGCAAAAATAAATTTTCATTGATCCAAGTTCATTATGTTCAACTATTGAAAAATATTTCTTATTATTTTTTTATGTGCATGGGCACATGTGTGTTTACTAGTATATATATATATATGGAGGTAAGGATTATAGTGATGTTACATAGGATATATATATATATATATATATATATATATATAGAGAGAGAGAGAGAGAGAGGTAAGGATTATAATGATGTTACATAGGTGAGGAATGACATTTTGGGAGTATAAATTGGATTTTATTTGTAATTTTATTTGCTCGGGACGAGCAAATATTCAAGTATGGGGTATTTTTATTAATGCATATTCATCTATCTTTTTGCATATTCTTCTGCATCATTTTCATTGGAAATTATTTCTTTCTTAGTAATTTCTAGGACCCCAATTGCAATTCACTCACTTATTGATTTATTTTGCAAATACTTATCTCCTTTCTCATTTTTTGTAGGGTTTTTCTCCAAAGTTGATTTCTGACCCATTGATCCTACGAGAAGGTTGTCTCACTAGGCCCAAATGGTCGGCTCATTCCTAGAAACCCCCACATTCAAAGCCAAATGGCCACATTGGCCTCATCTCAACCAACTATTTCAACACACCAGATAGGCATCTCAATTCAGTGAGACGGTCGTCTCATGGACCCAGACGAGCACCCAAGGAAGCCCAGAGAGCTAGGTCAGTTGACCTAGAATCAATCATTTCGCAAAAGGGTGACACCACTTAATTAGGGTTTTAAACCTTTTATTATAGGCACAGCGGTGCAAGGCAAGCATCCCACATCATTTAGATGACTGTCTGGAACATTTCTTTGAGACCAAGTTTGCAAACAAATGGTTCCTCCAACACCCTCATTAGGGTTTCAATCTGAAGTTTTAGGATCTACACCAAGTCATCGTGAAATGACTGTCTCCCCTAGCGAGATTGTCATTTCGCTACACGCGATCAGTACATTCCAGCAGTCGTTGTCCCTTTGTTTCTCTCATGCTTTTAGGGTTTTCCAACCCTCCTTCCTCTATAAAAGGAGGGGGACTCCACTAAGAAAAGGGCCCCAAATTTTATACTTGAATTTTAGTTGAAACTTTGTTACTTTCAATTCTTAGTGTAATTTTTGCAATAATTTTAACATATTGCAATACAATTAAGGGTTATTCACCTCTGGATCCCATGTTATTCTAGTTCATTATTTCTTGTTCTTCTCTAGAAATGGTCGATAAAGGGATCAAGCCATTTAACTATCACCACCTTGGGTTTTCTCAAAGATTTTGGATTTGCAGTCTATGGCTTCATTCCTTTCTTCTCTTGCTTCCCCTCTTATTGCTAGTGAGTAATCTCCTTATCGAGGCAAGGGGAATAGGCCATTGGCCTTTGTTGATCAGATTAAGTTTATATGATTTTGTTTCTACATATGGCTTTTATTTTAGAAAATTGCCTATTGAAATGAAGATATTAATCGTTTTCATCCTAAGGTAGTTCTGGAGGATGCGACTGTGGAAATCAGAATTTAGAACGACTAAACGAGTTGCATGAGAATTTGGATGTGACTGTGGAAAAATCCCCATTGGGATGATGCAATATGAAATGTGAATGCCAGGACCAATGGGTTGATGTCAAGTTTGTCTCTTGTATTTTGTTTACAAATGATTCACATACTCGCTTATATATTTAATTATAGTGTATTCATTGATCTTGTCTTCACTTTGGCTAAGGTGGTGAAAACCCCTAATCCTTGATGCTTTCTCCCATTTGATTTCAACTGGCTTGTTTTCAATTCTCTTCTTTTAATTACATCACTTTACTTCTTTTTTATATAATCTTAGGTGCTAACAATCTTATCTCTTTACTTCCTTGTCTTAGTATAATATATTTTTCTTTGCCTTAGTGTAATCTCTTACTTTATTTGCATTTTAATATCTCATCTAGTATAATCAAACAACCCCCAATTGGAAGTTATGTTCTATTCCTTATTAAATAATACCAAAAATAAATAATTTCAAAAATTAATCAGGATTAAAAGAGAACAATCTTAAAAACATTGTCCAATGGGATCGACCCTTCTGTACTAGCCTTAACTAGAAATTAAAAAGGATTAAACTCTAGGATAATCATTCTAGTAAATTGGTGTGCTCTTCGACATGTATCAAGTACCTTCCCAAGTCTTTCGTTACCTGAAACCCACTTACAGCCTCGCTACACCTCCAAGTAGATCTCAGAACACTCTTGGAGAAGAAGATTCATGATTTAGCAACTTTGATAGCTTGTCCAGATGCTTTCTCAAAATCTTGGAAGCACAACACTATTGTCCTCATCTGAGCCTTTCGTGCCTGTGTGAAAAGAATCAAATCATCCGCAAAACACACATGAGCCACGACAATGCCAGTTCTTCCCATTTTAACTGGTCTCCAGCTTTTGTTCATTACTCTTTCATGTATCATATGAGATAACCTTTCTAAGCATAAGACAAACAGATAGGGTGACAATGGGTCACCTTGCCTCAGACCATGACTTGCCTTGAAAGGTCGGGACTGCCTCCCATTCTAGACAATAGTTGAATGGCCTCATGTAATTGAGTGCATGATGAACTTCCTGATGTTCATGGGAATTCCCAAATGCTCTAAGGTATTTTCAATGAACTTCCAAGACATCTGATCATAAAACTTTGTTAAATTCATATTTAAATCCATAGTTTTTGCTCCCATCTTTCCCTTCATACCATGTATGATTTCCTACACCAAAGCAATGTTGTCACTGATTTTTCTCCCAGGTATGAAAATGCTTTGTTCAAGAGAAATCCATCAAGGGTTGAACTTCTGTAGTCTCTCAAAAATCATCTTTGATGCTAGTTTCTATTTTAAGTTCTTTAGTGATATCAGTTTAAACTGCTCACATTTTTCTGGATGTGAAATCTTTGAAATAAGAATGATGGTATCATCGCACGCCTCTGCCTTGATTGGGTTTCCTGCAAACAGGTCTAGGTCTATCTTTGAAATTGAGTTTCCCACAACATTCCATCTTGCATTGTAAGAATTCCATTGTGACCTCACGGGGTCCTGCTACTTTGAACGGTTTCATAAGCTAAAGCACTTTAATCACCTCCTCTATATTAGGCAGTGCCACTAGTGCTTGCTCATCTCCTAGTCATAGCTTAGTGAACTTGCATGGGTCGGGTCCACATTGATTTTATCATGCTTGTATAGGTTCAGTAAGAAGTCCTTCAAAGTAATTCACCACCATGGTCATAACTTCAGTCTCATCTGTCACCCAAACCCCAGCTGAGTTCTTGAGTGAAGTAATGGTATTCTATCTTCAGCATTGATTTACCCACACTTGATAAAACTTGGTGTTACTATCTCTTTTTGCAGCCAATTAATGTGTGCCCTTTGCTTCCAATTATCTTTCTCTTTATTGATGATTTGTTGAAGGTCCTCCTGCATATCGAGGCACACTTTGCCAGTGATCTCATCATATTTTTAAGCTAATAAACTCTACAAAGAGGTGATGTTTCTCAGCAATCTTTTCTTTTCATGAAATTTTTCCTACGTCTCATCTCTATCCCAATTCAGCATGACTTTTTTGCCTTCTGATGTGTGTCATAGAAGTCTATAGAATCGGACAACACTTCCTTTACCGTGTTTCAAAATGTCTCATTTTTTTTCAAGGATGCCTTTGCTACAAACATGTGCTCCTTCCTTTCTCATCAATCTGACTTTAATAGAAGAGTGAAATGGTCAGATGACGATCTAGGAGATGCTCCACTGCTAGGCCTGGAAAACATCTAATGAAAGCCGCATTAGCTAGTGCTTGATCCATTCATTCCTGTAAGACACCATGTTTATCAGTAAATTGTGCGCCTGAATATCCCAAGTCAGACATTCATGCCTCCATCAAGATTTCCTTAAACATGCTAGCCTCTATGTAATTGTATCTATCACTACCAAGTTTCTCAAATGGAACCAATTTTCTTAAGATCGCCCATGATGACCCATGGATCCTCTACTCTTTCACTGGTTTCTATCAAGTGTATCCACAACAATTTTCTCATGGTCATATGTGGGTTAGCATAAATCAATGTTGCAATTACACTATCATTAATTTTACATGTAACAAATTGACTATGGCTACCAATGATCTATAGCTTATGTTCCTCACCCTTCCAGCATAGCCAAATTCCTCCAAAAAATACTTTCTCCTCTACTCAATGAGAATGGGTAAAGCCAAAGCTTTTGATGGTTCTCATAGTCGTTGTACCACTGATTCTTGGTTCTAGAATTTCCATTACCGATAGTTTATCTTCATGTATCCTTGTCACCTATTCCATGAATGTTCTAGCACAAAAGCTTCATCAGATAAATTGAGAGAAGAAGAAAAGAGCTAAGCATCTTCCTATGATCAGTAGTCTCCACCTATTAGAACATTCAACTCTCTCGTGTTTGTAGCTTTCCTATCATCAATCTGCGTGCTCTCATACATCCCTTCGTTATCTATGCTCATCATTGGGGTTTATAGTAGGTCGGGGGCCTCCTCCTCACCCAGACATGACTTCTCCAGTCTTGGGCTGCTTCTGCGTGTACTGGATGGATCTGGAGGTTTGCTTCTCCACTTCCTCTTGCTTCTCAGTTTATTTCCTGAACCAGACTTGTGTGGCAATAAGGCTTTGTCCATTTCATGTGTTCCCTTGTCTTCTTTAGATTTCTATAATCTTGATGATATTGTTTTCTTCTCAGTTGTTGTATCTTCATTACAACCTTCCATGTCCACTTTTGGTGCAATGAGATCCTCATTGTCATTAATTGTTATCACTTAGTCTACCTCTGGGTTTATGATTGTATGCTTCTCCTTCTACTATTGTGCCTTAGTGTTCATCCTAATAACTACTTCATTCTCCTTGGATACTATGTTGGCAATATACCCCATGGCTACTCTAGTCGTTGACTCTTGTCGACCTTGTCACTATGATTTCTTCTTCCTCCATATCTTCACTTGCCTTGCTTGTCCTACTGTATCCTCTTGTGTGTGATTAGTTGCACGGCTATGGACAAAACCATTGCCTTCTTCATGTTGTTATAGTCCTACAAAATGGTTTGTTTTCTCTACCATGGATCTAGTTTTCATGACCATATGCCTTCTAGTTCCCCCCTTATGCCTCTAAAATTGCCACCCTCCCATAGATGTCTCACCAGTCACTTGGGTTCCCTCCTTTGTCAACGCCTATTACATCTTTATTGTTATAATTCTCCTTCGTCTCGTCTACCCTGTAATATTTAGAAATATGTCCTTCCTTGCCACACTTAGCACAGGCCCATGGAAGACCCTAATAAATGACTTCATACTCATGTCCATTTATCATAATAGAAACTGCCAATTCCTTAGAGGTGTCCAACTCCACAATGATCCTAGAAAATTAACTCCTTGATCTATTTTATGTATGTTTATCCACTTTAACCAGACAACCAAGTGCCATGCCAACATACTTGAACATCGTACACACATTTAAATGAAGAGGGAGATTAACAATTCTTACCCAATGTTACAATGTAATCTAAGAAGGCTTCTATGGGTTGAAGTTGGGGTACCACTCCCAGATGACAACATTACAACCAAAGATTTTCCAAGGTACCCCAATCAAGGTTGTGTCAAAATCATGTTGACGTGATAATTGCACAAAAAACACCTGTATTCAATCTCAAACATGTTAAATATTCCCTTGATTTTCTAAAGAAATATGAGTTTATCTATAAGTGTCATGTAGCGTATTTCAGTTCAGAGCATTCTTGCTACCACTACATATCTCCACCATCTCATAAGATCCTCTTCTACTTCTGATTCGTTTGATAGTGTTGGTACCCCTTCCATCTTGCCAAGGGAAACTATTGCAAGTGGCAGTTCGTTCTCAAAACGTTTCTCAAGAAAAAAGTAGTTACTATCTGCATTTGCCTGCATAGATCTCATGTCACTCCTATTGCTGGTTGTGATGTTAGCGTATGTGCTATTAACCACCGTCTCTCTGGTACATTATTTTACATCAAGACTTCCTTCAATGGTTGTGATCATGGCACTTCCCCCGCTTATGCCCCATTCCCCGTGGTTGATGCCTACTCCAGTCCATACATCCCGACCACATTAAACATGAGACTGATCTCTGGGGCAGAGTGCATAGCCTTGCTTTTCCACCTAATCATAATCTTTCTCTGCGCTCTCTCCTTTGTCGATCCAAACATCCCCGTCTTGCATCCTGATCTACCATCCCCCAGATCAATCTCGGGATTGAAGATCTTATTGTCCCCATCGCTCCCTTGATTGGCCATCAGATAACTTTTGTGATCGCCCCCACTCTCCCCTACTAACCCTAGAGCCTCCATCATCCCATCAGAATATACAAAACCAATTTGATTTAGCTTTCTAGTATTTGTAAGTTTTTTCTAATGTTCATTAAATTTGTTAAATCAAAAATAAGAAAAGTTGGATTGTTGTCTAAGTTGGATATTAATCAAAACTAGATATATACACTATCTTGAAGCAAGCATCAATGAGAAATAATAAGAATTGAGAATGACTCATACATTTTTAGAACCTACAATCCAAACCCACTTTTTCTTCATGGATATGGGCTCGATGAGTGCCTTTCAATTACATCATATATATGAAACCATTATGGGGGCTTCTTTGCATGGATTAGTTGCAAGTGTACAGTGTAGATTAAGCAAAGCAAGCTTACAGTATGCCATGATGAGGTCAAGTTACATTTCTATAGCTTTATTGCATGATTTTTTATTAGATGTCATGTTATAAACATTACCTTACCTAGGAAAGAGAGAACCAGAGAAGAATATGGCCTAGATAGACCTTGTCACCCTAAGTACAACATAGTTTGTGACTGCAACGATCACTTATACTATGTAGTTAGTGGAATGAGAATTGATTTTATGCAATGATGCTGATCATAGAGGTTGTCATGGATATGGATGAATAGAAGTAAAACATTCAAAAGATATAGAGGTAGATAGGGAGACCAAAGGTAGTGAAGAAAAAGGGTGTCTATGAACCTTAATGTTGAGAGGGAGCTAGTATTTTCTCTTTTCCCCCAGTAGTCCAATGACTGAGAAAGTTGAGAAAGAGGGGAAAGAGGTCCAATGGTCCACAAATCTAACGGTTTATCCATTTTTATATGTATTTTTGTTTCATGTTGTGTACCTATTGCTTTTGGAAAAAATGTTTTTACTTCCTATAGATATTTTTGGTGCTCTGGTATTGTCGATAAATAGGAGTGACTCTGAGAAAAAGAGAGAGATAATGGGTCTACAGAGGCCACTATACAACCAAGAGGTCAAGAGATATAGATAGAGAGAAACAAGGGAGATGTGCGTCCATGCTCATTCCAAGACCATAATACCACCAAGCCAAGCACAACTATAGTTCTACATTCATTCTTGTATCATGGCAGAAGATCCCCATATTGAACATGCCCTATTGAAATGAAAACCTATATATGTTGGGAATGTATATATGCTAATTTTGTCCTCCTCATAATGAATACATATCCAAGATAATGTATGGTAAGGTTGTACCCATTTCAGGTTCATGTGTGTGGGGAGACAATCACCACTAGATGTTAGTTTAATAAATTTGCATTTTTGGATTGAAATGCAATTTTACCCAAATTGACTCCTATATATAAACTCACGATGACATATATGTTTTAATTTTTTGTATAGATGGATGAGGTGTTCTTGGTCTATGGAAGGTAAATTGTCTAGGATATTTTGAAGGCTCTATAAAGGTTGAAGATCGGACTAACAATCCCAACTTAGAAGAGACCTATATTTAAGTATGTTTCTTCCTCTCTTCTCATCCTTTCTCTTTTCTTATCCATATTCCACCCTCATGGCTGAATTCATCATAACCAATGGAAGAAATTTTCATTCCTACAATTAGAACAAATAAAATTACATCTAAAATTCATTGGAAATCACTCAAAACTAAAAACTTCCATTGACCAAGTTTGACCAAGTCTAACTCATCCAAGGAAACTATGCAGACTCCCAATTAATTGTTGTTAGAAAAAAAATTATGGAAATAAATCTCAATCTACGAGCAAAATGCCAAAATTAAATATATCCAATGGCTGACATTTGAAGGGAGGAACTTAGTTGACTGACCAAATCAATTTATATCTACTAGTTCCATCGATTGATAATTCAAGGGAGAAACTCAGGTGACCTAGTTGGTTTTTTTTCTTCTAGTGTCAGTTGAGATTTGGCACCATACTCTCGATTAATGACTATAGCTGATACTTTTGCAAAATGAAATATAGTTGTTGGATGGGGGATGAAAGAGAAAATAAATTAGCTGAAGACCTTTAATAACAACTAGAATTTATCCTCATTGTTTCACTAGGTAGGAGACACCCTCAACAGTATATAGGACCTCTATGGGACCTTCTAAACATTGTTGGATGCCACTATCATTCTTGTATGCCATAGTTGATAGATTATGCCACAAAGAGCCTTTTTCCTCCCGCATGAACTTAATGACTTGCAAACTTAAACTAGAGTGTATATAGTATTTGTAATAGACCTAATAATAGCTTGTATATCTAGTTACGATCTCATCTCTCTGCCTCCTAATTCTCTCTATCACTTGAGGATTGATTTTCTTACTTATCTAAGAGAAGAAGGATAGGTGGCCCGTGGTAAAGGAATTCACTCTTGGGAAAGTGTAACACATGTGCCCATTGCCTAAGACTCTAATAGAGTTTCAGGAATGACGAATGTCCTCATAGATCACCAATGGCCTCCACTGCAATTTTTCCTCACACATGTGCAAGACATGATCATATTCTCGAATGATCATCCATCGTACTACTGCTCTAGACTAAGCATGTGTAACCACAAAGTTCTTTTGGGATGGGCCCTGTGATAACATGTACTTTTTCTATCTCCTCATGTGGGTGCCTTTTCATCATTGAATTAGTTTTCATATTCTTCCCCCACTACCATGATTTGAGTTGTTTTTGTGCTCCTTGTTTTGTTATATGTGCACATTACAAATGGTGGCACTCATTTCGATGGAAAATAAAGGTTTCACCCAAGTTTTACACCATCCTCCTTCGTACTCTTTTGAAATAATCTACGAATTAAGTCTTTCCCTCAACATATTTTACATGTGTGGAGGAAACTCTAACATTTCCAACGCACCTTGTTTTGTCCAATTTATAGTTAGTATGGATGAGATATACCCATTTGAAATTTTTACTTTTAATACTTGTTGCTTCCCATTTTCACCCTCTTTGTTTGGGTTATGGGCCGGACCAATAGGGCCTAAGAAGAGAGTGTGTCCTTCTCACCTACTCCCAAACATGATCCAAACCCCCCATACATAGCCAATGGAAGCTCTCAAAATGTTGAAATTGAGATCTTGATCGTTCGACCTGAGGGCTGCGGATTTGGGCCACCATCCAATGACCCTCCACTCTCCTTACTCCTTTTCCCCATTTTGCATAACACGGGTATGGTGGTTTCCTAGTTTTCTCAAACACGTCCTCCTCCACTTCAGCCCGAATTAAGACCTCTTTCTCCTCCTCTAGCCCTTCCTCTCTCATTTCCCTCTTTTTCATGTTTTCTTTGGTGGCTTGTAACCCTTGTATCTCATGTTTCCTCCAAGCCCTAGTTGTCGTGCATTCAGGTTTTGGCGTTTGCACTCTGGGCTGCCACACCACAAAACAAGAGAGCCTCCACCTTTGGAAGGGCTCGAGGAGGGTGGACAACTACTTTTCTAGATCCTCGGTGTCCCTTAATCATTCTTCCAGTGACTCTGGTGAGGCCACCAAACTTGAACTTTGCGGGTGTGTGACTTGGGCATGACATAAAGGGGCAACTAGGCGGCGGTGGGTGGTGTCCCCAAATCATAGTTTAACACACTGTGAGTGGCGAGCAGCGGTAAAAGCTACTGAGGGATGGGAGCAAACTATCAGGCCACAGTCGTGAGCTGGAGAAAGCGTCCAGTACACCCCCCTTGGCGGGCATGCATCTGGGATTCGTGGATCTCATATTTGAAGGTCAGTTTTGATCACTTGATTTTGGTAATAATCTCGAGTTCCCCTATAGTTTCCATTTGAAACATTCTAAAATGTTTTTCTCCTGGATCACTTGATCAAAATGTGACTACCACTATACCCAATTTATCCATTTGAACTGGTTTTGGAAACTAAATATGCTTATAGTTCTACAATTTTTCCAAAAAATGTCTACTTTGAAGCTTTTGAAGATGTGTAATGCTACTAAGTGCTCAACTTTGATCTTGTATTTCCCAAAATATGATTGTATTCCTAAATTAGTAAACTTCACTTCAATTTTGACATGATTGATTCCTTGGATCCATTGTATGTACCCTAAATGATTATCTTGACCTAAAAATCACCCTTTTATGTGCATGGATGATTTAGCTTGATCAAGTTGAAAGCTTAACCTTTCCTGCTATCACATGATCACCTAACTTCGGAATCAGTAATCTTTATAATGTTATGTGCCATGTTTGACTATGGTATTATGATATGTCATCAATAAATCATAAGTTTTGAAGACCTAGCATGCCATAAAATGTGATGTAAAGTACTTACATGTTTGGAACTTTACCTCGTATGTCAATAAAGATCCATTATGATCAAACATGTATGCTTACCTTAAAATCAGTCCTTGAGATGCTTTGTAACATGAAATTCCATGAATCACGCTCTTACACACTCATGACATACATGTGACAATTAATGTGATTTTAATGCATATGTTATTGTTGGGCTCTAACCTTTCTAGATCTTGATCTAGTTTTATCCATGATATGTTAATGATTCTATATCAGCAGGATCATCATGTTTTATATCTACATCCTAACTTGTTATACTTAAGGTTTTTATGACTTGAATATGTGACTCTATTGCATGAAATGAATCTAGTATGACTAATTATGATCTTCCATGAATGGACCATGATACTAATCTAAACGTCATGTATCCTTTACTCTTAAACCAAACTTTATCATTATCTAGTATTACTCATGATGTGGATGTATCACCAAGACCTAAGGTGTTGTTGTGACCTATGAACTATGGTTGATTAATTGCATGCACGTATGTAACTTTGGACCTAAGTTGATCTATTTGAAGCCTAATTATAGGGGAACATCCTCATGACTTATATCATGTTTATCTTAATCAAACCTAGTGATCTAAGACACTATTTTTTTTATCTTAATCAAACCTTGGGGACCTGTCTGTATTCTTGGGGTAAGGACATAACACATGAATGAAAAAGGGCTAGATCATTGACTTAGGTCTCAAGGTCCCTCACATATATATATGAGGGTTGGCTAATGTTGAGCACCCATACCGACCCTTCCTTTGAGGAAGTTGGGCAATGGCCATAATATGTTGTAAAGTATAATGGAAATGCACTTAAAACACATTTGGATAAAATCAATGTCGTTAAGTGTTCTCGTCTTGCTTCTACGTCTTTCTTATTATCATGTTCTAGCCAAGATGCTTTTACTATATGCTTAAACTGTTTACATGCCTTTCATAGTGTACTAAGTACACTCGCATTGATGTGTTTTGTTTATCGATTTTTGTAGTTGCCAAAGATCCATTGCACTTTGAACTCAAATGAGGCACCAATTGGTTACATTTGAAATAGATATGGGTACATGTTTCTCTATTTCCTTTTGGTATCTTGTTGTTACTTCTTTTACATATATATTGCTTGTGTGAAATATTCGATCCATTCTAGGGACGGACGCCCAGATCCACTCGCCATTGGCTTTGTAGCCATTAGGAGTGTGGACTGAGGGTAACAAATGGTTCCGTGACAAATGGTATCAGGTCAAAACACATAAGTCTCTATATATGTTTAAGGCATAACACCTCTTAAGAACCCAGGGAGGAATAAAATTCTTTCCTTTAAGTCTAGAGTGTCTTCTAGCATCGCATGTCCTCTTTCAGGCCAACTTAAGCCACCCAAGTAGATGATGATTAGTTAGCCTTCTTATCCACTCATGTGATTCTTCTCTCTTGATTATTAATCACATGAATTCTCTATTTTGGGTAGCTTATGCAAGGGAAAACTAAAATTCACTTGAAATCATGAAAGGGATTTAGGTGATGATTGCATGATCTGATCTTAAAATGAAAACCCTATTTGATGTAAGAAAGTACTCTTGAAAGTAATGTACTCATGTGAATGGGTTATGAACAACTCAATGTTGCCAAATCAGATATAAGTGCTTTCTGTGTTTGAGGTGAATTCTGGATATGGTGAAATAAGGTTAAAATCATGTTTTACACCACATGTTTGATGAGGTCCCTATTGAGTAAACCCATGTTTCCCTATTATTGATCAAACCTCAAACATAGTTATGAAAGTGATCCCTGGATTTGATGTGTACCATGATCATGCCACTAAATGACCATGTCTTTTAACCCTAGATTATGACGTGAAGACTTGTTAGAAGAGGAAGATTCCCTATTGACCAGTATTCCTATTATAGGCTCAATTGGAATGACATGATGGACCTAGATCTCAATATTACACTATTATGCTCAAACTCTTGAATTCTCAATTTGACTTCTCGATATTGAAAATTTTGCCCTTACCTTGACCTTAAAATGAAGGGAATGGAATAATGACCTTGATCCTACAAAACCTTGAGATATGGTTTCAATATTATGATCTTGATGTTTGACATGTGGCCTCATGAAATACGATTGGGTGATGGATACTTACCAAATTTGGATATTCTTGATGACTCACAACTTGTATGAACTAATATGCTAGATTAGGATGGTCGTTGAATTATGACTCCCCTAACTAACCTACATGACATCACTATTATGACTACCTCTAAATTTTCATCTAATGGATTATTTAGTGTTCATGAAGGTAACTCCTTATGAAAATTTTTGATTTCTTGACCTAAGGCCCTAATAGGTCAAATATATGATGATATTGATACTCGAACTTGAATCTCAATTTGATGATGATATTGAAATATGATGACAGTGACTATATCTTGTGGTTAACTACCTATAAAGACCTAGGTTTAGATCATTCATCAATGACAAATACCATGTCGATGAAATTGATGATGATGCACAAAATGTTGTCTGACTAATGCATGAAATGTTGCTCAATTATTATATATGGATGAATGATCACCTTTAGGTCTAAATAGGAATCTAAACCCTAGCTATGAAATGTTTGGACAAATGACTTTGATGTCTAAATTTGAGTCTCAATATTGATATATGAAATCTCGATTCATGATTATTGATCTTGGTTTTGACTTGACTCCTATGATCACCCTATTTGGATCTTGAGATCACCCTCGATATATGACTAATGACTTTCATGTTTCCAAATCTCAAAAAAATTGTAACGATGATTATCTTAATTTGTTTGATTCATAACTTAAGGGTTAGCTCCATGTGGACTAGGGTGTGACCTTCCATTGATTTCTAGCACAAAATCACAATTGTTAAATGTGATGTTGGTCTTGAATTTTTGAAATATGAATCTCAATCATGGATGTATAACCACACCTATGCCAATGTACAAGCTAAAACACTAAATTTTGGGAATGAAAGTTATGCCTTACCCTCAAACTCTTTTCGATTGACCTAAAATATAATATCTCCAAATTGGTGATCCGTATGATAATCTTTCAAGATAAGTGACTCATGTGATGATGATCTATGTGATGTTGTGTTGATCATGAAGCTCGATTGCTCGATTTTGGAACAAGAGGGATATTGTGAGTGGTGTGAATACTTGATGGGAATACTATGATGATCTTGATGTTGGATAGGAAAACTCAATCTCAATCAATGACTTGATTTAATTTTGGGGACAAAATTTCTTATCAGTTGGGGAGGATGTGGTAACGTACTTTTTCACTCCCCTCATGTGAGTATCTTTTCATCATTGCACTAGTTTTCATACACTTTCCCATACTACCATGATTTGAGTTGTTTTCGTGCTCCTTGTTTAGTCATATGTGCACATGACAAATGGTGGAACGCATTTTGATGGAAAATAAAGGTTTCACCCAAGTTATACACCATCCTCCTTCATCCTCTTTTGAAATAATCTATGAGTTACGTTTTTCCCTCAGCATATTTTATATGTGTGGAGGTCACTCTAACATTTCCAACACACCTTTTTTTGTCCAATTTGGAGTTAGGATGGATGACATATACCCATTTCAAATTTGTACTTTTAATACTTGTTGCTTCCCCTTTTCACTCTCTTTGTTTGGGTTATGGGTCGGTCCAATAGGGCCTAAGGAGGGCATGCGGCCTGCTCACCTACTCCCAAACCTGATCCAAACCCCCCATCCATAGATAATGGAAGCTTTAAAAATGTTGAACTTGAGATCTTGACCATTTGATTTGAGGGCCATGGATTTGGGCCACCATCCAATTGACCTCCACTCTCCTTCCTCTAGATACATCAGTTTCCTGGTTGGCTCAGATGCCTCCTCCCCCACGTCAGCCTGAATTGAGACCTCTTTCTCCTCTTCCAGCCCTTCATCTCTCATTTCCCTCTTTTTCCTATTCGCTTTGGTGGCTTGGAGCCCTTCTATATAATGTTTCCCGCAAGCTCTAGTTGTGGCACCATCAAGTTTGGGCATTTGTACTTTGGGTTGCCACACTACATAATGAGAGAGCCTCCACCTTTGAGAGGGCCCGAGGAAGGTGGGTGGATACTTTTCTAGAGCCCCAGTACCCCTTCTCCTATTCTTCCACTAACTCCGATGAGACCATCAGAATTAAATTTTGTGGGTCTATGACATGGGCATGACATAAAGAGGTGAGTAGGTGGCGGTGGGCGGCATCCCCAAATAGCTGCGAGATGCATTACGAGCAGCCATCGACAATAAAAGCTACTCAGGGGCGGGAACGAATTGTCGGTCCACGGTCTTGAGCTGGAGGGAGTGTCTAGTACACCCCCCCTTGGGGCGGGCGTTTGGGATCTATAGATATCATATCCAAAGGTCACTCCTGATCACTTGATTTTGGTAATAATCTTGAGTTCCCCTATAGTTTCCATTTGAAACCTTCTAAAATGTCTTTCTCCTAGTTCCCTTGGTCAAAATTTGACTTCTAATATATCAAATTGATAAAAAAAAAGATCTACCCATTTGAACTAGTTTTGGAACCTAAATATGCTTGTAGTTCTATTGTTTCTCCAAAAAATGTCTACTTTGAACCTTTTGAAGATGCTTAATGCTACTAAATGCTCAACTTTGATACTTAATGTGCCAAGTTATGATTGTATCCCTAAATCAGTAAAGTTCACTTCACTTTTGACATAATTGATGCCTTGGATCTGTTGTATGTACCCTAAATGATTATCTTGACCTAAAAGTCACCCCTTTATGTGCATAGATGATGTAGCTTGATCAATTTAAACCTTAGCCTTTCTTGCTATCACATGATCACCTAACTTTGAAATTAATAATATTTATATAGCTATATCCCATGTTTGACTATGGTATTATGCTATGGTTGCCATTAGTAGCTCATATGTTTTGAAGACCTAGCATGCCCTCAAATGTGATGTTAAGTACTTATATGCTTGGAACTTTACCACTTATGTCAATAACTATCCATAATGATCAAACCTTTATGCTTACCTTAAAATCAGTCCTTGAGATGATTTGTAACATGAAATTCCATGAATCACACTCTTACACACTCATGACATACATGTGACTATTAATGTGATGCTAATTCATATGTTATTGTTGGTCTCTAACCTTGCTAGATCTTGATCTAGTGCTATCCATGATATCTTAATGATTCTAAATTAGAAGGATCATCATGTTTTAGATCTACATCCTAACTTGTTATACTTAAGGCTTCTATGACTTGGATATGTGATACTATTGCATGAAATGAATCTAATATGGCTAATTATGATCTTGCATGAATAGAGCGTGATACTAATCTAAATTTCATGCCTCCTTTACTCTTAAATCAAACTTTATCTTTATCTAGTCTAACTCACGATGTGAATGTATCACCTAGACCTAAGGTGTTTTTGTAACCTATGAACTATGGTTGATTGCATGCACGTATGGAACTTTGGACCTAAGTTGATCAATTTGAAACCTAATAATAGGGGAACATCCTCATGACTTATATTATGTTTATTTTAATCAAACCTAGTGATCTAAGACACTATGCTTTTAATGTTTACATTTTAGGTCCACTTGGACTGGACCACATCTAGAGATGTTGTTATATCTTGCTCACTACTCTTAAGGTATGCTTAATTTCTTGACCCTACTGTGGTATTGGCTTGTATGTTCATTTTGCTTGTAATATGTTGCATAAACCTTTTTTTGGTATAAGTCAGGAGATCTTCTTATTCATCCCGCTCTCCTCTTGCAGGCAAATTTACCAAATTAAGCATACAAGAAACTAATTGTGAAGAAAACATGGTAGTACTACTACCATTACATTTATCTTTTTCTAGCCAAGTGAGGATCGCCTCGGGCGGTCTAATGTAGTGAAAAGACTCTTGTTTATTTCTAATGTGGTACTTTGCTAGACCATCCACCGCTTCATTGTAGGTTCTATGAATATCGGATAGGTTCCATTGGCCGTGCCTGGCTAGGATCTGTTGACAATCGTGAATGATCCGCATATGCCTAGGGTGCTCAACGGAATGCCACAGAACTGCATTGATCGCCTGCTTACAATCGGATTCAACATCTAGCTCATCTAACACCAGCTCCTCCGCCTTCTGCAACACATATAACAAGGCTAGCAACTCACCGTGTAGAGGTGATTGAATGTTGGAAAATAATGTGCCAAAACCCCATCTCCAATCACCTACATCGTTCCTTACGATCATAGCTGCATCGCTTTTCCGTCTGAGTATAGTTGTGTCTACATTCATCTTTAGTCTCCCAGCATTTGGCTTTCTCCAGCTTGCATTAGTTATTTGGAGAGGTTGTCCGGCCAAGTTAGCATCCTCTTTCGGCCAGGCTCTCACCGTGGTAGTGACCTCCGACCGGATGAAGCGGAAGACCTATTCAGTAGGTTTAACGATTTTCTCAAATATGTGCTGGTTCCTGCATTGCCAGATGTACCAGTAGGTGATCATAAAGGAGGTCTATTTGTCCCCTTCTAGCCGTAAGCCTTGATTGATCCATGCACGGGTATCTGTTATAAAGAAGGAGGGGGACTGGTCCCCATTAAGGAGAGTTTCCCAAACCGGTCTTGATAGTCTGCAGTCACAGATTGCATGAATATCCGTCTCCTCATACTCCTGACAACGAGCACATCTTGCATCTGTAGCCATATTACGCTGCACTCGCCTTTGGTTAGTGAGAAGAGCTCCATGCATCAACAGCCACATGAAATGTTTGATCTTCGCTGCCACCCTCGAGTTCCACAGGATATCCCACTTACCTTCTGTTCGCAGATCGCGTGGTCATCTCAAAATCTTATAGGCAGATTTGGTTGAGTACAACCCATCCATGGTGCCCTCCACACCAAGGCATCCTTGCCTTCCTGTGGCAGGGGTGCTGGGATAGTCGTGACCATGTCTACCCCATTCTTTGGAAGCCAATGCTCCAGAAAGTTCATATCCCAGTCTCCATTACCTAGTCTGACGCTCACAACCTACAGGTCTGCGATCTCTGCTGGAATGGGACGGACAGCCAGCTCTTCTCACCTGTCCTCCTCAGAACACCAGCAGTCTTTCCAGAAATTCATTTCCATGCCATTTAACACCTCCTTGTAGGTGTTCTCCTTGATGAAAATCTTCCCTTTAAGCACATCCCTCGCCAGCCTAGAAACATTGGGAAGCTTGCCGCCTATGTGTTGGTCATATTCCGGTTTCATGTATCTACACCACATAGTGTCTCTTTCTATAGACACTTCCCATGCATTCTTTATCAAAAGTGCTAAATTCCATTCCCTCATGGTTCATATGCCCAACCCTTTGTCTGCCTTCCCACATGTCACTTTGTTCCAAGCTACAAGAGGTATAGGGTGCACATTTTGACTTCCGCCCCAAATGAATTTTCTAATGTTGTCTTCGATCCGATCACAGAGTCCCAAAGGAAGTTTTGCAGTCTGCATAGTGTATGTGGGGATGGAAGTGAGAGTAGCCTTCGCCAGACAACATCGACCTGCAAAGGATAAACTTCTTGCTGCCCAGCTGTTGATCTGACTGACTACTCGGTGCAGGATGTCAGCATACGTACGTTTGTTGACTCTCGTATGGATGATGGGAACACCAAGATATCTTCCGAGGTCGTTTGTTTCTTTAAACAAACTAATTCTGATCACCTTTAGTCTCGTACTTCTCCGTACACTGGCAGAGAAAAAAATTTGTGTCTTCTTAATGGATATAGACTGGCCCGATGCCTCCCCAAAGCTTTTGAAACATTGTTTGATGACTCTCATCTGCTTGTTGGACGCCTTGCTAAACAATATGAGATCATCCGCAAATTAAGCATAAATGGGATAGTTTCAATCCACTTCTCCCAATGGATACGGGTTTCCATTTCTTACTGCCGACAAGTTGTTCGATCATTTGACTCAGTCATTCAATACACAGCACATTCGTAAGAGTGTCGTTCCATAGGACCAAATATTCACCAGTTTTTATCGAATTCATAATATACCTTGCAATGTTTGGGGGAAGAGTAAGTCTCTGCAAAGTGTAAGAAATAAATTCCCAAGACAGCCTATCGTAGGCCTTCGATAAGTCAATTTTAATCGGCATATATTTGGCTCCCTTCTTCTTCTTCATAGTATGGATGACCTCTTGGGTCATTGCTATATTATCAGTGATCCGCTGACCCGATACAAAGCTGCGTTGGGATGGTCCAATCCACATCAGCATAAATTCTTTGAGGCGTTCCACTATGGGTTTGGAAGCTAATTTCAGACAGATATTATTTAGGAAAATTGGACATAATTGCTCACACGATTCGGGGTTAGGGACTTTAGGGATCAGCATGATAGTAGAGTTGCACAAGTCTCTACACAACGTTTTCCCCGCTAGCACGTTGTTCAGAGTGTTCATCACTGATTTCTTGATGATCTGCCAATTTTTCAGGATAAACAACCAGTTAATCCCGTCAGGCCCAGCTGCCTTGTAAGGATTCATGCCTTTAATGATGCTCAGCGTTTCAGCTTCGCTCGATTTGGCTCCTACCCGGTTCATTTGGCCAACGTCCAGGCTTGTAAACTGTCCGAGGATTGCCATAATATTTCTGCTGCGGTTGACATCTGTCTCCGTAAGAAGTTGTTGGAAGTGACCGCGGACCAAGTTCTGTAGATCAGGTTCAGTGGAAATCCAGGTACCTTCGACATTCTTGAGTTTGGCAATATAATTTTGTCTTTTCCGTTGGTTAATGTAGGCGTGGTAGAACTTCTTATTCACGTTCCCGTTCTTTAACCAATTCAAGTGGCTTCTTTGCATAAGCTCTTCCTCTTCCAATTTTAGCATATCGTTCAGTTCAGCCTGCATAGATGTATAAATGTCATCAGTGATGGGGTTGTATGCGTCGGCGAGCTCTTTTTTAAGGTTACTAATATTTCTAATAAGGCGGACTTTCTTCTTCCTCTGGTTGTCCAGTTCAGTACGATCCCATCAGATGATTTCCTCTTTTGCACACATAAGGGACGTATTAAAATCGTTGTCTTCTTGCCAAATAGTTCGCAGTAAGGAATGGAAATTGTTATCAGATGACCATGCAGCTCTAGCAATGAAGCATTTGTGATGACCCTTCTTCATGTTAGATTTTATCAGGACAGGGCTGTGATCGGATGGCACCCAGGGCAGATGGATGACAGAATACTGGGAATACCTTCGAATAAAATTATCGTTGGCCACCGCTCTATCAAGACGTTGTTGTAGGACTCCTCTTTTGAAAGTGAACCTGGGTCCCGAGAACCCCAAATCTGTAAGACCAGCATCCAGCAAGGTTTCATGAAACACCCTTGCCTCATTATAGTTATAGAGATTAGACCCACTTCTTTCCTCCGGGTTCACAGTAGTATTAAAGTCGCCAAGTGCAACCCGTGGTAATTCGAAGGTGTTCCCCATCTTAATAAGATGTTTCCATAGGAGTTTTCTAGTAGTGATGTGTGGGCTGGCATAGATGAAGGTGATCAAGGTCCCTTTGTTCAGGCAGCAGGTTACAAACTGTCTATTATAATTAACTATCTCGATTTTACAGTCATGGTTATTCCAGCAGACCTAGATGTCGCCTGAGAAACCGCGAGCCTCCACCCTAAAAGAGTTGGAAAAGCCAAGATGCTTTATGGTACTGGTGGCTTTATCTCCGCTGATCCAGGGTTCTAGAATTCCAATAACCTTGGGCTTATGTTGTTGAATGTGTTCTTTAAGCACCCTTTTGCTTTCTTTCCTAGCTATTCCTCTTATATTCCAACACAGAATGTCGATCATTAAGAAAAGCTTTGATCGGTTTACAGACTAGTTTAGGCATTGTTCTGAGGTGCTTGGTTTTCCTTGTTCAGGTCTTGATCTTCCGCCGCCATCTGTACCTCCTCCTCTTCTTCCAGACGTATTTCCGTTTCCAGTGCAGGAACCCCTTCACTAGTAGACAAGAGCCTTTAAGTGACGGGTGACGCATATTTTCCATGACAAGTATACTGGTCACATGCCGCGTGTGAGACTTCCACCGGTCACTTCTAAACACCCAAAAGTTTGCAAAGTCGCGGCATCGTCAAAGAAGCGGGATTCCAAAAATACCCAATTTAGGCCAAATTTGATCTGACGACTAATATTTCTCTGCTGCCAATCCAATGATCATAATGCTTTGTTAAAGTGTCTGGGATCCCTAGTTTAGTCAGAACTCTACCCTCACAGCCGCCCAACTACGCTATGTTACCTCCCATCTATTTGATACCTAGCTACCTCCCCCTCTGCCTCCGCTCAGTCGCACCCCAGATCCCCTCCTCTGCGATTGATAAATAGTAGCCGGTTCGCAGATCAAGAGGAATGTGGTCATCGTGATTCACTAGATGTAAAGTCGCAGTCTGATTAAGATCAACAATACTCTAATCGAGCTGTTCAATACTGAGTCCCACCAGTTTAATTTCTAGGAGCCTATCCTTCACCTCGAACTTCACTGCTTCGTCGGCGTCGACATGGATCCGTATCGGAGGCGAAGGCCAGATCTTCCGCATCTACGCCATCGTCCTGAGCATCGTTGTGGACCTGATGCCTGCTTCCTGAAGTTCTCCGATGAGCAAATGAAGATGTAGATCAAGGACATCCTCATCAGGTAGGACCACACACTCATCATCTCCTATCTTCTCCGCTACGAGCTCAAGAAATTCTTAGATCACAGTGCCTGCGCTAGCTAGGTTGTAAAAATCTACCTTAAAGAGACTAGATGGAATTTCAAATGTTTCGGTAAAATCGTGCTGTTACAGTAGATTCTTGTTCTAAGACAATCGACGCTTCAGATACAATGTTTAATAATTGATCTAGCGTCATATTTTTATATATCAAATCTTCTGTTCATTCAGTTGTATATATTTTTTTATTTAATTTTGTCCTCACAATGTATACCTCACGATTATGGTATTTAGTTTTCATTCATAATTATTTATAATCTCATCATAGCATATTTTATCCATTGTGATTATATCACTGCCTTAATCGGTAATGATACTCATTATGTTATCATATAAACCCCATCGTTGAAACTTATCTCCAACAATCAGTAGATTCCTCCTACATGGAATCAAGGCTTCTAAAACAATACAACACATCTCATGTCCACCACAGAATGACACAACCCACTAAACTAATGCATCACAATTCATTGTTATTATCGTGTAAAAAGATGTTGAGTTCTCGTACAGTTGTCTATTTGTCCTTGCTTGGGTTTGATAGTTGCATACATAGAATTATATTAGGAAAGAGCGTGCAACATAATTGTCTATACCTTTTTTGACCCATGCGTTAGTACCAAAATGTAAGATGTTTTAGAAATTTACACCAATTTATCCTAAATCAATATGCGTAAGCCATCCTTTCCACATGTGAATCACTAGTGTAAGTTTTACTTGTAATAATGCTTAATTATCAAAATAGATTTAAGTCCTATTTCCTTTTTGTATATGCATTTTATTTGTTTCTCTAAATTGGCCTATCATATATTTTGTGGACATCTAGTTTTGACTTCAATTCATTAATCTTTTTAATGACTCTACATAATGTGACATATGAAACCACTATAAAACTGTGTATATGAATAATCATGGTGCGATTGCATCTTCTTTTATTTTGGGTATTTTTTTTAAAAAGGGACAAAAAGTTGATTGGTTTATCCCTTTATACATTCCTTCTCAATATCCTAATTACATGGTTTTATACATGCATATAGATTTTTGTTTAATGCTAGAAAATTAAAAGATATAAAGCTTCAATCTCAGTCAAAAACCATCCAATAGTTTAATATGATCAACAACAAAATATATAATTTACTTGATATTTAAAAAAATTCTTTAAATTAGTGATTCATCATACGTATCAATTCTGTATTACTAAGATGCGCTTGTAAGCATATGGACTACTAACTAGTTGCTCTCTCAAATGATGACTGAAAGCCACCTTTGCCTTATAGTTTACGTCAGACACAATTACAACTAAATGCTTAGTGTGTTGGTATTAGACATAAATTATTACAAAATTCCCAATTGATTGTTATATTCTTTCACCTTCTTCAACAACCTTTGGGAACGATACAATCCACCTTTCAAAATGTTTATAGATTTTATGCTAAAATATTATATTGGAATTTCCTGTATAGAAGTATTATTTAAGGATGATCATATTCATGATATGTAAGGTTGTGAAAATTGTTGTTCCTCTCTGAATTGCAATTGAAATAGTCATACAATATGGAAGGGGTATTTGTATCATTAGATAACATTATGCAACAGTACTATAGGCTATGAGAGAAATTTGCAGAGTTTGTATAGTTGTCTCAAAGCCTTTATGTTACATGGTTAATAAGTAACTGAATGGTGGTTATAGTTTAGTATTCTTTTTTCTATACATTATTATATGCATTGTGCTCAACTTTTTACCCACAAAGTGTTTTTTAACATCAAAATTAGCACTTTGACGCTCTTTTCTATTATGAAAGTTCATTGCTTTGCCTCATTTGCCAATTGATGTTTTATATGATTTATTTGATTTGTATGTATTGTCAGGTTGGTTACTAATATGTACTGTCATGGTTGTCAAGGCGGCTAGGCGGTCAGCATTTCCCAAGGGTCGCCTAGCCCGCCTAGGCTGTTCTGGGCATTTTTATATTTTGTATCTTTTTCAGTATGTTAATTTGATTCATATTATACATATATACTACATATAATACCATATAGGAAACATAAAAAGAGGGCAGAATGAGGTTATGACAGCAGTAGCAGGAGATGGGAATAGGAAGAAAAAGGGGAAGTAATATCAACAAGCCTGCAACAATAATTGGAGCAGGAGACTTAGAAAAGAAAGCAGGGAAAAAGGGTGATGTAAAAGAGGAAAGTAGAAAGTACAACATCATCAACATTACAAAGCATAGGTGATGTAAAAGAGGATTTGAAGAAAACAAAATAAAAACACACAGCAGTAGTAGGATTTCGGAGTAGGAGGGGATGTAGGTGGAATAACTCAAAAAAAATACAGCAGCAGTAGGATTAAGGACTAAAATGCATGAGAATGGATAAAAAAAGAAAATAAAAAGAAGCAAGAACAACAAACATATGAGGAAGTGATTTTATGACTTACCAATTTGGCCCAAATCAAACATGTTTTCCCTAATTTTCCAAAATTTGGCCTGATTTTGCCTAAATTAGACCTATTTTAGCCATAAATTGACTCAAGCTAATCTAATTCGACCAAATCCAGACTTGATTCATGCTAATTTATCCTTTAAATGACTTAATTTAGGCTTAAAAGGCCTTAGACACCCATATAATGCACATACTGGGCTGGGCGCCTAGTTTGAGCAGCCTTGCCTAGCGCCTAGGCGGGCGCCTTGACAACACTCTGTACTGTGCATCGAGTGTATCAGAAACTCTCTCATTATTAGAAAGATAATTACACTTCACTTTTCTGATAACTCCCTTTTATTTTTCCTTGGTTGTTAGATTTTATGCATTTCTTGTAAAATATAGATTTTTTTTGTTGATGTTATCTTTGATGGTATATGATATGGTACTTCCCCCCACCTTCATAAAATCTATAATGTTATTTGTTGTGAATTTTAATTTATTTTATTTCTATCTCTTGTCATTCCTTGTATTTCTGAAATCTCTTTTTCTTAACCAAGTTGAGAGGGTTTTTATTCACCATGCCCTCATGTAGGAAAAAAAGAGATTCAACAACACCTCCATGCACTCTTTCTAAAAAATGAAAGTCTTCAATCTAGAGCAGCGTAACAAACTCCCCCATAGGGATGTAAACGTGCGGTTACGGTGCGGGTATGACTATACCCAGAACCATACCCATTTATTTTAGTGGGTACGGGTCCGGGTCTAGACCTGCATTACTTAAAACTAGACCTGCACCATACCCGGACCCGCATACCATGCAGGTATACGGTGCGGTTCTATGGGTATATGGTTTTGTACTCATTTGAATACTAGATGTATACTCTATGTAGAATCAATATCGATAATACCTCCTCTACGTTTGTATTTGACGTGATACTTAGTAGAATATTAGTATTGTACATTACTCAATCGCCTTCATGAACAGATCTAGTTCATTGTTAATCCTTTAAATGATGCTTCGTTTACTGTAAAATTGGTTATCGTTTTGTCTTGACATTGGACACAAGTCCACAATCATTCAAATAGAAGAACCCTACTACAGTGACAATGATTATAGAAGATCTGTGGTACACATTAACGATAACCAATAGGAAAATAAAAGAAGACGACATAAAGTGGGAGGATGAGGTTACAAATGTGGTCCTAGAAACAAAATAAAAGAACGCAAACTTTAGAGGAGGCAGCGAATCTTGAACTTAGAAACCAAATAAAAGAAAGTAGGATTCAGAGGAGATAACGGACCATTGTAAAAGCAATATGCAGATACATCATCAAGATTTATGGGAGGAAGGGAAAATTTTTGACGCAACTGTTGATGTGATCTGAGCTTCAAGATCAGGAACCTAGCGAGCTGTATTGGATGCTACAACTAGCAAGTTTTGAACTCTAATTAGGAAGCCAGCAAAAGGCGTCTGGAAGCTATTGTGGCCGAGTTTGGGAAGCTAGAAGGATTGGTCGCCTGAAGGCTTGGAGGCGGCGGCCCCTGGAGTCACTGGTGCGTGGAGTCAAAGACGACAGAAGGTGGCAGGCTAGCAAGGAGATGCTGAGATGGTTGGGCACCACTTGAATGTGAAGGCAGCAACTAGTCGGCCGGCGAGCCAGGTGGGGGTTTCAAAGAGGCGTAGTCAGAGGTGTGGTAACATTCACCCACTAGAGTCTGAAGTGATGAGTTGCGAATCGTTTGTGAAATGTTTCAAGCTTATTAGGTTTAGGTATTGATATGAGATGCTAGTTAGTAGACCATAGTAAGGACTTTAGGTTGTTGGATTAAATAAGAATAAATGAATTAAGAATATATGTATATATAATTATTAGTAATGCGGGTATACATGTTTAACGGGTATGGGTATAGTTGGACCCATCAATGGACCTGCTTAAATATAGGTCAACGGGTATACGGGTCTGCGGTTTTGCGGGTACAAAATATTGGACCCGTGATAGATTTTAAAGGGTCTGGATTTTGGGTATGCGGGTATACCCCGAACCAATTTACAACCCTACTCCCCCAACCCACAAAAAAACAAAACATGTCAAAATGTAAGCATACCCCCTATCATTTGTTTATTATCCAAAAAATTCAAAATGGTTATCTGAACATTGTGCATTCCTTGATTAGATAGTCTCCCATTGTATGAGAAGTACGCTAGATGTCTTCCCTCCAAATTCATAGCTCCTTGATCCTCATTGGTAGGCTTATTGGATCATTAATCTCCACCAACTTTTATTGATCCAAATTCCATATCCATATCTCCCTAGGAATTGTATTGTTCAACCCTGGAATCACCTCTCTAGTGATGTTGAGGTCTTGTATCATCTCCTTGATCCCAGCTACCCAATTCCTCATCCTTGATATTATCTTTGTTGTCCCTAAAGCATGTTCATCACCTTATGTAGGGACTTTACAATATGTTTAATCCACTCGTCTCAAAGGAACAATGATACAATCTTCCAATCCCATTTATTATTGTATCTCTGCAAGTCTTCCACAGATGTGAAGGTTGATACCCACTGGTCTCCTAACAAGCTAGTGAAGTGGAGAATCACACCATGTCTCCAACTAAACATTTAAATCACCCCTCCCAATGAATTATTAGCAATGTGACATTATTAAAGAGAAGGTATGCCACAGTTTCCTTCAAGGAAGGTCTGGTTCCCATCTTTAAGAAACATGGGTGAGAGTCATAATTACTCTTTTGAATCTTCTGTATCCACCCCAACAAAATGGCAGCCCACATACATCTCCCAACTAGCTTTCATGGAAAATGCCATGTGAATGTCTCTTGCCCTTGGAATCTCTAGATCATCCCCTATATTTAATGTGGTAATCCTCTTCCAACTAACCTAAAGACACTTAGTAGCTCCAACTATACCATCCACAAAAAAATGGTTTGAATCCTTTCTATCTCTTTGATGGTACCCATAGGGATTGTGGTTTAAACAATAATCAATAAGCTTGGGTTGTGCGTCCTACAAAGATGGCCCAAATTTCTTCTAGTCTTTCTTCCTGTTGTGACTCCTAAGGTTCTATTAATGGCTTGGCTCCATGAAGAAACCATATTCTACCCGCAAAGGCCCATGCCCCATAAATGGAACAACTTTAAAAGTTTTGTGCCTTCTGCACCTCATACTCCTCTCTGTCCTATTTCAAATCATTATATGCTTGATCTTCACCCAGGCTCTCATAACAAAAGCTTTGTCTATCACAATCTAAACCCCACCTCTCTAGTTCCAGATAGAAATCTCTCTCCCTCTCTTATGTCCTGTCATAGAAATTTTCCACAATTTGAGGTATTTTGTTCTCCCATTGCTTGGTTCTAATATCTTTGTGAAAACATGATGATGAATTTGTTCTATTGAGACCGGTCATCTCTGTCTTTAAATTAGACATACCTTCTATTATCAACATCTTGTCTATGATCAAACTTATGAAGGTGATGGGCCAAGCTTTGTTTATCCTTTAGTTTTGTCTTCTTAGGTTCTTGAGGGAGTTCTCATAGGATGTAAAATTTCCCTTTATCTTTGAGATCCATTGCAAACATTGAAAGACATCAAACCATTAGCAACCTTTGATAGCAGTGTTTTAATAAGTGGCTTGTGTGGCTGCATCAACGGACTACATATTGTAAATCCCCCCCAAAGAGGACAAAGCTGCATAATCGGCCGCACAACCACATAAAAGGCGGACTGATCCCCGATTTTTAGGTAGACATATTTTTTTTACATAGTTTGAGTTTAGATATCTAGATTATAGTACATGTTTCTATATATCTAAGTTGTGATGATTGCATCCAATTATTCTTGTTGTAATACTTAGATACACAAGTGTACAAATATTTATATATTCTTGTTGTAATACTTAGATACGCAAGTGTACAAATAAATAAATAAATATATATTCATGATATATATATACACACACATATAGTGATTAATAAAAAAATTCAAAAACACATAATCGGCCACATATCGCATAAACTCTACAAGGTGACCTCTCTGAAAGACGCTCTCATAAGAGACCCTCCTCCATGTAGATGATGTTATCATGTCCACACGATGGGCACCATCCTCCTTTCAACACATATAGGACATCTTTGACTCTTATTATTCCATGGTGTCTGGACAGAAGGTAAACCTAAGAAAATCAAGTTACCTCATTCAGAAGGGAACAATGAGGTAAACACAAGGATACCAAGGACCCTAGGCATTGTAGGTATGGGTTGACCATTTTGTGTACTTGGGAGTCGTCCTCTATATAGATAATATAATATTATTCACATGATGCTTACCATCCTCCTTACAACACATAGAAAACATCTTTGACTCATAGTATCCATGGTGTCTAGATAGAAGGTATACATGACCAAATCAGGTTGCCTCATAAAGGTGGACGATGAGGTAAAACAAGGATGCAAAGGACCCTAGGCGTCACATGTATGGGTTGACTAATTTGTGTACTTAAAGATGCATTTGGCCTTAGCAATTGATGAAGCAACACTTTTTTATTGTGATCTGCGATAGTAGATCAAGGATGGGGCAATAAAATGATTGTTTCCTCTTATTTGTCAGTGGAAAGGTCAATATCTTGCATAGCTTGTCGTTTGTATCATTGCTTTCCACACAATTAAATTATTGTAATTAGTATGTTTCCTTAGTATTTTATGTATAGTTGATGTATGGTTGATATAGACTTATCCATTGTCTAGTGCTATTTATTATGATATGATGGGTTATTTCCTTGGTAGTAAATATAATGTTCATTTTCACTTCTCGCCTTTATTATTTTGTACTTACAATATTTCAAAAGAAATGCACAGTTGCATTTGTATCAAGTCAACTTAAAATCTCCATGGTTTCAATTTTTTTTCTTTTTCTCATGATAACTCTAGACATCTTTTCATACCTTTGAAAAAGATAAAGAGTTCTAATCTTTACAAAAGAAGTGAGAAGAGTCATAATCACGTCCCTAACTAGAAAGTTCTTCAACATTAGCCTATTTTATGGTTAGTAATTTTGTTAGCTTTTCATTCGTATCATTACAAATTATCATTAATTTTGATTCTTTTTCCATTCTAATGATGCTTGTTTGGTCATCATGGCATATCCCTCCCAACTTACAATTTGTACTTGGACTTGTAAATTTATCCATCTTTTTGCAAGACCATCTCAAATTTGGTTGTATTATGTGCCATGTAAGAACAAACAGTTACATTTGTCTTAACTCAAGTAGTTATTTATTTAATACCATGCTAACTTAATGTACATGGAGTTGAACCTAGATAACACATTTTGTGAAAAGAACTTTGTATTTCATTTAAATTATCTCTGACTTATGCAATACCTTTGAATTGCTAATAGAGGAAAACCAGACAAGTCACTATTAGAACAACCAACTAATATAGACAACTATGTGTAATAACTATCTCCTTCTATCCTCTAACCATTTTTCTTTTTTGGTTGCTCAATTATTATTCTTTAATTTATCAACCTACTAAGATATTGAACTCCTTCATAGGTATTCCTAAGCATAATTATTTGATACTTTACTTAGTATTATTCTTTCACATATGGCTACTTAGTTGAAATTTAGTCCCTATAAATGTATTACTTGTCTTCCTCTTTTTTGCGTATAAAGACCTGAAAGCTATTGCATATCCTTCTTCCAGGCAATCTTTAGTTCAGTCGGGCTTGATGGCAATTGAATATCTTCCACTAGGATATGCAAGTACCATTTGGAGACTCTGTCTGCCAGATTGTTTGCTTCACGTTTAATTCTTGTGATTCTTCTCTCACTAAAGGCTACAATTTTCTGCACGACTGGAACTTACTTCATAGGGAAACAATTTGGCTCTTCCATAAACCTCATGGCTAATTCTGAATATGTGCATTGCTCAAATTTACCCCCTGTGATGCATTAATACCCATGAGGATGGCCAACATCTCACCTTCAAGAGGATCATTTTCCAAACCCTTTGTGGCTCCCCCCTCAAGCCACTATCCTCTTGAGTTCCTCATCACATAACCAGTGCTTTGAAGACTGTCGATGCTCTTATTACAGTGTCCAGTGAAATTTGAATGATCCCTTCTTATGGTGTGGCCCATCTGCTCACCTGTCTAGATGGTCTGTGAATCCCCTAGTTTGGGTGTTGGCAGATGTTCGTTAGGACTGTTCTTTCGACTGCCTGAATGTCCAGGATGACCTCTCTTAGGGATGGTTTACTATTCTGAAAGATGAATATTCTTCTGAGCTTCCAATTTTTCCAACCCATGATAGAGAAGGTGATATTCCATGTTTCGCCAGATTCAAATTTGAGATTTTTGTCAAGCCAAGCTTCCACCGATGGTATATGGAAGAACTCAGTATTTACATCGGGGTTTATACACCACCATATTATACGGCATTAGTGCAGCCTCGCAGCGCGTGTAGGCTAGTTTCTTCTGAACTGTCGCACAACTCGCATGTTGCAGAATCAGTCATATGTCTCTTTAATCGAACTTTTTTGGTGATGGTTCTATCATATTTCAGCAACCACTGGAAGATTTATAATCGCCACAACACACTCCAATCCCCCAGTCTCTTGAGCCTTCTGGTTAATTAGTTAACGATAAACCATTTTCACTTTGAACCTTCCATGTACATGACTAGACTAGTAAATCTCATCCTCTGCCAGATATAGTGAAGGGGTGATCATTGATGTAATGATCTTCACTAAGTCTTCTTCCATGTATGCATTTTGGAAATCCACGTCCCATACTCTTTGTATGACCAAGCTGGAAACCTTCGTGTCTTTCAACTCCTCGGAAATTAGGACATTACTTTTAATCATTGGTGGAACACCCCCTCTCAGCCATTTATCCTGCAAAACACTCGTTCTCTTTCCATTCCCCATTGAGATAGTCATCCTTTCCTTGACAAAACTACATTGATCTTTGATAGATCTCCATATGAAGGAACATGTCGGATAGGAGTCTTCTGACGTTTATACTTTGCAAGTAATAAATTCTTCCATATTGGTTGTGATCTGCTAAGAAACTTGTATGTGTTTTTCATCAGCTGCAATTCATTGTATTCTCTAGATGCTCTGATCCCCAAGCCTCCCTTGTATGGCTGGGCAATAATTTTCTTTCAGGACACTAAATGAACTCCTTGGACTTTTTGATGCATATAAAACACTTGTATATGTGCCTTGTTAATTGACTACAAAGTCGCCCATCGTTACTTTTTTCACTTGTATTTTGGTTAGGTATGAAAGTTGCTCAAATTGATTTTATCATATACATATAATGAAATCCATTGGATGTTATATTTCTTGGGTGATTGGAAATGTTGGTTGGGTATGTTGCAAACATTGGGCTCTATATATATAGAGTATTATCTCTTAACATAATGGTGACATGTACATGTTTGTAATGTGTTTTAGAGAACTTACGTTCTCCAGTTTCATCGCATTCAGTTTGACACAAATGATTGTCTTCTCATATATGGTGTTCTTGTTTTGTGTTGAAGTTCATGCAATAGATGTTAGGTTAGGACATTATCATATTGGAAATTTTAAGGCAATATGAGCTAAAGTGAATTGTTTCCTTGGAGGCAACACCATACTAACAACTCAATACTCATTGGGATCTAAGCACATGTTATGGGGATATAAAAAGGTCACTTAGAACTTTCATTTGGATTATGCAAAATTATACCTAGTGTTGATACTTTCCTTCCACTCTTTTTTAAAAAAAAAATATAACATGTTTCTAACTATTAACCTTCTGCGTGTCGAGCTTCACTTAAGTTCATTAATTTATTTGACATTGTATTCTAATCCCACTTCTTTTGCATATCAAATCAAATTACCTAGTATGAACAAGTGACATATTTCTATGTTTTACCCCCAACATAATTAGATAGAGAATCTACGTGTAGCTTATGCCTATCATGGCTATTTTAACATTTTTTGCTTTGGTTTATCGGAGCCTATTATCAATTCATATAACTTGCATCATTAATTTTTCTTTGCTTTAGTACATGAAGGAACTAGACAACTCAAGAATACACATGTCCTTCACACCATCTACATTTGATGTAAGTGAAGCCTCAGTCTTGTCCCTACATACCCAATGCACACTACTCTTAAAGAAAATGGGTGAGAATGACATATCACTAAAAGAGGAGGGAAGAGTCAACGAGCTCGTTGAGCAGTCAGACCTTTTGTGAGGGGTTCTGTTGGCGAGATGGTCTTCCAGAAGAATTTTATGGACATGACGATTGTTGTGCAGGATGGGGATAAGAAGGATTATGAGCTTAGGAGGCTACTGGAAGAGATTTTCCCCTCTAGAAGAATTTGAGTTTCATGTATGATTAAATTGCTAGATTGTAGGACAAGATCAAATTGTGGTCCACATTTTGGAAGCCATAAGAGTTGGAATATCAAGTAAGCATGTTTTGCTTTTTCTTTAAGTTGATTTTAAGTTTATGATAATTCTTTATAACTTGAATTCTATGCCAACCCAATGATTACTTTTTATAACTAAAAGTGTTCCATCCTTTTCTCTGTCGTGTTGTTAAAGGACCCAAAGACTGATCAAAAGCTAGTTTCAACTCCGCAATCCTACTGAAAATATGTATAATGGACTGTGGCCTCCTATTTTTACTAAGAGAACTGATAGCATCTGACTCCACCACTAGTTTCTTAATCATCATGGTTGTAGCAACTGCCATGCAAAACAAGATGGCATACACTTCAACTGAAAATGATGACCATTCACCATCAATGGTTCGAGCTATATCATTGATATGCAGATAATCCCATGGAAGTTGACCCTAAAGTCGCTGAAATAGGAAACATCATTGTTTAGATCTAAGGTGCCCTTTTCATGTGCCCCCACCCCACCCCCACAAGCAAGACATACCCCCACTCGCAAGACATAGGCTCATGGCTTCTTATTTGAAATCGCTATCTCATGGTTAAGTCATGTAAGGCCCATCGCCACATGCCAGCAACTATGATTAGAGGTTAGATTTGCACACTGTTGGTAAGGTAGGTTGAGGAAAAAAAGCGTCAACAACCATGTAGTTGAAGAAAAACTTAAACTGTGTCATCAACATGCTAAGAATTGTATATTATCCCTTATAAAAAATTTTGTAAGTGAATACAATCCCTAGCCCGCACTGCAGCTGTAATGCATATTGTATATTAAAGTTTGTAAATGGGGCAAAAGACAATTTTCTCCCCTTTGTATATGTATATTTGTGATCAATAAAATTTTCAACTTTCTTGGGCTCATATCTTTGTTTTATGGAGACTTCAAATCTGTTGGATGGTTGTGAGGCACTCCACAAATATATTATGTTAATTAACCAGCTAACAGTTGAGCCACAGTACAGTACGTCTATATGGGATCGATAATAATGTGCATGTGCCTGGCTTTGTGAGGAGTATCCAGCAGCAAGTTAAATATTATTATCTGTATGCTTCCCACCTTTGTGAGAGGGGTATAACCCTCTTATTTCACAATGGCGACGAGGTTTTGGATGAGGCATGTTGAATGACGGGCCCCAGAATCATGGCGGGTTTCCCCATCATATATGTGGTTTGCGTGAGAGGCATCATGCTCACACATCAGTTGTTTTCTTGTAGTGCTTGTTGCAGCTTTCTACTGCATCTTTGCGAGTTCTCTTTTGGTGGGATGTGTCGTATCCTGCCTTTCCTCTTAATTTGTGTCGCATTGCCTCTAGTTCTACGACCATTAGTGATGTGTAGGGTTGCGATCGCATTTGTTGAGCTTTGCAATCTTGGATGGTAAAGCTTCCTCAGCTTGCTTATGTAAGCTCTCACCTATCACAACAGGGTTATCCACCGGTTCGACATCGATGACCTCCACAACCTCATCCACTCCAGGGTTCACGGCCTCATGACTTTCCTTACTGACCACAGTGTCCACCTGCATGTTGGTGATATTCCCCAGTACCTCCCATGCCTTGGTTGGGGCATTTGCCACTTTCTTCTTCAAGATTTTGGTGTTGCGTCTAACGCTTTGGCTACTTCCCGCCTGGGTTTCTGTGGTATGTTCCTTCAGATTTGAGTCTGTATTATCATCCTCGCCCAAAGTGGCAAACCGGTTTGCACCGGCAGAGTTTGTTTCTACTGCTGTGTCCTGCGGAGTCGCGCTATGTTTCCTTCCACCCCTTTTCCGCTGTGTTTGCCATTTTTGGGTGTCCTGGATGTACTCAGCTGATTTCCTATTGTCTTGCTGTTCATCATTAGGTCTCTACGCCGGCTCCGTTGTTTCCTCATGATCACAATCTTTTGATATATGGCCTTCCTCCCCGCATTTCGGATACGTCCAAGGGAAGCCCTCATACTCAGTAACATACTCCTCCTCATTGATAAGGATGAAAGGTATAAATGGCCTTGTGGTATCAATCTCAATGGCTAATCTTGCAAACTTGCTGAGAGAATGGTTAGAAGTGTGGATATCAACCTTGATCAGCTTGCCCAGCGTCATACCAATGAACTCGAACATGGTAGGAACTTACAGGTGGAGGGGTAAGTTTAGGATTCCCCAAGTAACAACCCATACAGGTGCTTCTGCCTTCGGTTTGAAGGTGGGGAACCAGTCCCAAACCAATAGATTCCGTCCAAAAATTTTCCATGGACCGCCGGTGAGTGCTTCTTCATAGTCTTGTTTGCATGAAAGTTGCACCATGAAGTGCCCTAAGTCGAGCTCATACATGTTGAATCTTCCCACTATTCGCCAGAGTGCCTTCAGTCTGTCGCGCAGTGTCATGTACCCTATTTCGGCTCCCAGTAGCCACACGACCACCGCATATCTCCATGGCATAGCGAGCGCGTCTTCTGCTTCTGGTAAGATAGACAGAGACAGAACTCCCTCCGCCGTCGTTAGGGTTACGACCTCCTCCGGTAGCCAGTCCTCAAAGAGCTTATCTACTAAGCCGCTTTGATTGCGAGGTTCGTTTTGTCCCAAGATGACCGTGCTAAATGAGGTATGGCGTAATGTGTCACCTGTGGCCCCCACGTCAGTATCGTCGATAGCCTTTCCCTTCTCCTTTGACGACTGGATCTTCTTTGAAGACTCATCTGTCGCGGTCCGATCAGTTTGATTTCCTTGGGCGGACTCTCCCGTCCCCCGCATGCCCACAACATGGAACTCGAAGCCAAGTTTCGGTATAGAGATATTCATCATCTACCTCTTCTCTGTCTCCGCCAAAGCATGATCTCCCTAGTTCCTACTAGCAGAGCCGCCCTCGGAATCCGTTTCCCTGGCGTCGCTAGCACTGCCGCCGCCATAACCCCCTCGTCCCCCTCTCCCGCTAGGTTTCCCCATCGCCCTAGTTGGCAATTCCTTTGCATAAACCTTAAACATAATTGAAATTGTCCATTATACAAACCTTGGGTACCTACCTATATTCTTAGGGTAAGGGCACAAGGCATGAATGAACTAAGGTTATATCATTGACTTAGGTCTTGAGATCCCTCACGTATATATAAGGGTTGTCTAATATTGAGCATCCTTACAGACCCTTCCTTTGAGGAAGTTGGTCAATGACCATAATATGTTGTTAAGTATAATGGAAATTCACTTAAAATACACTTTGTATAATTCAATGTTGTTAAGTGTTCTTGTCTTTTTCTACTTCTTGCTTATTATCATGTTCTAGCCAAGCAGCTTTTACTATATGCTTAAACTATTTACATGCCTTTAATAGCGTACTCAATGCACTCGCTTTAATATATTTTGTTTATTGATTTTTGTAGTTTCCAAAGATTCATTGCACTCTGGACTTGAATGAGACATCAAAGGGTTCTGTTTGAAATAGAAATGGGTACATGTTTCTCTGTCTCCTTTTGGTATCTTGCTATATCTTTTTGTTACTACTCTTAGATATATATTTCTTGTGTGAAATATTCGATCCATTCTAGGTACAGACGCCCATGTCCTCTCACCATTGGCTTTATAGTCATTAGGAGTGTGGACTTAGGGTAACAAATGGTTCCATGATAGGCTCCCTAAAAAGGTCCACCTTGGTGATATGGATAGTCTAATCATTCATTTTAATATCATTTTATTCAATGCCTTATATTGGGGCACTACAATCTTCCCCACTTAAAACTCTTGATGTCCTTCTCAAGGATCAACTATAAGTCCTCATAAAATTTTCTGATTTCAGTGTTGACCCACTTAAACTGGGACATTACAAACTCCCCCATAAACCATCCAACTCCCGATCACAGAATACCAACGCAAGGGTGGCTACATTGTTGGATCTAGGGCTCTAAAGGGGGGTGAATAGAACTTCAAAATTCTCACAAGAATAGTTAGACCTTCAAATTATATCAATTGAAATAAAAATCTTAAGAACAATTTGAAGTACTATCTAAGGAAGCATAGAAAGGATGAGAGAGATCGAAACATACACTTGGACAAGATGGTTAGCATGGTTCCAATCTCCAAACTAGGAGATAGTCAATCCACTACCTAGATAGGTAAACCTATAGGACTTTGCAAATCATGTATACTTATATTTCGTCATAAGAGATACAAGGAGACCACCATACATCCAAGGACTTACCTACTCAAGACAAGATTCTTTCACCAACACAAGGACTTACCCACTTGATCAAGATGTCTTAAACCTTGAACGGTGACTTACCCACAATTGGATCAAGTGTTTGTCCATGAAGGAATTATTCACTCTTCATGAATATTCACCTTGCCCTTCTCCTTCACATGGAGAAGATCTTCACTCCTTCAACCTTGAAGAAGACTAGCAGCTTCACCTTCACTCAAAGAATCTCACATAAACCTTTTCTCTTTGAGAAAGGGGATCAGGAATATGGAAGGAATGAGAGCTTCACAAGATAGCATGGAAGTAGCTCTCTTACAACATACCTAACTCACTCAGAATCATGAAATGCTTTGTAAATGAGAGAGAGAGAGAGAAAGAGGCTCAAAGGGTTGTATCACACTCAACTATAGCAAGGACCAAGGATAACATGAATGAGAAAACTTGGAATGAACTCCAAGGGGTCCTATTTATAGATGGGAGTGTTCCTTTGAGTGTGGGATCACTAAAATAGCTATTTTACAATTTTCTTTTCTACCAACTCCCCAATGGTTGGAATCACTTTTTCTGCATTTTCAGTACAGTACATTCGGTTGAGTTTCAATAAAGATAGCTCGACCAATCCACAAACTGACAAAGCTAATTTTCAAACTATAGGTCAAGTTTTTTTTAGAAACTCGACCGATGAGTCAAAATGAGTTTTGTTCAGTGAGTCGGTCAGTCAAGTTTTGTGAGTGTACAACTCAATCGATTGATCATTTTAGAAAATCCATATTGGATCGGTCGAGTTTCTAACTTGACCGACAAAGTTGATGTGACAAATTTTCCAAAATTGGTTTTGAGTGACCCAACGTTGGAATTAAGTGTCCTTGATTTTTCTCATCTTGGTTACAAGTCATATCATCAATACAAGCGATTATAAAATTACTCTAAGGTGGTCTGGAGTGATTTCCCAAATTGCACACTTGCATTGCTTTTGACTTGAACTTGGGCAAGCTAGGGCTTGTGTAAATTGATCCTTTTCATGTACCTAAAGCCTGAAATCAATCTTAAACAAACATACTAGATACATATGAATGTAATGGTTAAGTCATTATCAAAATATGTACAATTTATAACTCTCAGGTCAACATTCTCCCTCTTTTTGACAATGACAAACCATTCCTCATCATATTGATGTGAAAAGTTATACCTTTGAATTGTGAATTGCAAGGGGATACATGATTTTAACATTGTGAATTTCTACCCCTCAATCTATGCTCGCTCTTACCTACATAGTTAGTCTTTCTACACAAAGCAATATAACATATATATACTATATGGTCATTTAGCAAGTCACATGATAAAGCATATATTGAACAGGAAAAGGATCACATAGGTGATAAAAACAATATGGTAGAGCTTCAAAACATTGAACTTCTCTCCCCCTTTTGTCATTATAAAAAAGTAAGGGGTAGAAGAGCACAAAAAATAGGTCTTTTTCAAGCACAACCAAAACATACATCCACAACATAAAAACATGCAACCTCATAGTATACATCAATTAGAGATGAGAGAGAAACACACAATCTAAGTCATAATCAAAATATGGGAAACATGGAACCAACTTATTATATATAGTTAATCAAAGAGTAGATGTACATATGATTAAGATTACAACATAGAAAGCATGTTCTCAAAAACAACTACTAACCAAAATGATGAAACCAACATGATGATAGAAATAGTACATCTCAGATAATGTGCCCAGATGCTTTTAGTACATAATAGTTTAGAAATATATATATATATATATGATTAGCATGTATAAACTAAAAACTAAAACATCAAAATGTCTAGGCTATCCAAGTCCAGAGGGTCATCATCATCTGCATTACCATCATCATCAAAGGCTTCATGCTCGTAGTTCTCATCATCATCTGAAGGTACATCAGAGGAATCAATGTCACCTTCATCACCAGAGCCACCAATAGAGCCATCAGAACCATCCTCACCATCATCCTTAGATACCTCCTCATCAGCAGCAGCAGCTTCCTCATCAGCCTGATTTGGCATCTCCTCATTGATAGAAGAATCAAAGCCATGATCGGGCCACATGGCATTCTTCTCAGCCCAAGACATACCAAGGTCATGTAAGTATTGAGATTGAGGAAAAGTAGGAGCATAGGTTCCAAGTCTTGCAAGAAAGGTAGCTATAGGACCAGTAGGGAAATGTAGCACAGTAGAGGTAGATCCACCAACAACAGAGCATGTAACATCATAAGAAGTAGGTGGAGGGGTTGGGTAAAAGTGATTGTATTCATAGGTTGCATAATCACCTCCTGGGTAGGGCTGGTAGACAGGGTAAGGATGGACATAAGATAGGTACATGGTAGACATGATAGCATAGAGATCTTGATGCATATGCTCCTAAACCTGAAGGTTATACGTTTGTCGATGCATCATGTAACTTATGAAGGTTTCATTTTATACATGAAAAGAGGCACGTGTAGGTCGGGATGGCTGAGGGGGTGGAGGTGCCTGTGTGGAGGTAGAGGCTCCAGGTGTGGTAGAGGAAGGGGTAGGAACGCTCTTCTGAATTGTGGTCTCACTGATGCAAACTCCTTTTTGAGCAGGTTTGTAATGAAGCTCATAAAAAGAAACTTGCCACAAATCAGACCTGGGTAGGGTGGGTGGTTCCTCGGGTGTTCTTACAAGAGTCAAAATAGGTCATTTGGTGGAGAACATATCTGGTCCACATGACTCTGATGTTCTTCAGGATATAGAACATAATCACCATGGTATTCTCTACGATTTCATCTTGGTTATTCTTTGGATGAATATTGCAGTTGACTAGTAGGGAGAGTATGTGATTTTTCATATTTAAGGCAGAGAAGGGAAGGGTAGACTTCTTCCTATAGGGAAATTGAGGCTTTTCAAGAATTTATGTATGTTAGAGAGAGTGATAACATATTTCTTGTAGAAGACCTCAGGGTCTAAGAGGTCAAAATACTCAGGGTAATCCTTCCTCCATGTGTCAGTCACCTCAGTACTTGAGAAAAAGATATTCAAGGTATTTTCAGAGACTTGGAATTTCTGCCTGGCAATCATGGAAGTAAGAACTACTTGAGCATTTGGCGGGGGTACAAGAGTACCATAATTCCATTGCAAATATGCATTGAATTTGTGAACAACTTTGGAGCTTATGATGGAATTGTGATAGTGCATGCGTTCAACACTCAGGGCAGAGAGGTGGTGGACATACAACAACTCTGCAACTTGATCAATGACCTCTTGTCTATATGGGTGTGACTCAAACAAGGCAAGAAACGAAAAGGGGTTCCTAGGAAGGAGCTCCTTGTACCTATTTAGAGCATCATTGGAGACAAAGAAGGTACCATCAAAGGGTATAAGGCGTGAGTTGGAGGAGGAGGATAGTTCCCTAGATGGGGTGGCTCTCTTTCTCCTATTTAAAGCCATGGAGGTGAGATAAGAAGATTGAGATGTCAAAAACATAGGAAACCCCCACCAATATCCCACTAAACACCTAAGGTTGATGGGCAAGGGGTCTATGAAGGTTGAGCAAGGACTGGCTAGGGCTAGGAAGAGGATGCTCTGGGCTACGGTTGAGAGCTTGAGGGAGCTAGTGAGTGAATCAGTTGATTTTTCTCTTGTTGAGAGGGCGAAAAGCTAGTCAAACCACACTTATTTTTGCTCCAGCCCATCCATCGATAGAGTTATGTGACTGGGAAACTGTACCGAATGGATTTGTACAAAATCCCTCGACCATGGATCGATCGAGTTGGCAACTCAAACAATGGTCAACCTGAACCATCATTAGAAATTTTAGTTTCTAGCCATTTGAGTGATAATTAAATTTATTTTTCTAGTTCATTTTTCATTTTAAACATACTTAGGAACATATCACTCATCATTGGGTACTATTTTGCGATAAAACAAGTGTTTGCAAATAATACCCAAAACAAGCGAAACCCAATGCATATGAACATGAAAATTTTAGCACTTTAGCAAGCAAAGGTGATCAAGACATAAGCAAAGGATATAGTATAGATAACAACTAGATAGAAGGCATATCAGATTCATCCAAACCAATTATGAGCAGTTTCGATCTAATAAAATAAATTATCTCTCAAGTTAGAGGTTTATTGAAAATGTCTGCCAACTGATTTTCCGTGTCCACATGTGTGATATAGATATCCTTTTGGCATTGTGATCATGAAGAAAATGATGACAAACCTCTATAGGCTTAGTTCTATTATGCAACATAGGATTGTAAGATAAATTGATTGCACAATCACAATAAATACGAGAAGCATCAAAATAAATGTTAAAGTCTTAGAGCATTTGGTTCATCCATAGGACTTGGGCACAACAACTCTCGTCTACAATGTATTCATCCTCGATAGTAGATAATTCCACTGTGCTCTGTTTCTTGGAGAACCAAGACACCAAGCATGGTCCTAGGAGAAATCAAGTTTCAATTGTGCACTTTCTATCAATCAAACATCCTGCATAATTTGCATCACTATAAGCCATAAGAGTAAAGTCCCTTGACTTGGGATACCATAGTCCAAAATTTACTATTTTGGCTAAGTACCACAAAATCCTCTTAACAACTATAAAATGTGATTTCTTGGGATTTGATTGAAAGCAAGCACAGAAGCCAACACTAAACATAATGTGAGGTCTAGAGGCAGTTAAATAAAGTAAACTTCCAATCATACCTCTATAGAGATTCTCATCTACCTTCTCACCTTCTTCATCTTTATCAAGTTTGGTGGTGTTTGACAAGGGGGTGTCTGTCAACTTGGTGTTCTCCATCCCAAAGCGCTGAAGTAGCTCACTTGTGTACTTGCCTTGGTTGATGAAGTTCCCATCATTAGTTGGCTTGATTTGAAAGCTGAGGAAGCATGTAAGCTCACCCATCATGCTCATATCAAACTCACACTGCATAATATCTCTAGACTCCTTGGAAAGATCAAGATTAATACTTCCAAAAATGATATCATCAACATAAATTTGAATGATAAGAAAATTGTTAGAAGTGTGTTTAAGAAATAAGGTACAATATACTTAGCACATGATATACCCATGATCTAACAAATATTTCTTTAATTTCTCATACCAGGCTTGTGGTGCTTGTTTGAGTCTGTAGATAGCTTTTTACAACAAATAACCATGGTTAGGTAAACTATCATGTTCAAAGCCTAGGGGTTGTGAGACATACACTTCCTCCTCAACTGTACCATTCAAAAACACACTTTTAACATCCATTTGATAAAGAAGAAAGTTTTTATAAACAACAAAAGCAAGCAACATATGAATGGACTCAAGTCTAGCAACAGGTGCATAATTTTCATCAACATCTATACCTTCCTGCTGATTGTAGCCTTGAGCCACTAACCTTTCTTTATTTCTTACCACCTTGCCTCTTTCATCTAGCTTGTTGCAGTAGACCCACTTGGTTCCAATGATCTTTCTATCACTCGGGCTTGGCACTAGGTTTCACACTTTGTTCTTCTCGAATTACTCCAATTTGTCTTGCATGTCTAGGATTCATTTACTTTCCCCAAGAGCTTCTTTAACGTTCTTTGGCTCGAGTTGTGAGATGAAGGTGTTGTTGGTTTGTTCTTTGTTGAAGGAATCCCGTGTCTTCACTCTTTCAAAAGGATCACCTAAACTCAACTCTTTTGGATGATTCTTTGCAAATCGAGGGGGGGGTAGGATCCTTCTTCTCTTCATCTTTCTCTTCTTCTTGAGTGACCACCTCTTTTTTCTTTTGGGTGATGTTGAGTTCTTTTAAGATGGGAATCACCTCACTTGGAACATCATCATTTGGAACAATATCTTTGGTAATAGAGGGGTTATTCCTCGATAAACTTAACATTAATAGATCCATCTACTTTAACAAGATTGACATTAAACACTCTATAAGCCTTGCTAGTAGCGTTATAGCCAAGAAAGAAAGCCTTGTATGATTTTGGATCAAACTTGTAGAGAGAATTTTTCATATTCAAAATAAAATAAGGACATCTAAAAACATGAAAGCAATCGATAGAAGGCCTCCTACCATGTCATAGCTCATAGGGGGTTTTCTTCAAAGAAGGATGTGTAAAAACCTAATTTGGCACAAAACATGAGGTACTAATGGTTTTGGCCCAAAACTTCTTTGCAGTGTCATACTCTAAAATCATGGTCCTAGTCATCTCCTATAGTGCCATGTTCTTCCTCTCTACAACCCCATTTTGTTGAGGTGTTCAAGGTGAAGAGAAGTTATGTGCATAGCCAGATTCTTAACAAAAATGTTCAAAATATCATTTTGAAATTCTCCCCCATTATCACTATGGATGGAAATAATCCGGCAAGAAGCTTCATTCTCAAATCATTTAAAAAATTAGAGAAAACATCAATTGTATTACTTTTGGAAATGAGAAGGAAGGTCCAAGTATAATGAGATAAATCATCGACAATAACAAGACAATACTTGGAACCACGAGCGATTGAGTTCTCATTGGTCCAAACAGATCAATATAGAGAAGTTCAAGAGCTATCTTGGTACTAAGGATTCCTTTGGATTTGAAGGAGGACTTGGTTTAATTTCCTTGGGTACAAGGTTGGCATTCCTCATCTTTTTCAAAATCCAATTTGGGAAGTCCATGACCAAATCCTTTTTCCTCAACTTCTTCAATTGATGCATATTTACATGACCAAGCCGATGATACCAAAGAGAAATATCATTCGAATTGACTACCAGGCATCTACCAACAATAATCTTAATATCAAACATGCTTGGGACCAGAGTTCAAATAGGAAATCCTTGTGGTGCGAGGGCCTTCTAACAAAGTATATGCGGTTCAATGGGGGGTATATGCCAAATATCTCAAGATTGGGGCGTGCGGTCCTACAAGGCAAGTCCTTCATACACAACAACTCTATTATGATCCTGGTGAATGGTAGACACTAGTGTCTGGTATGATAGATGGTGGGGTAACAACGTGCCTCTGAAGGAGAGTGCCATCAAACCAATACCAGATGATCTATTGGACTTGAAAGTTGCAAGACTTGTTAACTTAGAAGACAAATGGGATGCAGACTTCTTGAAGGTGTGGCTCCCTCATGAGATAGTAAAGAAAGTGCTACTGACTACTATCCCTTTGAACACCGATGTTTAGGATACTCAGGCATGGAGCCACACTAACTCTAGCATTTTCACGACTAGGAGTGCATATGACGTTCTCAGGTCGGAGTAGGACATCAGAACAGAAGGTAAATGAGATACAGTTTGGAAGATGAAAGTCAGCATGCAAATTAAATACTTTCTTTGGCTCCTGGGGCATAATGTTATTCTCACTAAAAGTAGGAGGGTGGCACAAAACTTAGCCACTAATAATCTTTGTCTGGTATGTGCATTAGAAGAGGAAATGATTTTACATGCACTGAGAGACTATATCCATACATCATGTGTATGGAAGGAGGTTATAAACCAAAGCTGTTGGGGCCCCTTTTTTAGAGAAACTAACATCTGGAGCTGAATCTACAACAATTTAACTACTCTCGACTCTCATAGTTTACAGTTTGCAGTAGGTTGCTGGCAGTTGTGGAAGCACAAAAACGTGCAAGTGTTTGAGAAGAAGAAGTTAATTGTCAGCCATATGTGAGCTCTACTTGCCAAGGAGATGTTGCTTAGTATGAAGGCATGGTCTGCAAATGAGATGAATACATACAGAGATAAGGATCATGTGTGTTGGAACAAGCCACAGTAAGGAGCTATGAAAATAAATATTGATGCTACGTTTAATACTACTACTCATCGATCTACTATTTTATCCGTCTGTCAAGATGACGGGGGACGTTGGTGTGGGGGTTGTGGAAGGATTATCAAAGCTGATAGCACCCTAGAGGCTAAGGTCCGAGCTATTGAACTAACTGTGGAAGTTGGCAAGGTCTAAACTGTGAAAAGATCTCCATTGAAACTGACTCTCTGATCACCATGGAGACTATGGTAGGCAAGGTGTTAGGCTACCCAAATTTGGCCATATGGGTAACAACTGTTAAGAAGAGGCTAAAATGGGGTTGGTCCTGCTCACCTATTAAAAGAGAGGGGAATAAGGTTGCAGACCAATTGGAAAAGTTTCATATTAAAAACAAATGTGGCTCTTATTACTATAGGAGTCCACCTAGTCATCTTGTTGATATTATCAACACAGACACATGTAATGGTAGTAGTACTACTAAGTTCATTTCTATTTCTAGTAACTCTAAATGTAATGTTCCTGCTGAGTTGGCTTGCATGAGAGGGGTGAGGTGAATAAAAATATCCTCTCACTTCCTTAAAAAATAGTAGTCTTAGTAGAGTCAAACATTATTACATAAAGATTACCACTTCTTGTTCCCTTATATATGACATGATAAGTGAGGCAATCTAGAATCAAGTATTCAAAAGAAGTAAATAGCGCATGGCAACCATTATCACATATTTGACATACACTATTTAAGTTGTGATGTAGGCCATCCACAAAAAGAAGATTCTTGATACACAAGGATTCACCTATATCACTCTTAATTTTCACCTTACCTTTCTTGTTGTCCCTGAAAGTAACCGAACTTCCTTTCTTCTTAGTGAAGTTGTTGAAATGGCTTATATCACATGTCATGTGTTTAGTGTAGCCACTATCAACAATCCATCTTCTGTTTTCCTTCAAGAAAGGATAGTGTCGGTTCCTAACTCAAACTTTGGGATCCAAATTTAGCTTGGGGACCCGTTTCATATTTGGGTTGGTCACGTTAGGCTTGTAAGGACAATAAGTAGAATAATGATCACCACTCTTGCAATGAGAAGAAACCATAGGGTTCTTAGTGCCAGAAGACTCTCCAATGAAAAAGAGTTTTCCTTACTCTTTTTCTTACCTTTGTCTTTGTTCTTGCCCTTAGGTGATCTCCCTACAAATCCCAAACCACTCGTACCACTTTGTTTGGTAGAATGGTCAAGGATTTCATTTAGGGAGTTTTTTTCTTTGAGTAATTTCTACAGAGAGGCTCTAAGTCTATGATTGTTATTAGTGAGAGATATAACAATAGAAGACAAACTAGAGAGATCATCTCTAGCATGATCAAGGCCGTCCTCTAAATAGAGGGCTTTAGTCAAATAAGAATCTTTTTCAAGAGAAATAGAAGAAACATCATTACTATGAAAATAGGTTTAGAAGATAAATCATTAACTTGACCAAGAAACCCAGCATTTTCATATCTTAACAATTGAATTCTTTAAGATAAACATCCCTTTCATCTCTACGAGCATCAACAATAAGCTTAAATTCAGCATTTTCAATTTTAAGTATTTTAAGCTCATTTAAGCACTTTTGGTTATCTTCCTTAAGAGATTCAATGTTCTTAAGATAGACATCATTCTATACCTCAACTCCATTTTATTCGAGCTCAAGATCAAGAAATTGGCCTTGCAAGTTATCAATGCTATCAAGATGAATTTTCTCATTTTGCTCAAGAATTTCAAGTTTAGCATACAAAACATCAATGATTTTTCCTAACCTCTTCCTTTTAGATTTACACTTAGAAAAAGAAGAACATGGTAGAAACAAGCATATCAATAAGAGTTTCTTTAGCTAACTCATGCAATCTTACCTCACTTATGTCACTTACCTCACCAATATCTTCACTTGTAGAGGCCATGAGTGCAAGGTGGCGCTCTCCATATTTGTCAGAGCTTGAGCCACTAGAGGATAATGCTTTCCAAGCTGCATGAGCTGCATTTTGTGTCTCCTCTCCTTCTTTTCCTTCTTCTTGTAATTGCTCTCTTTCTTGTACTCTTCCTCCTTCTTGAAGTTTCTCCAGTGGTGTGAATTTCTTGATTTTGGACATTCACTCTTGTAGTGTCCCTTTTGATCACACTTGTAGCATCTTGGAGAAGAAGAAGAGGATTGCTTTCCCTTGAAGTGTTTTCCCTTGGTGAAGTTGGCTTCATGCTAACTAGGGCCATCATCTTCACTAGAGGAGGAAGGAGAGGTCTGGAAAGAAAGCTAGTTTTGAAGGATGAAAGCCTCCATTTGATCTTTAAAGGCACTATCTTTGATCTTTCTTGTTTCCTTCTCTTCTTGCTTGGCTTCCTCTTCTTGCTTGTCAAGTCTTATCTCATGAGCTTGTAGATTGCCAATGAGCTCTATGGTTGGAATGTCATCAAGACTTCTCACTTCTTCAATGGAGGTCACCTTTGACTCCCATATCTTTGGTAGAGACCTCAAGATCTTTGAGTTGATTGATCCGCTATCCAAATTGTGTCCCAAAGTAGCTTGGTCATTGATGATGACGTTGGGCCTAGAGTACATCTCATAAACTCCTTCCTCCTTCCCCATTTGAAGTTCTCTAGCAGGATGTTCAACATGTAGATCTTTGCCTCCTTCGCTTGCTTTTTGCCTTCATAGGTGATGCACAACTTATCCCATATCTCATAGGATGTATCCCATGAGGAGATGAGGTTGAACTCTGTTGGGATGAGGGCTGCATAGAGGATGTTAATTGGTTTGGAATTGAGTTGGGCAACTTTTAGAGAAGCTTCATTCCATGTTGACACAGTTCCGATTAGCTCCTTGTATGGTGTGATCATCACCTTCTACATATGAAAGTTCATGTATTTAATGTAGAACTACATATGCCTCTTCTAATAGAGGAAGTTGGTGCCATCAAATATTGGAGTATGAATGGAGAAGCATTCCTCTATGTTGAGTGAACCAAGTAGGTTCTCACCCATCTTCTCGTCTCGTGGGAGATTGTTGGAGAAGATCCTTGGCACTAATACCACTTGTTGGATCTAGGTCTCTATAGGGGGTGAATAGAGCTTCAAAATTCTCACAAGAATAGTGAGACCTTCAATTATATCAATTGAAATCAAAAGCTTAAGAATAATTTGAAGTCCTATCTAAGAAAGCATAGTAAGAATGAGAGAGATTGAAGCATACACTTGTACAAGGTGGTTAGAGTGGTTTCAATCTCCAAACTAGGAGATCGTCAAACAAATACCTAGATAGGTCAACCTCTAGGACTTTGGAACCCATGTATACTTATATTCCATCATAAGAGATACAAGGAGACCGCCATACATCCAAGGACTCACCTACTCATGACAAGAGTCTTTCATGTACACAAGGACTTACCCACTTGATCAAGATGTCTTCATCATTCAAAAAGGACTTATCCACATTTGCATCAAGTCTTTGGCCTTGAAGGAATTTCCCCCCCTTCTTGAATCTTCACCTTGCCCTTCTCCTTCACCTAGAGAAGATTGTCACTTCTTCTTCAACCTTGAAGAAGACCAGAAGCTTCACCTTTACTCGGAGAAGCTAACTTCAACATTTTCTCTTTGAGAAAGGGGTTTGGGAAGATGGTAGGAATGGGAGCTTTACAAGATAACATGGAGGTAGCTCTCTTAAAACATACCTAACTCACTCATAATCACGAAATGCTTTGTAAATGAGAGAGAAAGAGGCTCAAAGATTTGTATCACACTCAACTATAGCAAGGACCAAGGATAGCATGAATGAGTAAACTTGGATTGAACTCCAAGGGTTCCTATATATAGCTGGGAGTGTTCCTTTGAGAGCGCAGGGTCACTTAAGAATGAAAAAATAGCTATTTTACAACTTGGAACAGATCTTTTCATTTCTAACAACTCTATAATGGTTGGAACCATTTTTTCTGCATTTTGTGTACAGTACATTCAGTCAAGTTTCAATTAAGATAACTCGACCAATCCACTAACAGACAAAGCTAATTTTCAAACTACCTGTCAAGTTTGTTCTAGGAAACTTGACCGATGAGAAAAATCAGTTTCGATCAGTGAGTCGGTTGGTCGAGTTCTGTGAGTGTACAACTCAGTCAATTGATCATTTCAGAAAATCCATCACTGGATCGGTCAAATTTCCAACTTGACAGACAATTTTGTTATGACAAATTTTCCAAAATGATTTTTGAGTGACCAAACATTAGAATTAAGTGTCCCTAATTTTTCTCTCATCTTAGTTACAAGTTCATATCATCAGTACAAGTGATTACAAAATTATTATAAGGTGGTTTGAAGTAATTTCCCAAATTACATACATGCATTGCTTTTGACTTGAACTTTGGACAAGCTAGGGTTGGTGTAAATTGATCCTTTACATGTACCTAAAGCCTAAAATCAATCTTAAACAAACATATTAGATACATATGTATGGAATGGTTAAGTCATTGTAAAAATATGGACAATGTATAACTCTTAAGTCAACATGCATCACCATGGACAACCCTTTCCAACATGCTTGGCTTTCATGGCTCAAGACTAGCATGTCAACGCATATGTGGGACCCAATTACTGGAGGGGTTGTGGCTATAATACCATTTGAAACACCCCTACACACTACCCAAGGATCTAGTAGAGTTTTAGGAATGATGAATGGCCCCCATATACCACCACTGGCCTTAACTATGTTCTTTTTCCTCACTCAAGCTCAAGTCGAGATCAACTTCTTGACTGGACACCCATCCTAGTACTACTCTAGGCTGAGTATGTGTTTAACTATGGATATCTTTTGTGATGGTCTCCCTAAAAAAGAGGTGCACCTTGGTGATATGGATAGTCCAGTCATTCCTTTTATGATCATTTTATCCAAGTCCTCAAATCCTGGGACATGAAAGCCACAAATTCTTAGCAAAGAGTAGTTGGAGGAAAGATGGATTTCAATAAGGGGTGGTATCCTTTGGTATTGGAAGTTTGACTTTGTGAAGGTGAAGGTAAGGGTGGAGACCCTTGTCTAAGGGTACTTATCACTATTGTGAGGTTGTTGGATCCCTTGCTAAAAATGTGAAGCTATTTGCACTCGATCTCAAAAGAGGGATGTCATGGTGTAACTAAGATAATGTTAATGTAAGGGGTGACTCAAGTTTTGCAAATCCTTTAAATTGATCTCTCTAGGTAGTGGAACTACATCCTAAACAGCTGGACCCACTATAATATATTTATATTTTTATGGTTGTTTTAGTCTCTATCTTTCTCCCTCCCTTAACTTTGATACTTCCATAATTTATATTGAGAAATATTTGGAGGCGTAAAAAATGTGGATAAACTTTTTATCTCAATTTACCTCCTTCTTGAGCATGTACATCCAACAACTAGTGCTCACAAGGTACGATGTTTGGACTTTGTTTAGTGAAGCTTTTCAACTAGGGGTTTCAAGATTCTTCTTAATACAACTTTGTTCTTGCCAAATATGGGTGATATATTTGTTGTTTAATAGTTTAATTTCTATTAATAATCACTTGATATCATTAAATGCAAAATACATTACCTCCAAATGGTTTTCTATTGTTGTTTATTAGTGAGAAGATGTGAACATCAAGATTTAATGTCTCTCTATAGTAAGTCTTTTGTTCTAAACATAAAAGATAAACTTTTTATTTCCTTATATATGATAGGTATGATCTTGTTATAACCACAATTTTGGATGTATTATTCTGTAATTATTTAATGAAAAGGGATTTTCTTGACAATTTGGGTGTGTTATATTAAAACTTGGGTTTCTTTGCAAAATTTTCTTGAATTATGAATTTTGTGGTTTAACCTATTTTAGTAAGTCAATGGAAGGATAAAGAACAAAAGAAAAATCCTTAATAAGGGAAAAGGCAAGAATGAAGTAAATAACTTATTTTTATTTAAGAAAAATATGGAATCCTCTAGAAGGTGGAATAATTGGCCACAATAGAATGATTTTAGTACCACTTGCCTTCTAATATCTAGAAAAGTCGAAACTAATAGAATGGAAAAGTAAGAAAGAGAAAATATTAGTTTTAATGCATTATATATGCCTTTTTGGTTCATGACTTGCATATGAAGAAAAAGAGTTATTCTTTTACGTTTTTATCCCAAATTGTGTGCAATACTAGATTATGTCATAAAAAAACGTTCCCTTAAAATTTGGGATTAAAAATCCTAATATTTTAGGAGATATTAATTATTGAAGAAAAAAATTAAAGTGTGGATAATATAATGGAATACCGTTAATGTCATGATTTTTAGATAATTAATAAGATATGTTTTTCAGACGTGTGTGATATGATCCATTGAATCATAGATCTAATGGTGGCACCGTCACCTCCTAGCTTGAGTTCGATTGGGAAACATGAATAGTGGGAGCCTGAAATCTCAAGGGGATTTCTTACAATCCTAATCTTCTCAGCCATAGCTAGTTTTCCCATTGAATCTGGAAGAGAAAGTTGAGCCAACCTACCCCAAGTTTTACCATGGTTGGTGGCTTGTAGGAGGTTTGCCCAAACCTCTAGACACTTTTGCCAAAGACGGGTATATAAAGGGGGTGTGAAACCCCTCCATAAACCTACGAAGCGATCCCAAAGATCCCTGCATGCTACCCATTTTTTTCCTACCATCAATTTCCCAAGGCAGAATGGTTCGTACCCTGGTCCTACCTGCCAACTCGTCGGAGATCCATACTTTTCGCACCGCCATCCTAGACCACCCCCAGACCAATCGAAGCGTGCAATGGGTTTGTGGTGCCTAGGCAGAGGATTGGGCATCGTTGCTTGGAGCTAGGAAGGCACGAAGTGTAGGGTCAACGTGTGAGTTGACCCCTGGCTCACGAAGAAGGAGTAGCCTAAGGTTGAAGAAGGATTGTGGCAAAAAGACATTCGTGCCCCCAACCTGCTTCAATGAACCCTTCTCGTCATTTCACCTTTTCTCCTCACAATATTAATCGTTTTGTGCGTGAGCGGGGTGCCTACGTAGCGGCATGTGATTGGTTAAAAGATTTTATTTTGCAAAAGTAGTAATAAATCATAGGATTGTCCAAAAGTATGCATTTTGATCAGAACAATGCAAGCTCTGTGATAAAAGTATAATCTTGATCAGTATCTTCTTCCAATTTGAAAGATGTTCAAAGTTGATGACTTTAATACTTTAATGGATCCAAAACCCTAATTTGTGAATATTGATGAGTCTAATAGACTTAGCCAATGTTGTTAATCAAAGTTTGATCTTTTATGCATGAAAAGAAAACCTAAGACTCGTATGAATATTAAAATCCAAGATTTGTAGAGTAAAGTTTCTGTATGCATAAAGGTATATTAAATGATGGAATTAGGGTTTGTCAACACAATAAACATAAAAGTGTCAAGTATTCACCTTTCACCTCGGCAACCCTAATTTGACGTAAAAAGGATAAAATTGGGACTTTGGCATAAAAGATATCTTTTTGTAGCACAATTGTGTATATCGAACCTAAAGTAGGGTTTGAGAATTTAGGAAGTGAAAAGGAGCAATAATTGGCGTAAAAGGGTAATATGGATAAAGATATAAGAAAGTGGACATAAAAACCTAACTTGAGAATGAAGTCAGTCCTTTGATATGATTTAGAGTCATGCAGTGACACATGGGCATATGCAATGAATTTTAGGTTGACTTGCTTGATTGTGTGGTTAATTCTGCTATTCTGGTTTGGACTGCAAATCCTCCTGAGATAGGTATGTGGTTACACCTAGATTATTCATTGTAGTTTCATGCAGTTTCTTGAAGATTTTCCTTGCATGGTTGAAATGATATGCTTGCTTGTTTATTTCATTCCATGCAAACTTTAAAGTGACTATGATTATCACATTATATATGAACATGACTAGCCCAAATCTAGGCGACCTCTAGATATATGGAAAGGCCATCTGCCTGGATAGGGAAAGGTATGTTTTGGTACCAGCCTAAATAGGGGGTACATGAGAGGTCACCCTCCTGGATAGGGGGAGACATTAAGAGTCACCTGCTTGGATAGGGGGAGACATGAGGAGTCACTTGCCTGAATAGGGGGATACTGACGAAGTCATCTTCCTGGACAGGGAAAGACAGTGAATACTGCAATATGAGTTCCTGAGGGGTTATGACAGAGGGTGGAGAAACCTAGATTGGGTAGCCATGATGAAAGTGTTAAATTTTCTTTGTTAAACATTAATGGATGAATTATGTTGTTAACATTATCTGTGAAATGTTTCCCCCATATACCGGTGTGACTTTCCATACTGACTAACGTTTTGATTGTTGGCGTTCTTAGGATATTCTTGCTGGAAATTAGATATTCAAAGGAAAGAAGGCATTGAAGAAAAATAAATGAAGGCTTGGAGGATATATATAGATAGTCTATTTCTCGATAAATCCTAGAACCCATATTTTGTAAACTCTGGAAAAACAATTTTTTTATATCTTGTACCGAGTTTAGTTACTAGAATTTATTAATATTTTTTCATTATGAGCAAAACCATTTGATCCTATTTTTAGATAATGACTCTAGTTTCTTGGCCTTCCTTAATTGGGGTTGTGGGGGAATGGGGTCGCTACCTTTGGTATCAGATCTTGGTTTTCCGCATAATCCTTAATAATTATTAAATCTTGCAAAGTCTTTAGAGCCCAAAGGGAGTTATTACAGGATTTTTAAAAAATGGAGGTGTCTAGAAAAGGATCTCGATCTAAAGGCTAGAATGATTTTCCTCCACCCCATTAGTCGGTTTACAAGGACTTCCATAATCTATGTGACTGCCTGGATAAAATCTGAGGATTTGACTCAAAATAAGATATCTCTAGGATTTCTCATCTACTCTCATCGCTTCTTTGCCCCTTTCTGGTAACAAATTCTAAGCCTAGGGTTTCTCTCTCTCCACCTCCTCTTGAGTATTTGGGGTTATGGATGATAATGATTAACTTATCCTCCAACAAACAATAAAATGCATGTAAACAAGATATCACGGATATAAGATAATAATAAGTTATGAAACTATGGTTAATAGAGTTATCTGTGTTACATCATGGCCCGTGTGAAAATAGTTGTCGTTCCTAACGACATCGTTAATGAGTACCCCAGGCCAAGGCCCATGCACAAGAAGAGGCCCTCCTCCAGAAAGAGAAGGCAACCGGAACGTGAATCCTCTAAGAAAAGGAAAAGGGAAGGTGAAGCATCTAGAAAGAAAGGCCCTAAGCCTAAACCCATCCCCTTCCACATTAATAACCCTTAAGAGAGCCCTAGACGTAAGGAAGAACCCATGTCTGAAGATGAAGTGAAGGATGTTGTTGATTCTAGACCGACAACCAGATTGATAGTGACACCAGCTACTGAGATGCTCTAGTTAGAGTAGCAGAAGAAGTTGACTAAAGCCATCGACTCCCTCACCCTCAGAGATGTTCCTCGCAATGAGAACGGAGAACATGTGCCTATCTGTCCCCACCTCAGTGCCACCATCTTGGATTTCATGAAGAAAAATATTTGGACTTTCTGGGGCAAATACAAGACAGAAGTGGTAGACAAGGCCGACGCTTGGCTTTTGGCTGTGGAAAATGGGCTCAACATTTTGGAGGTACAACCAAGAAAGAAGGTTCTCTTCGTTGCTCATCTTCTAGAGGGAGAAACAAAGATATGGTGGGAGAGCCATATCATGGGCCAAGACCTAAGTGAAGAGCCCATGGTCTGGCATGATTTCAATGTACTTTTCACTGCAATATTCATACCTCCCGCAGCCAAGAAGGAAAAGGAAAAGAAGTTTACTTTCATGGTGTAACTGAACTTGTCTGTGGCCGGCTAAGCTCGACAATTTCACCTCTTGGAGCATTTTGGCTATATGCTGACACAATAAAGGAGGGTGGAACATTTTGTGGACAAACTCCACCCTGCCATTAAGCCCCATGTTGTGGCAAGTACGCCCAAAACTCTCTGAAGCTCTCAACTTCGTCGTGGACATGGAGAAGACGGTCATGCCCCAGTAGAACCAACCTAAGGGATATCTCATCTTCACCGAAGGAAGTTCCGAACCAAGGAATGAGAACCAGAAGAACCAGGGTCGTCACCACGGAAAGGGAGGAAAGGGAAAACCCCAAAATGAGCAACGACAACAAGGGGCATCATCCAGATGCTATAAATGTCGGAGATACCATACTAGGAAGTGTCGCTTCGAAAGGAGGGTGTGTTTTCTATTCCAGCAAGAAGGACACTTCTAGGCTAACTGCCCCCTTCTTGATCCTAAAGGACAAGCCCCAGTGATAGCCCATCTAGTGATAGCAGCACCGTCTATGGCCCAGCCAGTAGTAGCAGCCCCACTAGTCCCACCTGTAGGAGATCGTCGACAAGCTTGAGTGTTCTCCATCGATAATGAGGAAACCCAAGCTAATGTCAATCTTCTGATAGAGGGTAATATCCCTTAGAGTATTTTTTCATATTTGACTGTGCAATGTAATGGAAGTTTGACTATCGTCAAAACTATGTAGGCACACTTGAAATTATGGGAAAAATGTGAAAGATCTTTATGATTGTAGATCAACGAATACTTTTATTTCGAGAAATCTTCCAACTATGCTCTGTCTGGATTTCAAGGATTTAGGATATGTGTTGGATGTCACTACCCTGAGTGCTCAGATTCTTATGTCTCTTATGAAAACCCCTATTTTACCTGTTAAATATCTAAGTCATGATTCCCCTATCGATTTTTTTGTGTGGACATGAGTGACTTTCATGTGATAATCGGCACGGATTGTCTTTATACCTATAGAGCCCATATTGATTGTAGAGAAGTAAAGATTTTAATAAAAAGACATGGTCACCCACGTTTAACTATTTGAGGGGGGAAGGATGTGACCACTAGTTTGTACGTGTCAACCTTAAAATAAGAACAAATGATAGCCATGGGTTGTTAGGTTTTCCTCATAGTTATCACAGTACATGAACCTAAGGATAAACCCTTAGGAGAGATAGAGGCAGTTTGAGACTATGTGGATGTGTTCCCAGATGATTTACCTGGCCTGCCTCCAGAGAGAGGTGGATTTTACCATAGATTTAGCTCCCAGAATGAACCCTATCTCTAGGGCACCTTATAGGATGGCCTCTGTTGAGCTATTAGAGCTGAAGAAGCTACTGTAGGAATTTCTAGATGAGGGATTCATTAGGCCTAGTACCCCACCATTGAGAGCTCCAGTCCTCTTTGTAAAGACAAAGAATGGATCACTCTGCATGTGCATTGACTATCACATGATAAACCAAGCTACCATAGAAAACAAATACCCTCTACCCAGAATCGACGACTTGTTTGACCAGCATAAGTCGGCCCAGTCTTTTCTAAAATTGACCTAAGGTCCAAATATCATCAGTTATGAGTTAAGAATGAATACATACTGAAAACCACGTTTTGTACCCGTTATGGCCGCTATGAGTTCTTAGTCATATCGTTTGTGATATCCAATGTCCCAAGTGTTTTTATGAGCCTCATGAAGTCTATGTTCCAACCATTCCTTGACTCTTTTGTCATAGTGTTCATAGATGACATCTTAGTTTACTCTGATTACCTAGACCAACACTAAAACTACGTGGTTAGAGTTCTTGAAATCATGAGGAAGATAAAGTTTTATGGGAAGTTCTTGAAAAGCAATTTTTGGATTGATCGTGTCATGTTTCTCAAACACATAATCTCTGGAGGGATGATCTCACTAGATCATGCCAATGTGTCTGTTGTACGTGATTGTCCAATGCTAAAGAATCCTTCTAAAATTCATAGCTTCCTAGGATTGGCAGGGTATTATAGGAAGTTCATTCAAAATTTCTCAAAGACCGCCCTGCCCCTTATCAAGCTCACTTGAAAGGACGAGAAGTTCATATGGTCTGAGTTGTGAGAAGCCCATTTCTAATAGTTGAAGTAGAAATTGACGACAACACCTATGTTGACTCTGCCTTCTGGAAACGAAGGTTTTATGATCTTCACTTATGCGTCCAAGATGGGATTGGGATGTGAGTTAGAGTAGAATAAGCATGTTGTTGCTTATGCATCATGGAAGCTCAAGCCAAATGAAGTAAACACTCTGAGGCATGACCTAGAGTTGGTTGTGATCATACATGCCCTGAAGATCTTGCGATACTACTTGTATGGCGCTACCTTTGAATTCTCATTGATCATAAGAGCTTGAAGTATCTTCTAATTCCGAAGGACCTCAACCTAAGACAGAGATGTTGGATGGAATATATGAAAGACAATGATTTCACCATCATGTATCACCTAGGAAACTCCAATGTGGTGGCAGGTGCTCTTAGCCAGAAACAACTTAGATGTGCAGATGTCTAGTCCACTGTTAGAAGACCAGATTCATTTGGCTAACATTCATATAAAACTTGATTTCCTGACCGAGTAAGTAGTTGCCCAGCTGGCGAGCCCAGATCTTGAGAAAATGAGAGGTTTGTTGGAGAAACCTCAGATACACCTGTCCTTGGGTGTGGATGGAGGGATCCGATTCAAGAATCATATTTGGGTTCCTGAGGAGTCACCTTTTAAGACTCATATCCTACAAGAAGCTCATGGATCTAAGTATATTGTACACCCCAGCACTACCAAGATGTTTAAAGACTTGCAGTGGTATTTCTCGTGGACTGGAATGAAGAGGGACATAGCAGCATATGTGACCATTTGTCTCATGTGTCAAATGATGAAGGTTGAACACCAGTGACCTAGAGGATTACTACAATCGATTAAGATTCCTGAGTGGAAATTAGACCAGATCACCATGGACTTTGTGGTGGGTCTCTCCAAGACCAAGAAAGGTCATGATGCTATACTGGTTGTGTTGGACCGCTTAACCAAGTCGACACACTTCCATGCCTTAAATATTACCGCCAATGTGTCTAACTTAGTCACATTGTATATTCAGGAGATAGTCTGCCTGCATGGTATTTTGAGCTCATTTATTTCTGATCGCAACCCCAAGTTCACCTTGAAGCTATGGAAGCAGGTGTATGAAGAACTTGGGACAAGGATGAAATTTAGTACCACCTACCACCCATAAATTGATGGATAGTCAGAGAGAATGATCCAGACTTTAGAAAACATGTTGAGAGTTTGTGTGCTCAATTGGGGTGGATCATGGGAGTAGTACTTGCCTTTAGCTGAGTTTGCCTATAATAATAGCTACCAAGCCAATGTCAAGATGCCTCTGTACGGATGCAAAGCAGACTGATTTACGTCTCACTATGGGTGAACATGTGTTTCTGAAGATCTGACTCCTCGGAGTTATAGCTAAGAATAGAGGAAAATTGAGTCCCTAATATGTGGGTCCATTTGAAGTTCTAGAACGAATTGGTGAATCAACATAATGTGTAGCCCTACCCCCACAGTATAGCATGATGCATGATGTGTTCCATGTGTCCAATCTGAAGTGATATGTGAAATATTCAAGCCATGCATTGAGCATTGAACCTATTAAGCTCCAGGAGAGCCTGACAAATCCCGAGTCACCTATGAGAGTACTGGATACTAAGGTGAAAGAACTCAGAAACAAAAATATAGAGATAGTAAAGGTTCTCTGGAAACACCATGGAGAGGATGAAGCCACATGGGAGATGAAGACAGACATTGAAAGATCATATCCTGAATTGTTTGTATGATTAGGTGAATTTTGAGCAGAAAATTCTTATAAGCGGGGAAGGATGTTATAACCCCAATTTTGGTTGTATTATTACGCAATTATTTAATAAAAAGGGTTTTTTTTTACAATTTGTGTGCATTGTTTTACAATTTGGGTTTCTTTGCAAAATTTTCATGAATTATGAATTTCTTGCTTTTCCCTATTTTAATAAGTCATTGGAAGGATAAAGAACAAAAGAAAAATCCTTAATAAGGGAAAAGGCAAGAAGGAAGTAAATAACTTATGTTTTATTTAAGAAAAATATGGAATCCTCTAGAAGGTGGCATAAGGGGCCCTAATAAGATCGTTTTAGTACCAATTTCCTTCTAATATCTAGAAAAGTCGAAATTAAGAGAATGGAAAAGGAAGAAAGAGAAAATATGAGTTTTAATGCATTATATATGCCTTTTGGTGCATGACTTGCATATGAATAAAAAGAGTTATTCTTTTCAAGTTTTGATCCCAAATTGTGTCTAATGGTAGATTATGTCATCAAGAACTTTTCCTTAAATTTTGAGATTAAAAAGCCTAATATTTTAGGAGATATGAATTATTGAAAAAACCCTAAAGTGTGGATAATACAATGGAAAACTATTAATGTCACAATTTTTCGATTATTAATAGGATTTGTTTTTCTGACGTGTGTGGTGTGAGTTGTATGATTAGAGATCCAATGGTGGTTCCTTCATCTCCTAGCATGAGTCAGATTGGGAAACGAGAATGGTGGGAGCCTAAAATCTCAAGGGGATTTCTTGCAATCCTGATCTCCTCGGCCCTATTTGGCTTTACCATTGAAACTGAGAGAGAAAGTCAGGCAGACCTACCCTAGGTTTTATCCTTTTTTCTGGCTTCTAGAAGGTTTTCCCAAACCTATGGACCCTACCACCCTGGACGGGTATATAGAGTGGGTGTACAACCCCTCTACAAACCTACCAATCGATCTCGAAGATCCCCCAAGCAATTCGTTGTTGTCCTACACTCAATTGCCCAAGGTAGAATGGTTCGTACCCTAGTCCTAGCCATCAACTCGTGGGAGATCCATCCTCATCGTGCCATCATCCTAGAGAACCCCCAGACCAATTGGAGGGTGTGGTCAGTTTGTGGTATCCAAGCGGAGGATCAGGCATCGTCGCTTGGAGCTAGGAAGGTAGGAAACACAGGGTCAACGTGCGAGTTGACCCCTATCCCGTGAAGGAGTAACACGAGGTCGAAGAAGGATTGTGGTGAAAAAGACCTTCATGCCATCGACCCGCATTGTGAAGGTAAGATCCTTCTGAATATTTCACCTTTTCTCCTCACAAGATTAATCATTTTTCCATGCGAGTGGGTTGCCTACGTGGATGCCTATAATTAGTCAAAAGGGTTTACTTTGCAAAAATCATAATAAATCATAGAATTGACCATAAGTAGCAAATAATATATGCATTTTGATCAGAAAATGCATGCTATGTGATAAAAATATAATCTTGATCAGTATTTTTTTAAAGTTGATTACTTTAATACTTTAATTGATCCAAAACCCTAATTTGTGAATATTTATGAGTCTAATAGACTTAGTCAATGTTGTTAATCAAAGTTTGATCTTTATGAATGAAAAGAAAACCTTGGACTCATATGAATATTAAAATTCAAGTTTTGTAGAGTTAGGGTTTCTTTATGCATAAAGGTGTATTAAATGATGGAATTTGGGTTTGTCAATCCAACAAACATAAAAGTGTCAAGTATTCATCTTTTTCCTCTCTAACCCTTATTTGACATCAAAGGGAGAAAATTGGGACTTTGCCATAAATATACCTTTTTTGTAGCACAAATCTTGTATATGGAACCTAAAGTAGGGTTTGTGAATAGTGAAAAGAACAATCATTGGAGTAAAAGGGTAATATGGATAAAGACATAACAAAGTGGACATAGAAACCTAACTTGAGAATCAAGTCAGTCCTTTGATAGGATTTAGAGTCATGTAATGACACATGGGTTTATGCAATTAATTTTAGGTTGACTTGGTTGATTGTGTGGTTAATTTTGCTATTCCGGTTTGGATTGCAAATCCTCCTGAGACAGTTTTGTGGTTACGCCAAAGATTATCCGTTGTAGTTGAACATAATTTCTCAGAAATTTTCCTCGCATGGTTGAAATTATATGCTTGCTTGTTTATTTCATTCCATGCAAACTTTAAAGTGACTATGATTATCGCATTAAATACGAACATGACTAGACCAAATCTAGGCCACCTTTGGACCTATGGAAGGGCCATCCTCCTAGATAGGGGAAGGCATGTTTTGGTACCAACCTGAATAGGGGGTACATGAGAGGTCACCCGCCTGGATAGGGGGAGACATGAAGAGTCACCCACCTAGATAGGGGAAGAGATAAGAAGTCACCTTCTTGGATAGGGGGAGACATGATGAAGTCATCCGCCTGGATAGGGAAAGACAGTGTATACTACAGTATGAGGCCCTCAGGGGCTACGATAGAGGGTGGACAAACGTAGATTGGGTAGTCATGGTGAAAATTTTAAATTTAATTTGTTAAACATTAATTGTTGAATTATGTTGTTAGCATTATCTGTGAAATTTGTTCCCCCACATATCGGTATGACTTGTCATATTGACTGATGTTTTGATTGTCGGCATTTTTAGGATATTCTTGCTGGAAATCAGATATTCAAAGAAGGCATTGAAGCAAAATAAATGATGTACGGCTGGGAGTATATAGATATATAGTCTATTTCTTGGTAAATCCTAGAACCCATATTTTTTAAACTCTGGAAAAAGAATTTTTTTATTATTTACCAAGTTTAGTTAGTAGAATTTATTAATTATTTTTTATTATGTGCAATTTCATTTGATCCTACTTTTGGGATAACGAATCTAGTTTATTGGCCTTCCTTAATTGGGGGTTGTCGGGGAATGGGGTCATTACAGATTGTTTACCTAAAATTGTTCAAATCCAACATTAATATGTCTTTTACTAACTTTAGCATGTTGAGCTCAAATAATAGAATGTTTATCTGATTCAAAAAAATGCTTCTTTTTCTATGAGATGATATTGTAACAGTTTGAGCTTTATTTTAAACCTAATTTGTGATATGGCCTATGTATGGCTGAAAGGTAATTTAATTGGTTATGTATGTGCATGTCGAATATAAATGAATATGTGTCATCTCTAATGATTGTGTAAATTTTCATATAATGCTTTGAATTTAATTATTTAACCATCAAGGATGAGTTGATGGACTAATTAATAAGTGAAACCCTAATCATGTAGTAGTTTTGTGCACAGTATGACTTCACTAGTGTTTAGATTTGGAGAAGCAATGTGTATTCTTGTTGTGATCTAAGGACCATGAGAAGGTACTCAAAGTCATATAAACACATTGTGACTGACATCCATATGAGTTACCATTCGTCAACTACTTGAGTTTGGTTGAAGATTTAGCTCTATTTTTAATGTAACTAACATGCATATGTGATTGTGATGTGATATTGTGATTTATGGAGGTGTCATAACGTGACACATATGTTGTTTTATGGAGGTCACATATGATGAGACATTACTATTAATACTCGTGAATGAGGAATAATTGAATTTTAGTGACACCAAGTAATATTAAAATTCACCATATTGAGTTGTGAGATTTTACAATCACTAGCCAATAATTTCATAGGTAAATTCTTGATTACAGAGGTTTTGACAATAAAAAAATTCATCAAACCAAGCAGTTTCATCTTTATAGTAGCTTTACTTTATGCTTTATACATGTCCTATGTCTTTGACATGCTTTGCAAATGTTGTTCTTTATCATACAATTATCTATCTTAATGAACATAGTTGTCATTATATATGTTGATTCCTTTTCATATGCTTCATTTCTCGCCATGGATTTTGTATCACTCTAGTGAAATATCATTGTTTTAGGTTTTCAATACAATACCTAGGGGTTTTCTAGTGAATGATCTCCTTCCCCAAAGAAGTTGGTGGGGATCTTTTGTCTTGTTATATCCTACGAAGGATGTAACTACATGATGATGTATTAATAACTCAATTAATTTTATATGTGTTTGATTATATGTTAGTAAGTTTTGGGTAAGCAATCAAAATCCTAAAAATCATGAGTGTATTATATATCCATGTATTTTGGTAAGAATTAATAGAAAACTTAACAAAAAAGGTGCCTCTTCTTTTAGGATATGGTTTACTCCAATAAAGATAGAAGTGTTACATAAAAATGTTGTTATCGTGTTGAGTCAGTGAAAGTAGGAAGTGGCTAATATTTAAAAAAAATGGTGATTCTACTCGTACGGTCATCATGGCTTGAACTTGAGACCTCTTGGTAACAAACAAAGGATCCATTTGGGAATTCCATGTTGAACATGAAGTGGTTAATATGATAATTGCTAGAAGAATATAACACTTTATTTATTGTCCAAAGAGGAATATGGGCTTGGATGATGGTCATTGAGGATGAAAAAATTTGATACAAAGTGGCTCTCTTATGTGCAAGGTGTGTGTGCTAACACTGTCCTATATTGTGCAAGGTGTGTGTGCTAGCACTGTCCTATATTGGAACGAAATATGTACATACTGATGATATGTCTAGACGGACATTGTGTATGAGCTGAAATCTGTTGTTGTAATTTGATGTTGCAGATGTTGTTTCATTTAGTACTAGTCTTACATCTATTCCAAAGATCCACTTCTAGAAAAGATTAATTGTATGTTTTCAAAATAAAGATTAAATACAATACGTCCGGAACAGTGTGTTGGTACAGCAAATTTCGACCCTTGTGTTATGTACTGTGTAAGTGAAAAATTAGAAGTAGCAATGGTGGTGGATGCACTTAATGGTACATAGTCGATGTGTGATTGCACTTTGTCTCACGAGCTAGGGAATACCGTGGTAATGCAAGCCGAGATGCCCACTTTACATAGAATAGTAAATACAAATGATTCTGTTTGATTACATCCACTCATCCGTGTTGAACAAAAAGTAGAAGGAATATAAAAGAGAAAAACTAAGCTGGCTTCCTGGACTCTTGGCGGCATTTTAGATCGGCCAAATCCAAATCAAAAGTAAATCGATTACGTAGAGTAGGAGGAAATCAATCCAAAAACGAATTCCCCCCTTTCGTGGCAGGGTCCTTCCGTTGCCATTGGCTTTTTCTTCGGCCAGTTATATATAAAAGTAAATCTGGGTCTCCGACGTCACATAGATCAGGGTCTCCTCATCTTCTTGCTAGTTCAGCGACGTTGGAGAAACGGCAGGAGTTACAAGACATGGTCTGTGACGTCAATACAACTGCAAGCATTTTGGCTGACAGTGACATCTTGTGGCTATCCTTCATCGCCTCCCACTGCACAAACTGTTCCAATCAAGACTGTATGAAAGAGCTGGAAATCCATCATCTCAGATCCAACGTTTCGCTCCCACTATCTTAGTGGCAGCAGTCTGTTAAACTTGGACTTGTTGAGATGTAAAGGAAGAAGGTCAACTCAAGCATCTTCTCGTCTTTGGTTGGCATATTAATATCAGAACATACAAGTGTGAACAAAGCAATTAAGATAGACAGCAAACACAGCTGAAGAGTGCATGGTGTCATTTACAAGGAGTAACAAATAGCCAACTGTATTGGAGAGACAAGAAGTCACTCCTTCTCCATTTGATTAATTACAGTGGTTGAACTTGAAATATCTTGACAGTCCCCCGCAAGTTGAGTCTGAGACAATCGAAGACCCAACTTGAGTAGAAGATGTTGGAACTGTGTCTTGTGTAGAGCCGTGGTGAACAAGTATGCAAGTTGATCCATAGACGAGACATATTTGGTGACAATGTGACCAAGGGCAACTTTCTCTCGGATGAAGTGATAGTCTAGCTCAATGTGTTTGGTTTTAGCATGAAAGATAGGATTGGTAGTGAGGAAAAGGGTGATGAGTTTATCACTGAAGAGGATGGTAGGTTGGGTTTGCGGGAGGTGGAGTTCTTTGAGGAGTTGTGAGAACCAAGTGAGTTCAGCAGCGGCTAGGGAAAGTGAACGACATTCAGCCTCAATGCTTGATTTTGAGATGGTTGGTTGCTTCTTTGATGATCAGGTTACATATGTCCTTCAAAAAAAACACATTGGCCGCTCGTGTTGCGTCTGGTTAAGGGGCAGCAAGCCCAATCAGCATCATAGAACCCAGTGATAGGGAGGTGTTGATCAGCAATGATTTAAATTTCCTAGAAGATAGTGCCTTTGATATATCAAAGGATGTGTTTGATAAGGCTCCATGTGGGTAGAGGTTGGGCAATGGAGGAATTGTAAGCGAGGTTGACAGCATAGGCTAGGTCAGGTCTGGTGAGTCTAAGGTATTGAAGGGAGCCGACACTGCGTCTGTATGGAATGGTGTCTTAGAGAGAGACACCAAGGTCTTTGAGAGAGTCACAGAGAAAGGATGTGCAGACTGGTGTGGGAGCAGGTTTGTAATGCATCATATGTTCTCGTTCCAATATCTCAAGGGCATATTTGGATTGATGAAGAAGGATTCCATGTGAGTTAGGGCTGAGCATCGGTCCAAAACCGGACCGAACTGGGCCACATATGGGATTTTAACAAATATATGGACCCGCAGAACGGACCGTTTCGATGTAGGACCAGATCGGGAACGGACCATTTTGTGCTAAGGCCAGACCGAACCGAACCGTTTGGACCGTAATCAGTCTTTTTTACATGTTTTATAACTTATTTAATTGTACAAAGTTGATAATCTTAGTCACTTCTAACAATTATATAACTTTAGTATCAAACATTTATACTAGTAGTACTTATACATGTACTTTATTTGTAGTTATTATAGAATACCCCTTCAAATATACATGAATTTTGTATAAAAGTCAGACTGCAGTACGGATCGGACCGGACCGGTTTTGGACCGGACCGGACCGGACCGAAGACCGAACTCATCGAAATTCTCAGACCGCGGACTGGACCGAACTCAAAATGGATCGGACCAAATTGAGCAGTCCGGTCCGGTTTTGCGGTCTGGACCATTATTTTCTCACCCCTAATGTGAGTTGGATTTGACTTGCATGTATACAAAGTAGTGTGCTTTGCCCAAATTTCTAAGGGAAAACTCCTTTTCGAGTTAATGAATGATTTGAAAGACAACTAGTTTAGAGTTGCATAATGAGGATGTCTTCACATAGATAAGAAGGTAGATGGATATGTTGGAAGAGGAAAGGACGAAGAGAGAAGAGTCAATGGTACATGAACTGAAGCCAAGTTTGGTAAGGAAGAAGTGGATTCGGTTATACCAGGCTCGGTGAGCCTGTTTGAGGCCGTAGAGGGCCTTGTGGAGTTTGTAGATGTGAGTGGGATGTTTGTTTTTGATGAATCTAGGGGGTTTCTCCATATAGACAGTGGTGTCAAGTGTGCCATTTAGAAAGGCATTGCACACATCAAGTTGGAGGACATCCTGACCTTTAGAAATGGAAATAAACAGGATAGTTTTGATTGTCAGAGCTTTGATAATAGGACTAAACGTCTCAGTATAGTCTATTCCCTCTTTCTGATGGTACCCTTTGGCCACCAGTGTGGCTTTGAGTATGTCCAAGGTTCCATCGGGTTTCAATTTGGTTTTGAAGACCCAACAACAACCAATGACATTCATGTCATCTCTGCATTCAATGAGTTCCCAAGTGTTATTGGAGTGAAGAGTAGTTAATTCATCTGTCATCCTGGTTTGCCATCTTGAGTGACGAAGGGCTTTCTTGATAGTGCGTGGAGTGGGTATGTGGAGCATGGCTTGCAAGGAGTATTTGGGATGGGGTTTGTGAACACCATCTTTGTTGTGTGTGACCATATGATGAAGATTGGGAAGATGAGATGGCTCATATGGGCTTGAAGGAATGGAAGGTGTGGTGATTGAGAGGGGCGATGATTTTGGTGGTGTAATTGGAGAGGAGGATTTAGGAAGAGTTGATGGAGTGAGGTCATAAGTAGTGGGAGGAGTTTCAGGTGTGGGAGGTGTAGTAGAGGGGATGGTGGGACCTGGTGAGGCTTGGGATAATTTGAGACGTTATGCAGTGAACCTGTGAGAGAGGTAGGTGGAGTTGTGTTTGTATCAGTAGAAGGAGGTGGACTTGGAGATGATGAGTGATCATCATTGACTTCAGCAAAAATGGGGTACGATAAGTAGCATTCTTCTTTGGCGGTATTGTGAGTTTTTGTCGAGAAAGGAAAGATAGATTCATTGAATACGACATGTTTAGAAATATATAACCATTTGGAGGCAATGTGCTCACTTATATAGCCTTTGTGTAGTGAGCTATAGCTCAGGAAGAAAGAGGGTAGGGACCGTGGATCTAATTTGTTTGTGGTATACTCATGAAGACAGAGGTAGCAAAGGCTCCCAAAGGTTTGGAGGTGAGAATAGGAAGGTGACTTATGGAAAAGGACTTCAAAGGGTGTCTTCATTCGTAGTAGGGGTGTAAGCAGGTAGTTTATCAAATTCGTAGTAAGGGTGTCTTCAAAGGCATCCATCCAGTACCATTTAGGTAATTGGGCTTAAAACATCATAGTCAAACCTAATTCAGTTACATGTCGATGTTTTTGTTTGGCAACCCCATTTTGGGAGGCATCATGAGGACATAAAAGTTGATGTAGGATGTCAGAAACAGTGAGGAATTGTCGGAGAGGGTGATTGAGAAATTCACCTCCTCCATCACTTTGGAGCTTCTTCAACTATAAGTTGGATTGATTTGAGACCATCCTGTAGAAAGCGATGAAAATGGAGCAAAATTCTCTCTTTTGTTTCATAGGAAAAAAACAACTGAACTGAGAGAGGTCATTTGTGAGAATCACATATGTAGATAGTTATGGGTCAAAGAAACTGGTGCCTTTCCCCACACATCACAGTGAACAAGTTCAAAAGGAAATGTCGATTTGGTGTGATTTTGTTTTATAGCCACCTGTTTGCTTTTGCTCAGTTCGTAGCTATTACAAATGTTCTCAAAATTTGAAGTATTGGGGATCATCTTGTTATGAAGAAGAAAATGAAAGATAGTTTTGTTTGGATGACCAATTATTTTGTGCCATGTTCCTCCTGAAGCTCTAATGAATGGATTTGAAAAAAAATGTTTGTGAAGTTGACGCGGGAAGATGATACATTATGTTACTCACTGGTACAGAAACAACATTCAATGTCACTTTTCTGGGCATCGATTATTTAGGAAAACTGACGCCTATAACATTCAACATCGGTGATGTAGGTCATCCAACGTCTATAGTCAATACACGGGTACCGTTTTGGATTCAGCGTCGGCTGGGTAACAAAAAACTGACGCCTAAAATCGCCCGGGAAATCCAATTTTCGAGCGAAAAAAATTTGGCCCCGAAGTGTCACATACAGCGTCGGTTTTTTACCATCAAACCGATGCCTATATAAGATGAAAATTTGCGCAAAAAGTTCCAGCTTAGGTGTCGGTTATCCTTTGATAACCGACGCCGATAATGGTTCCCGCCAAATTATTTAGGGAAAAATTTGTCTAATTGGACGTCAGTTGTTTAAGTAGAACTGACGCCGAAGACTTTAGGTATCGGTTGGTTTTTATAACAGACGCCGAATACCCACTTAATAAACCCTCGAACGGCCATTGTTCCCTTTTCTTTTGTTCCATCGCGAAGCAACAATTCTGCCCCTCTGCTCTTGCTGCGTCGCCACCCGCCCACCTAGTGCTGCTCGCCACCAGCTGATGTCGCTCGCCTCCGACGCCGGACGCCGCTGTTTGCTCCCCGTCAACGCCGGATGCCGCTGCTTGCTGCTCTGCGTCGCCTCCGTCGTCCTCTTTGCCGCCGGCTGCCGTCTTCCTCCTTGCCCACCGCCGCCGCCGCCCGCTGCTTCTTCCTTGCCCACCGCCCGCCATCTTCTTCCTTGCCGCCGCCCGCTGCTTCTTCCTTGCCCACCGCCCGCCATCTTCTTCCTTGCCGCCACCCGCTGCTTGCTTCTCTGCTCTCCAGGTATTAGCCGTAGCCTCTGTTCTTCATTCGGGAAAATCAGGACTGTGAATGGGGTGCCTTCATGTATACAACGTAGTCTAGTCTTCTTTGGTATTGTAGAGGCTATATCGGGAGAAGGTAATGACCAATGTGATTGTCATTTGTTTCTATAAGTAGTTGGGTCCTCACAAGGAAGGAGGGAGAGTGGTTCTTTGTCTTTATAATAACCCTAATTACTAATCAGTCTTATGTACTACTTAGTCATAATTTCGAATTTTATGTAATTACTAAATAACAAATGGCATTTCCTTATGGATTTAACCTACTTCATTAATTCTTTTTTCATATTTCACTCTATCATTAACATCTAATATCACTAATAATATTTTAAACTTATTTGAAAGCCATTATTTTTCAAAAGATAGTAAGGAGAGTACTTCAATGTGAATTTTACTATCTTACCTTGTTTAAAGATTCCTATGACTTTATTATTGCTTGTGATCAATAACTGAGATCTGAAAATATCTCTATGAGGGATCAAATTCCCATGAGTTCATGGCTAGAATTAGATATCTTTAATGTTTGGGCATCGACTACATGGTCCCCTTCCCCTCTGCCTTCGGATTTGAGTACATTCTTATTTTTGCATATTACATGTCCAAATGGATAGAGGTTATTCCCACGTGGATTTGAGTACATTCTTATTTAACTGGAAATGGCATGTTACCTGATCGGTCGAGTTCTATGAGTGCACAACTCGACCGATGCAATCTTCAAAAAATCGACCAAGGATGATCGGTCGAGTTCTGTGAGTGCACAACTTGACCGATGCAATCTTCAAAAAATCGACCAAGGATGATCGGTCGAGTTTCAATCCTGGAAAACTCGACCGACCAAGTGCCTGTAATCTATTTTATAATTTGCATTTAAAGTGATTAGCACTCGGTGAAATTTGTCCCAAACATTTTTCTCTTCTAAGTTACAAGTCAATTCATCATTACAAGTGATTACATAGATGTTCTAAGGTCGTTTACATAGAAAACCCAAAACGCACACTTGTAGCCATTTTGACTTGAACTTGACCCATTCTAAGGCTTTGGATTTTAGATCCTTTTCATGTACATAATGCCTGCAAACAATTTTAATGAAGCTAAATGTTTGCTTTTTTAATATCAATATCATTTTCAGATTTGATGTTTCATTATCTTCTAGTTAATACAAATGCTAAATGTTTGCCTTTTTAATGACATTTTCAGATGGCTAACCATGATGAGCATGATGTCCATGATGAGCATGAAGTCCATGATGAGCATGTTGTCCATGACGAGCATGGCGAGGATACCAATGTAAGTTCTAAAAACATATCATGTATTTCTATAAAATTCATTATCTTCTAGTTATATCATATATCCCATATTTTGTATATTGGGCTAATTCAGTGTGTTTATTTTTGTCAAATTTTAGGTTGATGATGCACATGTACCCACTGAAGCATTTACAGGAACTTGATGCGTGATCGGCCTAAATCGCGCGTCCAAAAGTGGAGGCGGATTTGAGGTAGTCGAGATTTTACATTTATAAACATGAATCCTTCTAGGCCCCCGCAACTTTGCTTACGGGGTCGAAGTAGTCATACGGGGTCGAACACAGGGACAAAGGGGTAGTGTTGAGAACCATGAATCGACACGCTACACTCCGGTGGGTATAAAGAGATATAAATTCCCGAAAGGGAACAACAAGATGTCACAAAATAAAACAAGAAAACTATCTCCAAATGGAGCTACAAAAGAGATTTAAGATTTTAGGCATTTAGCAATTTTTAGGGGTTTTCATGCAACAGAAGCAGAAAGATAAAGACCGTGGCACAGGCTAGGTACGAAGGATAAGACTATAGTAAAACAAGAGGCAGCGGTAACACCCTGCTCCCCTCCTCTCATAGTGGGTACCTCTAACCTCTGCATCAACACCCCTCTCGAGGTTGCTGGGCTTTAGTTAGAGTGGAATGTTACAGAAACAGCTCCTTTCCAGGCACTCTCGTACTCCAGAATCGGACCAAACGCTAGAGCCACAACACAACTCTCGAAGTTGTTGCGACGGGAAAAACGGTTCGGTAGCTAATCGAAACGTGATCCAAATCATGCAAGCTAGCGCTCATATATTAAACAGAGCAGTCATCCAACATTGTGCACCAAGCATAGAGCAAACAAGTAATTAAACCTTTCTATTTCCATAAACATTAAAGGTCTTAATACATTACATATAATAAAGAATTAAATAACAGAAGTAAAAGATAGGTGTCACCTCCTTGATGTAGAAGGGCGACAGGGTGCAGTAACTCTCCTACCTGATATCGGTCAGGGGCCTAGCCCGATACAGAGGTGTCGGGCGACACACCCTCTCGGGCGGTACGCACCGACTGTCGACTGTATCGATCAAGGACTCTGGCCGATACGCTCATGTCAGGCGGCACGCTCTACAGGCTAAGTGTATCGGGTTGATATCGTGTCGGGCTAAGAGCTATGCATTATTGCTGTCGGGCGCTTGTATCGTTCATCCACGTCGGCCGATATCGGCCCGCAGTGTCGCTCGGGACAGTCCTAAGTGAACTGGCCCCTCCCTCTCGGAATGGGGAGAAGCTCACCTAGTGTCGCCCGAGACGAGCACTGGGGCACGATACGTGTGCTCTTGCAATCTCCTCGCTCAAGCTCCCAATTGTCCGAATTCAAGGCTCCAACTGTCTAACTGTCCGACCGTCTTTTCGGCTCCCTGTAGCTGCTATTTATAGTCAGCTGGCTGGGGGAGAAGATATGGTGCTCGAAGCTCCACGTGAGTCGGGCTCCCTATCGGGAAAAGAGGTGTGTCGTCCGTCAGCTTCTTCTCGCGTGGCACCTCTTTGTCGAACGTCTCTGTGTTGCCCAGTCCCTGTCAGGCAGAGGTTGTATCGGGCGTCAGGGAGGCCGAGACAGGCTTGGACTTATTCATGGGCCGGAGTGGCCTTATTGCACAAAAATGAGAAAAACTCTGCAAAAGATAGGGAAATTGGAGTAAGAGCATTGTTTGGCCAATTATTGTGAAAATGCTAATAAAATAGAGGAAAATAGCAGAAAAGGGTAGTTTTGATAACCAGATAAAAGGGAAAAAACATCACAAATTGTATATTCAGGAGATAGTCTTCCTGCATGGTATTTTGAGCTCATTTATTTCTGATCGCAACTCCAAGTTCACCTTGAAGCTATGGAAGCAGGTGTATGAAGAACTTGGGACAAGGATGAAATTTAGTACCACCTACCACCCATAAATTGATGGATAGTCAGAGAGAATGATCCAGACTTTAGAAAACATGTTGAGAGTTTGTGTGCTCAATTGGGGTGGATCATGGGAGTAGTACTTGCCTTTAGCTGAGTTTGCCTATAATAATAGCTACCAAGCCAATGTCAAGATGCCTCTGTACGGATGCAAAGCAAACTGATTTACGTCTCACTATGGGTGAACATGTGTTTCTGAAGATCTGACTCCTCGGAGTTATAACTAAGAATAGAGGAAAATTGAGTCCCTAATATGTGGGTCCATTTGAAGTTCTAGAACGAATTGGTGAATCAACATAATGTGTAGCCCTACCCCCACAGTATAGCATGATGCATGATGTGTTCCATGTGTCCAATCTGAAGTGATATGTGAAATATTCAAGCCATGCATTGAGCATTGAACCTATTAAGCTCCAGGAGAGCCTGACAAATCCCGAGTCACCTATGAGAGTACTGGATACTAAGGTGAAAGAACTCAGAAACAAAAATATAGAGATAGTAAAGGTTCTCTGGAAACACCATGGAGAGGATGAAGCCACATGGGAGATGAAGACAGACATTGAAAGATCATATCCTGAATTGTTTGTATGATTAGGTGAATTTTGAGCAGAAAATTCTTATAAGCGGGGAAGGATGTTATAACCCCAATTTTGGTTGTATTATTACGCAATTATTTAATAAAAAGGGTTTTTTTTGACAATTTGTGTGCATTGTTTTACAATTTGGGTTTCTTTGCAAAATTTTCATGAATTATGAATTTCTTGCTTTTCCCTATTTTAATAAGTCATTGGAAGGATAAAGAACAAAAGAAAAATCCTTAATAAGGGAAAAGGCAAGAAGGAAGTAAATAACTTATGTTTTATTTAAGAAAAATATGGAATCCTCTAGAAGGTGGCATAAGGGGCCCATCAGTCCATCCAGGTAAGGGTCCGTTAGCGGGCGAGTGGTCCCTACAGTCCAAGCCAGTTGGCTTTAGAGAAGTGATTTCACATCATACGTACCACTGTCCCAGATCTACCATGCTTAAAGATGGGTAATTTTGGAAAACAAGAGGTGTATATATATATTTTTCTTTTTTTTTCTTTTATTGGGCACAACTCTCATGCTTTTATTCACTCTCTCAAAGCTTCTCTCTCTTTTTGGGATTTTTGTTGGCGAGGGAAAAAAAAGAGATTCTTGCTGTTTGGGCAGCTTTTTCCTTCTCCATACTTGTCTCTTAGCTGTTTGCGAGATTATTTTATTTTTGAAAATTTTTGGCATGGCAAAACATATTCTTTGGTTTGTTTGGGGCAGCATTATCAAAAAGATATAACAAAACTTGCATCTCATTAAGTACAAAGAAAACAAACTTTGCAAGAAGTCACAACAGATTTTTACTGATATAGCAACTATGTACATGTGCATGGGAAATATATACAGAAGGAGTTTTTCAAAAATATAGGTATATTCAGAAGAAAATTTCAAAATTTTAGGAAGATGTATATGTGCACAAAAGAATAACGAATATGGTACAAAAGGATGAGGAAATAGAGTGAAAGAAGAAAATTTGTACCTCCTCACTGGAACAACATGGTACCCTCCCAAACTTACTCCACACTCTGTCCCAGAGTTGTGAAGTAGATAAGGTGAGGTAATGTTTATTCCAGTGAGGTTACGCCTGCGTTAGATAGAAGCTCCCACACATATTCTCCTCGTTTGCTGTGATATCCTGTGTGGTGGAGTTGGTCAGGCGTTGCTTCACTTGCCATCCATTCCAAGACGAAGATGTTGCAGTTGTTGGATAGAGGAATTTGCTGTGGGCTGCGGTGGCAGAACTGTAGTTCGTGCCATTTTCCTCCTTGTATGTCCAGGAACGGATCGATCATCTTTGACACTTCTTCGTAATATTTTCAACTCAGCCATATTCTTGATAATCATTTCGGACTTCTTTGCTTTCTTCCCCAAGAAGTCACTACCCGCGGCCGCGTTCAACAACACCCGGTCTTCGGAAGTCAAGCCATTGTAGAAGGTGGTGACGAGGAAGCCCTTCTTGTAGTTGTGGTGGGGGCAATCTCTCAGGTACTCTTGGAACCGTTCCCAGGCGTCATGAAGGCTTTCATTTGGCTTCTACATGAAAGAAGTTATTTTCTGTCGATTCCTGACTGTCCTCTCAGTGGGGTAGAACTTGTTTACAAACGCGTCAGCTAATGCTCCCCACCCGTTCAGAGACTGGTGGGGTAACCCAAGGTACCAAGACAGTGCCTTGTCTTCTAGTGAAAAGATGAAACCTTTGCAATAAATCACCTCCTGGGGAACACCTCTCATCTTAATCGTGTCACAAATATTCTTAAAAGCATCTAGGTGATGATAGGGATTGTCATTCTTGGAGTTCCCTTTGAAACTCTTATTTTGGATCATAGATATGACAGAAGGCTTGAGCTCAAAGTTGGCCGCATTGAACCGTGGAGTGACGACAGTACACCTGGAATTGTTGGCTTTTGAGGACGCCAACTCCTTGAGCGTCTTTTCCTCCTCTTCCGAGTCGTCGCTGTCACTCCTATCTCGGCGTTGTTCCTGATCGTTGTTTCTTCTGTTCCGACGGTGGCGACGTCTGTTACGACGATTGTCCTCCTCAGACTGATCCATCTCTTGTTCTTCCAGTTGGTCATTCCCGTCGTATCTGTCGTTGTCCTCAGGAGGGGGTGAGCCATGTCTAACCCGCGCTGGGCGCTCGCCTTCAGATTGGGGTAGCTCGACGCGAGGAAGCATGACGGCTGGAGTAGGTGTGCAGTCGAACTAATCCCCTTTTCTCCTGAGGCCGATACGCTCATGTCGGGCGGCACGCTCCACAGGCTAAGCGTATCGGGTTGATATCGTGTCGGGCTAAGAGCTACACATTATTGTTATCGAGCGCTTGTATCGTTCATCCACGTCGACCGATATCGGCCCGCAGTGTCGCTCAGGACGGTCCTAAGTGAACTGTCCCCTCCTTCTCGGGATGGTGAGAAGCTCACCTAGTGTCGCCCGAGATGAGCACTGGGGCACGATACGTGTGCTCTTGCAATCTCCTCGCTCAAGCTCCCAACTGTCCGAATTCAAGGCTCCAACTGTCTAACTGTCCGACCGTCTTTTCGGCTCCCTGTAGCTGCTATTTATAGTCAGCTGGCTGGGGGAGAAGATATGGTGCTCGAAGCTCCACGTGGCCCCTTATGCGTCGGTCGTTTGGACGGTCCGATACAGCGGTGTCGGTCGACATGGTTGGTATCGGCTATCGGTCGTGACGGGCGGCGCGCCTGCCGATGGGTGGCCGTGTCGCCCGACAAGCTGGGTCGTCGGGGTGAGTCGGGCTCCCTGTCGTGTAAAGAGGTGTGTCGTCTGTCAGCTTCTTCTCGCGCGACACCTCTTTGTCGAACGTCTCTGTGTCGCCCAGCCCCTGTCGGGCAGGGGTTGTATCGGGCGTCAGGGAGGCCGAGACAGGCTTGGACTTATTCATGGGCCGGAGTGGCCTTATTGCACAAAAACGAGGAAAACTCTGCAAAAGATAGGGAAATTGGAGTAAGAGCATTGCTTGGCCAATTATTGCGAAAATGCTAATAAAATAGAGGAAAATAGTAGAAAAGGGTAGTTTTGATAACCAGATAAAAGGGCAAAAATGTCACAAAAACTGATGTTATCAATGCGCATCACCAAAAAGTTAAAAAGAAAAGGGGCATCACTCTGTTGAAGAAGTTAATAGCGTTAAGTAGTAGTGGATCCAAATTGGTTGTGGAGTTTGATAATGGAGGAAATGCAATTGGAGTGAACCACAATAATTTTGTAAATTATCTTGGGTGTGTCACTTGAAGCCATTGTGGTGTTAAGATAATTGGCATAAAGTTCCTCAGGCGAAGAAAGACTTGATATGATAGGATTTATGTGTGACTTATTATTATTTGCAATTCTATTTTGTATATTACAAATTATATTATTTGCAATTCTATTTTTGGATACTAGTTAATAAGAATTCTATTTTACAGAATCGGTTTACATTGGATGAGAAGTTGCATCGTAAAAGCATGATGCAATGCGCTGGAAAGATTCTTAGGAACTATAGGACAAATCTCAACAGAGAATACATAAAAGATGGTGATAAGAAGAAGAAGTCATCCCTTGAACAGTGGAACTTCTTGGACAAAGAAGATTGGGACAATTTTGTTGCTTCAAGAAAATCTGAAGAATTCAAGGTATTAGGCGTCACTCCCAATTTAATTAATATATGTTGTATTCACCTATTTAAGATTAACATTTAGTGCTACTAACCAAATCGTTCATGTGCATACTAACTAGGCCCTCAGTGAGGATGTGCATGACCACACTATGGGTCCAAAGGGCTATGCAAGTGTGCGACAAAGACTACAGGCTGAGTCTGCGGCTACTCAGGAGTCTGCTGCTACTCATGAGTCTGCCACACCCATGCCTCACCATGATATCTGGATAGCTAGGAGGCAAAACAAGAAGGGTGAAATAAAGAAGCACGTAACTGCTGAGGCGGCTGCGAAAATGGTAAAATACAACTTTTAGAGAAATCGTTTAAATATTGATTATTTGTGGTGTTAACTTACCAATTTTTGCTGATGGTGATTAGTGGGAGCTGCACGAGCAGAGGAAACAAGGCACGTTCATCCCTCAGGGCGCAAGGGATGAATTGAGAGTTGCTCTGGGTAACCCAGAGCATCCTGGACGTGTTAGGGGTGCAGGCGCTGGTGTGGGCATCAAAGCATTCTTTGGGCCATCCCAGCGCAAACCCAGAGCGGGACTTTCACAAGAAGAGGTAACCTATTCTTTTTTAAGAATGTTACTGCAAAAGGGAATTTAATAATAAGAAGCTAATGTTTCTTTTATCCATGTATAGGAGAATAAGAGAGTCGATGATATAGTTGCCAAGAAGGTCAATGATATAGTTTCTAGAAGGTCAAGGAAGAATTTCTACGGTGGCAGGCATCTCAGGCTTCCAATCAGCCTATGGCGACCCACTCTTCTCCTGATGTACAAACTACAAGTAATCATGTAGACCCACCGTCTAACACGTCTGCTGTAAGTATTGTTTATGACATTGTAGCTAGTCTTTTCAAGATTATATGTTTTCAAGATGATATGTATAATATTCTTTACGTAAATCTGTAGCCATTGAAGTCATGTCGCTTAAGAATGTAAGACTATGTTGTTGCAGAGGCACATGCTTACCCGTCCCTTCCTGGGGCAATGTTTCATGGGACTCCAATGCCACAGGGTGACGTTCGTGTGAGCCCGACACGTGTGTTACCCGATTTGAGGGAAGCTACATTGCCATATCCCCACCCGGATATTGATACACTTGCTGAGGCAGAAGGCGGGGTGATATTGTGGCCCAAAGCCGATGTCGTCTACACTACTGAAATTGTAAGATAAATTTACATTACTTTAGATTGTTAATGTATATATATGAGGTCATCTGATCTGAAATTATATATACAGGTTAAAAAGAAGGCACCCAGAGTACCTAGGCCTCCACCTCCACTTCCTGCATTACCAAGTTGGGTTTCAACTGACCTAAAATACCTGTTAGGTCTTTCTTGTAGGGTAATGGCATGTTGGCTACGTGCACATAATATGCATTGCCCTATAATTGTTTCTTTAGAAGCAGATTATGCAGGTCAATCATACAATAACTCTTTATTTATACAAGATATTATTGAGTTTTTTATGTATGATTGGTTGAATACATCAATGATAGAGACATGGATAAGGTGAGATCTTGTTTATACATCCATATTCCTTATGTAAGATCCGGTGATCTGTTTTCTTATATATTAATGCATACGTAATACATGTTTTGCAGCTACTTAGTCGAAGATCAATGTAAACAATCTGCATTTGATCATGTGGGATTTTTTATTCCATCATTGATTAGTATGGTAGCTAAAGACCCTGATAGTGTTCAACAATACTGTATAGATGCTTTTACAATTTTTGGTCAGCAAAAGAAGACGATAATAATAGCTCCATTCAATGTCAGGTAAGTTTACTTTATTTATAATTTGGACTTAAGAAAATTCTATTTTTATTGTGCATTTTGAGTTATTAATTTTTAATTTTTTACCTCTAGCGGTAGACATTGGGAGTTACTAGTTATTGTCCCCGGGACATTCACTGTTTATTATCTAAATCCTGCGGGAAGTTCATTGAACACTAAAATTGGACACGTAATGAGAATGACATTATTCTGGTGAGAAATATTTCATTTTTATATCTGTTAACATCTGTTATTATATTACTATTTAATTATGCAATTTACTGTGTTATATTAACATGTAGGGGATTAGATGCATTCAAAAAGGCTGGAGGAAAGGTCCCAAGGAAAAAGAACCAGCCAATAAATTGAGAGAACGTAAAAGTAAGTTCCCGACTCCAATGTATATATTATTGATGTGAACTGTGCTTAGTTGTATTTTTTAATATTTTGTATGTTTCAATTTATAGTGCGCTACACAAAACAACGACTGGGCATGCACATACTATATGATGTGATTTATGTAGATGATTATCAAACATGCCGCATTGGACATCAATACCATACATGAGGTATTATATATAGTCTCATTAGTTAGTATGAAATATATCAATCTTATTTTTATACTATTACTTATATATATACATTATTCTCTTTGCAGGTGTTTAAAACTGATCACACTATAGGTAAACACTTAAAAAATATACATGCTCCATATACGATGGAAGCATTAAATGAAGTAAGAGAAGAATGGGCAAAAGCCATACAAGCAGTGGCGATTGTAAGATATAATTGGGATGCTGATAGTGATGTTGAATGATATTTTGTAAATGAATATTTCTGAATATTTCTACATATATTTGAATGTTTCTACATGTGTGAATGTGAGAATTGAATTGATGTCTGAATGTATCTACTTGTGTGAAAAATATTTATTGATTTTGCAGGTTTGTGGCCTCTTTGTAGACTGATATCAATGGATGTCGTAAACCTGCAATTCAAAAAACTGAACTGCAGGTTCTCATCCTGTTGACCAGCCACAGCAGGTCTGCAAACTGATAAGAAAAAAAAAAAAAATATAGGCGTCAGTTATTTATAGAAAACCGTCATCAAAGGCCTACAACGTCGATTTTTGGACAAAAACCGCCGCCTAATGTGACAAACAATCCGACCGTGCAGGAAACCACAGCCGTGATGGAAATAGCGTCGCTTATTCGTATAAAATCGACGCCTATAGTAATAAACACGGTCGTGCAGCGAAGCACGGCCGTGTCGTCTTGGAGTATGACGTCGGTTGTTCAGTTGTTAACTGACGCAGAAAGTGTCCTAAGTGGTGCCTTTTTTTGTGGCGTGAACCCTATAAACGTCGGCCGACTATATATAACCGACGTCTATAAATCATATAGGCGTCGGTTATAAAATCGACGCCGAACAGTTCGACCTTTAACGGCGTCCACATAGGCGTCGCTTGAAAACCGTCGCTAAAAGGTGTTAAACAACCGACGCCAAAGGCGTACTGCATTTGCCCTGAGCGAGTGCCTGATGAGTCTTGGAGTCCTTGATTATAACTGAGTTGTCAATAAAGATGAAGTAGCAGGGAAACGTAGAGGTCATTTTAGATATGGATAGAAGATTCCTTCTAATTATTGGCACAATAACAACTTCATGAAGTGGTATAGGAGTAAGATTATTTATGAAGGTGTCACCGATGTGGGATATGGGAAGAAAATCATCATTTCCAATCATTATCAAACTTTACCCTTTATAGATACGTAGGTTCTGAAGTGTACCTGAGGTTTGGGTGATGTGGTCAGTGGCTGAAGAATCGATATGCCAATCGGAGGGATTTACTTCATGGAGGCGAAGAGTTGCAAGGTAAGCACTAGTGTTCACTGCAAGAGAAGAAGGTACACATAGGTTTTGGTAGTGGTTGTCGTACATGTGCCAACATTTCAGAGCAGTGTGACCTCATTTCCCGCAGATTGGACATAGGGGGAGCGATGAGTTATATTGATGATTGTTGACATGAGTGGAGGTGGAGAGTCCTCTTCCTGTGGATTGAATTGGGTGGTGTTGTTCCCCGGACCACTGCCAAGAATTCCTTGGACGAAGTTGTTATGTTGGTGTCCGCCTCTTCCACGGGTAGAAGATCGTCCTCTTCCTGGGACATTGGATTGGTTTTAGATGTGCTGGCAGTTGAAGGTGGCCTGTTTCTCCGTAGCAGTCTTGTTAGTATAGAAGACAACAGGAGACGAGGACGAAGGTCCCCTTCTGGCTTTCCTTCTCTCAAAGTCTTGCAGTAGAGGAATCAGGTCATCATAGGCTGGCTTAGGTGGTTTTAACATGGAAACAATGAAACCTTCATAAGCGTTACCATTAAGACCATTGAGGCGGGTGAAAACTCTCTTGATCGCTTACTGGATAACCTATAACATTGAGTTGGTCACAAAGTGTCTTGAACTTTTTTAGATAATCAGTGAGTGAGTCGGGTCCTTTGGAGAAAGTTGAGACTTGAGCTCAAACTCGTGTGATTGTTAAAACTCAGAAAATTTCTGGGTGAGGTTAGACCAGACCTCATGTGAGGTAGTGCACCCAATAATGTCTCTCATTACTTCTACGGTTAGAGAGCTTGAAATCCAACCTTTAAGCAGTCAGTCTGTGTCCAGGCCTTGTGCCTGGATTCGTGTCAGGTAGCCCCGATGCTTCAGGGATCACCATGGGAGGAGGAGCTTCAGATCCGTCGAGTAAATCTTCTAGACAGCAGGATTCAGGAAGGTTTTTCACTTGAGATTCCCACAAGAGGAAGTTGTTGAGGTTAAGCTTGATCCTAATGAAGTTTGAGATGTTAAGGCCAACTAGGTATGGGTAGATTGAGGTTGAGGCTTCAGCTGCCATGATGAGAGGTGAGCTTAGTTCAAGGACAGAAGGGAGGTCTGTTATACAGAAGTTGAGATGAGGAAAAAAAGGGAAGGAAGAAGACGAGAGGGGTCAGCAGAACAGGAATCAGCCTACACGGCTTTGGATGGCTCTGATATCGTGTTAAACTTGGACTTGTTGAGATGAAAAGGAAGAAGCTCAACTCAAGTATATTCTCGTCTTTGGTTATATATCATATTAATATCAGAACATACAAGCGTGAACAAAGCAATTAAGATAGACAGCAGACACAGCTGACATGCAGTGTGCATGGTGTCATTTACAAGGAGTAGCAAATAGCCAACTGTATTAGAGAGATCGAGGAGTTATTGCTGCTCCATTTGATTAATTACGGTGGTTGAACTTGAAATATCTTCACACAGGAAGCAAGTCCCCCATGACCGCCGCCGAAGCAATGGTATATTATATTGGAGGAGCAGTCTGAATCTCCCTAGTGAGCACTGTGAAAACTGGAGATCGAGATACGATTTCAGGGTTAAGAAACGTTGCGGCATCCTGTGCTTCAAATCATTTGGACAACAATTAAATATTGGGAGAAGCGCCTGTGAAGAACGATGTGTTGGACGCAATCTGCCACCGCAGTCACAGATATTGATTCTTGGAGCCACAACATGCTTCCTCGAGTGCCAGTCTATTATTACCCTGCAGACTACCACAAGGCAATTACGGTTCCAAATACGAAATTTCAGGTTGTAATCATACCTGGGCCGCGGTGTCATTCAAGATAAGACGATAAGGACTTAATGATGATCGATACGTACTCTTCCAAGACACGTTTGTGCACGAGGTCCCTGTTGCGAGGCATCTGCTAAGATGGATCAACAATGAGTAATTCTAGCCGTAACCGGCCACCCACCCGACTGGGGTTGCTGCAAAGTCCAACTTAGATCAGTTTTATTTAATTTTAAATAGTAGAGAAGTAGAAACAAAGTAAAAATTTGTATTGATCATAACTTTCAAGCCACAATGAATTTTTCAATGAAATAAAACGCACTGGATTCATAATAAAAAATATTTTTCAATAAGACCAATGTTGACATATTTTAAAAAAATAATAATATGAGAAAAGGATGATGAAAGAAGTAGAAGAGAGAGAAAATATTTTTGTCTATAACTTTCACTCTGGAGCATATTTTTAATGAAATAAATTGCATTAGAATACTTGTAGAAAATACTTTCCAACAAGACTAGTGTTGACATACTTTAAAATAACGATAATATGAGAGAAATATAGTATCCATATTTTAGGATACCATACACATGCTTTGAGTATAGACGTACATTACTTGTGAGTATAGTACATCACATTCGTGTTTCTCCCAAATCATATACAATATTTACTTGTTCATCTATGAATTCGATTGAATTAACATTAGCAATGAGTTTAGTACTGTACTTTTGAATGAATAAGATCAAGGATTAGCTGTTCTTAAACATAGGTGAAAGTATTATAGTTTAGTAAAATGTGTATGTTTTTAATGAAATGTGAATTAGTTTATATATGTACAATATGTGGTTATTGACAATCTTTTATACATGATATGTCTCGTATTGTACCAACAAGATCATCAAATCATGTATTGTTGTTATGCCTCGTACGGTACCTCTAGTACTGTACGTCTAGTACAATACTTTGTATTACAAAATGTGGATGTTAGTACAATACTTCTTGTACCAACAAGATCATTAAATCATGTATTGTTCTTGTGTCTCGTACGGTACCTCTAGTACTATACGTTTGATATTACACTTTGTATTACAAAATGTGGCTGTTAGTACTGTACTTCTAGTAACAACAAGATCATCAAATCATGTATTGTTGGTATGTCTCGTACAATATCTCTAGTATTGTACGTCTAGTACTATAATTTGTATTACAAAATGTGGTTGTTAGTATTGTACTTCTTGTACGAACAAGATCATCAAATCATTAATGTATGTCTCGTACAATACCTCTAGTACTGACGTCTAGTACTATACTTTGTATTACAAAATGTGGCTGTTAATATTGTGCTTCTTGTACCAACAAGATCATCAAAGTATGTATTGTATGTCTCGTACAATACCTCTAGTACTGTACGTCTAGTATCATACTTTGTATTACAAAATGTGGTTGTTAGTACTATACTTCTTATACCATCAAGATCATCAAATCATGTATTGTTGTTGTGTCTTGTACAATACCTCTAGTATTGTACGTCTAATATTATATTTTATATTATAAAATATGGTCGTTAGTAATGTACTTCTAGTAACAACAAGATCATCAAATTATGTATTATTGTTATGTCTCGTACGGTACCTTGAGTATCCTTGTTTATGATTATTGTCAAACGTTACATTTTGAATGTATGTAAAAATTAATATGAATGATAACATGTACAGTATTTATGTATGTATGACATAATATGGAATATGAAGAAATAAAGAGGCAATAAGTATTATATCTGAATGGTCAATCTGAGTACAATATCTAAAAATGTAATGTACTTTTGTATACTTCTCTCCTCTTTTAATATACTTCTAATATTATTTTTTCCAAAGTATGTCAACATTGGTCTTGATAGAAAGTATTTTTCATTAAGAATCTGATGTCTTTTATTTCAAAAAAAAAATTCATTTAGAATTGAAAGTTATGAGCAAAACTGATTTCTCTCGCTTCTTTTTATTCTCTTTTTAACTTTGCAGCAATTTTTTGCCACATCAGCAGTGCCCCATTCCCAACTACCGGATAGGCTCCCGGGGATGTGGACGGGTGTCTATAGCGTTACTCATCAACAATTGTGACGATGGTTTAGTAGTTGTGGAAGGAAAGATATATTGGTCCACCCTAAAAGATGTTGTAACATATGACCTGATAACAGAGCAAGCTGAGGCTTTCTCCCTGCCTCCCTACGCTTTCCCAGGATAACACGAGAACTTTCTTTTGATTGGGCTTGACGCTTCTGCATCTGTTATCTGCTGTGTCTTTCGCTGTGATGGAATTGATATCCTCAGGCTCTGCCATATTGTCAATGTTGGAGATACCCCTTATATATGGACTACGGTCTTCCAAGTGGGATATGTGCAGATGGTTGGGTGGGGATCCACCCTTCACCGTTGATTGCCTCTGATGATGTATGGTTGCTGCTGCAGTTGTCTACAGTGAGATTTATTGGCTCCAATCTTCTTAACAAGTCCAGCTGGTGGTAAAAGTAGGAACTCTTAATCAAAAGTGACTCCCAGGTCTCTGACATAGAGGGACTCTACTGGGCTTTCTTCGTTACCTAGTGATCTTGACTGGTGCTCTAAGACGAATGTGGTCCGATCTGACAAAGCTGGCTCAACATCTGACCGGACAGCCTCATCAGCATGCTTTAAGGCTTAATCATGTTCCATTCACACACGCACGCACACACACACAGATATATATATATATGCGTGTGTGTGTGTGTGAATATGTGTATATATGTATATATATGTATATATATATATATGCGTGTGTGTGTGTGAATATGTGTATATATGTATATATATATATATATGTGTGTGTGTGTGTGTGTATATATATATATATTTATGTATGTATCTATACATACACACACACACATATATATATATGTATCTATATATATATATATATATATATATATATATATATATTCACTCAGATCAACAATTGTGACAATGGTTTATTAGTTGTGGAAGGAAAGATATATTGGTCCACCCTAAAAGATGTTGTGACATATGACCTGATAACAGAGCAAGTTGAGGCTTTCTCCCTGCCTCCCTACGCTTTCCCACGATAACACGAGAACTTTCTTTTGCTTGGGCTTGACGCTTCTGGATCTGTTCTCTGTTGTGTCTTTCACTGTGATGGAATTGATATCCTCAGGCTCTGCCATATTGTCAATGTTGGAGATACCCCTTATATATGGACTACAGTCTGCCAAGTGGGATATGTGCAGATGGTTGGGTGGGGATCCACCCTTCACCGTTGATTGCCTCTGATGATGTATGGTTGTTGTTGTGGTTGTCCACCGTGAGATTTATTGGCTCCAATCTTCTTAACAAGTCCAGCTGGTGGTAAAAGTAGGAACAGGAGAGAACCCCCTTCACTTAATCAAAGGTGACTCCCAGGTCTCTGACATAGAGGGACTCTACTGGGCTTTCTTCGTTACCTAGTGATCTTGATTGGTGCTCTAAGACAAACGCGGTCTGATCTGGCAAAGCTGGCTCAACGTTTGACAAGACAACCTCATCAGAATGCTTTAAGGCTTAATCTTGTTTCGGTCACACATACACACACACACACACACACACACACACACACACACATATATATATATATATATATATATATATATATATATATATATATATATATATATATATATATATATGTATATGTATATATATATGTATATATATATATATATATATATATATATATATGTATGCATATATATGTATGTATGTATGTATATATGTATATATATGTATAAATATGTGTATATATATGTATACACACACACACACACACACACACACACACACATATATATATATATATATATATATATATGTATGTATATGTATATATATATATGTATATATATGTATGCATATATATGTATGTATGTATATATGTATATATATGTATAAATATGTGTATATATATGTATATATATGTATGTATATATATATATATATATATATATATATATTCATTCAGGAAAAAAAATTAGTAATATATAATACACGTTGGTGCAATACACACACACATATATATAATGTACGATATCTAATATCAAAAAATATAAACATGTCAACTATATAGATTAAAATATACACGAACAATAACAATAGACAATCAAAATAAAATATATGATACATATGCTCATAAATGCAACACATAAAAAATCATTATGTAGCACTCTTTTTCTAATATTTAATAAATAATATATTGACAAAAAATCATAGTAACATAATAATATTTTTTAACTTTTATCCAATTTAGAGACAAATATAATCCGACAAAAATCAATTATATTATGAATTTAGAATATTGCATTTAAAATTGTATGTATCATATATTTTATTTTTATTATTTATTGTCATTATTCTAGTATATTTTAATTTACATAATTGACATTTTTATATTATATATATATATATATATATATATATATATGTGTGTGTGTGTGTGTGTGTGTGTGTGTGTGTGTTGTGCATAACAAAATGTGGTATATTTTACTATATTAGTTTTCTTTTTTTTCTAAATTTACGAATACATGTGCTATTTTTAAATAACTTAAACTTTATTATATAACTTTAGTATTGTATCCATTAATTTTAAATACGTTTATCTACATTTATAAATATTTTGTATTAATAAAATATAACATTTTGTTATTGTTTTATTATGTTTTGGTATTAAATATATTGTTAAATGTATATAATTAATGTAGATTATGTTCACTTAGTAATTTAATATATATATATATATGTATATTTAACGTACATGGTATCATACTTAAAAAAAAGCAATATGTCCTGTCTGTTGGGAGAATATGTCTCCTGAGGAGACATATTGACCCACCAGGAGCAATACGTCCTCTTTGGAGAAGTGTTATCTCATAAACATACCATTTTGAGAATTAAGTTATGAATCATGTCATTTTGTAATTAAAATAATCAAATATGCCATTTTCATTTTTGGCCTAAATACTAGCTGTTCATATATAAAGCTGATGTTCAACTGTACTTATCAGTCTGTAAATATGGCGCATGCATTGTAGTACATCTAGACATCGTCTTTTACCATGAATCGTAACATGTAAACATCTATCCTGCCATTAGCTGATTAAAAATTGAGTTATCCAGATGTATTTATTGAAACATTGCACTGTTATATTAGTGGGGCAATTTTTCTAATGACAAATACCATCGCATTTTCATTATTAATGTTGTTTGCGTGCTTGCCTAGAATGCTTCTTAGTGTTGTTATTATATTTTTCTTGCTATGCGGTAGTTTCTACATCTTCTCTCTTCAATCAAGTCTACCAAAGCTTGTAGTGTCTATTGTAAATATTAGGTGCTCATATTGAAAGATGATGTTCAACTGTACTTCTTAATATGTAAATATGAGTGCATGTGATGTAGTACATCTAGACATCATTTTTGTACCATGAATTGTTACATGCAGACATATATTCTGTCGTTACTTGATAACAAAAATGAGTTAACCATGTCGTAGTACATTCTTATCTCATCATTAATAAAATTGTGTTGGGTTCTTTTTTGAAACACAATTGAATGCATGTTATTGAAGCATAGATGCTAGTTCTTGATATTGTATCAATTTGAGTTTAACAAGTTGTTCAATTCTACTATTATGCCACAGAACAATATGAAATATTGAATATATCCGCAAACACTCAGATAAGTAGAATAGATATCCAACCAAATAACCTCCCTATGGAAGATGCAGAAGTGGAGGCAGGCAAGGTGAAGGGAACTCCATCATGAAATGATGAAGCTAATCTTAGCACTGTGCAAGGTAGGAATCAAGGTTGTAGCTGGGGGGAGGGGTGGCTTTCAGGGATTTAGCCCCTCCCTCCCAACCTGCCCCCACAAAAAAATTATACCATGTAGCTATTTATTAATATTAACAAAGCTCAAAATATATAAATACAAATATTGTGTATATATTTATAGAATATGTGTCTAGCTCAAGTGGTTGATGACTGGTTTTTTATTCTATTCTAAGTGGTGTGGGTTCCATTCTCTAAGTAGGATATTCTTTTTGAGTCTATCTCATGTTACAACCCCAATTTTGGGTTCTTTTGCTGAGAAATATAATTTCTCATATTAAAGATTTTTGAACGAATAAATGATATAATCTATTTTGAATAAATGGATTTCATTTACAATAGCCTTGTTGTTTGATTTGAGGGCTTTATTGGCTATTGGGCCCAATAACAAGGATATTCAATTAATTAATGAATAACTGAGAATTTGAGATAAGAAAGGTGTGGAAACCTTCGGAAGGCAAATCCAAAAAGGATTTCGTGCCTCTTAGATTCCTTGGGTTCCAAGGAGTCCAAAGTTGCAAAGAAAAGGCAGTAAGAAAAGAAAATATCAATTAAGTATTTCCTTGTTAATAAAGAAATTGAAAACATTGATGAAATATGGAAAACATGTGAAAAGAGGTATAATTGGGTAATCCTTGGTGGGATTTCGTATCCCAAGGATTCCTGATGATAAAAGGAATACTAATGAGGAAAATAAAAGAGAAATAAGAGAGAGATCTTCAAAAAGGAATTATTTTAAAAAGAAATAAGCAAAATAATGAGAATAATGCATATTGATGCATTTAAGGATAATGAGTATTCCTTTAAAAGGAATTTCGAATTCTTAAGGTTTCTTGGGTGCCAAGGATCCCCAATAAGGGAGAAGAAAGAGAAAATACGTAATTACAAAATAAAGAAATAATGGGAATACACGATCCATCAATTACGTAATTTTGATAAAAGGGAGTATTTTCCTAAAGGAGATATACATATATATTTGTAGCCAATAGTTTAAAAGGCAAGTTTAAATAGAATTAGAAAATGGATTTTCGTATTTCTAATATCCATATAATTGAGGATATTCAAAGAGAGAGAGAGAGAGAAAGAGAGAGAGAGAGGGCTACTTCTTAATGAAGGTTTTGGTTTCCTAATAAGAAAGGGACTTGTTCCCTCTTTGATGGGTCTCTTAGGGCGAGATATTCCCCCCCTATAAAAGGGGTAGACCCCTTGGTCGAGTTCAAAGCAGGAAAACCCACATCTTCCTCTCGCTTCCCTATCTTCTTCTTCTCTTTCCATTCTAACCCTAACCAAGCAAACATAGGGCTGTTTTGGGGGCACTGGGCGGCTAGGATGGATCGTGTTGAAGGCACGATGCGACTCCAGAAGTCTCGGATAGCCATCTACCTCCCCCTTGCTTCCATCTTTGTACAAGACGGCCAACGGACCTGCAGGTGTTGCTGCAGTCGGCGCATCTTCCAGACCTAACTCCGGCCACCTTGGCCATGGTATGAGGGTGGCCTGTGTACGTATGAGAAGGTCGGAGCTAGGGAAGCAAATCCTAGTGAGGTTCGTGGCCCTAGGAGAGGGTGAGAGCCAGCGTTGGGTTGAAGATCGGCGCCTAGGGCGGCCACGTCGCACTCCCTGAAGGTGGAAGACGACCAGGGTCAGCTTGGATGGATATACCCCTCTGCGGGATAAAGGATCGCTGACTTATGCAGGGGCAGTTCAGTAATTTGATTATGTTTCCCAAAACAACAATCAACGTTGCATCGAAAGGACTGTGTGGCAGCCTCTCATTGGTCGGGGTAAGTAGATTTTGTAAAATTCATAGCTAATTAACTGTAGCTCGGATAGACACGCTTTATACATGAAACTTGCTCAGAAAATCGAGAGGAATATAAATAAAATATAATTGGAGCCTGATTCCTTATGCAATTCGAAAAGTATATAGAGGTACTATCTTTAATAGTTTAATCAATGAAAAACCCTAACCTTTGATGATTAATGAGTTAGAAAAGGTTAAATGAGTATATTAAGTTGATATTAGCCTGTTAATGATGAAAAGTTTCATTAAGATTGGAAAAGGATGAATTTGCATGTAATTAGTTTAATTTTGAGTCTAATGTGCATGAAAAATACATTAATGAGCCATGAAACCCTTGTTGGATAAATTGGACATTATGATAAATCCCTTTGTTTCGATGATGACAAACATTTCATTCTTGTTGATCTAACATGCTACTTGAGTGTTGCAGGAATAAGGTGGATGACAAAGCTTTAGGGAATCTATATGCTTGAATGATTGTAAATGTCATGAAATGTAATCAATTGTAAACTTGTACAAATATATAATGTACAAGTACTTAGACTTCATGTAAATCAAGCGTTAGATTTTCCCTAGCTAAACACCACACTTAGTTAGGTCATCCCCTTCAATAGTGTCACATATGCACACTCATACACACACTTAGTGCCTTAATTGAAAGATTGAAACAGGGTCAATCTCGGTCGACAAACTCCTCGACCGAGACACTCTCGGTCGACAATCTTCTCGACCGAGAAAGACCCAAGTAGCCGTTAGACACAACTGACAAGGTAGTTGGCAGTTGCAAATGAACGTTGATCCAGAGAGCCTGTCGGTCGACAAAACTTCGACCGAGTAGGTATCTCGGTCGACAATTTGTCGACCGAGATGGACTCTGACAGCAACTGCAGAATAAAGTAACTAGCCGTTACTAATGCACCTAACTTATACCTAACGGCTAGTTAAGCACTTAGAAACCCCTAGAAGTTGTCTAGAACAACCTTAAGCATCCATAGGCCATTACTATAAATAGGACAAGCCATAGGACACCCAAACTTACCTTTTTACACACTTGAGTACTCTTTGAGAAAGCAATTACATTTGCAATCTGTTTTGAGCAATAGAGCAAATTCCTACATTGGCTATTCATTTCCATTGCTCTAATTTCATGTCCTATAGGCTAGCATCTCCTTTCCACAGCACTTACACTTTTACCTCATTGGTTAGGAGATCAATACGCTTGATATAGGCAAATCAAGCCTTGTGCTTTAAAGGATAAGTTGTAATTTCCATTTTCCTTTCTTGTTCCTTTTATTCTTTGTATTCTCCTTGCTACTCCTAGGGTTGGAGGCTGCGGATTGGAGAAGGTTCTTCTCGGATGAGAAGGTGGACTTCAAGCTACTTCAAGAAGGCTATTGCAACGGGAAGCTACTTCAAGAAGGCTATTACAACGGGAAGCTACTTCAGGAGGAAGGCTGCTTCAAGGTTGGTGCAATTACTTCTAGGTGAAGGCTGCTTCAAGGTTGGTGCAATTACTTCTAGGTGAAGGCTGCTTGAAAGGTTTAGGGAAAGAATTGTAATTTTATGTAAAGTCTTTGCGAGGTAATAAAATTAATTTCTTTCCAAATCCCGGTTGGGTAAGCAACCGGGTAGTGGACTGACTACCTTAGTTTTTGCTAAGGTAGGAACCACTCTAAATCCTTGTCCCCTTGTCCAATATTCTTGTGGTTGGTTGCTTGAGTTAAATTATTGTTAAAATAATCATAAAAACTCTATTCACCCCCCCTCTAGTGTTTTTCAATTGGTATCAGAGCGAGGCTTCAAGGAACCCTAACCAGGTCTTGAAGAATGAAGGGTGGAGGTGACTACAATCGCAAGTAAAGGAGCAACTTGGGCCAACCTTCAACAAGTTGCAATTGGTGTTTAGGAACAAACCACACAACAATCGGTTGTCCATGGAGAGAAAAGAAGAAAGAGGTCCACAAAAATTGTCTCATTGCTACAACCAATGAAGAAGAAGAAGAAGAGGTAAGCCTTCTTGATTTATCAAAAGAAGAGCTAATTTCTAGTCTTGAAGAAACACATAATAAGTATATTGAGTGCAAGAAGAAATTAAAGAAATCTAATAAAACAAATGATGAGTTAAATGCTAGACTTCTTGCTCTCACATCTGAAAATGAAGATTTATATGCTAAATTAAATGATCTTGGTTTTGAAAAAGATAGCATTATTTCTGAAAATCATACTTTGAAATCATCTCTAAGTAATAGTAATGTGAAGATTTTTACTCTAGAAACAAATTATGATCTTCTATCTCAAGAAAAGGTTGAATTACTTGCAAAGTTAAATGATCTTCAAAAACAACCTATTTTGTGTACACATCTAGATTATGATAATATAGTGAAAGAAAGAAATTCTTTATCATCTAATCTAGATCAAGCAAAACTAGATATCAAGAAAAGAATGGATGAGATTGCTAAGTTGCAACAAGAAGTTAGTAGGTTAAGCAACAATGGAATCCTTGATAAAATACTAGATGATTCCTATCATCAAATTGGGAGAAGAGGACTAGGTTACAAGCCTAAGGGGAAATCTTATCAACAACCTAGTTGGAGAAAGACACGAGCACATCAATCTATATATGTACCAAAGAACAACCTGAAACAAAACCATAGAAAAAGACTTGAGGTTGATTCTATATGTTGCCATTATTGCTTACGTCTTGGACACTACTCTTTTTCATGCCCATACAAAAAAAGGATGTTGAGTTGGTATGGGTTCCAAAACCCCCAAATTGAATTGATTAGACTAAGTTGAGATATGACCGAAGATTTTAAATTGCATATCTTTATGTCTATCTCAACTTAACATAAAGAGATACAAAAAGATTCAAGTAACTAAAATTTCTAACTTGAAAATTTATCTCAATTAAGGTCCTCAAAAGTTAAAGATTTGAATATGATTAGTTGAGATTTGATCTAAATGTTACTTTGATATTCATATGTTTTATCTCAACTAAAACTGATTTTTAAATTGCATAATTGAATTAAATATAGTCTATATTTTACTTGGAATCAATAAATAGTTCTGAAGATAATACAGAAACCTTGTCGGTCGAGAAATCTTCGACCGAGCAGCCAGTCGGTCGAGAAATCTTCGACCGAACAGGTCACTGATTTCAGTCTGCAGTAAAATTGCTGAATAATTTGATTGATCAAATGGCTATCTATTTGTTGTTAATGATTGTTTTACATGCAAAACAAGTTGAAGATCAATTTTGAAAATAAATGATATCATTTTGATTGATCCTCTAAATAAGGTAAAACTGAAAATCATGTTTAAAAATCACTATTTTCTAATAAAAGCATCTCCCGGTCTATCTATATAGAAATCATGCGTTATGACATTTAATTTAAATGATCACAATCACTGTATTTCATGAAATTATCATTTTATTGTTCTATCATTACATCATGGATATGCTTTCACTACTTTATCATTCAACTCATAAAGATAATGCTATGTTACATAGAACAAATAGATAATGATTATTGTATGCATGGATCCTTGATGAGACATAGGCAAGAAAAATGATTCATTGGTGATTTGTTGCTTAGAAAAAGAACTCTGAGGTTTGCAAAACATAAAATAAAAAATTTCTCAATTGGTATCTATAAGAAATTGAGATATCATTCATGCCTTCAAGGATATATGTCTTGAAGAATCACATGATTAACATGAACAGAAATAGGACTTGATTTATGCACTCATAGTAAAAAGGACATCATTCATAATAGGTTTTATTCAAAGTAATTGATATCTCTTTAAGGTACCTGCAAAATTTATACTTCACATGTGAAATCTGCAGATTCTGCCTCTTGGTTGAAATAAAATTTAGCCAAGGGGCGCTATGGTCGTAGTCAAGGACGACCTAAAATAAGCTTTGACAAAATGCTTATTTGGACATCATTTTATTATACTTAATCTTAGTATACTTTTTGATAAAGGTCAAAATCAAAATTAAAAATCATCTGTGACCTTAGAAGCTTTAAATTGCTTTAATTGTAAGATTAAGGGGGAGCTCATACAAAAAAATTTGATTATTTGCTTAAGAAGCTTACAAAAACATTGTAATCATCATTTGGATTAAGACCTTAGTACTTTTACTCTTGGTTATGACGAAATCAATGAAATTCATAAAAATGATATATCTTGTTCTTAAAGGAACTCTCTAAACAAATCAGGGCTTAACATCCCATGCATTTGGAGACATTTTTATGTACTTTAAGATTAAAGGATTCTCATTTCATTTTTAGGGCTTAACATCCCTTAGAAAATGGGTGAGAAATCAATATACATTCATCATAAGCTTAAGGGAATCTCATATCATTTCAAAGCTTAACATCCTTTGCAAATGATTGAGAAACAAATTGTGGCTAAATTAGACAAAAATGATATTAAATCCATGTTCCTAATAGAATATCTATTTAAGGGGGAGCATAGTATAAAATTAAGGGGGAGAAGAAATATAAAATATTCACCCTGGATATCTTTTTGAAATGTCAAAGGGGGAGAAAGAATATAAAATCAAAAATATAAATGAGTTTCATAACATCTTGGCCAGCATTAACTTGCAAATCAAGAATGGCTACAAAAGGTAATCTTCAGGTATGAAACTCACATGCTTTATACTTCCTTATTTCATATTTAGGAAATGGTTGTCATCTTCAAAAAGGGGGAGACTGTTGGATAAATTGGACATTATGATAAATCCCTTTGTTTCGATGATGACAAACATTTCATTCTTGTTGATCTAACGTGCTACTTGAGTGTTCCAGGAATAAGGTGGATGACAAAGCTCTAGGGAATTTATATGCTTGAATGATTGTAAATGTCATGAAATGTAATCAATTGTAAACTTGTACAAATATATAATGTACAAGTACTTAGACTTCATGTAAATCAAGCGTTAGATCTTCCCTAGCTAAACACCACACTTAGTTAGGTCATCCCCTTCAATAGTGTCACATATGCACACTCATACACACACTTAGTGCCTTAATTGAAAGATTGAAACAGGGTCAATCTCGGTCGACAAACTCCTCGACCGAGACACTCTCGGTCGACAATCTTCTTGACTGAGAAAGACCCAAGTAGTCGTTAGACACAGCTAACAAGGTAGTTGGTAGTTGCAAATGAACGTTGATCCAGAGAGCCTGTCGGTCGACAAAACTTCGACCGAGTAGGTATCTCGGTCGACAATTTGTCGACCTAGATGGACTCTGACAGCAACTGCAGAATAAAGTAACTAGCCGTTACTAATGCACCTAACTTATACCTAACGGCTAGTTAAGCACTTAGAAACCCCTAGAAGTTGTCTAGAATAACCTTAAGCATCCATAGGCCATTCCTATAAATAGGACAAGCCATAGGACACCCAAACTTACCTTTTTACACACTTGAGTACTCTTTGAGCAAGCAATTACATTTGCAATCTGTTTTGAGCAATAGAGCAAATTCCTACATTGGCTATTCATTTCCATTGCTCTAATTTCGTGTCCTATAGGCTAGCATCTCCTTTCCACAGCACTTACACTTATACACTCATTGGTTAGGAGATCAATACGCTTGATATAGGCAAATAAAGCCTTGTGCTTTAAAGGATAAGTTGTAATTTCCATTTTCCTTTCTTGTTCCTTTTATTCTTTGTATTCTCCTTGCTACTCCTAGGGTTGGAGGTTGCGGATTGGAGAAGGTTCTTCTCGGAGGAGAAGGTGGACTTCAAGCTACTTCAAGAAGGCTATTGCAACGGGAAGCTACTTCAAGAAGGCTATTACAACGGGAAGCTACTTCAGGAGGAAGGCTGCTTCAAGGTTGGTGCAATTACTTCTAGGTGAAGGCTGCTTCAAGGTTGGTGCAATTACTTCTAGGTGAAGGCTGCTTGAAGGGTTTAGGGAAAGAATTGTAATTTTATGTAAAGTCCTTGTGAGGTAATAAAATTAATTTCTTTCCAAATCCCGGTTGGGTAAGCAACCGGGTAGTGGACTGACTACCTTAGTTTTTGCTAAGGTAGGAACCACTCTAAATCCTTGTCCCCTTGTCCAATATTCTTGTGGTTGGTTGCTTGAGTTAAATTATTGTTAAAATAATCATAAAAACTCTATTCACCCCCCTCTAGTGTTTTTCAACCCTAATGTTGGTAAATTGGACTCTTAATGGCTTTAATTGACTAATTTCATGTTTAAGGTTGGAATATGCTATTTTGAGCATTAAAGTCACTAATTTGTGGAAAGATAACCTTAATATAGAAATTAGGGTTTTCGATTGAATCAAGGTAGAGTTAATACTAAATAGAGTTCATATGGGATTTAGACCATCATGAATTATGAGTTAATAATCCGAAAGAAACTAAAGGTGATAATTGAGTCTAATAACCTTGAAATATATTAAAAGGATAAAGAAGGTAGTTTTGGTATAAAAGAGAAATAATCAACTTTAATTGGGCTTATGGTGTTGAAATTAGGGTTTATGAACTAAGAGAGCATTTAATATGATAAAAGCGTTATGGATGCAAAAACCCTAATAAAACCCTAATGTGGTTTAGAAAACCTAAGATGGAATCCAAGTCTAGCTTTAGAATGTTCTGGATAAATTATAACACTTGGATGTCATGCATTAATTTCAGGATACTTGTTGATTGCTTGTTGCTTTTTCTTTATCATTATTGCTTGGACAGCAAGTTGCTCTGGATCAGGTATGTGGTTACGCTTATGAATAACCGCATTAGTTTCCCACGTGGTTGCCGGATGATTGATCGCATTGACTGCAAATTATCAGTTTGGATGTTCATATTTGCAAATTATAAAGTCACTATGATTATCACATTAATAATAGAAGTATGGATTCTCGCACCTACATGCCACCCTAATGGATGATGCCAAAGGTCAGGCCCAGATGGGTAGACCAATAGACACCTTGAGTGGTGACCCCAGGCACCAAGAAGGTGGCCTATGATATTGCATGACTAGTGGGCACCATGAGTGGTGACCCCCAGGCACCAAGCTCGGGATTGAGAAGGTGGCCTTAAGTCATTGGCAAAGGGCACCCTAAGGTGGGTATGCCAGGGTTAGGGCAAAAGCGGTGGAGAATGTCATACTGAAAAGTGTAAATTGGCTTGTTAAATAATTTGATTGTGATATTTAAATTGTTATCCATATGTGCAAACTTTTGGTTGTCCCCACATACCAGTATATTTCGATATACTGACCGACATTTTGTTTGTCGGTGTTTTAGGTACAAATGAAAAGAACAAACAGTAAAGTGGCATATGTGGAATTAAATGAGAACTAACGTGCACAGGAGGATTAGTTAGAGTAGCATTTTCATGGATAGAAGTTTATAAATCACATCTTTTAAAAAAGGTAAACAAAGTTTTATTTTATACCAGTTTTTAGTTTAGTTGGTAAAGTTTCTTAATTGTTATTGATTATTTGTCGAACCTTTGATCCTGTTTATTGAATAACGGCTCTGACCTTCGGGTCTCCCTTAATTGGGGGTTACCGGGAGGCGGGGTCGTTACAATTGGTATCAGAGCATAGGTTCCTCATCTAATCTTTAATAATTATTAAATTTTACAAATTATGTAGAACCCAAGGGAGTTATTAGAAGATTATCCGAAAGACAGAGGTGTCTAGAAAAGGATCACGACCGGGGGCTGGTAATATTTTCCTCCGCACCGCTAGTCGGAATACGAGGACTCCCGGATCCGTGTGACTGCCTGGCCAAAGTCTTAGGGTATGATTCGAAATGAGATACCTTTAGGACTCTCTCATCTTGATCATCCCTTCTCAACTGAAATTCTATTAAGGACCTTAAGGATTAGGGTTTTCTCTCTTTCCCTCACCCTCTTGAGGTATGGGTAAGGTTGATAAGGATTAAGGAATCCTCCAGCAAATTAATAAAAAACATGTAAATAAGATGTCATGGACATAAGCTTAATAGAGTAAGCGTAAAGGAATAGATACATGCTTAGGTCGCATGACATGAGTTGTCATTGCCCTCAGGAGAGACCTAAGGATGGACCTCCTTGGTAGGAGGATGAGTAGAGAGAGTTAGTCGTGGAGGTAGAGACCTCCACTCAAGGTAGAAACCTAGAACATCCTTTGAGGATGATGGTAACCCTAACCCTAAGTATAGGTTAGAGAGAAAGATGACACGATGAGTTAGATATCATGGTTGGTCGAGTGTTGGTTGGACACGCCTTTGGGATGCCATAAGAGGCTGAATGATCAAGTACCTATGGCAACCCAACCCTGGAAAGGGTCATGCATGTTAGAGTGAAGGATAGCTCCTTCCTCGATGAGGTTAGAGGAGAACCTATAGTTACCCTATAGGCATAGGCAGGTAGGGTATAGCTTGATGAAACCCTAGTCAGGGATCATGATGAGATAAGCATAAGGGGTTATGGATGACCTTGAATAAACATAAGTTCGAGTATAGGCTTCACTCAGGTAGGGGCATGCTTATGAGCTTGATCCTTCATAAAGACAGGACCTCTTATAGAGAGGTTGGTTGTAGGATTAGCTCTAGAAAGAGGGAGCAGACCTCGACCAAGAAAGTTGGAAGTCTAAAACCCCGAAACTTGAGGAACAGTGGGGAGTCGAGAATGATGCGACCTAAGTGGATGATAATGGTTGCCTCGTGCATGACCCCTGGAGGTTGATGATGTCTTGGTTAAGCTTGAGAGTAACCAAACCCTAGAGGGAGGATGGTGCTTCTGGTACCTAAGGTATAAGTGATTACCTACTAGATGTGATAGAGAGTGCTTTAGACCCTGAGGAGGTTAAGGCACCAGTTGTGAGGCTTTATACCTAGTAGTGGTCTAGGAAGAGGAATCAACTCTGAAGTGTTGCTTGAGTAGAAAGATCATGGGAGTACATGACATATCTTGGACATGTTGGATTCCTGGTTAAGAGAATGAGCATGCAGTTGGACACCCGGAGGCGAACCTAGGGTTCCTAGGCCTAAGAGGGGAAGCGGTGTACCCAATGCTCATGTTGAGATTTGAGTCTCTATAATTTCGAGCATGGTACTCTTAATGTGTAGAGGTAAAGGAAAACCCCTTCAGGTAAGGGTATGTTTGATGAACCCCACACGAATAAGTTGATCTAATGATGAGGAAAGAGAATGAGTGTGACCTAGCATGGTTTTGTGGGTGCGCTTGTGCCGTAGTAGTTGTTGGTTTAAGCATGCTCATACGGATGTAAATCCTAAGGATGGTTGTGACCTTGCTGTCACGGGTTGTAGTTTCCTCCCATCCTGGGAGAGGACCCTTTGGTAGGGTGTGTACCAGTTCTGTCGGTTTTGAGGTGACCTAAAGAGGTCTCATAGGATCTTGAGAAGCTAAGTGAAGAGTACATGGTATGAAAATGAACCTATAGGCCCATAGATAACCATCTCTAAGTGCATGGACGTGTTACCATGGGAGTAACCGGTATGGGGCCTGACCAAGGTAGGCAGGTTGCCATGACCCCTGTAAAGGGATGAAAGTCAGTCATGAATGCAGGAAGAGATGATGAAGGCTTGGGTAAGGTTCTGAGTCAGACATGTACTATAAGAGAATCCCAAGTCTATCCTAGGGTCAGGTAGGGATAAGACCGATGAAAGACGGAGTTGCCTAATTCCCTAGTTGCACATGACCATAGGGTCGGGAGGTAACAGCTATCATTGTCTGAGGTCCATGGGTTAGGAGATTAATCACCTTCATGAGCTCATGGGACCCAAAGGGCAGATGAGTAGAGCACTCTCTGGATGCATAAAGGAATAGGGATGACCCCAAAAGTGCCGGCACCCTATAGATCTAGAGGAGATGACTAAGGATTATGCTTGGACCAAGTAGGTTTTGGATTAGTTTTCCATGGATGTAGTTCTGATATCAAGAGGATATGTGGCACGTTTCAACTTAGATTTGAAGGTGTACTGGCAAGGTGGGTTGTACCATCTCTACTCTTGGAACAGGAAGAACTCTGTATTTGGACTGCAGCCAAATGCTTATTTCCTCTTGTTATGGGAGTGAGAGATAGGACAGTACGCATGCCATACACCAAGGATAAAAGATGTTGCGAGTTGAAAACATTGCTATAAGGTATGAGGATAGAGATGATAACATACCCTTGTGAAGTTAATGGTACATGGATGGTTTACTAACACTAAGAGTATAAGGAGATCATCTTGTAAGGATGTTTTATCATGAGCTATGTGGAAATTGCAACTTATGCAGAGTTGAGTTGAATCACCATGAGGATGAGCTCAGAGTTTCTTGATGAAGACCAACTTAGAGTTTGATATGAGATGATAAGTATAATACATGGAGGTGTATATAGTCACATTACCTGACACCTAAGGGGGAGAAGTGGTAATGAATACTCTGGTTGAAGTATAGCTGCCTAGTTTAGCAGGAAACTAGAAGAAGTGGAGGTTGTTTGGCTAACCCTAAGTTTGGAAAGAAGATGTGTTTTGGCTAACACTCAGATGTAATGAGATAGGTTGAACAAGTTAATGATTGTTGGGTTAGCTGGTCTAGTCCTTGACGTAATGAAAGGATGGGTTAGAGCCTCAGATGCTCTTCTCTGGAAGAGAATGTAATGAAAGTAGTTTGGGGTTTCTGAGGTATCAATCTCGAGGAATCATGACTTACAGAAGATCATGGTTTTAAGATCATGATACATCTTGATACTACAAAGATAATAAGTGATGGTAGTATTCTGGATGCTTAAAACAAAGTTGCATGTAGCATGTGGCCATGCAAGCCAGGAGGTGAAGGACGAACACCATTAAACCAGTGCATGGATGTAAAGTATAAAGAGTTTCCGAGAAGGAATGAGAGTTCATCATTATGGATGTTGTGAGTCTCTCCTAGACCAAGAAGGTCAAAATACAATATGGGTTATGGTAGATCGCCTTACCTAGATGACATGAGAAAGGAAGAGTTCTGTCAAGGGACAGATCTGGTTGAACTACATATGAAAAGAAATGGTTCAACTACACCATGATGCGAATTCAAAAGTTTTTGATGTGACCTCAGAGTTCACTTCCATGAGGTGGAAGTAGATACATGAAGAGCTCAGTGTTTGTACAGTTTATCACCCCATACTAATGGACAGTATGATCCGGACTAGAGGGTCTGATGAGAGCGAGTGTGCTCATTTAGGGTGATACATAGAGACAGTTATTAAGATGTAATGTTAACCACCATAGCCTTTATCGGGATGCAAGAAGTTTTATAGGGAGGTTGTGTCGGTCACCACTTCATTATGATGATTGGTGAAGGAGGCCTCGCGAAGGTCAGAAAAGAACCCCAGGTGTGTGCAGATGAAGTCGCTTTGATCGTGCAATGGCTGAGAGAGAGCCCAGTGGTGACATGAGTCACGAGCTGATGCAAAGCAGACTGACATGCAGTTCACTGTGGAGGAATATAATGTGAAAATCCGACCCCTCTAAGCTACAGCTGAGAGAGCGGAATCCCCGATATATGGGTCCATTTGAGATGGATTGGTGGGTATGATTGTGTTTAGCCTTGCCCCACAGGATAACGTGATGTGTAATATGTTACATGAGTCCGATCTAGAAGCACTATGTGAGGTACCCAAGCCATGTGTTAAGCCATGAACCTATTCAGCTTTTGAGAGGCTGAAATGTCCTGAGTCACCTATGAGGGTATGATATACCAAGGTAAGAAAGAACTCAGATGGAAGAATATGAGAGAATGAAGGTTCTTGGAAAGCACCATGGATAGGGTAAATCCACATGGTAGCCCTGATGGACATAAGAATGGATTATCTTGTTTGTTTGCTTGCTTGATGGAATTTTGAGGACAAAATTCTTATAAGAGGGGAAGGATGTTACAACCCCAATTTTGGGTTCTTTTGCTGAGAAATATAATTTCTCATATTAAATATTTTTGAACGAATAAATGATATAATCTATTTTGAATAAATGGATTTCATTTACAATAGCCTTGTTGTTTGATTTGAGGGCTTTATTGGCTATTGGGCCCAATAATAAGGATATTCAATTAATTAATGAATAACTGAGAATTTGAGATAAGAAAGGTGTGGAAACCTCTGGAAGGCAAATCCAAAAAGGATTTCGTGCCTCTTAGATTCCTTGGGTTCCAAGGAGTCCAAAGTTGCAAAGAAAAGGCAGTAAGAAAAGAAAATATCAATTAAGTATTTCCTTGTTAATAAAGAAATTGAAAACATTGATGAAATATGGAAAACATGTGAAAAGAGGTATAATTGGGTAATCCTTGGTGGGATTTCGTATCCCAAGGATTCCTGATGATAAAAGGAATACTAATGAGGAAAATAAAAGAGAAATAAGAGAGAGATCTTCAAAAAGGAATTATTTTAAAAAGAAATAAGCAAAATAATGAGAATAATGCATATTGATGCATTTAAGGATAATGAGTATTCCTTTAAAAGGAATTTCGAATTCTTAAGGTTTCTTGGGTGCCAAGGATCCCCAATAAGGGAGAAGAAAGAGAAAATATGTAATTACAAAATAAAGAAATAATGGGAATACACGATCCATCAATTACGTAATTTTGATAAAAGGGAGTATTTTCCTAAAGGAGATATACATATATATTTGTAGCCAATAGTTTGAAAGGCAAGTTTAAATAGAATTAGAAAATGGATTTTTGTATTTCTAATATCCATATAATTGAGGATATTCAAAGAGAGAGAGAGAGAAAGAGAGAGAGAGAGAGAGGGCTACTTCTTAATGAAGGTTTTGGTTTCCTAATAAGAAAGGGACTTGTTCCCTCTTTGATGGGTCTCTTAGGGCGAGATATTCCCCCCTATAAAAGGGGTAGACCCCCTGGTCGAGTTCAAAGCAGGAAAACCCACATCTTCCTCTCGCTTCCCTATCTTCTTCTTCTCTTTCCGTTCTAACCCTAACCAAGCAAACATAGGGCTGTTTTGGGGGCACTGGGCGGCTAGGATGGATCGTGTTGAAGGCACGATGCGACTCTAGAAGTCTCGAATAGCCATCTACCTCCCCCTTGCTTCCATCTTTGTACAAGACGGCCAACGGACCTGCAGGTGTTGCTGCAGTCGGCGCATCTTCCAGACCTAACTCCGGCCACCTTGGCCATGGTATGAGGGTGGTCTATGTACGTATGAGAAGGGCGGAGCTAGGGAAGCAAATCCCGGTGAGGTTCGTGGCCCTAGGAGAGGGTGAGAGCCAGCGTTGGGTTGAAGATCGGCGCCTAGGGCGGCCGCGTCGCACTCCCTGGAGGTGGAAGATGACCAGGGTCAGCTTGGACGGATATACCCCTCCGCGGGATAAAGGATCGCTGACTTATGCAGGGGCAGTTCAGTAATTTGATTATGTTTCCCAAAACAACAATCAATGTTGCATGGAAAGGAATGTGTGGCAGCCTCTCATTGGTCGGGGTAAGTAGATTTTGTAAAATTCATAGCTAATTAACCGTAGCTCGGATACACACGCTTTATACATGAAACTTGCTCAGAAAATCGAGAGAAATCTAAATAAAATATAATTGGAGCCTGATTTCTTATGAAATTCGAAAAGTATATATAGGTACTATCTTTAATAGTTTAATAAATGAAAAACCCTAACCTTTGATGATTAATGAGTTAGGAAAGGTTAAATAAGTATATTAAGTTGATATTAGCCTGTTAATGATAAAAAGGATCATTAAGATTGAAAAAGGATGAATTTGCATGTAATTAATTTAATTTTGAGTCTAATGTGCATGAAAAATACATTAATGAGCCATGAAACCCTAATGTTGGTAAATTTGACTCTTAATGGCTTTAATTGACTAATTTCATGTTTAAGGTTGGAATATGCTATTTTGAGCATTAAAGTCACTAATTTGTGGAAAGATAACCTTAATATAGAAATTAGGGTTTTCGATTGAATCAAGGTAGAGTTAATACTAAATAGAGTTCATATGGGATTTAGACCATCATGAATTATGAGTTGATAATCCGAAAGAAACTAAAGGTGATAATTGAGTCTAATAACCTTGAAAAAGATTAAAAGGATAAAGAAGGTAGTTTTGGTATAAAAGAGAAATAATCAACTTTAATTGGGCTTATGGTGTTGAAATTAGGGTTTATGAACTAAGAGAGCATTTAATATGATAAAAGCATTATGGAGGCAAAAACCCTAATAAAACCCTAATGTGGTTTAGAAAACCTAAGATGGATTCCAAGTCTAGCTTTAGAATGTTCTGGATAAATTATAACACTTGAATGTCATGCATTAATTTCATGATACTTGTTGATTGCTTGTTGCTTGTTCTTTATCATTATTGCTTGGACAGCAAGTTGCTCTGGATCGGGTATGTGGTTACGCTTATGAATAACCGCATTAGTTTCCCGCGTGGTTGCCGGATGATTGATCGCATTGACTGCAAATTATCAGTTTGGATGTTCATATTTGCAAATTATAAAGTCACTATGATTATCACATTAATAATAGAAGTATGGATTCTCGCACCTACATGCCACCCTGATGGATGATGCCAAAGGTCAGGCCCGGATGGGTAGACCAATAGACACCTTGAGTGGTGACCCCAGGCACCAAGAAGGTGGCCTATGATATTGCATGACTAGTGGGCACCATGAGTGGTGACCCCCAGGCACCAAGCTCGGGATTGAGAAGGTGGCCTTAAGTCATTGGCAAAGGGCACCCTAAGGTGGGTATGCCAAGGTTAGGGCAAAAGCGGTGGAGAATGTCATACTGAAAAGTGTAAATTGGCTTGTTAAATAATTTGATTGTGATATTTAAATTGTTATCCATATGTGCAAACTTTTGGTTGTCCCCACATACCAGTATATTTCGATATACTGACCGACGTTTTGTTTGTCGGTGTTTTAGGTACAAATGAAAAGAACAAACAGTAAAGTGGCATATGTGGAATTAAATGAGAACTAACGTGCACAGGAGGATTAGTTAGAGTAGCATTTTCATGGATAGAAGTTTAGAAATCCCATCTTTTAAAAAAGGTAAACAAAGTTTTATTTTATACCAGTTTTTAGTTTAGTTGGTAAAGTTTCTTAATTGTTATTGATTATTTGTCGAACCTTTGATCCTGTTTATTGAATAACGGCTCTGACCTTTGGGTCTCCCTTAATTGGGGGTTACCGGGAGGCGGGGTCGTTACATCTCATGTGTGCTAAAATGAAAAGAGCATTTGCACATACATTGATTTTAGACTCCCTTGGTGTAAGTTTTTATTAGACACACCAGTTTAGAAAGTTTAGGAAGTTGAGAATGATGAATCTCAAAATACCCAATATGACATGGCTAATAGACACAAACCAAGAATTGTAGTAGTGTTGGAGACGTGCATCTCAACAACACAAGTCGACTACACTGTTAAAGATCTAGGTTTCAAGAACTCTCGCCATGTGGAGGTGGTGGGTTTTCTGGAGGGATTTGGCATTTATGGAAGAAGGGAGACTGCAATATTGAAACCCTGGAGAGTCACCATCAATTTTCCCATTGTAGAGTCAACAAATAGTTCCTCATTATTGTGTATGTGAGCCTAAATCTCACTAGAATATGTTGGTTGGAGAAGCACCCAGATCCCATGGGAACCTCCATCACTGAGGAATTGGAAGACAGAGAAATTTTCAGCACTATGACAGACCCAAATGAGAAGAAAGAAAACAATCACTCCAACTATGATGAGGCCATGAAGTTCTATGTAACTCTTGTTGAGGAAGGTTTATCTAACACTGTCTTTTGTGGGTTCCCTTTCACCTACAAGGTGGGTTCCCTCTTAGAGAGATATCATCGTTGTGTTTCCAATACAAAATGGATTCAAAGTAACAACTTAGGGATTTTCCACCTTGCAAGAAGAAGCTCGGACCACAACCCTTTGTTGTAATGTACAATCAAGCAAAAAAAGAAACTAAAGGAATTTTAAAAAAAATAGCATGGAACCATGACCCTACTTTCAAGAAGATGGTGCTAGGCATGATGTTCAACGAAGATCTCCAACAAGCAGATCAAAATTTCATAACATGGGATAGATAAATTGAAAGACAACTTTTTAAAAGAAAGAACTCCATTCTTAACAAGATTGAAGTGCTTCAAACTAATTTAACCAAATCCTATAATGCCACATTTGGTGATGAGTAATAATCATGAGTTTGCATATGAAAACATTCTAGCATGAGAAGATGAGAACCCAAATAGAAGATCCACTTGAATTGTCTTAAGATGGAGATCATAATAGTAAGTATTGCCATGCAATTATTAATGGCCAAAGGTAAAGAAGCATATCACTACCCTTAAAAAAAGGGAACTAAATCTCAGATACCATGTAGGCTGAAACATTTGCTATCAGTTACTCATGTGCTCAATTCATGGCACTATCTTTGTTGGGAAATATGGCATCAAATAAGGTAGTAGAAATAAAAGATTTTACTGCCATATTCCCCTTAGATGGTAGATCGTGTCAACAACTATGTGATGTAGAAGAGGGATGCAAGGCATATATCTGGTCTGGGAGCAAGTCCAATGAGTTATCCTTACAACTAAATGCTTCTTCCTCAAGCATCACTCGAATAGTCAACAACAAGGGCCTCTTGGTGCAACACCATGGAAGGCAGTTGACGTCATCCTACTAGATAATGGCAAAGGCCTCCTCGCCTCTGTGTAGTTCATGTAGACCACCATAAACTCCACATTGCGCTATCAAAGACAATGGTAAGGAGTTGTCCCTTTGAACGTCAACCTACTAGGATTGATTCGCTCTCCCGTATTGTCTCTCCCTTATAGTCCCCGCCTTTTATGGGTAGGACTCACTCGGGCTCTCTAGCTACCAAAACTAAAGAGGAAAATACTATTGGGATGATCTCTAAAAGCCTTGAATACCCCTCTATTTATAGGAGAGTTAGCGTCATGGTTTTTAGATCACTTGGGAGTCGAAGAGATGGATTCTCATGAATTTTCTAGAACATGCAGATGATGAACCGGTCAGTTTATAGTTAAACTGATTGGTTCACAAGTGAGCTAATTGGTTCAACCCTTGAACTAGTCATTTCATCATGTTTTCCGATCCAAATTGTAATGGCAATTAATATTCGACTAATATACAACATGACGTCAGCATCAATCCTTGATCCAATTGAATGGATCAACCAAATAGTCAGCTCACAGATCTGGCCTGATCGGTTCACTTGCTGAACTAGTCTTATCATGAATCTGATTGCCAATTTTGGTTCAAATTGACCAGACACTTGAATTGATCAGTTCAACATTTGAACCGGTCAGTTCACAGTCCAGTTAGTCAATTTTCAGCCATTGTTGTTTAAATTGAATACCTAACATTTTAGTAATTAAGTTTAAAAAACATTCACGAATAAACTTCTATTCCAAGTGCATCCTTAGTGTGTGACCCTATAGGTCCAAATTACATTGCCAGTAAATGTACATAACCAACATATGGCATCACAAGCAATCAGCGTATCTAGCAACACATCATGCCACCCATGTAATTGAAAATTTGAAAATAACTTCAACCTATGATCTATGATTAGTGTTACTATGATCATATAGTCCCTTTGTCACGGATATCTAGATTGAACTCAAGGCATGGAATTGTCATCCTTTTTGACATTGAATCCATGTTCCTTGCACTAGAGAAGATTGTTTGAGATGCATGTGAGCTCACATATCACATATTGAGTCACACGAGTATGACCATATGTTTCTCACTCTCACTTATCAAGTGGTCTGGATATCAATGTCACATATGAGGGACAAATCCCATCTACATCACTCACACTCAATTCCTATGTGTCACAAAGCACCTGAGCATCACCTTAATGGAAACCCTTATTCAAGGTCACATTGGATGATGAAAAAATACATTGAAAGACATGTCATGAGTGTACTGACTTCAGGTCTAAGAACTACAATCATCATTGTCACTATGAGAGATGATTCTAACTAACATCCATGGTCTCCAGGGATCACTCTCTCGGTGGGTATGTCTGATACAGTGTTCTCTAATGTGTACTTATGTGTTTGGTTTGATATCACATATTATGACTGATGAGATTCTATCATCAACCAACACACACTCTATTATTATGTAATATTGTTGTCGATTTTGCTTCCACAGTAATATCCGACTAGGGACATAACAAGAATGTATATACTCTTATCATATGTATGATCTCATTGCTCAGGTCCTCTACCTGAAGACATATGTCATCGACTAACATCATTTTTTAGACATATCCCATGTATGTGTGATCATCTCATGATTAAGAAAAATATAATAGATGGAATTACCTTTATCATTATCAAATCAGGTATCTAGTGCCTCATTACAATCATTGTATGATTGGCTCTCTGGGCATATATACCAACAATCTTCCCTGCTACCAGTGACATGAATAGTATCCCTATAAACTTCAATCGACTCGGTGAATTTCAATATAGACACATTGGTCATATCATTGTGGAGAGTGAGTTCCACTATGTCCTCATGAAGATAGCCAAATACGAAGCTAGCAGTCACAATCAAGTAGATGTTATTGTCTTCTAAATCAGTTGGTCTTACATTTAAGGCTCTTACATTAGTATTGTACAACACATCATGTCATTCTATCAAAAATGGAGCAATCCATTTAGATTCATAATACAAACAATTGTTAATTGGTTGATGGTCCTATGATGATTTCACTATGTTATGTTTGGGATGAGATGTAATTTCTCACTCTAGACTAGTTTCTTGACTAGAATGATACTAGAAAACAAATTGTTTTTGACACCTTATCAAAATTTTGGTTTGGGTCAAAAGTAACCCCCCCCAAATCAATTTCATGAAAAACTTATGTTGATTTTGATTACTTCCAAAAACATAGTCATCATTTGTTTAATTTTTTTTATGTTTGTCTCCACCCTAGTATCCTACAACCTAGTAGAAATCAATAACCCAAAAACTATAGTGTTGTTCTTTAGATGTGAACTTTGAGGTGGACTAGAAGCTATTCAACCCCCTAGCCTCTTGTTTCACTTATTTATAATATTCATGTCATATCGCTAGAAGTTTATACTGTAAACATCACAAGCACTCCATACAAAGTATTCAACCTACAAATAACTTCTCAATCTAATCCACATATACATGAAAAGGTAGCAGTGTTACACAAGTTGTATATACTATTTCCATTTTATCTATTTATTTCAAGGAATCGTTGATTGAAAGGAAAAAGGTGTGTACAAGAACATCTAATAACATCAAAGGAATTTGTTCTCCAAAAGAAACAAATTGAAGAAAGATTGATGCTTCTACATACAATATATAGTTTCATCACCTTGCAATGGCACTTTCCATGAGGGGGTCTCTTAGTCATGTGATTTTACATGACATTGATCGAGATCGGTATGTAGGAAAATGAGAAACCATATTCTCTTATTATTTCAAATGTAACACATTTAGCAAATTCAACTTAACACTTATTGGAATAACTAGAATAACTAGAAATTAGAATACTAGAATAACTAGAGTTACTCATCCCCTTCCCCTGAGAGAATCAACACTCTCCCAATGGAAGACTTAGAACCCCAACAAAGAGGGAAAAATTGAGGCATATCAATAACTCATTCCAAGAGGAGGGATGCTTCCTAAGCAAGTTTCAATTTGTGTTAGCTATAAAATCAGCATTCTAGTGCCATGGATATATGTAGGTTACACATAGAATCTAGTTCTCGTTGGCAATTTTATAGTTGCATATTTGATCAATGCATGTTATAAAAGAAATAAATATATAGCCACCAAAATGAGACTAACACTTTCAAACATTCTATTTAACAGGGCCCTACAAAAGTTGATTTTGTCTTCTTCTCTATTAGTCTCCTATTCTCTATGTAAATTATCCTTATCTCGTTCTCTCACTCAGATTAAGAAGCCCAAGACTGCTCTCTGGATACAAAGAAATTTCCAGTTAGAACTTGTAAGTATCCAATTTCATAGTTCTTGGTTGGTTTCATAATGCTTGTTTAGAAACATTGTGATGTGTCGTGCATGTGTGGGAAACTTAAAGATTGAGAACAATTGGATGTCCAACATGTTGGACGGTCAATACACCGTGTTTTATTTCAAGTAAATGTAGTTGGGCCACATTATAAGATGCATTCCAAGACAGATTTATCACGATGATGGTTATTGATGTTGTGTTGAAGAGTTTTACATACAACATGTTGTGTCCCTCAGGTGACACAGGATGTCTCTCTAGTTGAATTGATGTTTCTTAGTTTGATGGTAGACATGTGTTCCCATGGATACACAACACAAGAGCCCCCTAACGGGGTTAATGTAGTTTATTCTATCTTAACAAGTGAGCTAAATGCCTTCACCAACACACACATCATGTCATTCTCAATCTAAGCTATTCATTTAGAACTTGTAAAATGATTAATAATCCCCAAGTTCATTCTTGATTGGTTTTATAATGTTTTTTAGAAACATTGTAATGTATAATGTATGTGTGAGACTCTCAAAGTTTAAGAACAATTTAACGGTCAACGTGTTAGGCGATCAACACCTAGTGTTTAGTTCAAGTACATGCAGTTGGTCCACACAACTGGAACCATTACAAGACAGACATTTCAGTATGATTTTCATTGATGTTATGTTGAATAGTTTGACATGTGACATGTTGTGTCCCTCACATGACATGAGATGTCTTGCAGTTAGTGCTACTTGGTTTGGAGGTAGACATGGGTCCCCATGGAGACACAACACTAGAGCCCACCAATGGGTTGACCACTACGGGGTCATATTGCAATATGTCACATGTAGAGTGTTCCTTTAGTGCTTTAGAATCATGAGAAAGAGAATGATTCTATAGGGCGCCTTTTGGAGGGCCTATGTTCCAAGTTTGAGCTTGGTGGGATGATGCTTATGCTTTATGTGCTAGTTTTGGTGTAAATTGCAAATTAACCAAAATGGAGGGTCAATATGCAATTTACCTGCTCTAGAAAGTTCTTGCTTCAGTTTGGCATCATCTAGGATGTGGATGAAGGCTTGGGCGCCTTGCTTGGATGATAGTTGAGAAGTGACATCTCTATAAGATCTTTATACCATATATGTTATCTTGTCCTTTAGTGTATCAGGTAGGGTTTGGAGTGTGTGTCTCCCCAGAAGGGTGTATCATCCATGGGAGATGACCAGCTGCATGATACACAACCTAGAGTGTATCACCAGGCCGTTCATGTGAAGCTTTGGTGGCAACAAATGGTTCTAAAAGCATGAGCAAGTGGCATCTAAGCTTATGTGGTTATGACACCTTTCCTTTGCTACCTCTCTCCCCCTTGGTGTATATAACCCCTTTCCTCTTCACCCAAGTAATCCCTTTCATCTACCTTCTTTCCCCTTCCTGTATGGGATGAGCTTGGGATCTTGGGAGCTTAAGGAAACTCCCATGGAGCTTGGGAGGCAAGTTTGGAGCTTTGGATGGGTGATCTTCATGGTGAGGAACGTGGGTTTGCTGCTTGGAATAGGAAGCTTGATGCTTTTTGTAAGAACCCTGACCTTCGTTTAGGGCTTACCCTATTTGCTTTGCTTAACCCTAGTGCTTTAGTGCTTGCTGATCACCTTTAGTGGTGATTAGGGTTTGGTTGTGCTTTGTTGAGAGTTAAAGGTGCTACTTGCAAATAACCCAAGTCTAGGGTTTTGTAGGCAAGTTTGCCACCTTGTGAGGTGTTCCTATCTCTCTTTGTTTCCTCTAGGATTGAGAGGAAGGCTTGGGCTTGTTGCTTGAGTTCTTTTGGGCCTGGTTGAGCTTGTTTGGGCCTTGAGGTGCCTTGTTTGGGCTTGGTTGAGCCTTGTGTCGCCCAAGAAAGGTGTGTGTCGACCTAGAGGTGAGTGTGTCGGCCAACATGTAAGGTGTGTCGCCCTAGTTGCAAGCTTGTTGTGTCTCCCATGATGCTTGATCTAACCTTGACCTTGTTTAGTGGACACTTGGTGCATATCTTGGACCAGTGTATAAGGCTTGATAGAGTGGGTGGCTTGAGCTCTAGGACAAGTGTCCCTAGGTGGGCGACGTCTTGCCATGCTCCACCTTGTTTTCTCCTCCCTTTCCTTCTATATAGGTGGTTCTTTCCCTTGCTTTGAGTTCCTTTGATTCTTTAGTTTTCTTCTCCACCTTGAGTGCACGACACTCCCTCCTTTCCTTGCTTGTGTCGACCGATACACCCTTGAAGGAGCAAGCTTGGTGGCCGACACACCTTGGAGGAGCAAGTGGTGGTCGACATCCCTTGAAGCTTGGACGTTCTTCTTCTTCCTTGGAGCTTGGGGCTTAAGGCGGGTTGCATAACTTCTAACCCTAACTACACTACTCTCATTCCATGTTCCTATATGTTGCTATGTCCATAATCTTGCTTACATGTTAGTAGTTTAGTTCTTGCTTTAATAACCTTGTTGGCTGATCCTTGTGATCTAGGGTTTGTAGGTGAGCAACACTCCTTTCTCCCCTTGGTCTAGAAGAGTGAGTTTGGGCTTCTAGTGCCATGAGCAACACCCTTCCTTCTTAGTCTATTGAGGTGAGCTTGTGCCCTAGTTGCTTGACCAAGACCCTCTTCTCACCATGGGCTAGAAGGGTGAGCTCAGTTTGGTGGTGACCCTTCTCTAGGGTTTCGGGTGTCCATGTGTGTGAGGTAGTAGATAACCCTTGTTTGATATGTACCTTGGACGATATGGGCATGGGGAGGTGTTGCCCGCTAGCCCTCTTGACCTAGATCCCCTGCACGGCACGCCTATGAAGCATCTTGCCCGATATACACATTTCGATTAAGTTGCTAGTTCTGTGTTGTGTCGGGCGCACGAGCCAAACTTTGGGGTGTCCGATATCAGCCCTGCACGCCTGGGTGAGGTGCACGCTATCCTTGCACGCCCTTGAGTTGATCTTGCCCGGTAGAGCTGCACGCCAGGTAGGGCTGCTCGCCCGGCAGAGTTGCTCACCTAGCAGAGCACGTCACACCCTTGCACGGCACGCATATGACCCTTACACGATATGCCTTGTATCGCCCAACTGTACAGCCCGGAACTCCTCTGCACTGCACAAGTACCTGGCACGCCTGATGCCTGTGTTGCTCGCCCGGTATGTGTTGCCCGGCACAATGCTCGGGTAAGTTACCTTTCATGTGTTGCACACTGCACGCTCACCCTTGACCCAGTGTTGCACGCTACACGCTCGCCCTTGACCCAGCGTTGCGCATTGCACGAGGGCAGTGTGAGCTGGTTTGCCCGATACAATTTGGGTGAGAGTGAGCCCTTCCCAGTATAGTTTTAGTGAGGGTTTTTAGCACTTCTTGTGAGGGTTCAGTTTGTCATACAAAGATAATGCGTCAGCTATACTTTTGTTAATCTATGGTGACTCATTGCATAATAATGTTCTTCATGATAAAGCTTGTTCATCAAATCTTAATATGGTTATACACACGAGTGTGAGCACCTTATTTGTCTTATAATGCCAAGAGTAATAATAAGCATGCATTAGGGTTTGCTAAATGCTATGACTTATACATGAGATCATGAGATGAGGCGTGATTATGAAAAGGATACAACCACTAATGTTATTTTGTGTTGACAATACGCTTAACCCTAAATGTCACCCTTTGTTGATAATATAAGTCTCCAAGTTATTCATGTTGATTATTGAATAATGCTAACCATGCAGGTAATGCCTAGCCAAATGAAAGGCTGTGAGGAATGATTATATGTGAACAATGAAATGACAGGTGTATTATGACTGATGTTCCATAATGATGATATAAGCCTTGAGAGGTAGTGGCACTATGTGATGAGGGATTGAGATCCCATGGTATGTGATGATCCTTGAGATGGATCTGGATGATTGGAAAGAGGCAAAGTGATAACATGTGATGTGGGGTCCTTGTGATGGATCAGTATGATGTAATTTGTAGTGAAAGCATAATGTTGAGTTTATGTTGTTTATTTCCTTTTATAGCTTGCATGTTATACAACTTGGTTGAATCTTGCAATCCATCTAAAAGATAATATATATCACAGTGAAATCTATCATGTAGTTTGCCCTGGCCATAGATCCATTATCATCAGGACTTGGTGATGGTGAAACGGGTTCTCCTGCGGGTTAACCCGGAGTGCATATTTTTGAATATGTGAGGTTTCTCCCAGCCTCAAATAGAGAGGTAAACAAGTGCAGCTGCGGTTGCAGACTCGGATATGTGATGAGCATGGTGAGCAGGCCCATGGCTCCGGATATGTGATATGATGAGCATGAATGTGTTCATGTCTCAGAGCACGGTGATCAGGCCTGTGGCTCAGTTTTATTAGCATCGTGACCTACACCGAGGCGGGCTAGGCAGAGGGTAGCCTGAGGAGCTGACCCTGTGGCTAAAGGCCACTTGAGCATGGGACTACGGTCTTGCTTTGTTTCTCGTGTACTGACCACGAGGGGTGAGGTCATGGATTCCGGCTCTTCCATTGACCTTGTATGGCACCGGTTATGGGCTTCGCAGCCGAAGGTTTGATTTGAACGGTATGGTTCACTTCCTTAGGGCATAATAAAATGTAATCCAACCGTCTAGTACTTACTTCTTAAGACAAACACGAAACATTGGTTGAGGCCTTGTTTGTGTAGTTACTCTCTTTATATCTTGCAGTTACTTATATGTTCTTCAATGGTATTTGAACTTGGATATCCTATCTTGATAATTCTGTTTCACATATAATACTTGGTTATATCTGATAAGCTTAGATAGCTTTATTTCCTAAGACTGTTCTTGCTATACTTCTCATCAGTTAACTGCTTAATGTATATGTTCATCTGAGGTTTTGTAGTTTTGGCGGGAGTTATGCCTCCCGCTGGGACAATGTTCAATTGTCTCACCCCACTGGTTTACACCCTTTTTAGGTGGTCGAGCTAGACGTGGTGGTGGTCACGGAGTTGCGAACGAGCAGCAAGAAGAATAGTAGAAGGCAAGCGTTGGATATGCTGCTGTTTTGGATGTTTTGTGATAGAGTCTAGAGTCATCCATGTACTCTCAGGTCCTTGGCGGTGTTTTGACGTTGTTTCATGATGTACAGCTGTAGATGTTTTGTATATCCTGTCGTTGGCCGGATGAGGGCCTTTATGTATGTATAAACAGGTGATGAACTTATGATATGATGGGACAGCTGTTGACATGTATCAAGGTTTGAATGTACGTATATATCCTATTTTCTTGCAGGATGTGGACTAGAATGCAATAATTTCTCAGTTTATCAGTTTTCCGCAATCGGTTTTAATTAACCCGTGTTTTTGGTAATCTGTGGTTATGGTGATTTCCGCATGTTTTCGCGTAACACCTCACTGTCTGTGTGATAGTGGGATGTGTTGCCACACTTTTAATGGAGATCCTCTTAAGGCAGGTTACATAACACTTAACCATCTCTATTATGTTCACTCTCCATATGTGCATACATTGATTCTTGTCTTTAAATCGATACCCTTCTCTATGATAGTTGTGTATGTGGAACTTGATATCTATTCTAATCGAAATAGTCACGTTTTATTACTGTCTTTATCTTGTTTTTCTTGTGCAAGATGGTAATGGGTGTCTTGAGGTTGAGGATGACTAACCCGATATGGTGCCTTACCTGATATGGGGCTTTGCCCGATACAGAACCTTGCCTGATATAGTATCTTTCATGTTAGGCTATGCCTTGGTTGATGGATTGTGAGAAATACTCCTCTCTCACTTTGTTGTTGAGAGGTGAGCTTAGGATCCCTTGATCCAAGATGTATGGTAGTGAGTTCTTAGGCAATACCCCTCTCTCACTTAATTGTCTTAAGAGGTGAGCCTATGCTCTATATGATGGTTGGGCGACATGTTAGTTGGTTGATATACCCTATTGGATACCTTGGGCGACATGAGTAGACATGATTTGATGTTGAGTTTTGAGCAACACCCCTCCTTCCTTGAGTTGTGAGGCGAGCTCTATACTCTTGGCTGATATGATGATGGGCGATATAATAGTTGGCCAATATGAAGCCCTAACATTAGCTTGGACAATATAGTGTCTTGTCCAATATGGAGCTCTAACCCTAGGTTGGGCAATAGGGTTGCCTCAGGCGACATCAATGCTCTATTTTAGTTGCACAACATGTTCTTGGGGTTGAACCATTGGTTGGTATCTTGGGTGATATGGTGGTGATGCCTTTGGTGATAGGTATCATTATTAGTATAGGAAACCTGATAGGTTAGTCCTTGGTGTGGGCGATAGCCCTAGAAGTGGTGCCTTGGACGATATGGATGCCCTATCCCTAGTTTGGGGCAATATGATTGCTTTGGTCGATAGGATAACCCAAACCCTAGTTTCCCGACATGGCATCTTGGCCGACATGGCATCTTGGGCAACATGGAGTCTTGGGCGATAGGGTTGCCCTAACTCTAGATTGACCGATAGGGGTGCTCTTTTTGTGATGATCTCTTGGGTGTCATGGTGTATTGTCCAAGATAGTGCTCTATGGATGACAAAGATATGTGGATGGGCGTTATGGATGGTCCCTTGACATGCTGCCTGACATTTTCAACCCTAACCTGATATGAGTGTGTATGTGTACATGTCTTGGGCGGCACCAGGGTTACGTGCATGGCTAATACCACCACAAGGAGAGATGTTACCCTGGCTGATATGCCTTGCCCGATACATGCCTTCTCTTAATTAGTTACCCTGCATGAGTATGTGCTTGATAGTTTGGATGGTTCTAGGGTTGAAGGCTTGGCCAATACATGTGTTGAGCCTAGGCGGTATAAGATCTTAGACGTTACAAGTTGAGGGTTGGATGATATGGTGTCATGAGTGACATGAGGACTAGTGAGGCTTGGGTGAACCAAGTATGACAAAGGTTGTTGCACCTATATCTTGTTGAAAGAAATTAACCTAGATGTGGCAAGGAGGAAGTCAATCTTGATAGGGATGACATAGAGAGCACCTTGGCGGTTTTCGTGCTATGAGGTTCTTGGCCGACACGATGGTGAGGTTGCTTAACTCATAAGGTTTTTGATGTGTTGGTTGAGCATGGAATCTGACATGCTTAGATCCATGAGTTGTTTGATATCTTAGTGATAGCCTAAGGTATGTCTAGGAGAAATGGCCTTTGGAGGTGTTCTTGCACGATATGCCTGGAGGCATGATGAATAAGTTGAGAGATTTAGTATGGGGGTTATCTATGGTTGAGGATAGGTGAACCTTTGATAATGCTTGATAGTTGATCATGATTGTATGATCCCTAAAGAGGAATCTTGAGGGATGGTATGCACGATGATACAAGATATAGGGTATGGTGGATACCCATGGTATGGTAACAATAATGTGTATTTCTTAGTACACCGTCTATGACTTATGCTTCATGTGTTCATAATAATGGATGATTGTTCCAATCCTATAAACCTTAATCTTAATGATATGATAATCATGATATGTTGTTTAAAGATTGTATTTGGTGATCAATTTATCTCTTTGATATGCTCCCTAACCATGTAGGTATTATCAACTAAATTCTTAGCCAGGTAAGAGCTACGATGACTATATCATTATGTGCCTTGTGTGGAATTTGGTATATGAGAAATATCTGAGTAATGATGATGCACCTTGTTGATAAGATAACATGTATCACTAGTATGATGAGGAAGGTTTGATGATCTGATAAATCTGAGTGCCTAAATGAGATGTTATCCTCTAGTGGTAACCTGAGGGATTGATATCCCATGATGATGTATGATGATGAGGCCTTGAGAGGCAGTGGCTTTATGTGATGAAATGAGGGATTGATATCCCATGGCAATATGATGATTTTTGAGGGCAATGAGAATAGCGGTAACAGTGTGACACCAAAATAATGGAATCTAATGTTGTTCATGTCTTACATATGGTTGCTTAATACAACTTGGTTGCCCCAAAAATCCACTTAAAATGCATTAACTAAATACAGATGAACTTTCATGTAGTTTGCCCTAGCCATAGATCCATCATCATCAGGAACTGGTGATGGTGAAATGGGTTCTACTGCGGGTTAACCCGGAGCGCATACTGTTGAATATGTGGGGTTTCTCCTAGCCGAAAATAAGAGGATTAGAGTGCAACTATAGTTGTAAACTCAAGATGTGTATAAGACCATGGTGAAAAAGCCCATGGTTCAGTAAGATAGAGCATGAATGCATTCATGGCTCTAGGAGCACGGTGAACTGGCCTGGGGCTCAAGTATACTAGCATCGTGACATGTACCAAGGCGGGCTAGATAAAAGGGTAGACTGTGTGAGCTAACCCTGTGGCTGAGGCCACTCAAGCAAGAGACTACGATCCTGCTTTAGTTATCGTGCACTGACCACGAAGAGGTGAGGTCGTGGAGTCGAGCTCTTCCATTGACCTTGTATGGCACCAGTTTTGGGCTTCGCAGCCGAAGGTTGGATTTGAGCGGTACCTCTCACTTCATCGGGGCATAATAATTTGTAATCAAGCCGTATAGTATATCTTCTTAGGGCTAATACAAAACATTGGTTGAGGCGTTGGATGATGTAAGCTTTCTCATATGCTTTTAAATGGTCTTTTGTATAAGCTTTCATATACATATTCTTCATATTCCTTCTTGCATAACTGGTTAGCTATTATCAATTGGTTACATTGATCTATCTGTTCAGTTATCTGTGATAATAATAAAGTTGGTAGAGGGTTATGTTTCTCACTGGGACTGTGTGTCTCACCCTGCTGGTTAATAACCCTTTATAGGTGGACGTGTCTGGAGAGATAAAGACCATGTAGCTGAGATGATATGTGGAGGTATCATACATGGTAGAATAGATAGTATCTAGTAGTAGAGTACTATGTGTCGTCCCTGTACACTCGGGTCTTCGGGAGAGTTTTTGGTGTTTCTCATATGATGATCGATGCACATTTTTTGGCTTATGTACCTTGATGTAATAAATTAGCATGTGGAACAGTTATTTCATGTAATGAGATGATGGGAAATTATGTTGTAGTACCTTCAAAATATGTTATGAAAAGATGGTGTTGGCAGTAGAAGCAACATGTCTCATCTTATGGTGCTTGTTGTAAATTGGTTTTAATTTCCCATGATTTTTGGTAATCCGCTAGTTAGTATGTAATCATGTTTTGTTCGAGATGGGATGTTTCAAGTGGTTGGTATTAGAGATCTAGGTTTTTTGAGTCTACAGGGACACTAGGACTAGGATTAGGATGGTGACTAAGGTTGGACCGTGACATAAAATATGGTGCATACTACTTAGTCTCAGTACTTAATGCCCTGGCCACATATTCAAATATTGAAGACAAAGATAAGTATGGAGCATTAGATTTTTTCCTCCTTGATTACTCTGATCAAGTAGTTAGTCTGGAGCAATGTAAAGAGCATAACAAATTAGGAAAAATGACGCTAATACCTTCATCCTATTATAAAAGAGGTAAATTAATGCACCATAACCCCTTAATACCTGGATGCTTGGTAATAAAAAGAAAAAGTAATGGTTCTATGAAACCTAAATCCATATGAGAATATGATGAGGTAAGTTCTTGAAACTGTAATCTCAAGAGATATACCTGGCAAAAGATAAAATAACCTATGATAACACGGTAAGTTAAAGCATAAACTTACACAAGATGAAGAAGATGTCTGAAAAACAAGATAAAGTTAAAAGAAAGAGAAGCACAAGTGATGAGTAAACCAGATGGAACAAAGTTTAATGATGCATAAACAGTTGCAAACTCATGTAAGGATAAAAAGAAAGTGATAATCTCCTCCCCATGATATGAAACCATAAGGTGTTGATGGGGTGATAGGAGGAGTTTGTACCCTTGTGTTCCTTCCCTCCGAGGGAGTGTCCGTCAAGTGGACCTTGTGTTACTTGATATGTATGCTTTTGAGTGATATGTGGTTGGATACTTTGAAATGTATCAGTTGATCTTGGACTTTAGTTTCCAAGATGGAGGTGTTTGTGATAGATAATGACAATAGGATCCTCTCGACATGTCTTCTGATAAGGGTTTGAGAATCAAGATGCCTAGATCATGGAGGTATGGTGGTGAACCATCTTGATAGATCATCCTTGACCTTGAACTCATAAGCTGGAGGCTTGTTTTGGAATCTAGACCTATGTGGTAACCCTTGAGGTAGCAGTTCAGCAACACAGTGGAACGATGATGAGGATAAGCAAGTGTGGATCGGATAGTCAAACTAGGAAGTGGAAGGCAACAGGAAACAGTTAGATCTCGTGACACGAGTTGGCCAGAATAATACATGCTAGCAGGACGGATGGAGTCACTCCTTTACACTTTGTGTTTTTCTTGCCTCGTATCTTCTCCAGTTGATCTGGTATGGGGTGTACCCTCCTTTGAACGCTTATAGTGTGTTTGGAAGAGGCTTCCCTCTTATTAGCCAGGAGATAGATAACCTATTGTCGAAAACTATGTTGGATGACCTAGTTATGTTGGATGAAGTATATCCTTCTCGTATGACAGTAAAGTGAATCTCTTTTCACTTGACATATCGACGATCGAGATAACCCTAGGAATGGATCTCCTTGGAAAGGTGTGAAGTGATCTTAGATGGAGAAGTTGGCTTTGGATTCGACCTGGATAAGTGTTCATAGTATGGCTATCACATGTTAGGGGTTTATGTTGTGCATAAAAATGATGACAGAAGGTATGCATACAAGGAAAAGAACTATTGTAAAATCATCTAGGGAAAAGTTGATCAAGTTAAGCCTGATTCCTTGGAATAATCCTAGCTAAGTCTCGAGTAAAAGAAGGTCCATGAAGGATGTGCATCGGTTAGAGATAGATGAACAAGGTTTTTGATTCCTATCCAGATAAGTTGAGATAATGTGTACATGTTACAACCGTGTTGACACGTGTTGTGGCCTTGGAGCTGACATGAAGACATGGCAGGCTTGAAACCGAGATGATGTGGTTGATGTTAACCAAGATGTTTAGCTCCTTTTGTGTTAAGCCTTAAGTGATACATAGTGAGGTGCCTTATGAGCCCTTTCATGTGCATACATGTGTTTTGTAGAGTACGTATCTTGTAATAACCTCTTGTGAGATAGATCTCCCTTGGATTAAGACATCCTTTATGGAAGGAGAAGGAATAGTTGGAATGTTAATAGCAGAAGGATAGTGAAACAAGTATGCAAAGCTTAAGTGTCAAGCATGTGGGATCAGAGTAGAGCAAGGGAAATGTAACGAGGAAGGCGATATATCAGTTATATGTGATGTTCCAGTATATAAAGAGTATTACTAGACAAATTACAAAGAAATCCTATATTGACTCTAGAGGAAGAGCAAGTATGTTGGTTAGAGATCTGTGACACCCAGGAGCTTTGTGGAGTTGTATCACGCGATGCGTGAGTAACACCCGTCTTCTTTCCGCTCGAGATTTCGGGGATGAAATCCGTGTTAGGGGTTAATCACTTGTAAGGACCTTGACCCATGTTTTGGGCTAACCCTCTTTGGTTTGCTTACAAAAGGTGCTTAAAACCTTAATCTAATCTCTCAAGATGTTTTGATATCATGTGACAAGATTATGTTTCCAGTTTGGTCCCGTTTGGATGTTGTTTGAGCAATGTTTGCTTGTTTTGGACCAAAGTGCAATTTTACCCACAGTAAGGGGTTATATTGCAATATGTCACATGTAGAGTGTGCCTTTAGTGCTTTAGAATCATGATAAATAGAATGATGCTATGGGGCGCCTTGTGGAGGGCCTATGTTCCAAGTTTGAGCTTGGTGGGATGATGCTTGTGCTTTATGTGCTAGTTTTGGTGTAAATTGCAAATTAACCAAAATGGAGGGTCAATATGTAATTTACCTGCTCTAGAGTGTTCTTGCTTCAGTTTATCATCATCTAGGATTTGTATGAATTGCTTGGATGATAGTTGAGAAATGACATCTCGATAAGATCTTTATGCCATATATGTTATATGTGTTATCTTGTCCTTTAGTGTATCGGGTAGGGTTTGGAGTGTGTGTCGCCCAAGAAGGGTGTATCGTCCATGGTAGATGACCTTCTACATGATACATAGCCTAGAGTGTATCACCAGGACGTTCATGTGAAGCTTGGGTGGCAACAAGTGGCGTTAAGAGCATGAGCAAGTGGCATCTAAGCTTATGTGGTTATGACACCTTTCCTTTGCTACCTCTCTCTCCCTTGGTGTATATAACCCCTTTCCGCTTCACCCAAGTAACCCCTTTCGTCTACCTTTTTTACCCTTCCTGTATGGAACGAGCTTGGGAGCTTAAGGAAACTCCCATGGAGATTGGGAGGCCGAGCTCCTTGCCCATGGAGATTTCTTGCTCAAAATCCAACCTTGGTGAATTATGCTTCTTTTCTAGCTTTTTATTGTGCTTTCTTCTTCATCTCCTTCTTCCCCTCTCGTCCATGGATGGGACTTTGATGAGAGTAGGAAAGGCAGTGGCCCTCTCTCTCTCTTTTCTTCTCAAGCTAAGCATAACCATGGCTTCTTCTTCTTATTTTCATCTCTTATTTCTTAAGGAGACGATGATAGTGTCGAGGCAAGTTTGGACCTTTGGATGGGTGATCTTCATGGTGAGGAACATGGGTTTGCTGCTTGGAACAGGAAGCTTGATACTTTTCATGGAGATCCTCTTAAGGCGGGTTACATAACACTTAACCATCTCTATTATGTTCACTCTCCATATGTGCATACATTGATTCTTGTCTTTAAATCGATACCCTTCTCTATGATAGTTGTGTATGTGGAACTTGAGATCTATTCTAATGCAAATAGTCACATTTTATTACTATCTTTATCTTGTTTTCCTTGTGCAAGATGGTAACAGGTGTCTTGAGGTTGAAGATGACTAGCCCGATATGGTGCCTTACCCGATATGGGGCTTTTCCCGATACAAAACCTTGCCTGGTATAGTATCTTGCCCGTTAGGCTATGCCTTGGTTGATGGATTGTGAGAAATACTCCTCTCTCACTTTGTTGTTGAGAGGTGATCTTAGGATCCCTCGATCCAAGATGTACGATAGTGAGTTGTTAGGCAATACCCCTCTATCACTTAATTATCTTGAGAGGTGAGCCTATGCTCTATATGATGGTTGGGCGACATGTTAGTTGGCCGATATACCCTATTGGATACCTTGGGTGACATGAGTAGACATGATTTGATGTTGAGTTTTGAGAAACACCCCTCCTTCCTTGATTTGTGAGGCGAGCTCTAGCTCTTGACCGATATGATGATGGGCGCTATGATAGTTGGTCGATATGTAGCCCTAACCTTAGCTTAGACAATATAGTGTCTTGGCTGATATGGAGCTCTAACCCTAGCTTGGGTGATAGGGTTGCCTCGGGCGACATGGATGCCCTACTTTATTTGCACGACATGTTCTTGGGGTTGAAACCTTGGTCGATATCTTGGGTGATATGGTGGTGATGCCTTTGGTGATAGGTATCATTATTTGTATAGGAAACCCGATAGGCTGATCCTTGGTGTGGGCAATAGCCCTAGAAGTGGTGCCTTGGGTGATATGGATGCCCCAACCCTAGTTTGGGGCGATATGATTGCTTTGGCCGATAGGGTAACCCTAACCCTAGTTGCTCGACATGGCATCTTCCCCGACATGGCATCTTGGGTGACATGTCATCTTAGGCGACATGGAGTCTTAGGTGATAGGGTTGCCCTAACTCTAGATTGACCGATAGGGGTGCTCTTGTTGTGATGATCTCTTGGGAGTCATGGTGTGTTGTCCAAGATAGTGCTCTGTGGATGACAAAGATATGAGGATGGGAAATATGGATGGTCCCTTAACATGCTGCCCGACATCATCAACCCTAACCTGATATGAGTGTGTATGTGTACATGGCTTGGGAAACACTAGAGTTACGTGCATGGCTGATACCCCCACAAGGAGAGATGTTACTCTGGCTGATATGCCTTGCCCAATACATGCCTTCTCTTAATTGGTTACCTGGCATGAGTATGTGCTTGATAGTTTGGATGGTTCTAGGGTTGAAGGCTTGGCTGATACATGTGTTGAGCCTGGGCGGTATAAGATATTGGATGTTACAAGTTGATGGTTGGACGATATGGTGTAATGAGTGACATAAGGACTAGTGAGGCTTGGGTGAACCAAGTATGACATATGATGTTGTACCTATATCTTGTTGAAAGAAATTAACCTAGATGTGGCAAGGAGGAAGTCAATCCTGGTAGGGATGACCTTGAGAGAACCTTGGTGGTTTTGGTGCTATGAGGTTCTTGGACAACACAATGGTGAGGTTTCTTAACCCAAGAGGATTTAGATGTGTTGGTTGAGCATGGAATCCGACATGCTTAGATCCATGAGTTGTTTGATATCTTAGTGATAGCCTAAGGTATGTCTAGGCGATATGGCATTTGGAGGTGTTCTTGCACGATATTCTTGGAGGCATGATGAATAAGTTGACAGATTTAGTATGGGGGTGACGTGGAGTTTTGAATGCACTAACAAATTCACCCGGGGCTGAAATCCCCAAGCTTTTACCTAAACCAAGTGCAATAATACCACCCGCAAGTGGACGAGTCTTATCACAGTATAGTTGAGGATCGAATCTAAAGGACAACGTTTTTAAGAATCTTTGTCAGCTGGATCTAGCTCAAGTAAAACTAATATTTAGAACAATAGGTTGATTTTGTCTTGTTTAAACTAATTGCAGGAAAGTAAAAGCGGGATCAAAAATAGGTTTAGATCAGTGATGTGGAATCACTGGGATGGTATCGGGGTTGACCACCACTACACACACAAACATACTCCTTTGCAAACAATCTAGGCAAGATATAATACTCCAAGTAGAGCTACTGCAGAACCCCCCATACAGGCGTCTGGTCCGCGTAAGCATCACCAAAGGCATCAGATGTCTCGTCACCATCCAGATCACATGTCTTACTGCTTTGAAGATACAACATCCAACTAAGGCTGTGAACCCCCCCATACAGGCGTCAGGCGCACAGAAGCATCACTGAAGGCTAGATGGCTCCTCCCCTCGCGGATCATACACTTATGGCCTCAAGGAATCCCATCAGAAGTTCTCGTCAAGGAGTCAGCCGCGTCAACCGATAAGCACATAAGAGATTATAGTACGAGTAAACATCGACGATTATCAAGAAGATACAAAATCCAACTAAGGTTGTGAACACCCCACACGGGCATCAGGCACACAGAAGCGTCACCAAAGGCTAGATGGCACGTCCCCTCACGGATCACACACTTACAACCTCGAGGAATCCTATCAGAAGTTCTCGTCAAGGAGTCTAACTTGCTAAATGACGTTCATACCCATGCATTGAAGTTCTCGCAACATAGGGAGCACAAACATGAAAACAAGCACATAACCAACCTACGAGCTTAACGATAAACGACAAAATGAAGAGCTATATACATTGCCATGGAAAGTTTAACAAAAGAACATGGTTTGCATGGGCAGCGGAGCTAGTCCCCGCACCCCAGCGAAAGTGGACTACTCGCTCATGATGAGAGATACAAGAAGGATGAGAGAGAAAGAGAGTTCTGCCATGAGCTCGGTGTAGAGAGTGGTCGCAGCCCGGTAAAGAAGATGTGCTCCTTGCTCCGTCTTCCTTCTCTTCTCGGCCTCCTTGGATGCAACACTAGCAGTAAGTGGAGTGGAACTTGATCGGAGTGGTGCTCTGGCAGCCTATCAGCGTCCGGATCTGATGCCTTCAAATGAGGACCATGGGGGTCTATTTATTGGTTCAGATCTGATCCCAAACAGTTTGGATAAGTTGCTGGAAATATCCTCTCCAAACGGTCTAGAGACCGTTTGGTGCCAAACGGTTTGGAGACAGTTTCGGTGTCCAAACGGTTTGCGTCGATCGATCTTGAGGTCGGTCTCGGTCTCGGCGTGGGCGTGCGGCTTCTGTTCTTAAATTGGTCTTGACGCATGCGACAAACGGTCTTGGAAACCGCATGGATCCAAATGGTCTTGAGACCGCATGAACTCAAACGGTCTTGGGACCGCATGGATCCAAACGGTCTTGGGACCTCTTGGACCCAAACGGTCTTGGGACCGCATGGTTTTCTTTGGCAACTGATTTCGTCATTTGTTCTTTGTGTATTCCAGCAAACGGTCTTGGGACTGTATGGATTCAAACGGTCTTGGGACCACAAGAGCTCAAACGGTCTTAGGACCGCATGCATGGAATTGCTTGATTTACCTGCATTAAATGAATGATATCTAGTTAAAACCTTGATTATTGAATCAACTAAGTAGTTTTGTACATTATGATTCATATTCGGATGAAAAGATGCGAAATAGAGACGAAATTGTTCCAGAAAGGCAATTGAATTCCATGATGAGTATGCACTCATCAAAACAACTCGAACTTAAACGTTGCTCGTCCTCGAGTAACATAAAATTTGAAACTGTTACCCAATGAAATACTTTCAATCTGTGTGATTGCTTCATCTTCTCATCACGAATGTTTTCTTTTTGCTCCAGTATGAATCAGTACCTCAACTTCCTGGGACCACTAAACACATCTTACCATAGCTCCGCTCCTGAGTTCATTTTCCAACATCACTTCCTCCTCACTTTTTCCAACAACAAGCATGTCAAAGAGTTTTGTAAGAGTCCAGAGATACGTGCAGAATCAACAAGTGTGCATCCGATCTAACACTGGTATATTTCAGGATGGTGGGGGCATGCATTGTGCCCTTAGGTAGAAAAAGAAGTGAAAGGTGGTATGGAAAGAAGAAGTAAATCTCTCCTCTATTCGACTCGAGATTTTTATTTGTTTTGAAATTTCATTTAATGCATTTTTTGTGTAAATCTCTCCTCTATTCGACTCCAGATCGCATTCTTTTTGTGTGCACTTTGGCATCTTTTGTTTACAGATCTCTCCTCTATTCGACTCGAGATTGCAATTTTTGGTGGTACGCCCCTATTTATTGTGAGGGGTATGGAAGAAGCGGATAAGGGGAAGGTGGCGTGCCACCCCGAACTTAGGGTTTGGCACATATTCGGCTATTTCATTGTTTTTGGTGGATGGAGGGGTACGAAGATGATAGAAGAAGTGTAGAAGAGAGATCAGATCAGAATGCAACTTGATTTACAATTCAAAACCGGGTTATTCTCTTTGTCATACTCTGCTCAAATAATGACTTGATGCAGATACGGTGGGGATTCCGAGCCATTGTTCCACTAGTCAGTTAGGAAGCGCGACGTGTTTGATCCCTATCAGTTTAACAGATACTTATCATTTTTGTAAAAAGTATTATGATGTTAGGAATCATAAGCTTCACAGGATGACTTCAGGCAAAAAGGCATGTATCAAAAGTCAGTCCTCTTGAGGATTTACTTCGAATAAGGAGGATATTATGATTGAAGATGCATAGCAAATTAGTTAGTTACATTTTATCAACAAGTGTCAAAAAATCATCAAATATCTGTTCAAAAATTTTGAAAATTTTGAAAAATGTTATGATAGAGACAACTTGAGTATGAAAAGAGGGTGTATGTGGAAGTGAAGTACGTACCACCCACCCTCCACCCCGAACTTAGAAATTTGCTCGTCCCGAGCAAACCCTAAATCCAAGATGAAGGGGAAAGGTTACACCAGTTATGACCGCCGAGTGTGATTGCGTTTTGATCAGCACAACTCCGATCTTTTATCTGAAAGAAGAAAAACTATCTTAAAAGGAAAATTTTATTTAAGGAAAAGTTAACTAGAAAACAAAATTTGAAAAGGAAAAGTAAAACAGAATTATTGATCGGGTAAGCGCCTTTGTTTTACGTCGATGGCTCGACTGAATCCTTCAGATTCATGGTGGGTCTTTTGGATTGTCCAGTTCTAACATTGTGTCAGTGCCTATGTCAATTGAGGTAAAATATCTCTTCAAACGGTGGCTATTTGCTATGAATTCGCCTGTCTTGTCACTCCATAGAGAGAAAACACCATGTGGTGAGATGCTTTTGACGATGAAGGGTCCAGACCAGCGGGAACGGAGTTTTCGCGGGAATATCCATAATCTTGAGTTGAATACCAGAACTTGGTCTCCTTCTTGTATATCCTTTCTTTTCAGATGTCCATCGTGCCAAAGTTTTGTACGTTCTTTGTAGATTCGTGCATTCTCATAGGCTGTCATTCTGAGTTCATCCAGCTCATTGAGTTGCAAAATCCTGGCTTGGCCTGCTTCTTTCATATTAAAGTTCAATTGTTTTATTGCCCACCATGCCTTGTGTTCTAGTTCGACTGGCAGGTGGCAAGTCTTTCCATATATCAATCGAAAAGGTGTAGTCCCAAGGGGAGTTTTATAAGCAGTACGATAGGCCCATAAGGTGTCGTTGATTTTTGTCGACCAGTCTTTTCGATTACGTCCAACGGTTTTCTCAAGAATAGCCTTTAGTTGACGGTTGGATACCTCTACCTGTCCACTTGTTTGTGGATGGTAAGGTGAAGCTACCTTATGTGAGACTCCGTACTTTTTCAGTAAAGCTTCAAACCTTCTTTCAATAAAGTGAGAACCTCCGTCTGATATCACGGTTCGCGGCACTCCAAACCGGGGAAAGATAACATCTTTGAATAATTTGATGACGGATTTTGAATCACTAGTGACGGTTGGTATAGATTCAACCCATTTGGAGACGTAGTCCACCGCCACTAGGATGTATGAGAATCCATTAGAAGATGGGAATGGACCCATATAGTCCACCCCCCCCAAACATTGAATATCTCGACTTCTTGCCATAGATTCAGTGGCATCTCGTCTCTTTTCATTATATTGCCAGATCTTTGACATTTGTCACAGGACAGGACAAAATCATAAGAATCTTTGGATATGGTTGGCCTGAAGAATCCACACTGCAAAACCTTTAGAGCAGTCTTTTTGGAGCTCATATGCCCACCCACAGGTCCTGAGTGACATTGTTCGAGAATAGATTGAGCTTCTTCTTCGACGATACATCATCTATACAAACCATCAGCGCAAATTTTAAAAAGATATGGCTTGTCCCAGTAATAATACTTCACATCATGCATAAACTTCTTCAGAGCATTCCCGGTGCATTGGGGATGGATGACTCCAGCAGCAAGGTAGTTTATGAAATCAGAATACCACGGTATAACTTCTGAGACCCTCATTAGCTGATTGTCTGGTAGGGAATCATTAATCGGAATCTTCTCAGCGTCCAGAGTGTGGATGCAACTGAGGTGATCTGCTACAACATTTTTTGTCCCTTTTTTATCTCTTATCTCCAGATTAAATTCTTATAGTAGGAGGATCCATCTAATTAGCCTTGGTTTTGCATCTTTCTTTGCTAGGAGGTAACGAATAGCAACATGGTCTGTGTAGACAATGACTTTCGAACTAATAAGGTATGACCTAAACTTGTCGAAAGCATATATGACTGCTAGAAGTTCTTTCTCAGTAGTAGCGTAATTCCTTTGAGCTTCGTCGAGGGTTTCCGATGCATAATAGTTCACATAATGTTTCTTTTCTATGTATTGCCCTAAGACGGCACCCGCCGCATAATCACTGGCATCGCACATAATTTCAAAAGGATGATCCCAGTCGGGAGCTCAAATGATGGGGGTAGTTGTAAGGGCCTTCTTCAGCATGTCGAAGTTGTTGATGCATTCTTCATTGAAATTGAAAGCAGCATCTTTTAGAAGCAGGGTGGTCATTGGCTTAGTTATCTTGGAGAAATCTCTTATGAATCTTCTATAGAATCCAGGATGACCAAGGAAGGTGTGAACTTCTTTCACATTTGTGGGAATAGCCAATTTAGATATCACTTCAATCTTGGTTTTATCAACTTCAATTCCTCTACTTCTAACCCTATGGCCCAGGACAATGCCTTCCCTTACCATGAAGTGGCATTTCTCCCAATTTATTACCAGATGTGCTTCTTCGCAACGTTTGAGAACCATGGAGAGATGCTTAAGACAGGAATCAAATGAGTCTCCATATACAGAGAAATCATCCATGAAGACTTCCATAACAGTCTCAGTAAGCCCCGCGAAGATTGCGGCCACGCAACGTTGAAAAGTTGTGGGTGCATTACAGAGACCAAACGGCATTCTTTTGAATGCAATGTCCCGAAAGGACATGTGAAGGTTGTTTTCTCTTGATCATCTGGATGTATGGGAATCTGGTAGAATCCAGAGTACCCATCACGATAACAGAAATATTCTTGGTGGGCTAACCTTTCTAAAACTTGATCGAGGAAGGGCATAGGAAAATGATCTTTTCGAGTAGCTTTGTTTAATTTTCTATAATCAATACACATCCGCCACCCAGTGATTGTTCGAGTGGGGATAAGCTCATCATTTTCATTCCTTATAACAGTTGTTCCACCTTTTTTTGGCACCACGTGTACTGGGCTCACCCATGTCGAATCTGATATTGGGTAGATTATTCCAGCTGTGAGAAGTTTGATGATCTCGCGACGGACTACTTATTTCATATTGGGATTCAATTTCTATTGATGCTCGATGGTCGGCTTGTGATCTTCCATCATGGGGATCTTATGCATGCACAAAGCTTGGCTGACCCCTGTGAGGTCGCTCATTCTATAGCCTATTGCTTTCTTTCTTTCCCTTAATTCCTCCAGAAGTTTCTCTTCTTGTTTAGTTGTCAAATCACAATTTATGATGACTGGACAGACTTTGAGATCGTCTAAAAACTTATACTTCAGCCCTTTGGGTAGGGGCTTCATTTCGGGAGCCTCTGATTTTTCACTAGTTTCTTCTGTAGTTCCGATACCCTTGAGTTCTTCATAAGTGGCTTCAGTATCTTCTTCAGTAGAATCGAGGGGTTCGATGCAATCCTTTGCTCGTTTGTCAATAGGTTCGTCAATCAATAGGTCAGATAGAGCAGTTTCCAAGGGATCGTATGATTCGTGATACTCTTAGGTCAGTTGTGATATTTGCTCAACGCAGTCAATCAGATAGACTTCTTCCTGTATACTTGGTCTTCTCATACTTTTGAAAACCTTGAACTCCAGAGTCTCTTTCCCTAACCTGAGCAGTAAGGTACCAGCTTCAACATCAATAAGGGCTCTTGCAGTGTCAAGGAATGGACGCCCAAAGATAAGAGGGTATCTGGTGTCTTCTTTTATATCCATAATGATGAAATCACATGGAACATATGCGTCCTTCCCTACCTTGACCGGGATATCTTCAAGGATTCCTAACGGTCTTTTTATCGAATTGTCTGCAAGTTGAATGGTCATAGTAGTAGGAAGCAATTCTGCAAACCCTAATCTCTTACACAGACTGAATGGCATAATAGAAATACTTGCCCCCAAGATCTGCCAGTCCTTTCTTGCATTATGAGTCACCAATGTGACATGAAATTCCAAAGGATCCTGGGTCTTTCTGTTTCTTTGGCATCTTGCTCAGTATGATATCTGATGTGGTTGTAGCTAGTTTTACAGTTTCGTACTCTTCAATTATGTACTTCTTAGAGAGAAGTGATTTTAGATACTTAGTCCAGGCTGGTATCTCGGCAAGAGCGTCTAAGAAAGGTATATCAACATGGAGTTTCTTCATAGCCTCTTTGAGCTTGATGAATCTCGTATCAAGCCTTGTTTTCCTTAGGCGGGATGGGAAGGGTATACGACGAGGCTTATATACAGGAATATCCGTCTCTGGTGTTTCAGCTTCTTCACCAGCAGATTTCTCAGGACTTTCCTTGTCAGTCTTATCTTCCTTTGGTTGCGATTCTGGTGTTGTCGAGTTTTGGACTGTCACAGGTTCATCTTCATCAGCAATAACCACAGGTGTCTTCACTGGGGGATCCGAATAATCTTTTCTTGATCTGGTGGTGACAACCTTCAATTGTTCAGGATGTTTCGGATTGTTCTCAGGTTGGCCGGCAAAGACTCCAGCTGGTGGCTTTATGCTAGCCGCAAGTTGAGCTAGTTGAGTTTCAATAGATTTCTACTGGGCTTGTTGGTTGGCTATCATCGTTTGTTGTGTTTGTAACATCTTTTCAATAGTAGATAGCTTGTCATCAGGGATGGCTCCTGTTTGTCCTTGTTGTTGGTTCATGTTCTGATACTGAGAGTTGTTCTGATAATTATTGTAGTTCATGTTATGAAAGTTTCCTTTGAAGTTTCCTTGATTCCCAAAGTTCTATTGTTGGTTAAAATGGAATCCTGATGGGCCTCTTGGTTGATTGTTGGGACCGAATTGATGCGAGTTCATAGCTCCTGAAGGGTTTCCATATTGGAAGCCTGGGTGATTCCTATTTTGATTGGGATTGTAATAGTTTTGCCCAGGGATGGTGTTGATGGCATTTAGATTTTCCATCTGGCAATTATCACCTTGCCTACATGTGTTGCTTAGAACAACATCATAGAGAACGTTGCATGATAGAGTGGAATGATCGGTGCTTTTGCATGCTTCACAGAACAGAGAAGTGAACTTGACCTGTTCATGTTGCCTAGTGGGTGAATGTCCTCTTCCAATCGCAGCTAGGGATGATTCTATATGATCTTGTTTTGCAACAAGGACCTTCAACGTTTTAGCGATAGACTTGTACTCTGGAATAGCTTCAGCCATAGCTACCTTCAAGACTCCCTTACCTACAGATCTGCCCCAGTTTGCTTGATTTTCTACTCCCAGGGTGACAACCCTCCATGCGTTGTCGTAACTTTGCCGCATGAAGTTTCCTCCAGATGAGGAATCTAGAAACATCTTAACATCATCCTCCACACCCCTATAGAAGATTTCTATGAGTTGGTTCTTGGGGATTCCATGGTGTGGGCATTTACGTAGGAGCTCTTTGTACCTATCCCACGCTTCGGTGAGGATTTCTCCAGGAACTTGAGTAAAATTTGTGATTCGCCCCCTAATTTCATATGTAAGAGATGGGGGTAAAACTTTTCCAGAAAAGCGTTTTGGAGCTGCTCTCAGGTGGTGATAGGCACTTCACTCTGTAGTGAATTGTACCAGCTAATGGCTCTATCATCCAGAGAATACTTGAAAAGACGGAGTCGAATGCCATCATCGGAGACTCCATTTTGCTTTGTCATGGCACATAGGTCGATGAATCTCAGAAGATGCATGTGGTTGTCCTCCGCTTCTTTGCCATAGAAAGGGTTGTTTTGAAGCAATGTGATCCAATGGGCTCTAATCTCGAAGTTGGCAGCTTCGATGGGAGGAGGCTGCACTGGGTGATAAACATTCGCAGCTTTTGGGATGGAGAACTCCCTAAGATCTTTATGTAGTTCGGATGCCTGCGCTGCTGCTTGTGCTGCTAAGATTTCTTGTTGAACCGCAGCTTTGGCTTCTTGCATGAGCCTCTCTCTTTGTGCATTGATCGCTTGAGCCACTCTTCGGGCTACTTCTTCTTCTTACGCCATCCTAGCTTGATTCTCTCTAATCTGACGATGGAAGGTTCTATCAATTTCGGGATCAAAGCTTGCGATGAGTCCGGGACTGTTCACACGCGTGCATGCACTATTCATTGAGCAGCACCTGAAAAGAGAAATTTTGAAAATGAGATCCACAGAGTCAAATTCAAGTAGATAAGCGATTGTTTCAAAAGAAAAGCAAAATCCTAGATTAGTCTTAAAAGAACTAGATTAGACTGATTGATTCTGTTGTCCCCGGAAACGGCGCCAGAATTTGACGTGGCATTTTGAATGCACTAACAAATTTACCTAGGGCTAAAATCCTCGAGCTTTTACCTAAACCAAGTGCAATAATACCACCCGCAAGTGGACGAGTCTTATCGCAGTATAGTTGAGGATCGAACCCAAAGGACAACATTTTTAAGAATCTTTGTCAGCTGGATCTAGCTCAAGTAAAACTAATATTTAGAACAATAGGTTGATTTTGGTTTGTTTAAACTAATTGCAGGAAAGTAAAAGCGGAATTAAAGATAGGTTTAGATCAGTGATGTGGAATCGCTGGGATGGTACCGGGGTTGACCACCTTTACACACACAAACATACTCCTTTGCAGACAATCCAGGCAAGATATAACACTCCAAGTAGAGCTGCTGCAGAACCCCCCATACGGGCGTCAGGTCTGCGTAAGCATCACCATAGGCATCAGATGTCTCTTCACCATCCAGATCACATGTCTTATGGCTCTGAATATACAACATCCAACTAAGGCTGTGAACCCCCCATAGGGGCGTCAGGCACACAGAAGCATCACTGAAGGCTAGATGGCTCGTCCCCTCGCGGATCATACACTTACGGCCTCAAGGAATCCCATCGGAAGTTCTCGTCAAGGAGTCAGCCGCGTCAACCGATAAGCACATAAGCGATTATAGTACGAGTAAACATCGATGATTATCAAGAAGATACAAAATCCAACTAAGGTTGTGAACCCCCCATATGGGCGTCAGGCGCACAGAAGCGTCACCGAAGGCTAGATGGCTCGTCCCCTCGTGGATCACACACTTACGACCTCAAGAAATCCTATCAGAAGTTCTCGTCAAGGAGTCTAACTTGCTAAACGACGTTCATACCCATGCGTTGAAGATCTCACAACATAGGGAGTACAAAGATGAAAACAAGCACATAACCAACCTACGAGCTTAACGATAAATGACAAAATGAAGAGCTATATACATTGCCATGGAAAGTTTAACAAAAGAACATGGTTTGCATGGGCAGCGGGGCTAGTCCTCGCACCCCACCGAAAGGGGACTAATCGCTCATGATGTGAGATACAAGAAGGATGAGAGAGAAAGAGAGATCTGCCATGAGCTCGGTGCAGAGAGTGGTTGCAGCCCGGTGAACTAGATGTGCTCCTTGCTCCGTCTTCCTTCTCTTCTCGGCCTGCTTGGGTGCAACACTAGCAGTAGGTGGAGTGGAACTTGATCGGAGTGGTGCTCTGGAAGCCTATCGGCGTCCGGATACGATGCCTTCAAATGAGGACCCTGGGGGTCTATTTATAGGTTCAGATCTGATCCCAAACGGGTTGGATAAGTTGCTGGAAATATCCTCTCCAAACGGTCTAGAGACCGTTTGGCACCAAACAGTTTGGAGACCGTTTGGTGCCAAACGGTTTGGAGACTATTTGGTGCCAAATGGTTTGGAGATCGTTTCGGCGTCCAAACGGTTTGCATCGATCGATCTTGAGGTCGGTCTCGGTCTCAGCGTGGGCGCGCGGCTTCTGTTCTTAAATCGGTCTTGACGCTTGCAGCAAACGGTCTTGGAAACCGCATGGATCCAAATGGTCTTGAGACCGCATGAACTCAAACAGTCTTGGGACCGCATGGACCCAAACAGTCTTGGGACCGCATGGATCCAAACGGTCTTGGGACCGCATGGTTTTCTTTGGCAACCGATTTCGTCATTTGTTCTTTGCGTATTCCAGCAAACGGTCTTGGGACCGTATGGATTCAAACGGTCTTGGGACCGCAAGAGCTCAAACGGTCTTAGGACCGCATGCGTGGAATTGCTTGATTTACCTGCATTAAATGAATGATATCTAGTTAAAACCTTGATCATTGAATCAACTAAGTAGTTTTGTACATTATGATTCATATTAGGATGAAAAGATACGAAATAGAGATGAAATTGTTCCAGAAAGGCAATTGAATTCCATGATGAGTATGCACTCGTCAGGGGGTTATCTATGGTTGATGATAGGTGAACCTTTGATAATGCTTGATGGTTGATCATGATTGTATGATCCCTAAAGAGGAATCCTGAGGGATGGTGTGCACGATATAGGGTATAGTGGATACCCATGGTATGGTAACAGTAATGTGTATTTATTAATACACCATCTATGACTTATGCTTCATGTGTTCATAATAATGGATGATTGTTCCAATACTATAAACCTTAATCTTAATGATATGATAATCATGATATGTTGTTTAAAGATTGTATTTGGTGATCAAGTTATCTCTTTGATATGCTCCCTAACCATGTAGGTATTATCAACTGAATTCGTAGCCAGGTAAGATCTATGATGACTACATCATAATGTGCCTAATGTGGAATTTGGTATATGAGAAATATATGAGTAATGATGATGCAACTTGTTGATAAGATAACATGTATCACTAGTATGATGAGGAAGGTCTGATGACCTGATAAAGGCTGAGTGCCTAAATGTGATGTTATCCTCTAGTGGTAACCTGCAGGATTGATATCACATGATGATATATGATGATGAGGCCTTGAGAGGCAGTGGCTTTATGTGATGAAATGAGGGATTGATATCCCATGGCAAAATGATGATTGTTGAGGGAAATGAGAATACCAGTAACAGTGTGACACGAAAATAATGGAATCTAATGTTGTTCATGTCTTACATATGGTTGCTTAACACATCTTGGTTTCCCCAACAATCCACTTAAGATGCATTAACTAAATATAGATGAACTTTCATGTAGTTTACCCTAGCCATAGATCCATCATCATCAGGAACTGGTGATGGTGAAATGGGTTCTCCTGTGGGTTAACTCGGAGCGCATATTGTTGAATATGTGGGGTTTCTCCTAGCTGAAAAATAGGAGGATCAGAGTGCAACTGTGATTGTAAACTCAAGATGTATATAAGAGCATGGTGAACAAGCCCATGGCTCAGTATGATAGAGTATGAATGTGTTCATGGCTCAAGGAGCACAGTTAACTGGCCCGTAGCTCAAGTATACTAGCGTCGTGACTTGTACCAAGGTGGGCTAGATAAAAGGGTAGACTGTGTGAGCTAACCCTGTGGCTGAGGCCACTCAAGCAAGAGACTACGGTCCTACTTTAGTTATCCTGTACTGACCACGAAGAGGTGAGGTCATGGAGTCCGTCTCTTCCATTGACCTTGTATGGTACTGTTTTTGGGCTTCGTAGCCAAAGGTTGGATTTAAGCGGTACGGCTCACTTCCTCATGGCATAATTATTCGTAATCAAGCTGTATAGTATCTCTTCTTAGGGAAAATACGAAACATTGGTTGAGGCCTTGGATGATGTAAGCTTTCTCATATGCTTTTAAATGGTCTTTTGTATTAGCTTTCATATACATTTTCTTCATATTCCTTCTTGCATAACTGGTTAGCTATTATCAGTTGGTTACATTGATATATCTATTCAATTATCTGTGATAATAATAAAGTTGGTAGAGGGTTATGTTTCTCACTGGGACTGTGTGTCTCACCCCACTGGTTAATAACCCTTTTTAGGTGGACGTGCCTGGCAAGATAAACACCATGTGTCTGAGATGATATGTGAAGGTATCATACCTGGTTTAATAGATAGTGTCTCGTGGTAGAGTCATATGTGTTGTCCCTGTACACTCAGGTCTTCGAGAGAGTTTTCGATATTTCTCATATGATGATCGACGAACAGTTTTCGGCTTATGTACCTTGATGTAATAAACTAGCATGTGGAACAGTTATTTCATGTAATGAAATGATGGGAAATTATGTTGTAGTACCTTGAAAATATGTTATGAAAAGTTGGTGTTGGAAGCAGAAGCAACATGTCTCATCTTATGGTGCTTGTTGTAAATGGGTTTTAATTTCTCGTAATTTTTGGTAATCTGGGGGTTAGTATGTAATCGTGTTGCCGAGTCTACCGAGACACTAGGACTAGGATTAGGATGGTGAGGTTGGACCGTGACGTAAAATATGGTGCATACTACCTAATCTCAGTATTTGATGTGCTGGCCACGTATTCAAATATTGAAGACAAAGGTAAGTATGGAGCATTAGATTTTTTCCTCCTCGATTACTCTGATCAAGTAGTCATTTTGGAGCAATCTAAAGAGCATAAAAAATTAGGAAAAATGATGCTAATACCTTCATCCTATTATAAAAGAGGTAACTGAATGCACCATAACCCCTTAATACCTGGATGCTTGGTAATAAAAAGAAGAAGTAATGGTTCTATGAAACCTAAATCCATATGAGAATATGATGAGGTAAGTTCTTGAAACCGTAATCTCAAGAGATATACCTGGCAAAAGATAGAATAACCTATGATAACACGGTAAGTTAAAGCATAAACTTACACAAGATGAAGAAGATGCCTGAAAACCAAGATAAAGTTAAAATAAAGAGAAGCACAAGTGATGAGTAAACCATATGGAACAAAGTTTAATGATGCATAAACAGATGCAAACTCATGTAAGGATCAAAGAAAGTGATAATCTCCTCCCCTTGATATGAAACCATAAGGTGTTGATGGGGTGATAGGAGGAGTTTGTACCCTTGTGTTCCTTCCCTCCGAGGTAGTGTCCGTCAAGTGGACCTTGTATTACTTGATATGTATGCTTTTGAGTGATCTGTGGTTGGATACTTTGAAAAGTATCAGCTGATCTTGGACTTTGGTTTCCAAGATGGAGGTGTTTGTGATAGATAATGACAATAGGATCCTCTTGACATGTGTTCTGATAAGGGTTTGAGAATAAAGATGCCTAGATCATGGAGGTATGGTGGTGAACCATCTTGATAGATCATCCTTGACCTTGAACTCATAAGATGGAGGCTTGTTTTAGAATCTAGACCTATGTGGTGACCCTTGAGGCAGCAGTTCAGCAACATAGATGAATGTTGATGAGGATAAGCAAGTGTGGATCGGATAGTCTGACCAAGAAGTGGAAGGCAACATGCAATAGTTAGATCTCATGACACGAGTTGGCCAGAATAGTGCGTGCAAGTAGGACGGATGGAGTCACTTCTTTACACTTTGTCTTCTTCTTGCCTCTTATCTGCTCTAGTTGATTCGGTATAGGGTGTATCCTCCTTTGAATGCTTATAGTATGTTTGGAAGATGTTTCCTTCTTGTTAGCTAGGATAGAGATAACCTATTTTTGAAAACCCTATTGGGGGACCTGGTTGTGTTGGATGAAGTATATCCTTCTCGTATGACAGTCAAGTGAATCTCATTCCACTTAACATGTCAAGGATCGAGATAATCCTAAGAATGGATCTCATTGGAAAGTTGTGAAGTGGTCTCAAATGGAAAAGTTGGCTTTGGATTCGACCTGGCTATCACCTGTTAGGGGTTTATGCTCTGCATAAACATGATGACGGAAGGTATGCATCAAAGGAAAAGAATTGTTTTAAGATTGTCTAGGGAAAAGTTGATCGAGTTAAGCCTGATTCTTTAGAATACTCCTAGCTAAGTCTCAAGTAAAAGAAGGTCCAAGCAGGATGTGCATCGGTTAGAGACGGATGAACAAGGTTTGTGATTCCTATCCAGATCAGTTGAGATAATGTGTACATGTTACAACAGTATTGACATGTGTTGTGCCCTTGGAGCTGACATGAAGACATGGCAGGATTGAAACCAAGATGATGTGGTTGATGTTAACCAACATGTTTAGCTCCTTTTGTGTAAAGCCTTAAGCGATACATAGTCTGGTGCCTTATGATCCATTTCATGTGCATGCATGTGTTTTATAGAGTACGTATCTTGTGATAACCTCTTCTGAGATAGATCTCCCTTGGATTAAGACATCCTTTGTGAAAGGAGAACAAACAGTTGGAATGTATATAGCAGAATGATAGTGATATAAGTATGCAAAGCTTAAGTGTTGAGCCTGTGAGATCAGAGTAGCGCAGCGGAAACGTAACGAGGAAGGCGATATATCAATTGTATGTGATGTTCCAGTATATAAAGAGTGATACTAGACAAAGTACAAAGAAACCCTGTGTTGGCTCTAGAGGAAGAGCAAGTATGTTAGTCATAGATCTGTGACACCCAGGAGCTTTGTGGAGTTGTATGATGCGATGCATGAGTAACACCCATCTTCTTTTTGCTCGGGATTTAGGGGACGAAATCCTTGTTACGGGTTTATGACTTGTAAGGACCTTGACCCATGTTTTGGGCTAACCCTATTTTCTTTTCTTACGAAAGGTGCTTAAAACCTTAATCTAATATCTCAAGATGTTTTTATATCATGTGACAAGCTTATGTTTCCTGTTTGGTCCCGTTTGGATGTTGTTTGAGAAATATTTGCTTGTTTAGGACCAAAGTGCAATTTTACCCAAAGTAAGGGGTTATATTGCAATATGTCACATGTAGAGTGTGCCTTTAGTTCTTTAGAATCATGAGAAATAGAATGATGCTATGGGGCGATATAATAGTTGGCTGATATGAAGCCCTAACCTTAGCTTGGAAAATATAGTGTCTTGTCCGATATGGAGCTCTAACCCTATCTTGGGCAATAGGGTTGCCTCGGGCGACATGGATGCTCTACTCTAGTTGCACGACATGTTCTAGGGGTTGAACCCTTGGTTGGTATCTTGGGAGATATGGTGATGATGCCTTTGGTGATAGGTATCATTATTAGTATAGGAAACCTGATAGGCTGATTCTTGGTGTGGGTGATAGCCCTAGAAGTGGTGCCTTGGGCGATATGTATGCCCTAATCTTAGATTGGGGTGATATGATTGCTTTGGCCGATAGGATAACCCTAACCCTAGTTTCCAAACATGGGATCTTGCCCGACATGGCATCTTGGGCGACATGGAGTCTTGGGTGATAGGGTTGCGCTAACTCTAGATTGACCGATAGCGGTGCTCTTGTTGTGATGATCTCTTGGGCGTCATGGTGTGTTGTCCAAGATTGTGCTTCGTGGATGAAAAAGATATGAGGATGGGTGTTATGGATGGTCCCTTGACATGCTGCCCCACATCATCAACCCTAACCCGATATAAGTGTGTATGTGTACATGGCTTGGGCAACACCCGGGTTACGTGCATGGTCGATACCCCCACAAGGAGAGATGTTGCCCTAGTTGATATGCCTTTCCTGATACATGCCTTCTCTTGGTTGGTTACCCAACATGAGTATGTTCTTAATAGTTTGGATGGTTCTAGGGTTGAAGGCTTGATCAATACATGTGTTGAGCCTGGTGGGTATAAGATCTTGGACGTTACAAGTTGAGGGTTGGACGATATGGTGTCATGAGTGACATAAGGACTAGTGAGGCTTGGCTGAACCAAGTATGAAAGAGTTTGTTGCACCTATATCTTGTTGAAATAAATTAACCTAGATGTGGCAAGGAGGAAGTTAATCCTGGTAGGGATGACCTAGAGAGCACCTTGGTGGTTTTGGTGCTATGAGGTTCTTGGCCGACACAATGGTGAGTTGTTTAACCCAAAAGGATTTAGATGTGTTGGTCGAGCATGGAATCTGACATGCTTAGATCCATGAGTTGTTTGATATCTTAGTGATAGCCTAAGGTATGTCTAGGCGATATGGCCTTTGGATGTATTCTTGCACGATATGCCTGGAGGCATGATGAATAAGTTGAGAGCTTTAGTATGGGGTTTATCTATGGTTGATGATAGGTGAAACTTTAATAATGCTTGATGGTTGATCATGATTGTATGATCCCTAAAGAGGAATCCTGAGGGATGGCGTGCACGATAATACAAGATATAGGGTATGGTGGATACCCATGGTATGGTAACAGTAATGTGTATTTCTTAATACACCATCTATGACTTATGCTTCATGTGTTCATAATAATGGATGATTGTTCCAATCCTCTAAACCATAGTCTTAATGTTTGCGTAATCATGATATGTCCTTTAAAGATTGTATTTGGTGATCAAGTTATCTCTTTGATATGCTCCCTAACCATGCATGTATTATCAACTGAATTCATAGCCAGGTAAGAGATATGATGACTATATCATTGTGTGCTTGTGTGGAATTTATTATATGAGAAATATCTGAGTAATGATGATGCACCTTGTTGATAAGATAACATGTATCACCCGTATGATGAGGAAGGTCGGATGACCTGATAAAGGCTGAGTGCCTAAATGAGATGTTATCCTCTAGTGGTAACCTGAGGGATTGATATCCCATGATGATGTATTATGATAAGGCCTTGAGAGGTAGTGGCTTTATGTGATGAAATGAGGGATTGATATCCCATGGCAATATGATGATTGTTGAGGGCAATGAAAATAGCGGTAACAGTGTGACACCAAAATAATGGAATCTAATGTTATTCGTGCCTTACATATGGTTGCTTAATACAACTTGGTTTCCCCAATAATCCACTTAAAATGCTTTAACTAAATACAGATGAACTTTCATGTAGTTTGCCCTAGCCATAGATCCATCATTGTCAGGAACTGGTGATGGTGAAATGGGTACTCCTGCGGGTTAACCCGGAGCACATACTGTTGAATATGAGGGGTTTCTCCTAGCCGAAAATAGGAGGATTAGAGTGCAACTACGGTTGTAAACTCAAGATGTGTATAAGAGCATGGTGAACAAGCACATCACTTAGTATGATAGAGCGTGAATGCATTCATGGCTCAAGGAGCACGGTGAACTGGCTCGTGGCTCAAGTATACTAGCACTGTGACCTGTACCAAGGCGGGCTAGATAAAAGGCTAGACTGTTTGAGCTAACCCTTTGGCTGAGGCCACTCAAGCAAGAGAGTGCGGTCATACTTTAGTTGTCGTGCACTAACCACGAAGAGGTGAGGTCGTGGAGTCCGACTCTTCCACTGACCTTGTATGGCACCGGTTTTGGGCTTCGCAGCCGAAGGTTGGATTTGAGTGGTACGACTCACTTCCTCAGGGCATAATAATTTGTAATCAAGTCGTATAGTATCTCTGCTTAGGGCAAATACAAAACATTGGTTGAGGCCTTGGATGATGTAAGCTTTCTCATATGCTTTTAAATGGTCTTTGGTATAAGTTTTCATATACATGTTCTTCATAATCCTTCTTGCATAACTGGTTAGCTATTATCAGTTCGTTACGTTGATCTATCTGTTCAGTTATCTGTGATAATAAAAAAGTTGGTAGAGAGTTATGTTTCTTGTTGGGACTGTGTGTCTCACCTTGTTGGTTAATAACCGTTTTTAGGTGGATGTGTCTGGCAATATAAAGACCATGTGGCTGAGATGATATGTGGAGGTATCGAACCTGGTGGAATAGATAGTGTATAGTAGTAGAGTCCTATGTGTCGTCCCTGTACACTCAGGTCTTTGGGAGAGTTTTCGATGTTTCTCATATGATGATCGATGAATGGTTTTCAACTTTTGTACCTTGATGTAATAAGTTAGCATGTGGAACAGTTATTTCATGTAATGAGATGATGGGAAATTATGTTGTAGTACCTTGAAAATATGTTATGAAAAGATGGTGTTGGCAGCAGAAGCAACATGTCTCATCTTATGGTGTGTGTTGTAAATTGGTTTTAATTTCTCGTGATTTTTGGTAATCCGTTTAATAGTATGTAATCGTGTTTTGTTTGAGATGGGATGTTTTAGAGGCATTCATTTTATATCGTATGATTCCAATTTTTATAAATAGTTTTATAGATGAAAAAAAAACATATATATAAGAGAAGTCTAACCAAATAATATTTATGTTTTAAGTTAATACCTCAGACATCCTTTGTATAAATTTAATTTTCTAGTTTTTTTTATTTGTTTATTTCACGATAACGTTTATAATTATTATTTCACCATGTATACAATCATATTTTAGAAATCATTAACATTTCGCACTTGCATAACTTATATACTTTATCGAGTACTTTTTTCTAATGAGTTAAATGCAAACACTCTCTCAATATAAATATGTTATCTATATTCTGTGCAATACTCTTTTAGTGTTATACCATTCTCACTCGGAGACATGTTACAATTGATGTATGCTACCCTACAACATGGATGGCATCACCAAAATGTTCTTGGATTTGAGACTCTTAAACTAAAAGGAATCAATGTGCAATTTGATTTGAGATAATGGTAAGGATATTAAACCCCTTGCATTAATGAGATTCCTTGCACTTTTTCCATCATTTATTACCAATATTTGTCCTTTCATAATTGATGACTTTAATGTTTTGAAAGATATACATTTTCAACATATGATTGTTAGTGACAATTTTATCAATGTTCAGATAATAGCATGGGTCATAAGCTCCTAGAACTTCCACTAGTTCAATGGTCTGCAACAAATTTCTCATTCTTGTGTGTATGCATTCTTGTAGTTTATTGACCCTTGTATCTTCAAGTTTTATTTACCCAAGTACTACCTCTATCGCATGTGTATATCTCTTCCATTTATATTTCATATTAGATTGGTTGGATAGGTGAGTGGATGTTGTATTACAGAAAACTATGTATTTTAAATTCTACACAATGGTAAAGTGTTCCTCTACACATTGAAGAAAATAGAATAGAGATACCATAAGAAATCTAGAATAGAAAATCACTCAGCTTGGCGTCACCTATCTTTCAAATACATGGGGTACATGGTTTGGGTTGAAGGATCTAACTGGTCAAAATGGTAATGCTCGAGCAAAATATTAAAAAGTTGTTTTCAGTTCAAATATTGTGGATATAGTTCCAATGCCAAATATTTTACAAATTCAAATTGTTTATCATCTAAAAAGATTATTTCAATTGTAGATTATTTTCAATGATAGGCAAGTATTGGTTAGTAATGACAAATTGATAAAATGTTAGCAAGTAGTCAACATAGAATTGTGACAACCATATAATGTGCAAACCCTTCTGTCAGAAAATTGCTTATTACCCTAAGTCTACACTCCTAATGGCTACACAACCAAAAACAAGTGGACCTGGGTGTCCATCCCTAGAATGAATCACAAAACATATGCATGAATATAACCACAAACAAGAACAAGATAAGATACAACACGACACAAAAGGAAAACTAGACTAGCACCTGACATAAGATCTTGAACCCATATATCAACTCATGTGAAAACCATTTGCATGACATTAGAAGTCATCAGAGTAAGAGCATCGTTATCACAATTGAGTGGAAGCCTCAATCACAGAAGGAGTCATAGTGTACTTGTTACCTAAAATCATATAAAAGGGTACACGTCAGCACAACTGTGCTCAGTATGCTATAAATTAAAAAAAACTCATAGGTTTAGTAGAACATATACACTTGGCAAAACTTGATATTATAGAAAGAAAGAAATAAGCAACATTAAAGACTTCCTTATTAACAAGCAAGCATATTTTAGATGCAATCCCATTATACTTGAACAATAATATATGGCCATTTGACTAGCTTCCCAATGGAATGGTCCATGAGGATGCCTTGTGCCCTTACCCTGAGAATTCAGGTAGGTGCACAAGGTTTGCATAATGGGCAAGTTGAATTATGTTCAAGGTTTATTCAACGTATTTCAAGCAAAACATGCATACTAACAAGTAGCTCAAACAAGCATATACATCCAAGTAGTTTAAGCATATGTACAGACAAGCAAGTTCAATAGCACTAGTCTAGCCAATATGAGGATAAAGCATACCTTGATTAGAGGACAATATTAACAACTTGGTTTAGAAAATCAAAAATAGCAAGCTTCACTAGACCTTGGAAATTGAGTCAAGCAAGTGATCCTGGGATAAGAAATGAGTCTGACTAGATTAACATCAGTAAGATTACGTCTCATTAATCACTATGATGGTAGTTGGATGTGTCAAGTAAGTCTAGGTATCATATCTTTCATCATTGATTTCAATATCTCAACTAGGTCATGCATAGGCATTATCAAGATACATAGTACGTCATGGGTTTATTATCACTTAGAGTGACACATCACAACTAGATCAGGATTATATTATTAGATTTCCATGATCTTAAATAGATCAATCATAAGATTTAACCAGGCCTAGTCAACATAACCATCAACATTGGCATAACTAGTCTTATTGAGTAATAATCATTCAAAATTGTCACCATTAGAGCATATATGGGGTCTACTTGAGTTAGGTTTCACCAAGATCAATAAGTTACTGATTTGGAGGTATAATGTAGCATGGTTCATCATTAGAGCAAGATTCGACAAAATTAGTTCCCTAAAACAATATCCTGCACTTTAGTTCACATTCATGTCAAGGTTAGTTTACTTAATCATAAAAGTGAATAAGAATGGTCCATAAACCATTTAGGGCTACAAGTCATGATAAATTACTAATTTCAAGGCCGCACGCACATCTTGATTAAATTTAGATCAATAAAAGCACAATGTATAACATTCATCACTAAATTATACAAAAGGTCATATTAAGACACACTAAGTGTCACAAGATCATCATTAGGGTCTTAGAAAGATCGTGATAGAATATGATTCCAGTTAAGTTATAATGATTTAGATCATGTATGGAGGTTAGAAGCATCGATGAACAACTTATAGCATAGAAGAATGTATCTTTTGCATGTGTTTCCATAGTAGGCTATATAAGTAGCATGAGGACATTTTAGGGTACAAAGATGGATCAAGTTTGAATCATGATGCAAAGGAGATTCAAGAAAATAATGTTAGGCTACAATAAAGTTTTAGGGGCATAAACATATCAAGATCATACATTCAATAGAAGTCAACATCTTAAAAGGACTTCAAAAGTATGTATTTAGATATATTAATAGATATATGAGTATAAACAGGATATCAGAGTATTTTTAACTAATAAGTGTCATTTTTTTATCAATTTGATATAATGTCTATATTTGGATCATGTATCAAAAAAATATGATTTTTCCATGTTTACCTTAGAAACAAAGGATTTGGACATTGGGTCTTGATCCAAGGTCAAGCAGAAGGGTGCCTGGGTGAGTTGGGCCTTTGCCACCCAGGTTGGGTATGTTGTGCTCATGACTTGAGCCATTATTTGGTCTGCACCCCCTCTCGATCCCACATCGCCCATGGCCGCTCCCAAGTGGCTGATGGTGATCTGCAACCACTGGATCACATGAACAACTGCCTTTGTCCCAACCCCTCACCATGAACGCGAGGCTCCATTCTGGCCATCCACGATTAGACACCCTAGATCAAAGGGCCTATCTTGGATCCCATCTGAGCCACCTTCTCCGTGAGCAGGTGAGAGGAGCCTCAGCAAAAAACTAGGAAAAGACACATCAATGTGAGGAAGGAGACCTTGGGGATAAGATCTAAGGGGCTATCTCCACACGGCTTGCTCTCCCAGACTTGAAGGTGGTTCAGGCATGGCACATTGTGGCTGGTGATGATAGCATAGAACTCGTTAGAGATGGAGTGTCCATGGATGATGAAGAGCTCTGTGGGAGGATAAACAAGCATCGTTTCTCATGGAAAATGGGTGGAAAAGAAAGGGGGAGGAAAAATGAATCTATAGGGTATTTAAACTCAAAGGGAGGTGGCTCAGATTGGCTAAGGTAAAATTTTGTTGTACCTTGTCTGACATGGGGTAGAAGATGACTAGGAGCCATTAGATTAAGGTCCATCATGGATTACAAGTTGATCAAACGGATGTAAGAGTGGATCCATGTATCTAAAATGGAGTGTTTTCATTGATTGAGGGGATTTACATGGATAACTGAGTTGTTTAAATTAGTTCAACTTTGTGTTTTGTTGACAAAATTGTAAAGTTCAAAGCTCTCAAACTGTAAATTCAATTGGAATGAAATTTTCATCAATTTTTCACAAATTTCCTCTAGTTCTTACATTAAAATTTTGGATCCTATAAGATAATGTTGAGGATACTCAATTTGGAATATCATTTTCAAAGTGTGCTTATGCACTTAACTATAGTCAAATGTAAACACAAAATGACATTAAATCAAGTCCATTTCATTGGACATAAGTGTGATTCAAAATCATCGAATTGAAGGTAAGAGAGGATCTTGAATATAATATAGCATTTAATGAGTCAAGATGTACATTAATTGAATGAGAGGGGAGATCCATGTTATCACATCCTCTCCACATTGAAAGGAAATCTCAAAAATTGAATCAAGTCATCAATTGAGATTGAGTTTTCCTATTTAACATCAAGATTGTCATAGTATTCTCATCAGGTATCATCACCACTTACAATATCCATCTTATTTTAAATTTGATCATTCGAGCAACATGGTCAACGCATAGTCACATAGATCATCAAATTGGAAGTATCATCACATGAGTCACAATTTTGTAGATATTATCTTAAATATCACCAAATTTGGAGACAACATGTTTCAATCCAATCAAACAGAGTTCAAGAGTAAGGCATGTTTCATTTCCCAACATTTAGGGTTCTAGTTTCTACATTGTCCTTGGTGGGTTTATACATCCATGATTGAAAATTCATATTTTAACAATTCGAAACAAACTTCATATTTCACCATCATCATTTCATGCTCAAAATCGATGAAAGGTCCACCCTAATCCACATGAAGCTTAACCCTAAGTCATAAATTAAGTGAGTTAATATAATCATCATTTTACATTTTTGAGATTTAGGAACATGGAAGTCATTAATCATATATCAAGGTCAACCTCAAGATCCAAATAGAGTGATCATAGGAGTCAAATCAATATGAATATCATTAATCATGAGTCAAGATTTCATTATTCAACATCGAGAGTCAAGTTTGGACATCAAATTCATTGGTCCAAACATTTTGAAGCTAGGCTTAGATTCCTATTTTAGACATTAGGGTTGACTTAAGGTTTCCCTTGCTAAGATTTATATTGAGATGTCATACACATTTTTATTGAGGTTTTTCTATCAATATTCGAGCACATTATTTTCTGTATAATTATTTAACCTGAATTTTCTCCATCTCTTAGGGCCTCATGACGACTTTCCCTCCTGGTCTTGGTCTTCAAAATGAGCTTCCCTCCTGGGCTTGGTCTTCATGGTGTCCTTCCCTCCCAGGCTTGGCCTCTTTAGGACCTTCCCTCTTGGGCTTGGTCTTCATCTTGACCTTCCCTCCTGGGATTGGCCTCTTTGTGACCTTCCCCCCTGGGCTTGGTCTTCATGGTGGCCTTCCCTCTTGGGATTGACCTCTTCGTGACCTTCCCTCCCGGGATTGGTCTTTATGGTGGCCTTCTCTCCTTGGCTTGACCTCGTGGTGACCTTCCCTCATGGGCTTGGCCTCTTTGTGACCTTTCCTCCTAGGCTTGGTCACTTATTATTAGTCATTTTCTTAGTGACTTTTCCTTTTTTTCCTCAAAGATTGCATAATTGGGTTCCAAGAACTATACTCATTATATGGTTTTCATGATTTGTATACTTAATCCTTCAAACTTTAGGTGACATTCAAGGTTACGTCAATTCTTAAGCTGATTGGTTAACTCATCCATCTATGAGAGTCCTACCCTAGTGTGACTTCTTGGCTCACATGAGGAAATTAAGCTTTCTATCCACAACATGATCCCATGATATTAGAGTTATGCCTCCCCCATATGTCCTTTTCCCATTCATGGATTGGCCCACCCGAGGTAGGAATATCATCCCTAAGAATGAGTTGAGGGTCTAAAATTTCTCCACTTCCTTCTATAGATCATGGAAAAGGGGTGTATTTGGAAATCAAGAAATCAAATAGGGCACTCCAATAGTTATATCATAATAGAGCAATATTGGGATCCATGTCCATCATGTTATTCAAAATTGAGATGATCAAAGGGCACAGAAGTTGGTGGGGAGATGTCTCTTGTATAAGAATCTTTCATCATGATTTTGAAAGTCCAACAACACAGTCATTCCAAGGAATAATAATTTTACATATCAAAATAGGCGAAAGATTATCTTACTCATGTTTGAGGTTTGGTTAAAAATAAGAAAACATGGATTTAATCAAATAGGGACCTCATTAACCCTAATGTATAGGAAAGAATCCTCCTTATTTCATAATATAATTTTACCTCAAACATAGAAAGCATGTAATCTACATTTGGAAAAGATGAGTTTACATAATATGAGTGGTTTTACATAAATTCTTAACTTCAAAAGTACTTTCATTAGTCATGGTCGAGTTTTCAAATTATGATCAGATCATGGTATTCTCATCATTTTACTCAAATTTTACCAATTCTTTGAAATTTTAGTTTTTCCCCATACATAATCTTCCCATAATAGAGAAATCATGTTAGTTGATTATCATGAGAGATTTCACATGAGCAGGTGAGAAACTAACTAATCATCATCTATTGGGTAGATTAGGGTAGTTCTTACAGAATAGATGAGATGCCACAAGACTCTCTACGGTGAGTGGAATTGGTTTATCAAACATGCATAGAGGATATTTGATTTCTCTAATACAATTTGTCACAAAATTGTATGTTACTCTAAGTCCACACTCCTAATGGCTACACAGCCAAAGGCGAGCGAAACTGGGCATCCATCCCTCGAATGAATCACATAACATATGCATGAATAAAACCAAAAACAAAAACAAGATAAGATACAACATGGAACAGAAGGAAATTTAAACTAGTACCTAACATAAGATCTTAAACCCATGTATCAGCCCGTGTGAAAACCATTTGACATTAGAGGTCACCAGAGTAAGATCATCATATTATCATAATAGAATGGAAGCATCAATCATAGAAAGAGTCATAGTTTTCATGTTACCTAAAATCATAAAACAGAGTGCACATCAGCATAACTGTGTTGAGTACTCTATAAAATACAAAAACTTGTAGGTTTAGGATAACATATATGCTTGGAAAAACTTGATAGTATAGCATGAAAGAAATAATCAACATCAGATACTTCCTTATTAACAAGAAAACATATTTTAGATGCATTCCTATTATACTTACACAACAGTATATGGCCATTTCACTTACTTCCCAATAGAAGGGTTGATGAGGATGCCTTGTGCCCTAACTCCCAGAATTCAGGGAGGTGAACAAGGTTTGTATAATGGGCAGTTCAATTATATTCAAGATTTGTTGAACATATTTCAAGCAAAATGAACATACTAATAATAGGGAACAAGTATCTCAAAAAAGTAAATACATCCAAGCAATTTAAGCATGCGTACTAATCTGGATAATGACGTGACATTTTGAATGCACTAACAAATTCACCCGGGGCTGAAATCCCTAAGCTTTTACCTAAACCAAGTGCAATATTACCACTCGCAAGCGGACGAGTCTTATCGCAGTATAGTTGAGGATCGAACCCAAAGGACAACGTTTTTAAGAATCTTTGTCAGCTGGATCTAGCTCAAGTAAAACTAATATTTAGAACAATAGGTTGATTTTAGTTTGTTTAAACTAAATGCGGAAAAGTAACAACGGAATTAAAGATAGGTTTAGACCAATGAGATGGAATCGCTGGGATGGTACCGGGTTTGACCACCGCTACACACACAAACATACTCCTTTGCAAACAAACCAGGAAAGATATGACATTCCAAGTAGAGCTGTTGCAGAACCCCCCATACGGGCGTTAGGTTCGCGTAAGCATCACCATAGGCATCAGATTTCTCGTCGCCATCCGAATCACATGTCTTACGGCTCTGAAGATACATAAATCCACGGAGGTTGTGAACCCCCCATACGGGCGTTAGGTTCACAGAAGCATCACCGAAGGTTAGATGGCTCGTCCCCTCGCGGATCATACACCTACGACCTCGGTGAAATCCCATCCTATTTCTAGTTTGGGATTCAGTTGCGTTAACCGATAAGCAAGCAGGCGGGCAACACACAAGCAAACATCGACAATTAACAAGATGATACAAAATCCAACTAAGGTTGTGAACCCCCTATATAGGCGTTAGGCACACAGAAGCGTCACCGAAGGCTAGATGGCTTGTCCCCTCGCGGATCATACACTTACTACCTCAATGAATCCCCTTCTATTTCTAGTTTGGGAGTCAAACCTATTAAACGACGTTCAAACCCATGCATTGAGGTTATCGCACATAGGGAGCACAAAGATGAAAACAAGCACATAACCAGCCTACAAGCTTAATGATAAACAACAAAATGAAGAGTCATATACATTGCCATGGAAAGTTTAACAAAAGAACATAGTTTGCATGGGCAGCGGGGCTAGTCCCCGCACCCCAGCAAAAGTGGACTACTCGCTCATGATGCGAGATACAAGAAGGAAGAGAGAGAAAGAAAGATCTGCCATGAGCTCGGTGCAGAGGGTGGACGTAGCCCGGTGAAGTAGATGTGCTCCTTGCTCCGTCTTCCTTCTCTTCTTGGCCTCCTTGGATGCAACACTAGAAGTAGGTGGAGTGGAACTTGACCGGAGTGGTGCTCTGGCAGCCTGTCGGTGTCTGGATCCGATGCCCCCAAATGAGGACGCTGGGGGTCTATTTATAAGTTTAGATCTGATCCCAAACGGTTTGGATAAGTTGCTGGAAATATCTCCTCCAAACGGTTTGGAGACCGTTTGGTGCCAAACGGTTTGGAGACCGTTTTGGCGTCAAACGGACTGCGTCGATCGATCTTGAGGTCGGTCTCGGTCTCGGCGTGAATCGCGCGGCTTCTACTCTTCAATCGGTCTTTGTTCTTGCTGCAAACGGTCTTGAGAACCGCATCGACCCAAACGGTCTTGAGAACCGCATCGACCCAAACGGTCTTGAGACCGCATCGACCCAAACGGTCTTGAGACCGCATGGACCCAAACGGTCTTGAGACCGCATGGTTTTCTTTGGCAACCGATTTCGTCACTCGTTCTTCGTATATTCCAGCAAACGATCTTGGGACCGCATGAGCCCAAACGGTCTTGAGACCACAGGTGCTCAAACGGTCTTGGGACCGCAAGAGCTCAAACGGTCTTGGGACCGCAAGAGCTCAAATGGTCTTAGGACCGCATGCGTGGAATTTCTTGATTTACCTGCATTCGATGAATGATATTTAGTTAAAACCTTGATTATTGAATCAACTAAGTAGTTTTGTACATTATGATTCATATTAGGATGAAAAGATGCAATATAGAGATGGAATTGTTCCAAAAAGGCAATTGAATTCTAGGATGAGTATGCACTCATCAAACACCCCAAACTTAAACGTTTCTCATCCTCGAGTAACATAAAATTTTGAAACTGTTTCCCAATGAAATACTTTCAATCTGTGTGATTGCTTCATCTTCGCATCACGAATGTTTTTCTTTTTGCTCAGTATGAATCGGTACCTCAACTTCCTGGGACCACTAAACACGTCTTACCATAGCTTCATTCCTGGGTTGGTTTTCCAACATCACTTCCTCCTCACTTTTTCCAACAACAAGCATGTCAAAGAGTTTTGTAAGAGTCTGGAGATACCCGCAGAATCAACAAGTGTGCATCCGATCTGACACGGGTGTATTTGATGATGGTGGGGGCATGCATTGTGCCCTTAGGTAGAAAAAGGAGTGAAAGGTGGTATGGAAAGAAGAAGTAAATCTCTCCTCTATTCGACTCGAGATTTTTATTTGTTTTGCAATTTCATTTATTGCATTTTTTTGTGCGAATCTCTCCTCTATTCGACTCGAGATCGCATTTCTTTTTGTGTGCACTTTGGCATATTTTGATTGCAAGCCTCTCCTCTATTCGACTCAAGACTGCATTCTTGGAGGTACGCCCCTATTTATTGCGAGGGATATGGAAGAAGCGGATAAGGGGGAAGAGGCGTGCCACCCCAAACTTAGGGTTTGGCACAATTTTGGCTATTTTTGTTGCTTTTTGATGGATGGAGGGGTACGAAGAGGATAGAAGAAGTGTAGAAGAGAGTTTAGATCGGAAAGCATCTTGATTTACAATATGAAACTAGGTTATTCTCCTTGTCATACTCTGCTCAAATAATGACTTGATGCGGATCCGGTGGGGATTCCGGGTCATTGTTCCACTAGCCAGCTAGGAAACACGACATATTTGATCCCTATCAGTTTGACATATACTTATCATTTTTGTAAAAGGTATGTTAGGAATCATAAGCTTCACGGGATGATTTTAGGCAAAAGGCAAGTTTCAAAAATCAGTCCTCTTGAGGATTTACTTCGAAAAAGGAGGATATTATGATAGAAAATGCATAGCAAATTGGTTAATTTCATTTTATCAACAAGAGTCAAAAATTTTGAAAAAATTTATGATAGAGACAACTTGAGTATGAAAAGAGGGTGTATGTGGAAGTGAAGTACGTACCACCCACCCTCCACCCCGAACTTAGAAATTTGCTCGTCTCGAGCAAACCCTAAATCCAAGATGGAGGGGAAAGGTTACACCAGTTATGACTGCCGAAAGTGATTGCGTTATGATTAGCGTGACTCCGATCTTTTCTCTAAAAGAAGAAAAACTATCTCAAAAGGAAAATTTTATTTAAGGAAAGGTTAACTAGAAAACAAAATTTGAAAAGGAAAAGTAAAACAGAATTATTGATCAGGTTGCCTCCCAACAAGCGCCTTTATTTTATGTCGATGGCTCGACTGAGTCCTTCAGCTTCATGGTGGGTCTTTTGGATTGGCGAGTTCCAGCATTATTTCGGTGCCTATGTCAGTTGAAGTGAAGTATCTCTTCAAGCGGTGACCATTTGCTATAAATTTGCCTGACTTGTCGCTCCATGAAGTGAAAGCACCGTGTGGAGAGATGCTCTTGACGATGTATGGTCCACACCAACATGAGCGGAGTTTCCCTGGGAATAATTTTAATCTGGAGTTGAATACCAGAACTTGATCTCCCACTTGTATGTCTTTCCTTTTCAGGTGTCCATCATGCCAGAGTTGTGTACATTCTTTGTAGATTCGTGCATTCTCATAGGTTGTCATTCTGAGTTCGTCCAGCTCGTGGAGTTGTAGAATCCTGGCTTGGCCCGCTTGTTTCATATCGAAGTTCAATTGTTTAATTGCCCACCATACCTTATGTTCTTGTTCGACTGGAAGGTGGAAACCCTTTCCATATATCAATCGAAAAGGTGTAGTCTCAAGGGGAGTTTTATAAGCAGTACGATAGGCCCATAGGGCATCGTTGATTTTTTTCGACTAGTCTTTTTTATTACATCCAACGGTTTTCTCAAGGATAGACTTTAGTTGTCAGTTAGAGACCTCTACCCATCGACTAGTTTGTGGATGGTAAGGTGAAGCTACTTTGTGCGAGACACCATATTTTCTCAGTAACGCTTCGAAGCTTCTTTCAATAAAGTGGGAACCTTCGTCAGATATCACGGTTCGTGGCACTCCAAACCAGGGAAAGATAACATCTTTGAATAATTTGATGACGGGTTTTGAATCACTGGTGACGGTTGGTATAGCTTCAACCCATTTGGAGATGTAGTCCACCGCCACCAGGATGTAAGAAAATCCATTAGAAGATGGGAATGGACCCATATAGTCCACCCCCCAGACATCGAATATCTCAACTTCTTGCCATAAGTTCAGCGGCATCTCGTCTCTCTCTGTTATATTGCCAGATCTTTGACATTTGTCACAGGATAGGACAAAATTGTAAGAGTCCTTGGATAAGGTTGGCTAGAAAAATCCGCACTACAGAACCTTTAGAGCAGTCTTTTTAGAGCTCATATGCCCACCCACGGGTCCTGAGTGACATTGTTCCAGAATAGATTGAGCTTCTTCTTCGGCAATACAACGTCTATACAAACCATCAGTGCAAAGTTTAAAAAGATATGGTTCATCCCAGTAATAGTACTTCATATCATGCATAAACTTCTTCAGAGCATTCCCAGTATATTGGGGGTGGATGACTCCAACAGCAAGGTAATTTACAACATCAGAGTACCATGGTATAACTTCCGAGACCCTCATAAGCTGATCATCTGGTAGGGAGTCATTGATCAGAATCTTTTCAGCGTCCAGAGTGTGGATGCGACTGAGGTGATCTGCTACAACATTTTATCTCTTATCTCCAAATCAAATTCCTGTAGTAAGAGGATCCATCATATCGGCCTTGGTTTAGCATCTTTCTTTGCCAAAAGGTAACAGATAGCAGCATGGTCGGTGTAGACAATGACTTTCGAACCGATAAGGTATGACCTAAACTTGTCGAAAGCATATATGACTGCTAGAAGTTCTTTCTCAGTAGTAGCGTAATTCCTTTGAGCTTCGTCGAGGGTTTTCGATGCATAATAGATCACATAATGTTTCTTTTCTATGTATTGCCCTAAGACGGCACCCACCGCGTAATCACTGGCATCGCACATAATTTCAAAAGGATAGTCCCAGTCGAGAGCTCTAATGATGGGGGTGGTTGTGAGGGCCTTCTTTAGAGTATTGAAGCTTTTGACACATTCTTCATTGAAATTGAAATCAGAATCTTTTAGAAGCAGGTTGGTCATTGGCTTAGTTATCTTAGAGAAATTTCTTATGAATCTTCTATAGAATCCAGCATGACCAAGGAAGGCGTGAACTTCTTTCACATTCGTGGGAATAGCCAATTTAGATATCACTTCAATCTTGGCTTTATCAACTTCAATTCCTCTACTGCTAACCCTATGGCCCAGGACAATGCCTTCTCTTACCATGAAGTGGAATTTCTCCCAATTTAGCACCAGATGTGCTTCTTCGCAACGTTTAAGAACCATGGAGAGATACTTTAGACAGGAATCAAATGAGTCTCCATATACCGAGAAATCATCCATGAAGACTTCCATAACAGTCTCAGTAAGCCCCGCAAAAATTACAACCATGCAACGTTGAAAAGTTGCGGGAGCATTACAGAGACCAAACGGCATTCTTTCAAAAGCATACGTCCCGAAAGGATAGGTGAAAGTCGTTTTTTCTTGATCATCTGGATGTATGGGAATCTGATAGAATCCAGAGTAACCGTCAAGGTAACAAAAGTATTCTTGGTGAGCCAATCTCTCTAAGACTTGATCGAGGAAGGGCATAGGAAAATGATCTTTTCGAGTAGCTTTGTTTAATTTTCTATAATCAATACACATCCGCCACCCGATGACTGTTCGAGTGGGGATGAGTTCATTGTTTTCATTCCTCATAACAGTAGTTCCACCTTTCTTTGGCACCACGTGTACTGGGCTCACCCATGGCGAGTCTGATATCAGATAGATTATTCTAGCTGTGAGAAGTTTGATGATCTCGCGGCAGACAACTTCTTTCATATTTGGATTCAACTTCCTCTGTTGCTCGATAGTCGGATTGTGATCTTCCTTCATAGGTATATTATGCATACACAGAGCTTGACCGACCCCTGTGAGGTTGCTCATTTTATAGCTGATGGCTTTCTTTCGTCCTCTTAATTCTTCCAGAAGCTTCTCTTCTTGTTCAGTTGTTAAATCGGAATTTATAATGACCGGACAGACTTTGAGATCATCTAAAAACATGTACTTCAGTCCTTCAGGTAGGGTATTCATTTTGGGAGCTTCAAGTTTTTTGCTTCTTTCTTCTGTAATTTCAGTAGCCTTGAGTTCTTCATAGGTTGTGTTAGTATCTTTTTCAGCAGATTCGAGGAGTTCAATGTGATCCTCTGCTTGTTTGTCTATAGGTACATTCATCGGTAGGTCAGATAAAGCAATTTCCAAGGGGTCGTATGATTCATCATATTCTTGAGTCAGTTGTGACAATTGCTCAATGCAATCAATCAGATAGACTTCTTCCTGTATACTCGGTCGTCTCATACTTTCAAAAACCTTGAACTCCAGAGTCTCTTTGCCTAACCTGAGCAGTAAGGTACCTGCTTCAACATCAATAAGGGCTCTAGCAGTGGCGAGGAACGGACGACCAAAGATAAGAGGATATCTGGTGTCTTCTTTTATATCCATAATGACGAAATCACATGGAACATATGTGTCCTTGCCCACCGTGACCGGGATGTCTTCGAGGATTCCTAACGGTCTCTTTATAGAATTGTCTGCAAGTTGAATAGTCATAGAAGTTGGAAGCAATTCTGCGAACCCTAATCTCTTACACAGACTGAATGGCATAATAGAAATACTTGCCCCAAGATCTTCCAGTCCCTTTTTGCATGATGAGTCACCAATGTGACATGAAATTCCAAAGGATCCTGGGTCTTTCTGTTTCTTTGGCATCTTGCTCAGTATGATATCTGATGTGGTCGTAGCTAGTTTTACAGTTTCATACTCTTCAGTTATGTACTTCTGGGGAGAAGTGACTAGAAGTGACTTTAGATACTTAGTCCAGGCTGGTATCTCAGCAAGAGCGTCTATGAAGGGTATATCAACATGGAGTTTCTTCATGGCTTCTTTGAACTTGATGAATCTCGTATCAAGCTTTGTTTGCCTTAGGAAGGATGGGAAGGGTATTCGAGGTTTATACACAGGAATTTCCTGTTCTGGTGTTTCAGCTTCCTTATCAGCAGTTTTCTCAGAACTTCCATTGTCAGTCTCATCTTCCTGTGGTTGCAATTCTGGTGTTGTCGAGGTTTGGATCATCACAGGTTCATCCTCTTCAGCAATAGCTATAGGTGTCTTTACTGGGGGTTCAAATAATCTTTCCCTGATCTAGTGTTGACAACTTTTAACTGTTTAGGATGTTTCAGATTGTTTTCAGGTTGGCCGGCAAAGATTTCGGTTGGTGGCTTTATGCTCGCCGCAAGTTGAGCTAGTTGAGTTTCAATAGCTTTCTGCTGGGCTTGTTGGTTGGCTATCATCGTTTGTTGTGTTTGCATCATCTTTTCGATAGTAGATAGCTTGTCATCAGGGATGGATCCTATTTGTCCTTGATGTTGGTTCAGGTTCTGATATTGAGAATTGTTTTGATAATTATTGTAGTTTCTGTTCTGAAAGTTTCCTTTGAAATTTCCTTGATTCTCGAAGTTCTGTTGTTGGTTAAATTGGAATCCAGAGGAGCCTCTCGGTTGATTGTTGGAACCGAATTGATGCGAGTTCATAGCCGTTGAAGGGTTTCCATATTGGAAACATGGGTGATTCCTATTTTGATTGGGATTGTAATAGTTCTGCCCCGGGATGGTGTTGATAGCATTTAGATTTTCCATCTGGCAATTATCTCCTTGCCCACAAGCATTGCTTAGAACAACATCGTAGAGAACATTGCATGATAGAGTGGAATGATCTGTGCTTTTGCATGCTTCACAGAACAGAGAGGTGGATTTGACTTGTTCATGTTGCCTAGTGGGTGAATGTCCTCTTCCAATCGCATCTAAGGATGATTCTATATGATCTTGTTTTGCAACAAGGACCTTCAACGTTTCTGCAATAGATTTGTACTCAGGGATAGCTTCAGCCATAGCTACCTTCAAGACTCCTTTCCCTACAGATCTGCCCCAGTTGGCTTGATTTTCTGCTCCCAGGGTGATGACTCTCCATGCGCTGTCGTAGCTTTGACGCATGAAGTTCCCTCCGGATGAGGAGTCTAGGAACATCTTAACATCATCCTCCACACCCCTATAGAAGATTTCTATGAGTTGATTCTTTGGAATTCTGTGGTGTGGGCATGTGCGTAGGAGCTCCTTGTACCTATCCCACGCTTTAGCGAGGGTTTCTCCAGGGACTTGAGTGAAATTTGTGATTCGCCCCCTGATTTCATACATAAGAGATGGGGGGCAGAACTTTTCCAGAAATGCGTTTTGGAGCTGCTCCCAGGTGGTGATAGGTACTTCACTCTGTAGTGAATTGTACCAACTAATGGCTCTATCAGAAAGAGAATACTTGAAGAGACGGAGTCGAATGCAATCATCGGAGACACCATTTTGCTTTGTCATAGTGCATAAGTCGATGAATCTCAGAAGATGACCTTGGTTGTCTTCCGCTTGTTTGCCATAGAAAGGGTTGTTTTGAAGCAATGTGATCCAATGGGCTCTAATCTCGAAGTTGGAAGCTTCGATGGGAGGAGGCTGCACTGGGTGATAGACATTTGCGGCTTTCGAGATGGAGAACTCCCTAAGATCTTTCTGTAATTCGGCAGCATGTGCTGCTGCTTGTGCTGCTAAGATTTCCTGTTGAACTGCAGCTCTGGCTTCTTGCATGAGCCTCCCTTTTTGTGCATTGATGGCTTGAGCCACTCTCCGGGCTACTTCTTCTTGCGCCATCCTAGCTTGATTCTCTTTGATCTGACGATGGAAGGTTCTATCAATTTCGGGATCATAGCTTACAGTGAGTCTGGGACTTTCTGAACGGTGCATGCACTATGCGTTGAAGAGCACCTGAAAATTTGAAAGATTTGAAAATGAGATCCACAAAGTAAAATCAAATTCAAGTAGATAAGCGATAGTTTCAAAAGAAAAGTAAAATCCTAGATTAGTCTTAAAAGAACTAGATATGGCTGACTGATTCTGTTGTCCCCGGCAACGGCGCCAGAATTTGACGTGGCGTTTTGAATGCACTAACAAATTCACCCGGGGCTGAAATCCCCGAGCTTTTACCTAAACCAAGTGCAATAATACCACTCGCAGGCGGACGAGTCTTATCGCAGTATAGTTGAGGATCGAACCCAAAGGACAATGTTTTTAAGAATCTTTGTCAGTTGGATCTAGCTCAAGTAAAACTAATATTTAGAACAATAGGTTGATTTTGGTTTGTTTAAACTAAATGCGGAAAAGTAAAAGAGGAATTAAAGATAGGTTTAGACCAATGAGATGGAATCGCTGGGATGGTACAGGGTTTGACCACCGCTACACACACAAACATACTCCTTTGCAAACAAACCAGGAAAGATATGACATTCCAAGTAGAGCTGCTGCAAAACCCCCCATACGGGCATTAGGTTCGCGTAAGCATCACCATAGGCATCAGATTTCTCGTCGCCATCCGGATCACATGTCTTACGGCTCTGAAGATACATAAATCCACGGAGGTTGTGAACCCCCCATACGGGCGTTAGGTTCACAGAAGCGTCACCGAAGGTTAGATGGCTCGTCCCCTCGCGGATCATACACCTACGACCTCGGTGAAATCCCATCCTATTTCTAGTTTGGGAGTCAGCTGCGTTAACTGATAAGCAAGTAGGCGGGAAGCACACAAGCAAACATCGACGATTAACAAGATGATACAAAATCCAACTAAGGTTGTGAACCCCCTATACAGGCGTTAGGCACACAGAAGCGTCACCGAAGGCTAGATGGCTCGTCCCCTCGTGGATCATACACTTACTACCTCAAGGAATCCCCTTCTATTTCTAGTTAGGGTGTCAAACCGTTTAAACGACGTTCAAACCCATGCATTGAGGTTATCGCAACATAGGGAGCACAAAGATGAAAACAAGCACATAACCAGCCTACAAGCTTAACGATAAACAACAAAATGAAGAGTCATATACATTGTCATGGAAAGTTTAACAAAAGAACATGGTTTGCATGGGCAGCGGGGCTAGTCCCCGCACCCCAGCGAAAGTGGACTACTCGCTCATGTTGCGAGATACAAGAAGGAAGAGAGAGAAAGAAAGATCCTCCATGAGCTCGGTGCAGAGGGTGGACGCAGCCCGGTGAAGTACATGCACTCCTTGCTCCGTCTTCCTTCTCTTCTTGGCCTCCTTGGATGCAACACTAGCAGTAGGTGGAGTGGAACTTGACCGGAGTGGTGCTCTGGTATCCTGTCGGCGTCCAGATCTGATGCCCCCAAAAGAGGACCCTAAGGGTCTATTTAAAGGTTTAGATCTGATCCCAAACGGTTTGGATAAGTTGCTGAAAATATCTTCTCCAAACGGTTTGGAGACTGTTTGGTGCCAAACGGTTTGGAGACCATTTTGGCGTCAAACGAACTGCGTCGATCGATCTTGAGGTCGCGGCTTCTGCTCTTCAATCGGTTTTTGTTCTTGCTGCAAACGGTCTTGAGAACCGCATGGATCCAAACGGTCTTGGGAGCACATGGACCCAAATGGTTTTGGGACCGCATGGACCCAAACGGTGTTGAGACCGCATGGACCCAAACGGTCTTGAGACCGCATGGTTTTCTTTGGCAACTGATTTCGTCACTCGTTCTTCGCATATTCCAGCAAACGATCTTGGGACCGCATGAGCCCAAACGGTCTTGAGACCGCAGGTGCTCAAACGGTCTTGGGACCGTAAGAGCTCAAATGGTCTTGGGACTGCAAGAGCTCAAACGGTCTTGGGACCGCAAGAGCTCAAATGGTCTTAGGACCGCATGCATGGAATTGCTTGATTTACCTGCATTAGATGAATGATATTTAGTTAAAAACTTGATTATTGAATCAACTAAGTAGTTTTGTACATTATGATTCATATTAGGATGAAAAGATGCAAAATAGAGATGGAATTGTTCCAGAAAGGCAATTGAATTCTAGGATGAGTATGCACTCATCAGACAATAGGAGGATAAAGTGTACCTTTATTAAAGGATAAGATTAACAACTTGGTTTAGAAAACCATACATAGATAGCTTCACTAGACCTTAGCAATTGAGTCAACCAAGTGATCCAAGGATAAGAAATGAGTGTCACTAGATTAACATCAGCAAGATTAGGTCTCATTAATCACTATCATGATACTTGAATGTGTCACCTAAGTCTAGGTATGATATCTTTCATCATTGATTTCAATATCTCAACTAGGTCATGATAGGCATTATCAAGCTACATTGTATTTCATGGGCTCATTAGTACTTAGAGTGACACATCACAACTAGATAAGGAATATATTATTAGAATTCTAAGATCTTAAATAGAGCAATCATAAGATTTGAGTAAGTGTAGTCAACATAAGCATCAACATTGGCATAACTACTCATATTGAATTATAATCATGCAAGTTGTCACCATTAGAGGATAGATGGGTTCTACTTGAGTTAGGTGTCACGAAAATTAATAAGTTACTTATTTGGAGGTATAATGTAGCATGATTGATTATTAGAGCAATATTGGACAACATTACTTCTCTAAAATAGTAACATGCACTTTAGTTGACATTCATGTCAAGATTAGGCTGCTTAGTTACAAAAGTGCATAAGAATGGTCCATAAGACATTTAGGGTTAGAAAGCATGATTAATTACTTATTTTAAGGCCACATGCACATCTTGATTAACTTTATATGAATAAAAGCACAAGGTTCAACATCAATCATTAAAGTACACAATATGTCATGTTAAGACACACTAAGTGTCACGAGATCAGGATTGTATTTAATATAGAAGTCCACTGATTTAGATCATGTATGGAGCTTAGAAGCATAGATGAACAAGTTATAGCATAGAACAACGGATATTTTCCATATAGTTCTATACTAGGCTATATAAGTAATATGAGGTCATTTTAAGGTACAAAGTATGATCAAGTTTGAATCACGATGCATAAGGAGGTTTAAGAAATTAAGATTATGCTAACATCAAGTTTCAGGGCATAAAATATCAAGATCATACATTCAATAGCACAAAATATCTTAATAGGACTTCAAAAGCATGTATTTAGAGATATTAGTGGATATACGAGTAAAAAGAGGCTATGAAAGTAGTTTCTAGTGGATAGGTCTCATTTCTCTGATCAATTTGATATATAATATGTCTATATTAGGATCATGCTTAAAAATGATGTGAGTTTTTGAAGTTTACCTTAGAAACAAAGGATTTGGACCAATGGAACTTCATCCAAGGTCGAGAGGAAGGGTGTCTGGGTGAGTTGGGCCTTTGCCGCCCAGGTTGGGCACGTTGTTCTCATGACCCGGGCCATTAGTTGGTTTGCACAACCTTGTGATCCCACACTACTCGTGGCTATTCCCAGGCAGTTGACGGTGATCTACAATTGTTGGATAAGCAACCACCTTTGTCCCAGCCTCTCACCACACGCATGAGGCTCCTATCTGGTCGTCCATGCCTGGTTGCCCTAGATTATAGGGCCTATGTTGGATCCCATATAGGCTTCCTCCGCAGTGAGCAGGTGGGAGGAGCATTGTCGGAAAACTCACCGAAGACATAACAGTGTGAGGCAGGAGACCTCAGGGCCGAGATCTAAGAGGTTGTCTCTATGTGGCTTGCTCCAACAGACTTGAAGGTGGTTCATCCGCACTTGGTGATGGAAGCACATAGCTCGATGGAGATGGAGTAGCCATGGATGGAGGTGAGCTCTATGGGAGGTGAAACGGGTGTCATTTCTCATGTAAAGGGGGTGGAAAAAAGGGGGAGGAAAACTAAAGCTATAGGGTATATAAACTCAAAGGAAGGTGGCTCGGATTGGGTAAGGTAAAAGCCTATTTTACCTTGTTTGACACAAGGTAGAAGATGAATAGGAGCCATTAGATTCAGGATAATCATGGACTACAAGTCGGTCAGAGGGTTGTAAGAGTGGATCCATGTACTTGAAATAGAGCGCTTTCACTAGTCAAGGGTTTGAGGGATCGTTGAGCTGTTTAAGTCAGTTCAACTTTGTGTTCCTTTGACAAAGTTGTAAAATTCATATCTCTCAAACCATAAATCCAATTGGGCTGAAATTTTCACCATTTGTTCAAAAATTTCCTCTACTTCTTACATTAAAATTTTAGATCCTATAACAAGTTGTTGAGGGTACGCAATTTTGAAATTTCATTTCAAAAGTGTGCTTAAGCACTTAAGTATAATCAATATAAACATAAAGTGATATTAAATCAAGTCTGGTGTCATTTGGGCATAGTATGATTCAAAATCATCAAATTGAGAGTGAGGGAGGATCTTCAATATAATATAGCATTTAATGACTCAAGATGTACATTACTTGAATGAGATGGGAGACCCAGGTTATCACACCTTCATTTACTCATTCAAATAGTATTGTTTTGAAAACTTATTTTAGTTCATATGAGAAACCTCCTTTCAAATACAAGACCAATTTTTTACCTCATTGTTGCCATCTTCAATTGAGTTTAAAACTACAAAAATAGACACTTCAAAAAGATTCTACAGTTTAGGAAGCTACAATATTGTACTGCTTCTTTCTACATAAATATTTATAAGGTGATCCACGATAAGATCCCTATCTTAGCAGTAGCAAAAACTGAATGCTTAGGTATTTTTTGGATCTTTTAGGTGTGTTTTTTGTACAAGATTTTCACAACTAACGGGTGAAGCGTAGAATTCCACTAGGCCTATGGAAGATGGTTTGCTTGTATATGTAGACTCTGTAGACACAACTTAAGATTCAAGATAGAAATGACAAAATGTTAAAAAATTAGAGAATTTAATAAAAAAACAGCTGGAGTTGACATTCTTGTATCGTTTGGAAAAAAAATCTTTCAACCAGAAAAATTGTTGCCTTGACAAATAAGGTAATCAATGCAAAATGATGCTCCTACATGATCATTATAGTCTAGAAACAATAGAAATTACTAGATAAATAGTGTTGAAGGAATACATCCACTTCTATGTAAAAAAATTATGTTGCTAAAAGTACAAAGAATAAGGGATTGTTTGTTTGATGATTATATTTTGCTGACAATTACCTTTCGTAGGATTAAACAAAAGGTTCATATACTTTTAAGCCAAACAAAACATTTTCGAATAGCATTTGGGTATGTTTGACGTTCACCAGAAATCATGAAAACGTCGACAAGAGTCTAAAGTGCTTCAATATGATAAGTATGGTGTGTCAACATACTGGAAACAAGATTAAGATCATGTGCGGCATTAACAGCCTCAAATATATCTTTAATATGAAGATAAATAGCGGATATACATGCTTGAAGAAGCATATTTTAAAAACTCAAATTAGAACACCGCATATTACTAAAATATTCATATAAAGACTATATCGGGATTGCTCGATAGTAGAATAATTCTAGACAGACATACTTCAAACTAACCGATATGAAAGGTTACTCTTTTTTCTTAAGAATGGAGAAAGTAGTAAGAGAGTGATTGCATAATGTTGTACTCTTTTTTTTATATTTCTTAGAGTAAAGTAGGTGGCTACCTTCAAAGAAGGTAATGTTGTCTTTGTCCTTAGAATATTGTGAATGATGACTTACCACAACAAATAGGTCATTTGGTTAGTTCATGCAATGTGTGTTCTTTTGTACTATCCAAAAGATGTGATCCAAGTTTTAGTTTAAAAAAAACTGCACCAGATTTTGATAGCACAACACAAAAGTGACCGTAGGAAAGGCACTTTGATTGTCACTCGATAAGTAGTTTTGGATTGACAAATCACATACCACAAACATTCTTCCACTCATAAATGAGAAATTAACAGACAACATGTAGCAAACCTATACAAGGAACAAGTGTCATTTGAGCTCTTCATTTAAATCGAACTAGACATTTTCCAATAGCATTTGGGGATGTTTGATGTTCACCATATTTTATGAACACATTTGCAAAAGTTAGAATTTCTTCAAAATGGTAAATATGGTGTGTCAACATACTGGAAACATGATTCAGACAAGTTCAGCATTAGCATCCTCAAACATATCTTAATATGAAGATAAATTATGGATACACATACATGAAGAAGCATGTTAAAAAATCAAATTAGAGTGTTGCATATTACTAAAATGTTCATATAAAGACTATTTCGGAAATGTTCAGTAGTAAAATAACTCAGGACAAATAGATTTCAAACTAAATGATATGAAAGGTTAATTCTCTTTTGACAATTGAGAAGTAGTAAGTGAGTAATTGCATAATTTTGTACTCTTTTTTTCTCTATTTTCTCACAGTAAAGCAGGTCGGAAAGCTTCAAAGAAAGTAAGGCTTTTTTGGTCCTTGGAATATCGTGAACAATGACTTACCAGGACAAATAGGTCATTTGGTTAGTTCAGGCAATGTGTCTTCTTTTCACTACTAGAAGGGGGCCGCATTCAACGGGTCAACAGTTTCAGATTTGACGACTAGACAAAAACCATGGGCACCCTCCCCAAAATACCATCTCCCCTTCTTCCAACCTAATTCTTTTTTCTCTCATGCCTACTAAATGATAATTTATCTGTCCATCACGACGATAAAACAAAATACAGGTATGATATCAATGAATGGCTCATATTTTCCCCACTTGTTTAACTGTCTAGATTATTTACAATAAGAGCCTAAAACCCTTGCCCTCATGCGATGGGTTCCTTCCTGATTCATAGGTCCAGTCCTGAGGTGATGAGAGAGGGGGAAAACACTTCACGCGCCTTTGCATGGCGGCGAGAAGGGGACGAATAAGGCACAGTGGGAAGGAGGAGAAAATGTAGAGTTCATATTACATACTCCCCAGTTGTAGCTCCAATCTCACCATCCTTACAAGCAATCAGGCGAGGAAACGGTGACCAGCAGTCCTCCTTTCGATCATTGGTTAGTTTCTCTATTTCTAACCAATAACTCCTCTGTATCAGCATGATTTCTCCTACACACGTCATATAGTTATCGTGGTGCTCGATATGCTCGAGGATCTATTCAATTCGAGCTCTGCCTCCTTTACCTAGGTGTTGGCATTTCATTTTTTTGCATCTGCATGTCCATTAAGTACTCCCATATAGCTCTTGTTTGCTCCTTCTCATCTCATTTTCCACTTCTTAGTATGGATTTCTCCAATCTCCCCTGTATTTATGCCCCCACCCTCATCTCTAAAAGCCATGTATTATACTAATTTCTCTAGACTCTGTGCCCCTATCCCATTCCTAAATGCCAGTTTTCCCAATTAAAATGTGTGTATATCGAGGTTCATTTTGGCCAATTCTTTGTGGAAACGAGGTAAAAGCTTGGTGCAAGGACAGATGAGGGGCACACTCAAAGATTCATTATGCAAGGCAAGTTATTCATGTCTCTCATTTTCTTTAGGTAATGTCATTCCTCTTTAAGATTTGATTTAACATTATGTTTCTATAATTAAGGACATAAGACAACATAATTTCCATGTAAAAGTTTTGCTTTTAGTGTTTTAGTTTACTAGTATCAGATATCTTAACTCTATAACTTGTTTGATTATTACTTTGATTCCCTAGTATGTTATTAGGGCATTCAATTTGCTCGCTTCATCAAATATACTTCATAAAAAATGTTTCCCTACTCAATTGTTTTACATGACAAAGGCTTTTGACACCTGGCTATGGAAACATAAACTATTTAAGGACTTGTCTTATTATAGTGATTCAACTTATCGCTTTATGGGTTTGAACATAAATATTAAAAACAAAGGATAGAATTGGCCATTATCTTGTGACCCATGTAAATTGTCTGGTCATCTCAATGCTTACCAAGTAAACCAAGGTTGCTATTAGCCAAGTGTTCTAGGATCATGTGATGGGGCGTTGTGAGTAAAAATTTTGCATTTTGTCAATCATTTATATTGTAGAAGTAATAAGTAGTGCATAGTTTTTTCCACTTTCCACTTAATTACAAAACAAATAACTGATTTATAAAGTAAAACTAATATTTTTAATTTCATTTTATCAAGGTTCTTTAAAATGGTAATTTCTTAAGAAAGTTGTAATCATCAACAATTAACCCAAGCACATCAATGGCTTCTATATGAGGTGGTAAGACAAGTAAGATTGTGGACATGACAATGTGAAAGGTGGATGCAAATAGTATGCAATATCTTATCTATATAAATTTGTAATTATAAAATATCAAATAAGATCAATCCTTTCTTACATATTGATGTTTGTTATAGTATCACACCCCTTCCCTTCTTTCAAATACATTGGGATATATTACATAAAAGTTCTATAACTTCGTGTTTATAGGTTAATGAGATGGTTAGTAGAGATTAAAAGGATGAATATTTGGATACTCTGCAAAAGGTATGTTTTATAAACATCACAGGTTACTCAAATTTATGCAACAAAATGTTTTGATAACAATTTACAACCAATGTGCCATAAGTTGATAATACAAAATCACAAGTAGAGATTTGATAATAAAATTCTATTTTGATTGTTTGTTAACTAGATTGTTTTCTATATAGGCTTGTTCCTAGCTTGGATAGATGTACTTCACTATGCACATCATGAATGATAATAGTTAGTTAGATGCCTAAGATATTTGTAAGGTCATAATTGGGTAAACCAATATTAGTAAATAGAGACTCCCAATCAACTTCTTACATCCTAATTTGCTAGCTTATAAAGCCACAAAATTTAGGAATGAAATATTTGTCATAGTTTGAATGATATTATTATTATTATTTGCAACTACTCGAGCTTATATGCTATTCATCCCAAGCTAAAGATCGAGCCAATCATAGAGGTTTACATTGACATCAATATTCAGCCAGGGTGGTTTTATTGCATCAAAATGAAATGTACTAGAAGAAGAAAGAGAGTGTTTAGCCAGTGCATCTGATACATTATTCAGAGCATGGGGAATGAGCTGGAATGTGATCGTGGGGGCATCTATCAGTGCATTCTGGATTAGCCTCTAGGTTGGTTGTAACCTTGGCAACGAGGGGAGACTGCATGTAGCCAAGTTAATAGCCTTTTTGGCATTCAAGAGGATGATGGCCCGGGTGAGATCATTAGTACAACATAGGCAGATGGCATGTGGAATACCAATGGTCTCGGCCTCAAGTGCTGATTGTGCGAGCAGAGAGGAACCACTTCCCATAATGCACTTGCATGTTCTATCGACAATATGCGTACCAATTCTCACTCTTTTGTTGTGGGAATGAAAGGCAGCTTCTGTGAAGATGAGGTAGTTGGATGGATGGGGTTGTGTTGTATGTCGAGCCGCTTGTTCCTGTGGTGTATTTTCAAGATGCCTCATAGAGGTGGGAATGGTACTAGTTCTCTCTTTTATAAAGGTTATACATGAAGGGATATGTGGCACCTTTCTTTCATGAATCAGTGTGTTCCTCACCCTCTAGATGTGCCAACATGCAACCAGATAGAGATGTTCATTAGATATGATATGGTTAATCCAACCTCCCTCATCGAGCTCGAAGAAATCCGAGCTTATGGGGAGCCCACACCATATGGCACATATAATGTGGCAGTCCCTCACACTATGCAACAAAGTGTCGGGGGCATTATGACATGTCGGGCAGAGCTCGTTGACCTCCATATGCCTCTAGATCTTTTCAACATTGGTGAGCAACACCTTGTGCTGCACCATCCTCCCAAAAGGTTTTAAACATTCAGGAACTTTGGCCTTCCAGACAGATTGCCAATTACCATTAACATCGACCTTCTTGGTACGGCAGATCCATTTATAAGCAGACTTTGAGCTGAGCCCCCCATCATCCTTGTGTGGCCAGTCCCAGGCGTCTGGCCCTGCCAATGGATCTGGTGGCGGAATGTGTTGGACATAATTATAGATGGTAGGGGACAAATATGTAACAATGAACTCTTTGTCCCAGTTGCCACAATCCAGGACCATGGAGCTAGCCGTGAGTTCCTCGAGGCCAAGGGTTGCTTGACAAGTTGGATTGAGGTTGATGGGACAATGACCTGTGATCCACCTGTCTTTCTAGACATTCACAGACTGACTAGAGTGGATGATCTTAGAACACTCACTTTTAATAATCGACAAGTTCTTCTTGATAAAAGACCAGACTGGTGAAGAAGCTTTCTTGGTCCATCTCCCTTCTGAAGTATACTTCTCTCTCATTACTTTAACCTAAAAGGAGATTGGGTTTGTTTCTCCTTGGGTTTGTTGATAAAACTCCATACGTTTTTTAACATAAGTGCCTCATTCAAATCTCTCACATCTCTAATGTCGAGCCCCCCATGTTCTTTTGTTGAGGTAACTTTCTTCTAGGATACGAGTGAGAGTTTTCTGTTTTCATGTCTGCCAAACCAAATGAAATTATTTACATGACGATTGATCTTATCACAGATGCTAGGTGATAATATGACCGATTGCATAGTGTACGTTGGGATGGCTTGGAGAGTTGATTTTGCAAGTGTGATCCTGCAAGCAAGTGATAGGTGACGAGATGTCTAGCTATTCATTCTATCGTCCAAAGTTGTGACAATATCTTAATGTGTGGCCCTATTTAGGCGGTTGTGTAGCAGCGTGACTCTAAGGTAGTGCCCAAGGTCATTCGTTCTGGTTATCCCCAACTTATTGCAGAAGACAGTGTGGACAGCTCATGGAGTGTTGCGGGAGAAAAAGCATTTCAATTTTTCCTTAGAAACTTCCTATCCTGATATTTTGGAGAATCGTTTCAATACCTGCTCAATGACTCATGCTTGGGCCGCAGATGCTTCCGCTAGAAGTATGATCTCATCGACGAATAAAACATGACTTAACTTGGGCCCATGTCTAGATAAATTGATAGGTTTCCAAGCAGTGTTCTGTACCTCATGCTGGATCGCCTGGCTCAGTCTTTCCATGTAAAGAACAAATATGTATGGGATTATTGGATCCCCTTTTCGAACACCCCTGGAGGAGGAAAGCATAGGTAGTGATTCACCCTCCTAGAGGATGGATGTAGAACCACTTGAGATGATATCCATGATCAAATGTATCAAATTAGTAGGCAGTCCCACTTTAGAGAGAGTATCTGAGATGAAGAGGCAGTGCATTCTGTCAAATGCTTTGGAAAGGTCAAGCTTAATACAAATTTGTGCCTTCTTAGATACCTTGTTGTGCATCGAATGAATTACTTCCTGGATAAGAATTATGTTGTCAGTAATATGTCAGTAATATACCTTAGCTTAATACAAACTGTGTTACACCCCGATCTCACAATTACCATTAATCATGAGATTAGGGCATAAATTGAGGATTTATCATAATACAAAGATCACCCTTAACTTTTTCTTCTTTTTCAAACTCTTTGTTTTCTCACATTGAACCACATAAAATAACTTTACAAGGGAATCTAAATATTGATTTCTGTAATCTGATTTCAACAGTAAAAAAATATATGTATGAACATTCATTATGTTTAACATACTTTTAAGCACATAAGACTTGTTGATTCGCATATATTGCTAAAAGAGGAATGATGTTATACATCATCATTTACAACTCTCTCTTTTTCTTTACAAGGACCTAGAGTGAGAAGGACCGATTGAACTTAACTATACTCAGACTTAACTCTTGTGGCAGATCTACTCTGATGCAATGATATCTTCAATCCCCACGATTTCCCTAAAACATTTGAGTAGAGGGGTGATCCTACTCACTTAGTGAATGAGTAAAACAATAATGCAGTCTAAAGTACTAAATTAGACATTTATCATTTTTGGATAATTAAAATAAAACAAGATAGTAATTTCAAATTAAAAAACTAGATATTCAAAAACTTACTAATAACATTGAAGCCTACATCATTGGAAATAAACAAGTATGAAAATATAATCCTCACTATATTCAATATTACATTTAAAGAACAACTGTTGTGAAACTGTACTCGAATCTTTATTAGCCTTTCTTACTTATAAGAAACTCTTTAAAACTATATGATCATATTTTAGCTTATGCCATGATCATATGCAGTGTACTCTACATATGAAGACTCGTAGCGAACTACGATCTCACCGTACAAGACTTAGCTGACACACTCAGGAATTCTAAGCCTGACTACATCGCTGGTCTACGATAGGAAAATGGCTCTCTGGCCTCAGCACACCTATTATGCCGTAAAAACTGGACTCCTCTAACCTGAGCACACAAGCACCACCTATCGCCTTTACTATACTCTAGTGCCACTAGGATCTCTGGTTGATGTTGGACACTATATTTTGTATTTTAAGGAGACTTCCACTAGGGCTTTGTCCCCCGTACCACCTGATAGTACGTTCTGACCCCCATATATTGGACACTACCAGGGTTAGGTTGTTTCATCCCTACGGCGCAAACCTCTCATAGGGAATCTACGGTGTTCAGGGATCTTAAGTCTATTATTTTATTATTCTTAGAAATCTCTTACTATATTGTATCTTTTCCTTACTTATACTTGATTCTGGTATCTCTATGGTACCGCGTCTATTTATTTGAAATTTATAATACAACATGTATATCATTCTAAACTTGGCAGAGCAATATATTCAAAATATTGTGATATTCTGGGTAATCATCATACTATACATACAGGCAGACTAAAATTCTTAAATAAACAGAATACATGTCAACTTGGCACTTTATGCACTAGAATCGTGTAATTCAACATCTTAATACACTAATAATACTGAACTGAATGCTTAACATATTGTTTACCCCTTTTTTAGGGTTTCTCCTTACTCATGCACATATAGCATTTCTCATGTATTTCAACATATATCATGTCTACTAATATAAATATTCTCATTCAACATTTCTCTCATTTATGCATGGCATCGATAACATACCTATCTAGGGCATGTCATATCTCTCCACTTGCAATAGCATAACAACATATGCATTTCATGTCAAGTATTTGAGTTAAAAAAATCTGAATCTCATAAACAAAGCATGTATGCATATCACTGTTCGTAAAATCCCCCGCTTAGGCCGAATAATCGGCCGAATATTCCTTTTTGGGGGTCTACCGAACCGATTATCAATAATCAGCCGATTAATCGGTCCTTGACCGATTAATCGGCCGATCGGGGGAATAATCGGCCGATTAATCGGAGATTTTCAAAATCAAATGCTAGTAATAATTATTTTTTACATTAATTTTTTCTAATACTACTATTGGTCATTACAATTACATTCTCTTCTTCCAATTTACATATTTGGTCTTCTGCTCATGTTTTCTCTATAAGTTTATAGTTAGTGTTTATTGAACTGATCCTTACTATTGACGTTTTCTCTATAAGTTTATAGTTAGTCTATTACTTATAAATGTTTCTAATTACTTATCATTGTCATTATTATAAGGTCAATATATAATTTACATATCTTTATGATTAATATTAAAAAAAAATCAAAATCGATTAAAACCGAATATTCTCCCGCTTATACTCCCGCATACCGTATATACTCTATTCGGTACCCTCTCCGCCCATACACCGATTACTGCTTTTCAGAATACTGATGCATATAAGGTAATATTCAGATAAAATCCCACAATATCACATGAATCATTTCAATCAGTCATTTACTACTAAATTAGATATGTATACTTGTAAAAGCATACTAGATTGGGTTTCCATCCTTGATTACTTGCTATTCACAGGATATGTATTGTGAAAATTAGAAACTCAATTTTTACATATATCAAACCAACTAGATCAAACATGTAGAATTATATTCACTAGGAAAATAAGTAAGATCGTATAAGCATAAATTTGAATTTCAGCTATAATGTTGTTCAATCACCCAAATAACTTGAAAATTCAGATCTTCAGAAGATTCTCAATAAACTTCTTAATTCTGTAGTATTCAAGATACATGGATATCTATATCCATGTCATCATATAAACGTTTTCATATCATAATTAGAACATGAATTGAAGTATACTATAATCTAAATTCAAGAACAATTCTTTTCATTTATTGTCATCTCGTGAGAAATCGAGAATATAAATTAAAACCATCAAATTGAGTACAATTAATTGAAATATTCTTTTACCCACTCACCCTAAGCTATAAAACAGCTTAAAAATGTAACCCATATCTGAAAATCTCGAATCCATATCAAAACCCTAGCAATCACCACTTTCTTCTTCATTTCAACTCAGATACCCTAGAATTGAAGATTAGGAGAGAAAGAGTGAGAAAAGGACTTCATTTGATATGATTTTGAATCGAATCATGGGAGGGATGGAATCTTGACATCTTAGAGAAGATTCACCATGAAACTATATCCAAAGAAGCTAAAATTACATGATTTCATCATTCCTCAGACCGCAAAACCCTAGGTCAGCATCTCCATCACTTTCTCCTCTCAAACCCTAACTCTCCCTCTCTCTCTAGGATTTCATTTCTCTAGATTGAATCATGAATTATGAGAGCTCCTTGTGCGTTAGGTTGACCATATAGAGCAATTGAGCTGCTTGGGTGAATTGCACATTGACCCCTCACTATACTTTCTCTTATTTCAGCTGAATATTATGTCATAAAACAATATTATTGTAATTCATCTACTGATAAGGTCTAAACGCATCCAAAAAATTATGAAAATTTTACATATTGTTTATGATTGAGTTTCAGATCTACAGTTAAAATTTTAGATCATTTAGAGTAACCAATAAATAACTAAAAATAAACACTACACTGCTAAAAAGCACTCTATCAACATTTTGGTCGAAGTATAGTTCGTTCGAGAACCGCATTCAAAGAACACTCAACACTCAAATATTATGAAATTTTTATCCAATATGCATGATTGAGTTATCCATATCATATACAACATTCAATTAAATACAAAAAATTTATAAAATATTAAAAATCATTTACCACATTGCTATCCTGATCAAATTCCATATTCATGTACTATCAAAACCCTAACTTTTTCCGATTAGGGTTTACATTTCTCAAACCCTAATTCTTCAAACTAAAATCATAGTTAGAGTTTCTTCTTAGGTTTGAAACATCACAATTGATCTACTATCATTAATCAAGTCTAAACGATGTTCAATCTAATCAAGCATGTAATCATTCAGGTAAACCCTAGTTTACCAATTAAGCACAAATGTGGTCATTACTATTCTCACCCCCTTAAAAAGTTTCATCCCCAAAGCATAAATATGCAAACAAAGTATATTCAAAGTTTATTTTAAGCTTCTGAAATCTTACATGTCATTACATTCTTGTATTTTATACTTGAATGTAGTTTTCAACGTTAAGTCATTTATTTCTTTTCTAATCACAACATGTTAAAATAGTTCTCAATGATAACAAACAAATTCTCTATGCCACAATCAATCATAGGATAGAGAGAGAAACAACCATTTCAATATTTTCATACTCTTGAAGTGTTACCTCAACATTAATAATCTAATCCAACCATCTCAATTCATATGGCTCAATATGTACTATTGTTTTATATTACCTCTGAGTCACAAAAGAGAGTTCACTATGTTGTTTTGAATATTACTATTGTGCTACTCAAATAGCAAAGCAGTCATGAGTTGGAAGACTAGATTCAACATCAATTCTACAATATTACTCGCAGAATACCCATTGCATCATGGATGCATAAGGTGAATCATTACATCACATTCCATATTATTCTCAAGTTTGGACCCACACATAATTCAAGATGTAACCATCGAGTTATAGCATACTAGGGTTTCAACAACAGTAACAAAGTACTCCATGATTGTATTAGTCATTCAAGGACTATTCATACCCAATTACCATCGCATAGTTATATTAAATCTAGGTATAACAAGCTATACCTCATTAGGGTTATGTAGCAATACAATATAGTTATCATCCCTTCTATTCATATGAGTGAATAGGTAAGACTACCTTATTCAGGGTAAGCCTTCATTTGTTCCATCATTATTCAACCCATATCACCATACCACAATTGTACAATACTAAGATGGATTACTGGTATGAATGGCTACAACTATCAGACACCTTTAATTAACATATTGCTTGCACATGTACACTGAAATCATACGTAGAACCAATTTACATCCCTTAATATACCTTCAACAAATTATACTTCTAAAAACAAATTCACATATTACTAAAACCCATTGTTTTCTCTTATCTCTCTCCGCATTCACTACTACTTACTTTTTGCTACTTATCCTTCTCATTTTAATCATGTAGATTAAACATTCCTAAAATTGAAACATACAAGGAACAAATTGATTATTCATCATTCTTGGTATCACTGCAAGAACTTATCTCATATCGCACTTCACTCATATTGTATTTCTCCTTTTATTCAAAACACACTTGTTACATTTCAAATTTATATCTTACTCTTTACTCTGAATCATTTCCATATTGTTTATCTACCTTTCAGATTAGCTATCTTTAAACCCTAGATTACTATCAGTGCTAGTTTACTTCTCATAGTGCAAATCTCATGATCTTGTTTTATAAAGAGGCTAGTATTCAAGGTCAAATCACTAGTGACATCCCTTGAACTACTACAACTCTAAACATTCTAGGGTGTGTTCCTTATCAATAGCATGACGTTATTGTGATGTGACTTTGCTCCCTTAATTTGAAATTCAAACTTTGGATCTCACAATTTTTACTAAAGTCTTCTTTATCTTATCGATTGAATTTCCTTTCTCTTACTTGGCCATTTAGATAGATTACATTCTCAATTACCCTACAAGGGTTTCATCATCATATTATGTGTCATTATTACATTCACTAGATGTCTCTACCATGGTGGTTATGCATCATATATGATTCATTTTATTATCACTTCATTCCCACATTGTTCTCATTAAGGAAGATATGAAAGAGAAGATGATTTTGAGACTTAGAACTCTTATCTTCAAACATTCAATAATACATTTCTCATATGTAGGGTTAATTAATTATCAACAAGGATACTTAACTAATTAGCACTTTCTTGAATCTCATACCCTCTTTCTTTTATAATCTATATTACTCCATTATGTTTCAAACCCTTCCTTACTTTCCATAATCCCCTTACCATATACTACTATTCCACATGTCATCTTTAACTTCTAGTTTTCTCTTATGATCATGTTATTTCTTTTATGTGTATGATCATGTATACCATGTCACATATACTTCCTTTTATCCTTCTACGAATGTGAGGTTGAAATTCTAAATCAATAATCTCTCTACTAGTATCACATCATGTTTAATACATTACATATCCTTCATTTTAAATCAAATGTCTCATGCATGGGTGAAACATAGTTTATCTTTCAATCAAGTTTTTCCTTCCTGTATATAGTCTACCTTTGTATGACTTATTCATTTATTTAGCTGTACTTTTGTTATTCTTTTACAAACTAGTTTGTTTTTCTATAGAGACTTAAAATCCAAAGGCAATAAGGATGAATGTATTAAACTTATTAATAAAGGTATACATCCCATGCTCTCAATTATATCATAACCCTCATTCCTTAATCAAGCTCATTATTTCCAACATTTCTCTTTATTTCAACTAAGTTTCTTATCCTAGTTTTATGATTTACATGCTCATCTAGTTCTCTTCACTTTAACTCTTCTAAAGACTCTTCACTTATATGTACTTATCGTATACTTAGCTCTTTTCTTCTATTTTCCCTTTGCTTTGGAGTACATAAAAACATTGTACTTGGTTATATAATCCATTCCTAATGATTGATTCTTACTATCTTGGCTCCTTACATACTTTCCTCATATCTTTTCCATATTTCATATTTAGAGTTCATATAATACTAATAAATAAACTTAATCTAAACCTTATGTCGTGTTCCTTTATTCCCATTTAAGGTTTTCTCATATGAGGCCCCAAAGTTGGATCTCAGATATCAGTTCCAACTGATTCTTAGTTATCCCAGTCTTTCCCTTATACTTCAAAATCTTAGAGTATATACATTCATACCAGAATTTGGATCTAATCTATTCAGAATTTACTCTTGTTATGTTACTAATAGGAGTCATTAGATCCTAGTAATGCATCCTGCCAGTCGGACCAGGCCGAACCTGCAGTCCTGAAGCCAAGAGCTACTCAGGATTACTCAACTCCTATTCATCTCAAATGTGTGGAAGAAAACTTATCCACTTAGGATAGATCATTCAAATATCATTTCTAATCTACTTGATACAAAGAATGTAATCAATAAATGCTAGAACTGCATAGTATACAACAAATCTTAAAGACCCATATATATTTCAAATATTGAATATCTGAATTCAAACATATAAGAGATTTTCTATTCATTTCCAACTAAACAACAATATGTAATGAAAGTTCTAACTCATTTTATATTTATGCTCTTAATTCATGTTACTTATCTTGTTTCTAACCCTAATATTTCTAGGGTTCCTCTCTAGACCATCCTTCCACTGCATACTTGGCCAGGGTATACTTGAAAGAATAGACATAGTAGCTTGATATTGGTTGATCCAAGTACTCAGATACTAGGCCAGGATATCCAAATACTCAAATCCCCAGATCTAACATCATAACATCTCCTATCTGCCACAATTATGAATCTAATTTACTAACTTAATGGTCCTTGACAACTCAGCCAAAGCTGTGATACCAAGTTATTACACTCCGATCTCACAATTACCAATAATCATGAGATTAGGGCATAAATTGAGGATTTATCGTAATACAAAGGTCACCCTTAACTTGTTGTTCCTTTTCAAACTCTTTTTTTTTCTTGCATTGAACCACATAAACTAACTTTACAAGGGAATCTAAATATTGATTTCTCTAATCTGATTTCAGCAGTAAAAAATGCATGTATGAACATTCATTATGTTTCTCATACTTTTAAGAAAATAAGACATGCGGATTCACATATATTGCTAAAAGAGGAATAATGGTATACATCATCATTTACAACTCTCTCTTATTTCTTTACAAGGACCTAGAGTGTCAAGGATTGTCTGAACTTAACTATACTCAGACTTAACTCTTGTGGCGGATCTACTCTGATGTAATGATATCATCAATCCCCACGGTTTCCCTAAAAAAATTTGAGTAGAGGGGTGAGCTTACTTGCCCCGTGAATGAGTAAAACAATAATGCGGTCTAAAGTACTAAATTAGACATTTATCATTCTTGGATAATTGAAATAAAACAAGATAGTAATTTCAAATTAAAAGACTAGATATTCAAAAACTTACTAATAACATTGAAGCCTACATCATTAGAAACAAACAAGTATGGAAATATAAACCTCACTATATTAAATATTACATTTAAAGAACGACTGCTGTGAAATTGTACTCGAATCTTTCTTAGGATTTCTTACTTATAAGAAACTCTTTAAACCTATATGATCATATTTTAGCTTATGCCCTGATCATATGCAGTGTACTCTACATATGAAGACTCATAGTGAACTACGATCTCACCATACAAGACTTAGTTGACGCACCCGAGAATGTTAAGCCCCACTACGTCATTGGTCTGCAATAGGAAAATGGCTCTCTAGCCTCGGAACACCTATTATGCCGTAAAAACTGGACTCCTCTAACCTGAGCACACAGGCTGAGAGTCAAGCCACCTATTGGATTTACTGTACTCTAGTACCACCAGGATCTCTAGTTGATGTTGGACACTACATTCTGTATTTTAAGGAGACTTCCACTAGGGCTTCGTCCCCCATACCACCTGTTAGTACGTTCCGACCCCCATATATTGGACATTGTCAGGGTTAGGTCATTTCATCCCTACGGCATAGACCTCTCATAGGGAATATACAGTGTTCAGGGATCTTAAGTCTATTATTTTATTATTCTTGGAAAGATCTTATTATATTGTATCATTTCCTTACTTATACTTGACTCTGGTATCTCTATGGTATCGCGTCTATTTATTTGAAATTTATAATACAACATATATATCATCTAAACTTGGCAGAGCAGTATATTCAAAATATTGTGATATTCTGAGTAATCATCATACTATACATATAGGCAGACTAAAATACTTAAATAAATAGAATACATGTCAACTTGGCACGTTATGCACTAGAATCATTCAATTGAACTTCTTAATACACTGATAATATTGAACTGAATGCTTAACATATTGTTTATCCCTTTTTTAGGGTTTCTCCTTACTCATGCACATATAGAACTTCTCATATATTTCAACATATATCATGTCTACTAATATAAATATTCTCATTCAACATTTCTCACATTTATGCATGGCATCGATAACATACCTATCTAGGGCATGTCATATCTCTCCACTTGCAATAGAATAACAACGTATGCATTTCATGTCAAGTATTTGAGTTAAAAAAATCTGAATCTCATAAACAAAGAATGTATGCATATAAGGTAATATTCAGATAAAATCCCGCAATATCACATGAATCATTTCAATCAGCCATTTACTACTAAATTAGATATGTATACTTGTAAAAGCATACTAGATTGGGTTTCTATCCTTGATTACTTGTTATTCACAGGATATGTATTGTGAAAATTAGAAATTCTATTTGTCCATATATCAAATCAAAGAGATCAAAAATGTAGAATTATATGCACTAGGAACATAAGTAAGATCATATAAGCATAAATCTGAATTTCAGCTATAATGTTGTTCAAGCACCCGAATAACTTGAAAATTTAGATCTTCATAAGATTCTCAATAAACTTATTAATTTTGTAGTATTCAAGATACATGGATATCTATATCCATGGCATCATATAAACATTTTCAGATCATAGTTGGAACATGAATTGAAGTATTCGATAAAATGAATTCAATAACAGTTCTTTTCATTTATTGTCATCTAGGGAGAAATTGAGAATATAAATTAAAACTATCTAATTGAGTAAAATTGACTGAAATATTTTTTAGCCACTCACCCTAAGCTATAAAACAGCTTAAAAACATATCTCATATCTGAAAATCTCAAATCCATATCAAAACCCTAGCAATCGCCACTTTCTTCTTCCTTTCAACTCGGAAACCCTAGAATTGAAGACTGGGATAGAAAGAGTGAGAAAAGGACTTTATTTGATATGATTTCAAATCCAATCAAGGGAGGGACAGAATCTTGACATCTGAGAGAAGATTCACCATGAAACTATATCCAAAGAAGCTAAACTTACATGACTTCATCATTCCTCGGACTGCAAAACCCTAGGTCAGCATCTCCATTACTTTCTCCTCTCAAATTCTAACTCTCCCTCTCTCTCTATAGGATTTCATTTCTTTGGATTGAATCACAAATTATGAGAGATCCTTGTGTGTTAGGTTGACCATATAGAGCAATTGAGTTGTTTGGGTCAATTGCACATTGACCCCTCACTATACTTTCTCTTATTTCAGCTGAATTTTGTATCATAAAAAAATATTACCATAATTCATTTACTGATAAGGTCTAAACACATCCAAAAATTAATAAAATTTTACATGTTGTTTATGATAGAGTTTCAGACCTTCCATTAAAATTTCAGATCATTTGGAATTACCAATAAATAACTAAAAATAAAACACTACACTACTAAAAAGCACGTTGTCAACATTTTGGTTGAAGTATAGGTTGACCAAGAACCACATTCAAAGAACACTCAAATATTCTGAATTTGTTATCCAATATGCATGATTGAGTTATCCATATCATATCAAAAATTCACTTAAATAAAAAATTTGTAGAAAATATGAAAAATAATTTACCACACTGTTATCATGATCAAATTCCATATTTATGTACTATCAAAACCCTAATTTTTTCCGATTAGAGTTTACATTTCTCAAACCCTAATTCTTCAAACTAAAATCATAGTTAGAGTTTCTTCTTAGGTTTGAAACATCGCAATTGATCTACTATCATTAATCAAGTCTAAACAATGTTCAATCTAATCAAGCATGTAATCATTCAGGTAAACCTTAGTTTACCAATTAAGCACAAATGTGGTCATTACAAACTGATTGTTCAACCCCAGTCGATGGTGTTGGGGTGGGGGAGGCGATGGCGGCAGTCACTCTGGTGGTCGTGGTGTGTCCTCCTACGAGGCACACCGGGCTCAGGGGTACCATCCACCTGCAAACAACAATCTGTCCAAGGAGACATATGCTCAGGGGAAGCCCTCTATGAAAGTGCATGGAGATAAAGGTCTAGAATCTATGGACGAAGGAAATATTGGCAAAGATGCAGCCTCTTCATATGCGGCTACACTATCGGGTGTAGATCCAAATGTGCCAGCAACCATCAAGCTTATATCCCCAAATCTGTTGAAACCGGAAGATATTATCGTCGACCGGAGTGGCACCATCCTAGCCATCAGAGTAGACTCATCCAACATCCATCCGCTCCTGGAACCCTGGAAACATGTCATGATTGTGAAAGTCATCAGTATTAACATCGGTTTCCAAGTGTTGGTTAACATGCTCCAAGCCTTATGGAACCCTACTGAGATGTTCAGAATGATTGACTTGGAGCTTGGATACTACATCATCCAACTTGCAAATCAAGCGAACTTCATCACTGCAATGACTGGCAGCCCCTGGACCATCTTCGGCCACTATTTGTCAGTCCAATCCTAGATGTCAAAGTTTAGGCCCTCAGACCCTATTCCATGCAAACTAGTGGTATGGTCTAGGGTGTCGGATCTTCCTATTTATCTATTCTAAAATCAACTTCTGTCTAGCATCAGGGACTTGATCATCAAGATGATCAAAATTGATGGCACAACCACCGCTAGCTAGAGGGTGAAATTTGCCCGCATTGTAGTTGAGGTGGATACTTCCAAGCCCCTTCTACCTACCATCATGATTAATAATGAAAAGTTATGTATTGAATACGAGAACATGCCTACCGCATGCATGATATGTGGGCGAGTGGGCCATGCCAACAAAGATTGTGCCTTTGTCTCATCCTTTTCCACCCCTGGAGCATCCTCTTCTACTACTCAACCAGTGGTAGTCAACACACCCTACTCCCAGGCAATCCATGCAAAGAAGCCCGAACGCAAGGTACTTGGGAAGAAGAATGTGTCTCAAAACTCAGACAAAGCCAGAGAACAACCCACTCCCCCACCACAGGCTCCCTTACTGATGTGTGGGCAAATGATGGTTGGGAAACAGTGACAAGTAAAAAAAACAAGAAGAGAGGCCTGCAAAAGCAGCCTCCACCCCCGAGCCAACACCCCACTGCAAAAGAGCACCCCCAACAACCCACGCCCCCCAATCAGGATACCGCGGTAATCTTGGTTGATGATGAGATGACCGAGGGAAGAGATGGCAACTCTCCATTCCAGTTCAGCAGTAATGTCATGGACTTACACTCGCCGGTCTTCAATTGGGGTGATAGTGGGAATGGATCAAAAGGAATCCTTCTTCGTAATAGACATGTTGTTTATCAGCCAGCTCTGGTCAGCCTAGGGCAGGAGAGGAAGAAAGGAAAGATTGCCCAGGTACTCACCAATGCTGACAGTACCAAAGAGGCAAAGTGTATTCTACAGTTTAATGACAACAAGGCTATGGAGGATGACCAAGCCAGTGAGAGCAGCCAAGCGATAGGGCTTGTCGTTGCGAGCAACTAATATCATCAATTTTTTTAATGGTGAACATTCTCTGTTAGAATGTTCAAGGAAACAAATATGATGATAAGATTCGGCTCATTAAGGAATGGAAATTGGTCTATAGGATTCATATTCTAGCACTGGTAGAAATAAAATGCAGTGGGCCACATCCTCCGTTGCAGGAGCAATGTTCATATTGTCCTGGGAACCACTCTATAAGTGTGGCAACTATCAAGAGTGAATTATGTAGTGCTCTGAAGATGGACCACCTCCATCTCAGGACTAATTAGCCTCTCCAAATTAGGGGGCAACACAATAGGAATTATCTATCAGACGGGTGGCATCCCATACATTCAATAGGGGGTGCATTAAATGGGTCTTGCCCCGACAGCGAGACCTAGAAAATGTGTTTCATTTTTTCCCAATAGAGGCCCATGTTTTTCCAGCTACTAGAAAAATCAAACTCGTGTGATTATGCATCTGAAAGTGTGTCATGTTTTTCCTCTGAGCAAACAAGTCAGATCAAATATGGTTTGACAGGGGGTGCACCAAGGGATCTTGCCCTTCCAACGAGACCTAGAAAAGGTGTTTCATGCCCCCTGAATAGAGGCTCATGTTCTTCCAACTACTTTAAAAACCTATTCATGTGATTCTGCACTCGGAGTAAGTCATGTTTCTCCACTGAGAAAACAAGTCCAGATTAAATCTAGTTCAATGTAGAATGTATAATTCTTCTCACGTGGCATGTGTGTGTCATTATCATGGTGCTTCTTCAATCTCAATCCACCTAATTAGGTAATATGACTGGGTGATCAACGTTCACTTAGTGCATATTGCTCCCTTCTCAAAATTCTGATGTCATCACATTGTAGCATATCCCTAAGTAGCCTTATGAAAATGTCCTTACATAGCTTAAAAGTTGAACAAACCTTGAAGATTTTCTTTCAGTGGCATTGATCTGTCGTCGAATGAAAAGGAATTAAGAGATCATTGGTAGAGGCTAATGTGTCTTGTAGAGAGATTTTCCTAAAAAGTGGGAAGCTGAGTTACTTATTATAGGATACCCTATTGGAAACCAATGATTGTAAATAATCTTTTTGAGCGAATATTTGAAAAAAAAAAGAGTGGAGACCTTGGTTGGGTTGCACTAGAGACACATGGCCTCCCCGAACTCAGCAAGAATATTCCATGACTAGCATGACAAAGAGGGGCAATAGGCATGACACCCACTACAACATATTCAGGTTTTATCAGCACTAATTTTCGGCACTTCTAAAATGGATTGCCATAAAATAAATTCCCTCCAACATCCCATTTCTCGCACCTCCTCTCGATCTAACTTACACGCGATCCGTATTAAATTTCAACAAGTCTTTCGCAAATTTATATATTATATATAAAATAGAAAAACAAACCCGCTCTCTCTTTCGGTCTTTCCCCACTCACGATTACCCCAATTTTGCTTCCACTGCATTCCAGAAGCAATAGTTTCGCCTCCTGATCGAGAGAGGCATGCCTATGAAACCGCCTCCCTTACTACCCAACCTTCCCTAATCCCCCATCCCTGCAATTCGCCTCTCTTCAGGTTGGCGGCATGATCAGTTACAAGCTCACTATCGACTGGCGACGACATCGAAGCCTGCTCCGGCCTCCTCGCCAGTGGTTGTCTCGTCTTCCTTTAAACTTATTTCACTGGCTTCTGACATACCGTGGTGGATCATCCACATTGTTGAAAGACGTCTGATATATATGGAAGGTATATCACAGATACATTAACCTAGGCTCGACCTTAGCCCCATTTTACGAGGACGAGATCTTGTATCTACGGTGAAATCCCCATTTTACGAGGACGAGATCTTGTATCTACGGTGAAATCTTATAGAAATATTGGGGGATTCTGAACTCCAAATAAGGTATGCTCATGGATCTGTATTTTTTCTTTGATTTGTTGACTATTCCGTACCGGTAACAGTTGGGCACTGTGGCGTGCTCTATTATTTTCTGTATGGTTGCTCTATTATCTTGTATGCTAATTAATAGTGATCTTGATACAACTTTCAGAACCAAGAACAATTAAAACTGAAACATACGTATGAATTAATCCCAATCGCATTTGTTCTGGTTATCCGACGCACGCATCAATGTGCTCATCTCACCATTGTTGATAAGAATTTTTCTTACTAGTTTATACATTTGTACGGGCTACTCCACTATATTTGTTGTTTTGCTTTTATAATTATAGATACTTCCCTCTATAGAATTATGGACCTAAAACAAATGGTTTAAGTGTATACATGCAATATTTTAATTTCTGAATGTAATATATTATAAAATATATACTCTATTATCGACATGCTTCATTACGTTATTTGAGCCACATAGTTTTTTATAAGTGGATTATGTCTATCAGTGGTAGTTATAACTTTTTTAATAGTATTGATTAAACTTGTACAGTTGGTTTACTTAGGTGTTTAGTTGATAGAGGCATGCATGTACATTTGAACCATCTTTCCTTTTTCCATCTATTGCACATAGATCATCAAAGATGCATTGTTGTATAACTGTTGGTTTTACCAAATCATAACATTGGGTCTTATTTTCTGTTCCAAGATTTTCACCATAACTAGTTTTGAGTTTGGTTCAGTCATGGTTGGGGCTCAAGACCATTTTCTTTCACTTCTACATCCAAGATATTCTACACCCCAATGAAAAGAACACATCTTGTTTCTTTCCCAACAATATACATATTATTATTGTACATATCACAGTCTATGCCTCTATGGCAGGTTTACGTTAAACTGTTGTTATTTCAACTATAGGTTCTGATGGTTCTTCTCTAGACCAAGATGGTTTAACTTGGTCTTTCTTCAGTCCATGCTTTTACTTTAGATGGCTCTTCAGTTTGGTCATGTTTTAACCCATTTGGACAGTTCTAGACTGTTCCAAACTTGTAGCCTGATGGTTTGTGCTACATTGGAACAAACTCAATACAAGTCGTGTTCACTTAAAAACATATTTACACGATACCTACCAAAAGTTTATGTATTTTACGACTCAAATATATACAATAGTTAAGAGAGGGAACCAGGATAACATATTTATTTTTATAGGCTCTAATAATCACTATGCCATAATATCTTTGTTAGGATAGAGTTCTTTTAACAAAATATTGTTTCATTTTTTCAAAATTTGACATGTGTGTACCTCGAACTTGCATTTTTTCTTCAAAAATACTAGAGTTTTGCTTTTTCCTCTTATTATGTTGAAGATAGTTGGTCATAATTTCAATATGTTTATTAAATTTTAAGAAAGTTTGCACACTTTGTCAAAGTCTTAAGGTAGTAGGGGGTGATAATTACACACACATAAATGTTACTACATTGAACATCATCAATATTGTTCTCCCTATTGGTGTAAAATTTTTTGAATGATTATCCCTAGCAATTTAGTTTTTGATATTTTTCCTAATGTACACTGATGAAAAAGTTGTGAGTACATAAAAGGACTTTGGCCAGTTATATTACTCATTTTAGCCTCATATATTACATTTTTACATCCATATTGATGAATCACATATGTTTTCACTTGTCAATCACATTATGTCCTATTGATAGTGAATCATATAGTATATTTCTAATTTTTATATCTATTGGCCCCTACCGTTAATTCAATCTTTTGGTTGGATTTGTTGACATGCAGAGGCTCTAATTATGTTAATCTACATTGAGATTCATCATGACTTCTTGGGGTCACACTATCAACTTTTCATTTGTGAGGATTAACAACATGACCACTTCTTGCATGTATCCTATAATTCTCGTGATCATAAGTTTACTAACTTCAAAATCAGCTCTAGAATTGTCCCTCACCTATTATCTTAGTCTGAGCAGCCTGACCCTTTCCTTCATCCCTATTCTTCAAAATAGCCTCTTGATCAATGGAGGTATAATAAATGTTTTAATGAAATTTTGTTATGGCAATTATAAACTGGGGTCAGTACAAAAAAACCTGACACTAATTCCAACATTTAGAATTAGCAAAGTGCTAATTCTAGTATAGAAGGGTAGTGTGGGAGGTCTAGTATAGAAGGGTGTTGTGGGAAGGAAATAACCAACACCAAAGTTGAATGCTTAACTCATTTGTAATGTCCACCCATTATATATGCTTCTGATAATTGTGTATCCCTTGATGAGTGTATCATCTGCTTAGGAACTTTGATTGATTTCCTTACATTATTTACATATACCTACATAGCATAGCTGATTTCCCTCTTCTCTCTTCTTATAGACAAGTGGTAATTTGTTTCTTGATCTTTTATACTTTGGTTGTACCAATCCTACATGATCAATCTTTTGTATGGAGCACTAGTGACAAGTCACAACTGGAGCAAATTTTCATTTGGCTAGTAAAGTTGTTCTATAAATGAATCTCTTATGTTGTACATGAATATACATATCAAAATATAGCTTCTTGTTGTAGACAATCGCTATTTAACTTATTCATTTTGCTTCAGAATAAAACTCTTGCATTTTAGATGACCAATGTTGTGTGTATTTCTTTTCTAAGACACAAAAATAGGTCTATTTATTACATATTCATTGTACCAATTCAAACAAATTAGGATCACACGTACATAGAATATATGAGTTGTTGAATATGAGATCTGAATATTATTATTGTGTGATTTAGAGTCCCTTACCATAATTGTAAACATTTTTGTTTTCTCTTTTCGAGAGAAGGTACGCGACCTCATTTGTAACACTTAATAAATGAAGTTGACCCTTCTATAACACAAAGCAACAACAAGACAACTATGCATATGTTAGATGTTGTATAACATTGATGATGTCTTGTGGCATATACATCTTCATGAAGATATAATCCCAATGTCTACTAAGATCCACCAGCATACTAACTCTCAAGTCCTCTAGCTCATCCTCAATGTTTATTGTTACTACAACTCTTAGCTTATCCTGCCAATGACATAAGTGCCATCCCATATATTTGGCTAAACTCTATTCATCATGAGCCTTTGATAGTTGTCATTGAGTACAAGATTGATCTCCACATCAATCCTCTAGAAAGCCATTGCACAATACCCTGGTTGGCATTTGTAAGAACTTTTTTATGCCACACCCTAACATCGAATAGATTTCCTTTGCATGTTCTTTTCCCATGCACTACTTAGAATGAGTTCCTTGTACCATTCTTCGATATTCGTAATACCCAACCATCTATCTTCCTTGGCAACAATGACTTGCTCCATGCCACCAACGAGGGGATTCTCAACCCCCCTAGACGAATCGTTAGATTACCCTATGTAACCATTACAAAGGCTGCTAGGTAATTAACTAGTCTACATTGCATACATAGGTATTGCTGAGAGGATCGACCTCTCTAGGAAGACCTCTTCTACAAGGAAAGGGTGAATGTTATAACTCTAATCACTAATATATTTATTAAGATTAAATTTTATTTAAGTGTTTTTAGCTCTATTCGCCCACTCTAGAGACCATTATAGATCTAACAATTATCACACATGAGAGAGATTGGAGTTTCAGCAGACATTCCCATTTCAGACAATATGAAAAGATGGTAACCATGATTATAGTTCGACATAAATGTCAACAAATTTGCAAATTGAAAATTCTAACAATTTAATTTGTTGTTTAGGCAGAAATCACAGATTTGGTGTCTCAGCATGAACATGGAACAATTGAAATTAGCGACGATGAAATATGCTTGAAGGTCTTTGGACCCGAAAGACCAGGCCATGTACGTATGCGGGGAAGTACAGTTGCAGGTCATTTTCGCTATAGAAATCCAATTTATATGAAGGAGATTGAAAAATATAAGAAACAAGCAAATGATGCACGAGCTAGAGTTGAACAAGCAGAAAAAGTTGCAGCAGATGCTAGAGCTAGAGCTGAACAGGATGATCAGAAAGCTGAAAAAGCTCACACTTACATCAGAGAGTTATTCAATGTAATAAAGTCTAGCAGGATTATAGATGGCATGAATATCGACAACCCTAATGATGAGGTATTTCCTATAACTCATGGACTTATGGAAGTCATTGTTTATTTATAACCATAGGTCATATTAATAACACTATTTATTTACATGTTTTGGAGTAAGATGGGAGTTCCTATTACTCATGGACTTATGGAACTCATTCTTTAGATGACACAATCAAGCATTGGACCTCATATATGATCATTTTTTTATTATCTTATTTGTAGATAATATATAAATGTTTTTAATTTAAGATTGGCAGTGTATTACCTGACTACTTTTTTGTAGCTAAGACAAAACTTCTAGTAATTGGAATGAAGAGGATGGTAATCAGTCTTTTAGATGACTAATTTAGGATCATTCTTTTAAATATATATATAGCCTTGTTGCATCCATCAAGCTTAGGAATTTATAAAGAAGTACATTGGTACTTGGTTTGTTGGGCTTTGGTTTTGATTTGGAAAATCTCTCACAAACTGGTTCATAGAATTAGTAAAGGCATTATATATGACCGGAATGAGTGCATGGTGTGGTTGGTTATGTTTCATATATTTGGAATTAAGTAGTAAATATTTTGTTCATTTATACACATTGACTACTTCACACTAGAAACACAGTTGTTGAAGGTAATTTTTGTTTTGTTGTCACTATGAACTACAAATTTCTTGTATTCTTTGTTTAGCGATCCATCACCAAGCAGTTTTTCTTTATGGAAATACATGATTCAACATCACCATCCAAAAAGGAACTCCCATGCTATGAAGCAGAGCCTGGATGAGAAATGATATAATGGTTTGCTGGTGTGATGGTGCTCTTGGATTTGCATAACTCCCGTCAAAGCTTTTCAAGTATATACTTATAATTCAACTATAGTTGCATGTATCAACACTTCAGTTAATTCACATGAAGCACATCTTTCTTATCTGCAAGCTTATCTAGTAATGTTGTTCCACTTGAAAACATCATGTAGGTGTTTCAAGACACGGCTATTGTAGGGTAGCCGTGTCACTTTTTTGAGATGGAACTCTCTCCATGAACTAAAACTCAAAACTGTTCTCTTATTGTCTTTGCAGGCTCTGTCCTGTAGTTTTGGGTAATGCCTGAGCTGTGTTATGTGTTTTCAACTCATTCAAATTCACTTTGTTTTTTAGACAAACAAAACTTGGTTTTTCCTTAGGCTTCTTCTGGATCTCAACTTTAGTTTTTTGTTTCTGGTATGGTGTATGTTTCTCCCTGCTTTAACATCCAGCTTTCATTTGTGGATGTATTATCTTTGCATGTGATTGCGTGCATACATTGTTTCATCCTTGTTCAGATTCTGTGTTTGGTTTTGTCTATCAGGCCATTGTGCTGGGTCGAGCATATGTCATTGGATAATGAATTTGGATTAGATCCACCTGGTATAAGGGTCAGGCCTGTGACAGGGCTTGTTGCTGCTGATTACTTTGCTCCTGGCTATTTTGTTTGGGCAGTCTTAATTGCTAACTTGGCTCGAGTAGGATATGAAGAGAAGACCATGTACATGGCTGCATATGATTGGAGGCTTTCATTTCAAAACACTGAGGTAATGTAATGTTGATGTTAACACAAGCACACATAATCGTTTATTTACATATTGTATATATATGTATGTATGTATGTATGTATGTATGTATGTATGTATGTATCTATCTATATATATATATGTGTGTGTGTGTGTGTTTGTTATCCATGCTTGTTCCATTAATGTTGAAACTGGACATAATCAATAGGTTCGGGATCAAACACTCAGTGCAATGAAGAGTAGAATAGAGCTTATGGTGCAGAACTAGACCTTGTTTGTACATAAGTAATGCAAAAAAGCTTCTACATAGACCATATTTTAACATTAGTTTTTATTAAATGCAGTAAATTTTGGTAGCAAAACTTGTAATACACGTCAATCTAAAATGTTGATGTTGGGAAAGATACAAGAGGGTCATATAGTGGTGAAGGAAATTATCTACATAAAATGACATGTGTACCATCTCCTATTGTGCGCGATAGAATGGATCGTGGTAAATTTATTTTTTTATATGTGTTTATTTGTCTTACAAATATGTTTTACTAATTAGATTCCTAATATTTGGCACCTCAACCTGAAGAGGAGGATATGGTCATAGATAAAGTTCTTGAGTGTTCAGTGAATGATGATGATGTACCCATAAGGAAGGCCAATGTTAGTAATAGGGTTTTGAGGTCCCAGACTTTAGACAATCACTCACAACCAGATACTGATCCAAATCAAGTTATGGAAGAGACGGATAGTCATCATGGTAATACTAAATTAGTTCTAGCTTAATTATGAATAAGGTATTCATTATTTTTTTTCATGTCTTAGATCAACCGAAGAGAAAGAGGGTTAGAGGGAAAACAAAAAATATAAGTTTCAGGTCATTCAGAAATGGTGGCGGAGCTAAAATAAAGATAGAATTTAATTCTAAAGGTAATCCAATAAGTAAAAGTCAAGCTCTTATGGCCAGTCGAGTTGGAGTTATTGTTCGCAGTTCTATAAATGCTCCTCTTAGTTATACAAGGTGGAGTTGCATGCCTAGTGAAAAGAAGGAGAAGATGCTCCAATTGATTCAGGTTTCAATTAGTTTCTAAGTGTTACTTCATTGACTAATAAATGTACATTTCTGATATTTTCTTAACTTTTACGTAGGATGATTTCATCATTCATAGTAATGAGTTATTACCTGAGGAAAATGATCTTAGAACACGTTCAATTTATCGATCATTGAATAGGGCTTGGCGTGAATTCAAGACTAAGTTGTATGCTCTTTATGTAACATACGCCACTGATGATGAAGCTCTAAGAAATTGTCCTCCAAATGTAACAAAATCTGATTGGGAGTTTCTTGTGAAAAAATACTGGAAAAGTGACTATTTTCAGGTAAATATGAAATAAATTTGTGAGTCCAACAATGATCTACTCTCTTTATTATGGATATTTCTTGTATCAATATTTGAACTTGATTTATATTTGTATCCATTGATCTTGTTTTATATTTATTTTCAAGGCTGCCAGTGCTCGTGACAAGATCAGTCGTTCTAAACAAGAAATGCTTCACTACACTGGAAGGACTCGATTTAGTGTTATAGAACATGAAGATGTGTGAAATTTGTTCTTATTGATATTATTTTTTTAGTATAAGGTTATACTTCATATTACATAATCTATTATTATCAAATTACAGACTATCAATAACAATGGAGTTGTGCCAAGTCGAGTGAGGATGTTTGAAAAGACTCGAACGAGAAAAGACAAAAAGCTTGTAGATGTTGTTGCTGAAGAAAAGATGGTAAACAGGATAATAGCTTGACATAAATTCCAAAAAAAATTCAAAATGAAAATTCTAACAAGTTAATTTGTTGTTTAGGCACAAATCACAAATCTGGTGTCTCAACGTGAACATGGAACAATTGAAATTAGCGATGATGAGATATGCTTGAAGGTCTTTGGACCTGAAAGATCAGGCCATGTACGCATGCGGGGAAGTATAGTTGCAGGTCATTCTCGCTATAGAAATCCTATGTATCTGAAGGAGATTGAAAAATATAAGCAACAAGAAAATGATGCACGAGTTAGAGTTAAACAAGCAGAAAAAGTTGCAGCAGATGCTAGAGCTAGAGCTGAACAGGCTGATCAGAAAGCTGAAAAAGCTCACACTTACATCAGAGAGTTATTCAATGTAATAAAGTATAGCAGGATTATAGATGTCATGAATATTGAAAACCCTAATGATGAGGTATTTCATAAATTTAATAATACATATCTAATCATAGATCATATCATTAACACAATTTCTTTACAGGTTTTGGAGTAAGATTGGAGTCCCTATTACTCATGGACTTATGGAACTCATTGTTTAGATGACACAATCAAGCATTGGACCTCATAGATTATCATTTTTTTCTATTTTTTTATTTGTATATAGTATATAAATGTTTTTAATTTAAGATTGGTTGTGTATTACCTGACTACTTCTTTGTAGTTAAGACAAAACTTCTAGTATTTGAAATTAAGAGGATGTTAATCAGTCTTTTAGATGACTAATTTAGGATCAGTCTTTTAAATATATAGTCTTGTTGTTGCATCCATCAAGCTTAGGCATTTATAAAGAAGTGCATTGGTCCTTGGTTTGTTGGGCTTTGGTTTTGATTTGGAAAATCTCTCACAAACTGGTTCGTAGAATTAGTAAAGGTATTATATATGACCGGAATGAGTGCATGGTGTGGCTGGTTATGTTTTATATATTTGAAATCAAGTAGTAAATATTTTATTATTCAGGTATATTCTAGTTGTGTCTTTTGTAGGATTCATAATTATGCAAGTTGGTGTGAGTAACGAAGAGCTCTATCAAGTCTTGCAAATGATTCTCCATCTTTTTCAAGCATAGAGTCCTCAAAAATATCCATGGCCAGCAGGGCAAATATTCAGCTAGTGAGTCTTTCCTATTAGTTTTGACTTACCAGGCAATATGATTTGTTCATTTTGTATTTAAACGTATAATTTTCCCTCGCCCTTTGTATTTCATTGAAGACTAGTGTTTCTTGTATTTTTCTTCAGCAAACTCATCTTTGTCCAACATTTAATCACGACATTTCTCATCAGTTTGGCGACGCTCATTGCTGCTTTGTCAGACTACAGATGTATTGCTACATGGAGTTTCTGTAGTTTCTCATATTTAAACTAAAAATAGAGGTAATCCAACTAAAGATTGTCTAGGTGAGCTATATGTTTTATATATGCATGTGTTAATGTACCTCCTCCTTCCATTATCAAGTTAATTGTTACACTCATTTTTTTGTTTTCATAGAAGTACGAGTTTGCTTCTTATGGAGGGGATGATTGCAAATTTTGGAAAACATTTGGATTATGATTGAGTCTTACGTTTTTTAGAGCCTATAAAAGGTATGACCCCCTTCAGTATCACATGTAGGCAAACTGCATTCTCATTGTGAACCATAGAAGTACTTCCTAATATTGACAATATCACTTTTTGGTGATTGCTAGAAATTTCTTTTCTCCAAAACTGTCTTGAGGACTTTTAGTGATATCCTTCCTTAGATGTGCACCTACTCTTTAATCTATTGTTACGTATTGTTAATGCTTAAAACACAAGAAAACAGTGTCGAGGGTCAGCAATTGTGAGCATAACAACCTACCGAGATTTTCCCAGCAACTGCGAATTTCCTAGCAACTGCAATTTGCTTAGCAGCCGATATATTTTATCTCTTGCTGACAAGGAGCAGCTGACAATTGCAGGTCAAATGAAATTTCCCCTGGACTGATGCATCTAATAAACTAATTTAGGTCTTAAAGAGCTACTTATTCTTTGCCTACTTGGGGTTTATGGATTAGTATTTTTTTTGTCAATTATATGTATGGCAGGCATGAACATATTATAACATATGGATACACCCCTGAAGTGTTGTTACCAAGACTATTTTACAGGGAAAGTTGGGCTGGGTTGCATCAAGGAGTGTTCATTCAAGTCCAAAATCTCTGTGCTTAATCATTCAGTCCCTTTTATTCACTCTAGATAACAGTCATATATGAAGTGAACACCAAGTCACTGTCTTCCTAGTGTCAATAATACAGTCTCAACCTCAGTGATTCTTGCAAGTTTGCGATCTACTAGACGCAATCACATAGTAGATACTTAATAGTGTCACTCGAAGCTTCAGTCTAGTCCCTGACCACCTGTTCTGCAGGGCAGCTGGAGCTTTCATGTTTTTTTTGGAGTGTGGAATTCTAATCTAGAAAATCAGCTCCTCAACCCTTTGGACATCATGGTCAGATCTTGTTCATGGTGCAATGACTGATTTCTTTCTTCCTCAAGGGTAGAATTTCTTTGGGAACATACATTATTCCTCAGGTCTAGAATATTTACATAAATTTCTTTGAGAAATGTCTTTCAATTCTTCGTCACCATCACTTTGATTACCATCTGTAGGTTCAATGTTCTGCAAAATGCAAAATTTAGCAATATACTACTCCGTGACCAATATCAGCACAATTAAAGGATTACAAACCTCTGAAGGACCAGGGTACAATTACAAACAATAGTCATGACAAAAATTAAGATCGACAAACCTCTGGCAGACCAGGGTAACCAGTTGAATCAGCACCGTTAGCACGTACAGGACTTCCCATGGCAAAATTTCCAGGTACATCAGCATTATGAGAATGAAGCAAGGAAAACGAAAATCCATCACAAGTTTCTTCAGCATCCCAAATAGATTGATGGGAGTCGGTGGGCAGGGTACTTTACTGGTTTCTGAAACCTTGCAAGTGTGAAGCTATAACAGCATCAAATGAATCACTACTCATTGACGTTTTAGGAAGAAACTGGGCAACACTATCAACAGGGCCATTCCGGAAAGAAAATGCATCTCGAGAAGCTTCTGATAGTAACTCCCCTACACTTATGTTTGTCAAGCTGTCATCCCATCGACCAGCCGATAGTATGGTATGGCTGCCATGTGACATTGCTTTCTGGAAATTATATGTAAGGTTAACAATTATGCATGTATACTCTCAGTCATGGATGAACCTAAGAAAACAATTTAGTGCAGAAACACTTACATAATCTTTGTGCTATTTAACTCAATCGATAGTATTTTATCAGAAAATGAAAACCCGTAAATGAATTATATTGTGCTTACGGTGCTCTGCTTTATGTGCAGTTGTTCGAGTTTACCGATGCCCACAAAGGAGCCTATGATGGGGAGTGCCCATTCTATTGTTCTTATTCCGGCTACCATGTAACGCAATAACTCTCATGTCCTTCGTTGCTCCGATTTCTATAGTATGGTCATAATGGTTTAATTATGTTGGGTAATTAACAATTAATGTGATCAGGACGAACTTTTATGGGTGACTACATGGATGTACATAGCTACCCCCAAGTACCACTTATATATCACTGAGGAGACCATCAGCAACAATGTCGCAGAATTCAATTGGGATCTCAAGTACGCCGGAGCACAAGTCCTACTTGCATGGGTGAGCATCGCCTATTCAGGGGATTTAATTAATTGTCTTATTAATCTAATGAATTGCAAGATCACGTTGCCTGACTCCCGATCTGCTTCCTACATCTCCATTTCTCCTATGAGAAAGGCATGGACAACTTCAAGAACCAGGCCGACAACTACGTCTGCGCGACTTTTCCAGATAGCCCTTTCCACGCAACGGCTGATGGAGTTCGCTAAGAAGCAGATCGACTATGTCCTAGGGAGCAAGTTGATGGGTTCCGTGGTAGTATTACATATTTCCCTTTCATTTTGAAGACATAAAAGGATGGATGTATACATCCATTGTAACGAGATAAAGCTAATCGGCCAAAATAAAGCTAATCAGCCAACCTTTGAAGATAAAAAGTGATGATCTTGGCGGCTCCATCAAACTTGTATCTAAATTAAATGTTGTTTCGACAGCTAAAAGCTATTTGCTGCTATGTATATTTTAGCTACATCGTTGTCTTTCTATTAAATGATGAACACATGTAAGTTGTACGTAATGTATGTTGTCTTTCTATTAAATGATGAACACATGTAAGCTGTACGTAATGTATGTGTAATGGTGAAGAACATGATGGTTTAGACAAGTTTTGTGTACCAGAATACAATCAATCATATATATATGATTTCGTATTTAAAAGTTTATTATTGTGTTATTCTAATGTGGTTCTATACAATGTCTTCGCTATATATATACATATATATGCATATATAATGTATATATATGTGTGTATAAAGTAAAATTCTTTTGTTATGGCCTGTGCACACGGCTTGCTGGAGGATGCTCCTGTTTCCGCCAAACTAGAATTGTTTGCTTCGCCCAACCCACGCCCGACGCATGCCACCCTTGCAAACTCGTGCGCCCACCAACACCTATATTTTCCCAGTTGTAGATGTACATGTGACATTCATGTCTGCATGAGTATTCATGTGTGTTGACACTTTAGTACATTTCCGGCATATTAGAATGTCGGGTTTGACATCATTTTCCGGCGATAACCATTTATCCCCGGCATGGGCATAATGCCGATTTTGATACTATTTACGGCAACTCTTAATATGCCGTCAAACTTTTGACGGCACGCTTTTCAACGGCATTTTTCCAGCATATTGAAAAATGTCGAATAAATACAATACCGGCATAGTTATGCAGTTTTTACAGCATGTCATTATGTCGGAAAATCTAATATTTTTTGTAGTGACCCCCACCCCCAAGGGTCCACATGAGCTTTCTAGCAGGACATTAGAGTGTCCATTCAACAACACATGAGTATTGACTGACACATTGCTCCATCCTTCTATCCAAACATCCAGAATGGAGAAGCTGTGTAACATCCAACAAATGGATCATTATTTGACTAATAATGGTTTCTTTATTCGTCATTCTTGTGTAGGGTTCATAATATGATCAGAATATGTAAACCACATGAATATATTTCTTTGTTGAACTGATCACCCTATCTTTTTGACTTAATTGAGTTCATATATCCCAGCTAGTGTTAGACTTTTGTTATGATAATATTAGTTGAAATGGGCCTCACACTGCTTGGATATGTACCTAGATTCTAGGAGAATCTATATATGATATGAGAATCTATGCAAGTGCACTTTTTCTAATATATTGAGAGTTTTGTCAACTTATGTATTATAGTTATTTCAAACATTTGTCAGGGATAGAAAATTTACAACTAAAAAGTGTGTTTTCAGTTGCTAACATTTCACCTATATGTTGTTCGAGAAATCATTTTAGATTTGTATTCATTATTTGTGGATTCATACTCAATATATAACTTGGCATACACATCATTTTCCTCATTTAGATGTTTGCTTGGAGATTTTTGAGTACTTGATATCGTTCATTTGTTGCTGACTTCTTAATGTGTATAAGTTCAATCTTGGTTGTGACTCATTGTATAACATGGTATGATTTAGGTATGCTTTGTTCATGAATTTAGGAGGCATAGGGTGTTCAAGAATAACAATAGGATCACGAGAATGTACGTTGTGGCTACATCATGCTCTGGAACATCAAAGGACGATACAGGTAAATTTACTTTTGCATATGCTGATTTTACTATGTGAGGCATGGTTTAAGATAAGCAATGGCAGTACAACCGAGGAACATATGACCCCTTTTGTATACATGTTCTGTCATGGTTGTAACTGGCCTGTTGAAGTTCTTTAATTGAATTTTAACTTTGCTATTGAAGGGAGCATCTGCTATGCTCGTGGAGGTTTTGCTGCTTCACTTTAATAGCAATCAGCCACCAAAATATTGAAATTGCTTTTTTCCTTGATTCTTTGTGACGTTCATTAGTCAAAAACAATTTTTACGTGTATCTTATTCTGTCGTCTTATTCCTATAAAATAACATAATTTTCTTTATTCTGTACATGCAAGTATTCACTATATTCAGCCTGATGAGCAAACTTCTTCGAATTTTCTTATGTCGTACATTGTTAGATTGAGAGTAGAGAGAGTACGCCATATCTATATAAAGAATGGCTAGTTGTACATAAATATTTCATTTATTTTGTTATCAAATCTTGATTCTAATTGCATGGTTGGATGAAGTTTCTAATGTTGTGGTTTGATTTTTATGCATTACTTATATTGGTAATGCATGGATATCGAATATCATTACTAACGTGAAGGTACTGCATATGCATGTTCTGAGAAAGTCAACCAAACACGACCAATTAGAATCTCCACGTTTGTAGTATGCCAAACCAAGCCAAAAAAAAAAAAAGATTTAATTTGAATATTATATTTTCATCTTAGAATCGCCGCTTAGTGGCATCAGGTTTGGGTCTAAAAGAATATTATTCATTTGTAGAAGTGTGCCCAGATTGCACGGTCTCTGCTGCAAAATATGATATGACCCACCCTATTATCGCTTGGCAGAAGTGTACCCAGATTCAACGGTCTCTCCAGCAAAATCTGATATGACCGCGGTATTTGATATCGAGCTTAACGGGGCTGCAGAGGACGACCCAAGATCAACGGTTCAGTCGAATTGCAAGGATAGAACCGTTGATTGTGGTTCAGAATCAAGGGTTACAGCCGTTTAAGTTGGGCATATTTCTAGTAATCTATTATGCAGTTTTGGTTTAAAAAAATTGCACCAGATGTTAACATCACATCACAAAAACGACCATAGGAAAGGCACCCTGATTGTCACTTGTTAAGTAGCTACCGATTGGCAAATCACAGACTAGAAACATTCTTCCAGTCACAAATAACCATTTACTTTAGCAGCGTGTAACAGGTAGTTCTAAAATCAAGATAAGAAGCCGTTATATATCGAGGAGAAACCAAAAAGGAAAAGGCCAGCGACGCGTGGGTCAAGGGCGCCAAGCTTCAGGGTTGAAAATTTCATGTGTAAGCCGTATGGATCTCAAGCAGTTGCCGGATATGTTATGTAGTCTTACAAAGAGGGTTTCTGCAACTGGGAGGGGGAGGGGGTTTCAAGCAGCAACTACATGGGCAGGAGGGAAGTGAATTGAGTTAGGAGGGTTCATACTGTACGAATATGAAATGCTTCAGAGAACGCCAACAACTTCATCTCCTCAGACTTTCTCCGCTTGCCAAATCCTAACAATTAGACATGGCGGACCAAACCATTCAAAATGCCACAACAGATTTGAGAGCATGACTACGGTATCTCCTCTGTTCGGTGCGAAGGCACGGGCGTGGTCCCTTAACCCATCTAGAAGCCGGCCGCCCCCGATTGGGGCGGTGGGGCCGACTTTGGGCAAATCCTTAGGCACTTTTTTTTTTTAAGAAGGAGATTTTTATTCATCCGGTCGTTCTCTAGGCTAAAAGGTTTCAACCTTGTACAATTGAACTCTGCAGCAAAATCGGAGAGACAAACCCCAATAAATGAACCTATTGAGACTTTACACGTGTGGAGTAAGTATAACTTTGTATATCCCTAAAGTAAAACTCCTTTGCTGGATGAGGCATCAAGGTTAGGGAGCTGAAGATGTAACTTTCTAATAATGTATTGCCGTAATCAGCTAAGCTTCGCGCCATCTAGTTGCACCTTTATCTACTGTGTGTAAATATGCCACTGTATTGGTAAGGGACTCGGTAATGACCCCTTTTAACCTTCTAATCTTCCATGGGGTGTCATACGCTCCCGTTACTAAGTCGACAACCATCTTGAGATCAGTTTCGTATATCTTAATTCATGTACCAAACGTACGATCTAGATTCAAAGCGTAAAATAGGGCCTCCATATAACCTTCCACCTTGGTAGTGGAGATACCTGGTGATGAAAAACCCTACATAGCATTGCCTTCTGAGTTTCTCGTTATGCCTCCCACTTCTATGAGATAGGTCATTCCTCCCCCTCTACTCTTCCCGCGTTTGGCTGCTATATTGAGCTTGATACTTCCTTGAGCAGATCTAGACCAACTAACCAGATTGTGAGTCCAAGTATTAATATGTGCGGTAATCAACAGGTTTCTCGCCCATGCTTCAACGGAAGAATGCTTAGTCATCTGGTTGAATAATTGAATAGTTTGTCTTCAAATCGCATTTGGGGAAAGCTTTCGGCCATTAAATCTACTCGAGCACCTAGTCTTCTACATAAACTATAAAACCACATGTGGGAGTGTTCCTCGTATGAGACCTAGGAAGGAGTAATGAACCGCCTTGCCCCAGCATCTTCTCAAAGCGCATGTCGTGAAAAGGTTATTCTAAGAGATCTTCAAACTTAGCCGAGAGGATCCTTGCTGTGTCCCCTTTCAGAAATAAATGATCTAAATCCTTAGGCACTTATCTGTCTTCTTCGCTCAGTGATGACGTAGGGGCATGGTTTGCCTGCACGAACGCAGTTGCTGACGCACCACATCTACCAGTTGGCCACCCCCAACCGCAGCCAATTCTAGCAAAGTCTCCAGTGCTCCTCGCTGCACCCCTTCACCTTCGTTTGGTGTCGCACTCTGCCCACCTTCTCTCCTTTCACCTGGCCGTCATTGTAAACCGCTATCGCACCTATGCTCCTGGAGTCATGAACCTAGACGTTTGTCGCCGTTGCCAGGACACTGGACTGGGGGTGATGGAATGGAATCGCGGAAATGGCAGCCACGTTATTGAAAACAAGTAGCAGTTTGGATGCAGCAGTGCTGTTGGTTGGCAGGACATGACCAAGGTTGCTGCAACCTTTTCGCAAGTCGCAACAAAGAATACAGAAATTACAAGGACCCCCAGACACTACTTATACAGAGGATCACTTTACAATTGCGAAAAATAAAAGTAAAAATTGTAGAAGAAACCATGAACAGGCCTCCTTATATAGAATAGATGCTTCAATCACAAAAACTAGGCACTCGGTAACTCTATGACTTCATACGTTTGATACCACACGGATAACACCCGATGAGCATGCTAACACAATATGCATAAAATCAAGGTATTAAAGTACGAAAACCCGGGCGACAATGATATCACTGTGAAAGATATCGTGTTTCAAAACATTTACAGCTCTAGTTTTATCGAGAACTTGGACGTGACAGGTACGAACATGTAGACCATTTATCAAGTAGGGCTTCTGTTTAAATACAGCATATACTGTAACTTCAAAATTACAAAAAATATGGACCTTAAACTACTGCAATTCAGAATAGACACTTGCTTTCGCTGTCCAGGCATGGGCTACAGCAACGCTTTGATTATTAATTAGTGGGACCCGCTATTTCTAGCAGATCCCTCCAAAGATTGGCGTATGCCGCTGTTTGCGGCGAGCACACGGTATTCTTTAGTAAAAGGCGAAAGAATAGTTCGCTCTGTGCTCACCGCGCGGCTGCGTGGTTTGGGATGGCTGGAGCCGTATGGCTCTATAGTCACCGTGGTGTCTGCTATCCGTATACTCCTGCGATATGGGACTAAAACAGAAACATGAGCGACGAAAACGAGGAGGTGGAAAGACGATTGATTGTGTACGTTGTGTTTCTTAGTTAAGCTTTCGTCACAGACAGTTCTATTATAACGAAATTTGGAGACGTTTTGCTCTCAGCAGAGTGGAGGGTTCCTCCTTTTTAAGCTTCACGAGCCACTGACTACTGCATATGGATGGAGGGTTCCTCCTGTCTAGAGAAGAGTGGATTTTTCTTATGAGTCATCTGTGCTAGCTTGACCCAATGAGGTTGAAGTTGAATACGTCCATACGTCAAAAACATGACAGAAACATCGCTAACCAGACGTACAATAAACGCGTTTGGATTCACAAGTATGTTTTTTTGTCTTGGTGCACTATATTCCTATCTGATGAATTGTCAATGGTGGACTTGGCATCCGACGGAATCTGTGTTTGGCAAGGACTGGACTGTGGCAGCTATTGGCAAGAAGGTATTTATAGCAAGACAGTCATGACGATACATGTAAAAGGTAAATGAAGACGGACTATTCGTCAATGTCAAAGAATAAAGATGATTGGAAGGATGAAGGAAATATAAAAATTTCTGAAAGAGAAAAATGACCATTATCATAAACTGCACTACAAAGAAGAGGCGACTGCAATTTTTCTACGCGGTCACATAACTCAAATGAGATAAATGAATCTAGAAGAAGAGTTGAAATTGAAGATAACACATCAGAAAACATCATGAAAGTTCCACCCCACTTTAAACTAATTTTGATGTGAAACCCATGGAAGATGATAGACTACACTAGAACAAAGTAGAGTTAGCTTTGTAATCTTTTTTATTTTACATGCATCTTTTTTAGTATGATATTATGGGTCGTCAAATTTGTGTATAGCACGTATGTGCTATAGAAAATATATGTGTACTTTTATGTCTTATTTATATAAATTTTCTTTTAGTATATCTAGTTGAGCCTTTTGGAACCTCAGACTGTTAAAAAAATCTTTCTAGATAATCGTTGGCTTTCAATGCATCTCTGTATTGAAATAACGAATGAAGTATTAAACATTGACTTTTATTTTTTATGTTTGGTGTGGTGATGTCAAGTGTGTGAAGCGTACTATTACTTAATTGTGATGATAACAATTTGACATTTCGATTTAGGTAGACAGTTAGGTGGGTTTTTTTACTTTAACTATAAGTATAACATTTTATAAATTGTTTTATTTGTGATAATAAAAAAAATAAGCGATATTCTTATAAAATATTTACATTCTATCTAATATATGTAGGATGAAATATTCAGATCTATTTGAGGAAAAGAAGTCACGACTACAAAAACGACAAACAGAATATTATGCAAACCTTTCAGAAGAGAAAAGCGGTCTAGGCTTGAAAGGAGTAGACAAAATTATGCCAAGACAAGACGTGAGAAGTATAATGAAACATCTAAAGAAACATGCTCAGACATTAGAAACATACATGATTCATTGACTACTCTCACGGGCGCATCTTTTGAGTACTCAAGAAAGGACGACTTACAACCTGGTGGATTTATTACATGGGAAGTACGGAGTTCATCAACTTGAGGTGACCCTAATTTTTCTTTGAAATATTCAACAAAAATGAAAATGGGTGTGCAACATATCATTTTTATGAATTTTATGACACATTCAGAACCTTGTCTACTTCCTAATTGCAAACAATGTGATCATTGTTATGCAAAGATGTTTCCATATGAAGTGCCAACATTTGGTTGTTACAATGGAGAAATTGTTTTAACAAATAATGAAATCCCACAAGGATTATATGATTTATATACACCATAAAGAAAAGAAGTTATTCATTTTAAACAATACATAATAACATATAATGATATTTTTGATTTCACATCTATGGGGGTGAATGAGGATAGAAATCTCTCAAAGAGAAATAAAGGGATATATACATTCAAAGTACAAGGACAAATATATCATTTCATAAACATGATGATACCATAAGATGGTCGTCCATCTCGTATGCAATTGTACTTCTATGATATTGATCATGAGTTGGAGAACATGTTACAACAGTCATCAAGACTAAGAGAGGATGTAGTGAAGATATTGATGAATATATTGTGGGAAAACCCATACTCAAATTTTTTTCATAAGCTTGAAGGATTTTTATAGTTTTGAAAATGTTCGAATATATATCAAATCAATCCCAAAAGTAAATCAAGGAATTCAAAATGCACCTACGTCTTCTCAAGTTGTTGCAATTTGGACTGAAGACAATAATGACAATAGCAACTGTAACGACCCCGCCTCCCGGTAACCCCCAATTAAGGGAGATCGAAAGGTCAGAGCCGTTAACCAATAACCCGGATCAAAGGTTCGACAAATAATATATAACAATTACTAAACTTTACCAACTAAACTGAAAACTGGTATAAAATAAAACTTTGCTTACCTTTTAAAAACTGGGATTTCTAAACTTCTATCCATGAAGATACTAATCTAACTAATCCTCTTGTGCATGTTATTTCTCATTTAATTCTACATATGGCACTTTACTGTTTGTTCTTTTCATTTGTACCTAAAACGCTGACAAACAAAACATCGGTCAGCAAGAAGCTGGTATGTAGGGCAAACAATAATCGTGTAACTATAATAACAAAGTAATCAGTCAATTATCATTTAACAGCCAAGATTATATTTTAAACCATACACTCAATCCTTTCATATCCCCTATCTCTATGTTGTCCCTGTAGTGGACTGAGATACTACCTCTCTCTAGGTAGATCCTTATTAAACCCCACATGATCCTACCTAACAGGTAGATCAATATCTTGGGTTGAGTCGCATGGCACTACCCATAGGTAGTCCAATCTCTGACTCAAAGTGACTTGCTGGACCTACCCCATTGGTAGCCATATACTAAGTCATCCAATGACCTGATGGGCCTACCCCATTGGTAGCCATGTACTAGGTCAACCCATTAAGCTACAGAGGGGACTAGGATCTGAGCTAGTAGGCACATCTCTTATGTGATAGTCATATTCACATTATAATTTGCATGAATTAAATTCATCCAACAATTAATTCAAGCCACGATGTAAACATCGATAAAATCCTCGGAAAACTAATGCGGGGTAATCATAAGCGTAACCACATACCTGTCAGGCAGACTCAGATGTAGGAATAGTCCAAACAAGCAAGTAATCCAGAAACATGCAAGTACACAGTTCAATCCTGAAATATACATCCAATTCCTTTTTATCAAAAACTATCCAAATCATCTTGCTACTTATGGTACTATTCCATTTTAGGGTTTCTTCCTCTTTTTAGGGTTTATGTAACATACCAGATATAGAATCCTATCCTAATAGTTTTACCCTTTTGACTTAGCCAAACAAGGATAAGCTAATACTTATAATTAAGAGAATCTAAAATGCTTTATACTTAATAATGACTCGTTTGGATGATAAAAAGAAATTTCATCGGATAAATATTACCCATATATTCTTAATATAGGGTTATATGCTCAAATACTTCAGTTGGCTTTTTAATAATGGGCTTGAAGTGCAAATTGTACACTAAGTAATAAAATAATGAGATATTTCGTCCTAGGACTTTCTAGCACTTTTTAGAATAGGAAAAAGAAGAGAAAATCCAAATTATATATAAAGGTGATGATAATTGGAGATAATATGGGATATAATGGATTAAAAGAGGATAATGAGGAAGATGTTGTTTCAAAAATCACAAATAGGAAACCATGAGATAATTTGATAAGCAAATTCATTTTCTTGATCTAAAATAAACTTAATGGCTAAGTATCATCTAATTTGGATAATAAATAAATATATAAAAGCCTTTATTACAAGATAATGGGAAATAAGCCAATAAAGTGAAATAAAATATTTAATGCCCTCAAATTGGAAAACTAACTCCAAATTCGTAATATAAACATAAAAATAAGCCTTTGTGCCAATTTGCAATTAATTTGGATAATGTTTGATTAATAGGTAAATATAGGAGAGAGAAAATGCCTAAAAGGTGTAATTAATAAATAAATGTAATTCATGAACCAAAAGTAGGAAATAAAGGCAAATTCGTATTCAAAACACTTAAGTTAACTTGTGGGTCAAGTTTCATCAAATTTGGATAATCCTAAAGCCATAAATGAAGAAGGAAAGAGAAAATGATATTTGATTTATTTAACCCATTAAAGGTTTCCAAAAGGCAAAACTAAGAGTATAATCAGAATCTACACATTTAACTTAATTTATGTGCAAATTTTGGTTTAGTTTGGATAATTCTAGAACCCTTAAATGAGGAAAGAGAATATGCATGTATTAATGGATTTCCCTTTGTTTTATTCAATTTATTTTCTTGATTTTTCCTTTGCTTGGGTTGCCACGCGCCATCGGATGGTCCACTTTCTCCCCGCTCAAACCTGGATTGATCGGACAATCTCTATCTGTCTTCCTCACTCGTCCTTATCCTACAGGGACACAACAGGAATGGAAACTGAATCTGACCCTTATCTTTCTCCCCGCTCCTTCTCAGTTATTTTCATTTTCCTTTTGACAATCTGTGTGGTTTTCCAGTTTTGTTGATCCCCACTTTGTGTGGGACTCTCACTCCCAATCATTGGGTCGACTAGAACCCTCCTTTCCCTCCTCTATTTTCTGGTTTTTGTTGGTTCCTCGTTGACCCTGATCTCCGCCCCTATATAAAGGGCTTTCCCCACGAACCTTGAACCCTCTGAAACCTCGCGACATACCTCTGTTGATCTGGTTTGCCCTGCTTCCATCTCTCCCTACTCCGACTACCTGTTGCGGCGGCGGTGAGATTGTCTGGGGGTTTTGGTCGTCGGCGGGGCTCGTTCCTGGTTGGCTTCGAGTCGTGAAGGTGTTGGCAAGCTTCGAGAACCTTCAATTCATCTGTTCGGCAGGTATCTTGGTTTCCCCTCTTTTCTTTTGAGTTGGATCGTCTCCTATAATGTTGAGCGGTAGATCGCCTACTAGCCGGTTTCCCTCACTTTCTGTTCTGATTTTGTTTGCTTCATCTTTCTTCGTTCTTCGTTTAACCTCTCACTGGCTGATCTTCCTTACCTGGTCACCTCAGAGTTGGCAGCATTTTGCGGCGAGGTTTTCTCGAGCTACAGATGGCCGATTTCATCGTGGTTGGGTTCTCTGAAATCGTTGGAGTCCCGGGAACTTTGTTTGTGTAGGACTTTTTGCCTAATTCGCACTCTCTTGCGATCTGGAGTTTGTGGATCAACCTGTCGCTCTCAAGCTATCGAGGTGGTCCTCGCGGGGGAACAAACCCCTGGGTTGATTCCCCTCTTTGCCCTCGTTCTTTCCTTTTCTGTTTTGTTTCGCGACCAGGGGTATTTTCATCTTTTCACGGTTTTTGTCTCCCTCCTTTAGTCGTGGTCTTGCGAGGGTTTGACCGGTGACTTGGTCGGATGTGATTGGGACAAGTCACGCGGGCCCCTCTCCTGTTATCCATTTCGATGCAAATTTATTATGTGAAATTATCTGATTGGTCAGTAATTAAAAATGTATAACTAATTATCGGATGATCAGAAAAATATGGAAAAATATTCGTTGGAATCAGAAAAATAAGATCTAACTAATGGTATATGTTTTGATAACAGAATCTAAAGATTAATAATAGGTGTTTTCTATGGATCTAATAAATGATGAATTAACTTCTAAAAATCATAACTAATTATATATAAGTCAGAAAAATATAATAAAATATGTTTTATACTCATAATAACATAACCTAAAATATGGAATAGTTTTCATAGAGAACTTCTCTGTTCCTTCACTAATCAGACCTAAAATTCCGGAAATTACAAATGCCAGGATAGGAATAAGACTTGATATTATTAGAAATGCCCAGAAAATATCATATTCGTGAAGCAGAATCATAGATTCACTCCTATTAATGTGTACTAAATAGGTCAATTCCAAATTGAAATTGTCGATTTGATTTTTTGTATCAGTTTTTTTTTATTTTCTTCCTATTTATTTTATATATTTATTTATATATTCTTATCTCTTTCTAAATAGAAAGAAAATAAAAAAAATAAATAAATAATGTAATATAAAATTTCGAAAATCATTGGGTTGTCCATAAGGTTTTTCAACTCTTGTGATAGCAATGTTCAGTCTACGGTTCACAGAATTTAACTTTTTTTGTACATTCGTCTGTAATTCTTCAATTCCTCGCGTTCTGCCCTCCATTAATAAATTTGGAAAACCCATATGGATTATGACCTGGATTAAATGACTATTCATGATTCCATATTGACATATTGAATCAATTCCATACGGATTCAAAATCGAAAATTTGAGGAATGTTATGGTAAAACTTCGTTTGAAACGATGTGGTAGAAAGCAACGTGCGACTTGAAGGACATCATCATATGTGGATTCATACATCCATCATTTTCTCTAAGAACGAAAATGCTCTTGGCTCGAAATCGTTTGTTCTGTTCCATAGGACCTTAATTTGGTCTTTTTTCACAAAAAGCAGACATGAGATAACAAATCAAGTGTTTCCCAAAGATTTCTCGCTTTTTAGATGATCCCTCTAGAAGGAGATAATTATATATCAACTCTTTCTAGTTACTTCGTTCCCTATTTCTACTTGCATAATCCTGAGGAAAAGAATTTCATTTCTCCCGAGCTGAACCAATATGTCGATAATTCTAGTAAACTAATTCACACATGTATAAAAAGGTAGTTTTTAGGGTTTGGTTAAAATGATGAAATTGACATAAAATCTGTATATTTGTTTAATAGGCTCTTTGGTGACCTATATTTGGATCTAGAAGTGCTTTGGACTTTTGGACTTTGATATTGAGGTATGTTGTATCCCCTATTCCTCAATATTGAGCAATTCACCTATCTTATAATTCTTTTGACTTTTGCCTACACAATATGTCTTATCTCTTATCATCATAGTTCATGTGAACTATCTTGGTTATTGTGATCTTGAATAATCTTTTGGCATCTTACCTTGTGATATGGTATATTATGATCTTATTGATGGTATATGTCCACTGTGATGTGGAGGTTCATTGGTGGTTTCCTTTGATGTCCATTGTGGCAAATCTTATTTAATGCAACTATACTTTTCTACTTGCCACTACATTTACTTGTTATGTGATTCAGTAACCCTAGAGTAGTATAATTGCATTGGTTTTGTCTCATTATCATTTGTGACAACATTGTAATATTTTGGATGGTGGATGTGTGATTCCCCATGCCAGGGCAGGATGTGTGATTCCTGACCCATGTTATATATATATTTGGATGGTGGATGTGTGATTCCCCATGTCAGGGCAAGATGTGTGATTCTTGGACCATGTTCCACCAGGTTCAAGATGTGTGATTCTTGAATGCCTTTGTCTTTTATAATATTCTAGTGTTATGCTTATATCACATACATGCAGGATGTTGGTCATGATATGTGCATGTGGCACTTCTTTATTATTTTACATATGGCAAGTATCTCTTTGATTATGAATCTTATCTATTATGCCTGTGTGGGTAGTCCTTATATTTTGCACGGGAAGAACTTATAATTGATGTCCCTATTTGCCCTATATTGCTCAAGTTTTCTTTAGTATACACATACCAGCTTTTTGTTGATATCCTCATTTCTTTTCTTTTCTTTTTGTGGGGTATGCTTCCAACCCCAAGTTAGATTTGGAGAACTTCAACATCAACCTTATAGCTGATCTTTGGGAGGCTTGAAGAGGTGGTTAGATGACCCTCATCTTGGTTTTGGCTTTTATGTTTAGTTTTCCTTTAGATACCTATATGTGGTGAAGTGTTGTATCATGTTATCAAGCTTTGCAAATTGTTAGATAATATTTCTTTTCTGCTGCTACTCATTGTGTAATGATACATACATGTTGAATGAATTGATCTGCATCCCTTTGGCGAAAAGTTTTATGTGGTGTTTGTTTTAAGGGATGTGGTTTCTTCTTTCTAGTAGAGTAGTGGTTTCACTTCTTTACAGCATGGTATCAGAGCCACTAGCAGTCGGTTATCTAACTATTTCAAACTCGTCTCCCTTAGGATGTTTACCTTTATCTTAGGTTGCTCATACCTAGTACCTTGCCTTGTGCAGGCAAAACCCTAATGTCGGGAGAAAACTCTTCAGCTGACAACCAGTACGGTTATGAGACACCTCAAAACACTAGGTTTGTCCAGGAGACCTCAACATTTGTTGGTTCGGGAGGAGCTATGACTCCAGAGCAAGAGTTGTCCATATTTCGACAACTCTTTGCTTCTTCTGTGGTGGGGAAGATGAAAGACCCGATTGTACCTGAGAAGCCTAAGGAGTTCTCAATCATGGAGTTCATGAAGATGCAACCACCATCCTTCAAATGTGAGGGTAAGATGGAGATGGTCGACAAAGCTGATGATTGGGTGTTAGCCATGGAGAGGACTTTTGATGGTATGGCATGCCCTCCACATCAAAAGGTTAGGTTTGCTTCCTATGTCTTGGATGGACCAGCTAGAGTTTGGTGGAATGGAATTGCTAAGACTAGAGATATCTCCATCATGACTTGGATAGAGTTTTTGGCTCTCTTTCATGGAAAGTACATCTGCATTGCTGCCCTAAAGAAGAAAGAAGTTGAGTTCTACAGTTTGAAGCAAGGTTCATTATCCATTTCTGCTTATGTGCAAAGGTTTCTGCTGTTGGAGCGTTATGCAGTTGGTTTGGCTGAGGAACGTAGGGCTGACCTTTTCCTCCAAGGGCTCCACTACAATGTGGGACGTGCTTTAATCCCACAATTGCCCTTAACCTTTCAGCAAATGGTTGATAAAGCTTTGGCTGTGGAGTCTTACCCAAGGTTCCAACCTAGGGAGTTTGACAAGAAGAGGAAGTTCTCAGGTGATGAATAGAAAAGGGATAAGTGTTCTAAGTGCAATGGTTACCATCCTCCAGGAAAGTGTTCTCATGATAAACCTCGTCCAGTGGTATGCCATCATTGCAATGAACCTGGACACATCAGACCTCAGTGTCCCAAGCTTCGTTTTGGACCTGGACATGTTCCTCAGCAAGCACCTCCTCAGAATCATGGTAACAATAATGGTAAGAAGCCTATGGAAAGGAGAGATGGAAGAGTTTTTACTTTGGATGCTGAAGAAGTTAATGATGGTGATTAAGAAAAAGTTAACCCATAATTCCTTAGATTAGTCTTTACAAGTTATGTTTCTTTTTGCATGTTGCTTATGTAGTGAATGTAAGAAGTATAGTTAAAACTTTTATAATTGAAGTTAAGTTTGATTTTATGATATTAACCCTTTTAAGGGGTGGTGAATAAGTTTCCTATGGATGTTTTGATTTTGAGGACGAAATCCCTTTAAGGGGTGGTGTGTCGTAACATACCAGATATAGAATCCTATCATGATAGTTTTACCCTTTTGACTTAGCCAAACAAGGATAAGTTAATACTTGTAATTAAGAGAATATAAAATGTTTTATACTTAATAATTACTCGTTTGGATGATAAAAAGAAATTTAATCAGGTAAATATTTCCCATATATTCTTAATATAGGGTTATATGCTCAAATACTTCAGTTGGGTTTTTAATAATGGGCTTTAAGTGCAAATTGTACACTAAGTAATAAAATAATGAGATATTTCATCCTAGTACTTTCTAGCACTTTTTAGAATAGGAAAAAGAAGAGAAAATCCAAATTATATATAAAGGTGATGATAATTGGAGATAATATGGGATATAATGGATTAAAAGAGGATAATGAGGAAGATGTTGTTTCAAAAATCACAAATAGGAAACCATGAGATAATTTGATAAGCAAATTCGTTTTCATGATATAAAAGAAACTTAATGGCCAAGTATCATCTAATTTGGATAATAAATAAATATATAAAAGCCTTTATTACAAGATAATGGGAAATAAGCCAATAAAGTGAAATAAAATATTTAATGCCCTCAAATTGGAAAACTAACTCCAAATTCGTAATATAAACATAAAAATAAGCCTTTGTGCCAATTTGCAATTAATTTGGATAATGTTTGATTAATAGGTAAATATAGGAGAGAGAAAATGCCTAAAAGGTGTAATTAATGAATAAATGTAATTCATGACACCAAAAGTTGGAAATAAAGGCAAATTCGTATTCAACACACTTAAGTTAACTTGTGGGTCAAGTTTCATCAAATTTGGATAATCCTAAAGCCATAAATGAAGAAGGAAAGAGAAAATGATATTTGATTTATTTAACCCATTAAAGGTTTCCAAAAGGCAAAACTAAGAGTATAATCGGAATCTACACATTTAACTTAATTTATGTGCAAATTTTGGTTTAGTTTGGATAATTCTAGAACCCTTAAATGAGGAAAGAGAATATGCATGTATTAATGGATTTCCCTTTGTTTTATTCAATTTATTTTCTTGATTTTTCCTTTGCTTGGGTTGCCACGCGCCATCGGATGGTCCACTTTCTCCCCACTCAAACCTGGATTGATCGGACAATCTCTATCTGTCTTCCTCGCTCGTCCTTATCCTACAGGGACACAACAGGAATGGAAACTGAATCTGACCCTTATCTTTCTCCCCGCTCCTTCTCAGTTATTTTCATTTTCCTTTTGACAATCTGTGTGGTTTTCCAGTTTTGTTGATCCCCACTTTGTGTGGGACTCTCACTCCCAATCGTTGGGTCGACTAGAACCCTCCTTTCCCTCCTCTATTTTCTGGTTTTTGTTGGTTCCTCGTTGACCCTGATCTCCGCCCCTATATAAAGGGCTTTCCCCACGAACCTTGAACCCTCTGAAACCTCGCGACATAGCTCTGTTGATCCGGTTTGCCCTGCTTCCATCTCTCCCTACTCCGACTACCTGTTGCGGCGGCGGTGAGATTGTCTGGGGGTTTTGGTCGTCGGCGGGGCTCGTTCCTGGTTGGCTTCGAGTCGTGAAGGTGTGGGCAAGCTTCGAGAACCTTCAATTCATCTGTTCGGCAGGTATCTTGGTTTCCCCTCTTTTCTTTTGAGTTGGATCGTCTCCTATAATGTTGAGCGGTAGATCGCCTACTAGCTGGTTTCCCTCACTTTCTGTTCTGATTTTGTTTGCTTCATCTTTCTTCGTTCTTCGTTTAACCTCTCACTGGCTGATCTTCCTTACCTGGTCACCTCAGAGTTGGCAGCATTTTGCGGCGAGGTTTTCTCGAGCTACAGATGGCCGATTTCATCGTGGTTGGGTTCTCTGAAATCGTTGGAGTCCCGGGAACTTTGTTTGTGTAGGACTTTTTGCCTAATTCGCACTCTCTTGCGATCTGGAGTTTGTGGATCGACCTGTTGCTCTCAAGCTGTCGAGGTGGTCCTCGCGGGGGAAACAAACCCCAGGGTTGATTCCCCTCTTTGCCCTCGTTCTTTCCTTTTCTGTTTTGTTTCGCGACTAGGGGTATTTTCGTCTTTTCACGGTTTTTGTCTCCCTCCTTTAGTCGTGGTCTTGCGAGGGTTTGACCGGTGACTTGTCCGGCTATGATTGGGCCAAGTCACGCGGGCCCCTCTCTTGTTATCCACTTTCGATGCAAATTTATTATGTGGAATTATCTTATTGGTCAGTAATTAAAAATGTATAACTAATTATCGGATGATCAGAAAAATATGGAAAAATATTTTTTGGAATCAAAAAAAATAAGATCTAACTAATGGTATATGTTTTGATAACTGAATCTAAAGATTAATAATAGGTGTTTTCTTTGGATCTAATAAATGATGAATTAACTTGTAAAAATCATAACTAATTATATATAAGTCAGAAAAATATAATAAAATGTGTTTTATACTCGTAATAACATAACCTAAAATATGGAATAGTTTTCATAATCTAATTCACACATGTATAAAAAGATAGTTTTTAGGGTTTGGTTAAAATGATGAAATTGACATAAAATCTGTATATTTGTTTAATAGGCTCTTTGGTGACCTAGATTTGGATCTAGAAGTGCTTTGGACTTTTGGACTTTGATATTGAGGTATGTTGTATCCCCTATTCCTCAATATTGAGCAATTCACCTATCTTATAATTCTTTTGACTTTTGCCTACACAATATGTCTTATCTCTTATCATCATAGTTCATGTGAACTATCTTGGTTATTGTGATCTTGAATAATCTCTTGGAATCTTACCTTGTGATATGGTATATTCTGATCTTATTGATGGTATATGTCCATTGTGATGTGGAGGTTTATTGGTGGTTTCCTTTGTTATCCATTGTGGCAAATCTTGTTTAATGTGATTATACTTTTCTACTTGCCACTACATTTACTTGTTATGTGATTCAGTGACCCTAGAGTAGTATAATTGCATTGGTTTTGTCTCATTATCATTTGTGGCAACATTGTAATATTTTGTATGGTGGATGTGTGATTCCCCATGCCAGGGCAGGATGTGTGATTCCTGACCCATGTTATATATATATATATATATATATATATATATATAGAGAGAGAGAGAGAGAGAGTCAGGATAGAATACACTCGAGTGTACGGATCGCACGAATACACTCAAGTGTGTTTGCATATCAAGACTATTTTTTGCAAAATGTAAACTGTTGATCTTCACCGACATACTATAACTAGGCTACATACAAATTTTGAGCCCATTTGGATGAGTGTAAGGCACTCATCCAAGGGCAACAAAATCGACGTGCGAAACTAATTTAAAATGCATAATTTTTGTGGTCTTCATAACATGAGCTATACATATCCAAATGTGCTCAAATTTTGTGTATGAGTTGTTCACAAGATGTTTAAGAAGATCAATGGATTAGATTTTCAAAAAAAATATTGTATCATGAAAAACTACTTGAGTGTATTCCGCTCCGGATACACTCGAGTGTATTCTAGCCTGACTCTATCTATATATATATATATATATATATAGGGTATATCTTCGCTACCCGTGCGGGTAACTAAGATTTCTCTACCCGTGCATAAAATTTGTAATGGGGTGACACATATATGTAATGAGACAACCAAATTTGTAATGAGACAACCGAAATTGTAATATAAAAACTCGTTTTGTATTACAGTGCTGTTACAGTAATAAATATATATTTATTACTATAACATCGTCGTAATACAAAACGAGTCTTTGTATTACAATTTCAGTTGTCTCATTACAAATTTGGATTGTCTCATTACAAATGCATACCTTCCCATTACAAAACTCATGCACGGGTAGCGAATCTTAGTTACCCGCATGGGTAGCGAAGATATACCCATATATATATATATATATATATATATATATATATATATATATATATATATATATATATATATATATATTTGGATGGTGGATGTGTGATTCCCCATGCCAGGGCAAGATGTTTGATTCTTGGCCCATGTTCCACCAGGTTCAAAATGTGTGATTCTTGAATGCCTTTGTCTTTTATAATATTCTAGTGTTATGCTTATCTCACATACATGCAGGATGTTGGTCATGATATGTGCATGTGGCACTTCTTTATTGTTTTACATATGGCAAGTATCTCTTTGATTATGAATCTTATCTTTTATGCCCGTGTGGGTAGTCCTTATATTTTACATGGGAAGCACTTATAATTGATGTCCCTATTTGCCCTATATTGCTCAAGTTTTCTTTAGTATACACATACCAGCTTTTTGATGATATCCTCTTTTCTTTTCTTTTCTTTTTGTGGGGTATGCTTCCAACCCCAGGTTAGATTTGGAAAACTTCAACATCAACCTTGTAGCTGATCTTTGGGAGGCTTGAAGAGGTGGTTAGATGACCCTCATCTTGGTTTTGGCTTTTATGTGTAGTTTTCCTTTATATACCTATATGTGGTGAAGTATTGTATCATGTTATCAAGCTTTGCAAATTGTTAGATAATATTTCTTTTCCGCTGCTACTCATTGTGTAATGATACATACATGTTGAATGGATTGATCTGCATCCCTTTGGTGAAAAGTTTTACGTGGTGTTTGTTTTAAGGGATGTGGTATCTTCTTTCTAGTAGAGGAGTGGTTTCACTTCTTTACAGCATGGTATCAGAGCCACTAGCAGTCGGTTATCTAACTATTTCAAACTCGTCTCCCTTAGGATGTTTACCTTTGTCTTAGGTTGATCATACCTAGTACCTTGCCTTGTGCAGGCAAAACCCTAATGGCGGGAGAAAACTCATCAGCCGACAACCAGTATGGTTATGAGACACCTCAAAACACTAGGTTTGGCCAGGAGACCTCAGCATCTGCTGGTTCGGGAGGAGCTATGACTCCAGAGCAATAGTTGGCCATGTTTCGACAACTCTTTACGTCTTCCATGGTGGGGAAGATGAATGACCCGATTGTACCTGAGAAGCCTAAGGAGTTCTCAATCATGGAGTTCATGAAGATGCAACCACCCTCCTTTAAGGTTGAGGGTGAGATGGAGATGGTCGACAAAGCTGATGATTGGGTGTTATCCATGGAGAGGACTTTTGATGGTATGGCATGCCCTCCACATCAAAAGGTTAGGTTTGCTTCCTATGTCTTGGATGGACCAGCTAGAGTTTGGTGGAATGGAATTGCTAAGACTAGAGATATCTCCACCATGAATTGGATAGAGTTTTTGGCTTTCTTTCATGGAAAGTACATCTGCATTGCTTCCCTAAAGAAGAAAGAAGCAGAGTTCTATAGTTTGAAGCAAGGTTCATTATCTATTTCTGCTTATGTGCAAAGGTTTCTGCTGTTGGAGCGTTATGCAGTTGGTTTGGGTGAGGAACGTAGGGCTGACCTTTTCCTCCAAGGGCTCCACTACAATGTGGGATGTCATTTAATCCCACAATTGCCCTTGACCTTTCAGCAGATGGTTGATAAAGCTTTGGCTATGGAGTCTTACCCAGGGTTCCAACCTAGGGAGTTTGACAAGAAGAGGAAGTTCTCAGGTGATGAACAAAAAAGGGATAAGTGTTCTAAGTGTAATGGTTACCATCCTCCAGGAAAGTGTTCTCATGACAAACCTCGTCCAGTGGTATGCCATCATTGCAATGAACCTGGACACGTCAGACCTCAGTGTCCCAAGCTTCTTTTTGGACCTAGACATGTTCCTCAGCAAGCACCTCCTCAGAATCATGGTAACAATAATGGTAAGAAGCATGTGGAAAGGAGAGCTGGAAGAGTTTTTGCTTTGGATGCTGAAGAAGTTAATGATGGTGATCAAGAGAAAGTTAACCCATAATTCCTTAGATTAGTCTTTACAAGTTATGTTTCTTTTTACATGTTGCTTATGTAGTGAATGTAAGAAGTATAGTTGAAACTTTTATAATTGAAGTTAAGTTTGATTTTATGATATGAACCCTTTTAAGGGGTGGTGAATAAGTTTCCTATGGATGTTTTGATGTGGACATTCTTCAGCTTCAACTGGTCTTCACTGATAGCTTCATGTAACCAGTGGTATCTCAGATCAATATACTTGTCCTGGAGTAAAAAGAAGAATTCTTGAACAAGTCCATGACACTCTGACTGTCGCAGTAGATAACATAGTCATCTTGTGTCAAACCCATTTCTTGACAGAAACGATTAAGATAAATCATTTCCTTTCTCACATTGCAAGTTGTGATATATTTTGCCTCATTAGTAGATAAAGAGACACACTTTTGCAATTTAGACTGTCAACTAATAGATCCCCCAGCAGAAGTGAACATAATACTTGAGATGGACTTCTTGTGATAAAGATAACCTACTAAATTTGCATCTATGAAACTTGTAAGAACTGGTGGTGCCTCTCCAAAACATAAACAAGCACTAGATGTACCTCTCAGATATCTGAGTATCCATTTAACAACATGCCAATGCTCCTTACCAGGGTCAGACAAAAATTTGCTAGTCACACCAACTGAATGTGCAATATCAGGCCTAGTGCACACCATAGCATACATCAGACTTCCTACTATAGAAGAGTAGGTTATGTGAGTCATCTCTTACTTTTCTTGCTCAGTAGAAGGAGATCATTTTCTACTTTGTCTAAAATGATTGGATAAGGGAGTCTCAACTTGCTTCTCCCCCTTCATGTTGAACTTGTCAAGTACAATCTCAACATATTTCTCTTGTGATAACCAAAGTTTCTTTGCTATCCGGTCATGCCTGATGTACATGCAAAGAATTTTTCTAGATGATCCCAAGTCTTTCATATCAAAATACCTAAGCAATTCCTTCTTAAACTTAGCAATCATCTGAGCATCTTTGCCAACAACCAACATATCATCAACATAAAGCAATAAAATAATGAAACGGTCACCTAAAATCTCATGAAGTAAACACAGTGATCTTCCTCTGTCTTATGGTAACCTTGCTTTAGCATCAAAGCATCAAACTTTTTATGTCACTGCCTTGGTACTTGTTTTAGCCCATAGAGACTTTTCTTCAATCTACAAACCATGTATTCTTTGCCTTTCACTGCAAACCCTTCAAGTTGTTGCATATAAAGTTCTTCCTCTATCTCACCATGGAGGAAGGTTGTCTTCACTTCAAGTTGTTAAATATCAAGGTCCGAGCTAGTTGCCAAGCTTGAAACAATGAAAATATAAGTCATCTTCACCACTAGGGAGAATATCTCATCAAAGTCAATCCCCTACTTTTACCCAAAGCCTTTCACCACAAGCTTAGCTTTGTATCTCATAGTGTTGTCACTCCCATCCTTCTTTAGCTTGAAGACTCACTTGTTCTTTAAAGCTTTTCTGCCTTCAAAAAGCATACATGACTCATAAGTATCATTCTTTTTCAATGAGTTCATCTCATCTTGCATTGCATTCAGCCACTTATCTTTTTCTTGATTAGACTTTGCTTCCTCCTAGCTTTCTGGCACCCCCTCTTCTATGATCAATTTCCATTCTGAATTAGAACATTTAGTAGATGTCCTTTTCTCTCTAGTAGACCTTCTCATCTATGGACATGTTGGTTGCTCCCCCCTTTTAGAAGCCTCTTCATCATGGATACTATCTATACCAGGATTAGCCTCTGCCATATCATCATGTGGGAACTCATCATCCTTAATATGGTATGCATTAGTATTCAGTTGGACTGGAGAGGAAACCAACGTATCAATCACAGTATCATCTTTTACCTTCTCAAGTTTTGTCATCACTAAATCAAATAACATATAGTCCTCAAAGAAGATCACATCTCTAGATCTGGTTATCTTCTTCTTTTCTAGGTCCCGCAGTCTGTAGCCAAACTGCTCATCAGCATAGCCAACAAAAATACAAGGAACACATTTGTCATCAAGATTTTGCCTCTGTTCGTTAGGAACATGTACAAATGTCTTGCACCCAAACACTCTAAGGTGAGAATAAGAAGTTGGCTTCCTTGTCCACACACTCTCTGGAGTGTCAAAATCTAGAGGAACTGATGGTGACTCATTAATCAAGTAGTAAGCAGTGTTTATAGCCTCTGCCCAGAACTCCTTAGGTAGCTTTGCATTCTTCATCATGCATCTGACTCACTCCATAATAGTTATATTCATTCTTTTAGCCAAACAATTGTGTTGTTGGGTATCGAGAATAGTCTTCTCATGTCATATGCCAGATCCTTCATAGAATAATATGAACTCTTTGGAAGTATACTCACCTCCATTGTCAGAACAAGACATTTATGCTTTTTACATGTCTCCCTTTCAATCATGGCATGAAACTTCTTGAAAGTATCAAACACCTGATCTTTCCTCTACAAAAAGTAGACCCACACTTTCCTAGGTGTGTTATCAATAAAAGTAACAAATAATTTGCTTCCACCCAAGGATTTAACTTCCATAGGACCATAAACATCATAATAGATTATGTGTAACACAATAGACTTCTTCTCACACTGAGCACTGAATTGGACTCTTTTTTGCTTCCCAAGCAAACAACTTTCACATGGGTCAAGAATCACACTCTTACCATAGGGGATCAAATCTTTCTTTGCAAGCACTTATAGTTGTTTCTCACTCATGTACCCAACCTTCTTGTACCAAAAATCTAGCGAACCGGAGTTGTCCACAATGTTGACATTATCATCGAGGGCCTTTATGTTCATCTTGCACAAGGTGAAGCAAATGTTTCCTCTAGCCACGACCAACTGTCCCTTGGTGACAACAGCTTTCAAGTCACCAAAATGATATTTAAAGCCCTGAATGTCGATCCCATAGCCGGAGATGGTGTTATAATCAATTTCAGGAATATGTATAACATTATTCAGCAAGATGATATAACCCAACTTAGTCTCAATGAGCACATCACCAGTCTTACGAATCTTCACATAGCTTTAATAGCCACCTTTGTCACTCCAAAGTTCCCAAACTTGTAGGAGCAAAAGAAATGTCTATGAGGAGTGATGTGGTAAGAAGAACTAGTGTCCAACACCCACTCAGTATTGTCACAGATATGTAAACAATGTCCCATGACAACTCCACATGTGAGTATCTCTTCAGCATCTGTAACGACTACAGTTCTATTGCTATCATCATCTGTCACTTTTTGTTTTCCTTCTTTAATTTCCTTTTTGTGCTTTGTGTAGACCTTTTGTACATGACTTAACTTGTTGTAGTAATGACAAACCATCTTGCTTCTAGATTTTGACATGTGCTTTGACTTTCCTCTATCACCACCCTAGCCACAACTCTGATTCCTCCCCCTTAGGAATAAGAGCATGTGAAATTGGCATCTGCACTAAGTTATGCCATCTCGTCTCTTTATTTAGTAGGGTATTGGACACCAAGTCCAATGTCAACTTCCCTTCTGGAGCAGAGTTGCTAATAGAAATCACTAAGGTCTCCCAACTGTCAAGTAAAGAACCAAGAAGTAAAAGTGCCCACAACTTTTCATCAAGTGATAAATCTATTGTGGCTAGTGATTCACCATGATCTTAAAATCATTTAGGTACACTAATATATAATCATCTTCCTTGAACTTCAGGTTGATAAGTTTCTTAATCAGAAACACTTTGTTCCCTACAGTCTTCCTCTCGTATAATTACTCGAGATTCTTTCACTAAGAGTGGACATTGGTCTCGTTGGCGATGTGATGAAAGACAGACCCGTCAACCCAGCAATGGAGGAGGCCCATGCATTTCTTGTTCATCTTTATTTAGTCCTCCTATTTTTTGTGTACTAGTTTGCTCGTATCTCCATGAACTGATTCATAAAGATCATTGCAGTACAAAATATCCTCCATCTTTATCTTCCACATTGGCATGCTTGATGTCATTAACTTCATTATATTATTTTCACTATCTATCTAGTCCATGATCCAAGTAGGCTCTGATACCACTTGAAAGGTGTTAGCAGGTCAAGATGTACATATACGACAGGCACTATAACAGTGGAACCACCTCCACGTATGGACTAGGCACACAAAAATAATATAGAAATCAAACAACCACAAGAATACCAAGATTTACATGGAACCCCCCCCCCCAACAGTATGTGAGGGAAAAACCACGGGGTCAAAGCATGACAAAAAAATATATTAAATAATAGATTATAGAATTCATCTCAAATTTAGACCCAAAACTTGAAGAATATAGAGAAAAAGAAAAAGATACATATTTAATCCAGTGGATATGTCACTACATTAAAAAATATTCTAGAAAATACCCCCTCATAGAGAATATCTGGGTAGAATAAGAATGGATGTGTAGTGGAGAAGACCTGAATAAATCAAAGCAACACTGTCCTCTTTTCTTTTTCTTCTTCTTCTTATGTGGCTCCTTTTTTTCCATCACGTACACAGCACTAGTAGAATAAGAGAACAGGGCGGTGACTTTGTTTCTCAACTTGCAGTTGTGTCTATTAAAAGGAGTCATGCACGATATTTAATCCTAGTGGGCCGCCTAGATTGAGCTGGAAATAGAGGGTCGTAGGCCTAACATGCTTATACATGAGACATTATATGTTTAACATTTTTTTTGAAGAAAATTCATGCACTAATAAAGATAGGATCCTCTAACAGACCAAGAAACACCTGCAAGCATAAACTTGCCAACAGTTCTCCCAAAACCTGGGAGCATAAAGTCAACCAAACAAGAAAAAGCGATGGAAAATAAAGGATGAGTCTATGGGGGAGGCACCCCTTAGGCATTGCCTCATCATCTAGAGCAAGCTGAAAGTAACATAAAAAAGCCATATGATTTGTCCTCTCTATTAAAAATATGATTCGTCTTCTAGGATCTCTTTCAAGGTATAGAATCATCCATCCCCATTGTATGAAAAGAAATTTTCTGAGCTAGCTTTGGCTTGGTTTGCCTGTGTGAAAGTTGAGGCATGTCCTGCATGAATTTTTTACAACAAGGTCTAATGAGATGTTCAAAGAAATGTTTTTCATGAGTCTGTTGGAGTTATTGAATTTTCTTTGGTTTCTTTCCAACCACACATTCAATAGTATATAGACAAGAATGTCTTCAGTTTTGAAACCCTTAAATAGTGTAAGAGGAGTTACACTATTTTGTTTAGTCAGGATATTTTGGATATCAGGTTTACCTTGGAAGAAGTTTTTAAAGATATTATTTATGAAGTTGTAGTGTATGAAGATATGTTCGATAGTTTCTTCTTTATTTTTGCAAAGGTAACATCTGGTTGGTCCCAAGAAACCTCTTCTGGTGATGTTATGATCAATCAGTAGTTTGTTTTTTAGGGTTATCTAGAAGAATATTTTAAGTTTTTGCGGCCATTTGGTTTTCCAAATATGAGCTTGGTTGGAAATGAGGCCCCTATCGGACAGGAAGGTGTATGCTGCTTTTGGAGTATACTGAGTTCCCCATCTCCAGGAGACATAGTTTTTGGTATTGCCTTCAATTTTAGAGACAATTTCCCTAAAATCATTTCTCACTATGAAGGTGAGAAGGTGTCTCTTTAGCACATTTGTTCTATTGCTGGTGAGGATCTTTAGTGCTTTTTTAATATTAAAGGAATTTAAAGCTCTAGGGACTTGGATATGTGGATGGAGGTTCCTAATGGAGTAATGGTGGAACCATGGGTCTTTCAAGAAGATTATGTTACAGTGGATGTGTGGGGGGTATATATGAGATTCCATATCATATGGATATTATTGTTGATGTATTTCCATAAAGGTGAAGATATGTTGTTTCTGGGTTTTTTCCATGGTGGTTTACTCCTATAGTATTTCTGGAGTATAAGGTGACTCCACACTTTGTTTTTATTAGTAGAGAGAATGTTGATAATTTTGGCAATGAGGCATAGGGCATGAGTTTTGATATTGATGATTCCCCATCCATCGAATTTTGTTAGAGCAGTGATGGTGTTCCAATTAACTAGATGGAAGTGTTTGTTGTTCTAACCTTTAGGATTGTGGTTGTTCTATAGGAAATTTCTTCTGATTTTGTCGATCATATTCTTAGTTTTGGTGGGTAAAGGTATGCAACTCAAGTAATGTGTAGTGATGGGGGTGATGACACTATTTAGGATGGTGAGCCAGCATGCAAGGTTGAGAAAATTGTTTGTCTGAGGATAATCTGATGTTGATTTTTTCAATGATTGGGTTCCAGATGGTGTGGGTTATTTTCAGAGGTGTAATCGGTAACCCAATATAATTGATGGGGTACTCGTCTTATTTTCATTTGAGTAGGTCTTTGTATTTGCTAATGGTTGTTTGAGTAGTGTTCACTCCAAAGATAGATGATTTATGGAGGTTGATTTTTAGTCCAGAGATGTAGGAGAAAATACCAATGATACATATGGTATTGATGATGGTAGTGTCTTCGGGAGAGAGAAGGATGATGGTATCATCCACAAATTGGATAATATTTTCCTGACATTCCTAGAGGGGAGTTGATAAGACCATGTGTAGTACCAAGTTTGATCATATTTGTGAGCAACGAAGCTACAATTATGAAGAGGTATGGACATAATGGGTCTCCTTGTCTAAGCTTGTTTGAGTTTCTGAAATGCCCAAAAGGTGAACCATTTATGATATTAGAGAAGAAGTTTGTGGAGATACATGCATGGATCTAGGTGTTCCAAGTATCTAGGAATCCAAAGCCTGCTAGGGTTATGATAAGGCAGTCCCAGTTGATGTAGTCAAAAGCCTTCTCAAAGTTTAATTTTATGGCTATCAGGGGTGTTTTGTTTTTGTAACAGAGATGGACTATCTCATTGACCATGATGTAGGCATCATGGATATTTCTATTTTAAGAAATGCATTCTGATTTAGATTAATGATGTTGTTCGTGTAAGGTTTGATCTTATTAGCAAGAGTTTTTTCTATGATCTTGTAGGAGGTGTTGATGAGACTAATAGGTCTGAATTGAGAGATGGACTCTGATTGGTCGACCTTCTTTATGAGGGTCATGAATGTATGGTTGAGATGTTTTAGGATGTTATGGGCGTTGTTGTAGAGGTGCAGTTCCTGCAGGAGTGCCCAGAAGTCCTTCTTGAAGTGTTTTCAATTAGCCTAGTAGAATTTTACATTCAAGCTGTCTGGACCAGGAGATTTGTTTTTACCTAATGAGTTGATGGCTTGATCAAGTTCATCTGGAGAGAAAGGGTTGATGATGGTTTATGGAGAGTCAATGTTGTAGCCACACAACAGGTGCCAATCTATGGAGTTGAGGAAGGATGGTTTGTAGTTGGAGTTGATTTTTTTTAAATGGTCAACAATATGTGAGGTGATCATATGCTTGTTTGATGTGGTCAAACCATTAATTTTTAGTCGAGCAATGATGGTTTTCCTATAGTTGTTGCATATTTTGTGGAGGAATTTGGTGTTCTTGTCTCCTTTGTTAGCCCACTGAATTTTGGCATGGTGTCTCCACTTAGTATCGATACAATGTTTGATGTTATCCAGTTCATATTTTATGGAGAACAAGGGCGGGATCAGTTGAGGGATCGTTGTCTATGAAAAGGTGTTGTTGTTCCAGATTATCGAGTTTGTGTGACAAGCTATTAGTATGACTCCTTTGCCAATCTTTGCGCTTATATATAACCATTTTAGTGTTTTTATGTATATGGTGGCCCAAGTTTCTGGTTTTGGAATCAGCTAGAGCCCAGTTATCCTCATAGAGCTTGATGGCAAAAGGGTCAGAAAGCCAAAAAAATTGAAACAGAAGGGTTTATGTCCTCATTTTTCCAACTTAGTGTCTATGATGATATGAAAATGATCAGAGATGGGGCGAGGGGCTATCTAGACAAAGGCTAGGGGGTATTGATCTTCCCACTTGGAGCTACAGATAAAGTGGTCTATTTTGGCCCTGGTGTGATTTCTAGACCAGGTGAAGCATGCATTCGAAGGAGGAATGTCAATCAACTTGTGTTTGTTGATCAGATCAATGAAAAATTTGTCTGAAGGAGTCATGCTGGAGGAGGAGGAAAGTTGGTTAAGTCTGTCAGAAGCGTTAGTGATGAGGTTGAGATCCCCTCTGAGAAGTCAGGGTTTATTTTTATGAAGATTCATAATAGTAGTGAGTTCAGACATAAAGGCTTGTTTGTTGTTGTCTGGTTCCCCATATACTCCCATGAAGATCCAACTAAAGTGATCAATTACATTGGTGAAGTGGAGAGTAATGGAAAAGGAATGACGTTTAGATTTTGTTACCTCGAAAAGGTTTTTATTGTACCCAATGAGCAGCCCCCCTTGAAACCTATAGATGGGATTTGGATCCAACTAGTGATCTTGTTTCCACCTACAGTTTTAATAGCAAAAGATGAAAGGATGGTTTTCATTTCTTGGATGGTAATGATGTCAATGTTGAGTTTATGGATGTGGTTGTGAATTTCTTTTCTTCTGCGGGCATTTGTTGCACCATAGACATTCCATGAAGTGATCCTCATAAATAATGGGATTGAAATAAACACAAAGTGTCTATTTTAGAATGTGCCTCATGAATCGATTTAAGGTTGGACCAATTCATGAATGTTTCTATATTATTTAGATCTTGGTGGGCTAAGTTCTCATCTTCAAAGTTTATTCTGATTTGTTTTTCAAAGATAGTGAAGGATTGTATATCAGGCGATGATGCAATATCTTCTATGTTGTCAATATCGTTAACTGGAAATGTATATGTTGTTTTAACAGCTGACGAAAATGAAAGTGTAGTAGAAACTGACAATGAGTGTGTACCTATTTCTTCTTCAACAAAATAATTTCTCCTGGTTAATCCTTCAGGTGCTGTTTGGATGGTATTGATGGACCTGATGATGCTTGGATCCTTGCCATTGCTCTTTTGCTTAGGACTCTATGAGGACCTAATCTCATCAATAATAGCTGACTTGAGCTTTTGCATAGTGTCAGAGTTAATGTCCATGGTTGAGTCGGTTTCATTTGCATGGAAAGGGAAGGGTTTGACGGTATCCAAGGAAGGTTTTGGTTTGCTTATCTCAGAGGGGGAGGATATCTTCATCCTTTATGGCTAATAGATATGTTGGAATCCTCTAAGGACTTTGAGGAGGTTATTTTTCTCTCCCAGACCAGGTTTCTTTCAACTAGTTTTTTACTCAGGTTGAAGGTTTTTTTGGTATTGACGAGGCAGTACCAAGAAGGGGGATGAGCAGTGATGTTAGAAAAGGTAGTTTTGATAGTTGTAGGGTTGTCAGCCGCGAGTTTGATTTTATAGATCTTTTCTCCAAGCCTAATCTTGAGAGAGGTTAGGAGGGTAATAGCTTGTTTAATAGAGAACACACAGTAAGCTCTGATGAACTGTGAAGGATGGAGAGTGTCATGACTTATGAATTGGAGGGTGGCACCCATAGACTGACCTATAGCTCTAAAGACATCAACTTCCCATAAGTGTGGGGGAAGGTCAGTCATAGCTACCCATCCATATCCTCCTAACCCAGCCAAGGAAGATCCTTGATCGGGTGACCAATTTGAAAGGTTTGCCTGAATAAAGCTTGAACCGCATGGGATAGTCATGGTATGGCCAAAAAGATGATCCAACTTGGTTCCTTCCGGGATAGAATATAAGAGTTGCGAGGGCGAGATGATTTTTGGTTTCAGGACGGTGTGGCCAGGTATAAGGAGGGCGATGGCTTTAGTGACATCAAGAATGTTGACAATATTATTGTCCAGGTTGTTCTCAATGATAACGAGGACACTTCTACAGATGAAGACATTTAAGAAGCGCATAGAGTTGGCAGGTAGATCAAAAGGAAACTCATTTTCTAGATGTAGAGTTGGGGCCATTCTAAAGGGGAAAAGGGATTGTTAGCTGGAGCAGCTGGTTTAGTGACAGTCAGAGGGTTTGGGGGCGGAGCTAGCAGAAGTGTTGTTTGCTTCCCTATATAGCTGAGGATGAAGAGGGTGGACGTGTGCATGGGGGGTTAGTGAGGGTGGTAAGACCTCGGTCTTAGCAAGGCACGTGAAGGGATTATTGTTGTAACCCCCAATCTGATTGGTTTTAGACTGTTGATAAGATATGTCATGGCTAAAAAGGTGAGGTGTATGATATGCAGATGTTGTTTTGTATGGTTTTGAGTTGTGAGTCTAGAAAAAGTATTTGAGCTCTTTTGGTAAATAGGTTCTGTGGTATTTGTAGAAGCATTTGATATGTCCCGACTTGTTGCAGAGAAAGAAAATCTTCTATTTGGAACATTGGGACCGTGAATGGTTTTGGCTGGAGAAGAAGGTGCAGCAAATAGAACGTAAGGATCATTTAGGTGGGGTGGGGATCCATGATTGAGATTTTTGAAATGTAGTGAAGCTATCTCGATCCAGGTCAGTGAGTGGAAGGTGACCATGTGGTGGGAAATTAAGGTCTAACAAGTGAGGATCCAAGGGAATGATATGTGTTTCATGATTAGATGTGGAGTGATTTAAAGTAGAAATAAACACAATAGAAGGGGGTACTCATACCTGGAAGCAATGGTGTTCTTATTTTCGACTGAGGTTGTTGTATTTATTTCATCTTTGAGGTTCTGACTCGAGGAGTTATCAGATGGGAGATAGACATGTCTTTCTTTTGAACGTATAGTCAGTTGATGTTTATCTGACATGAACAATTGATCTGCTAAAGCTGAACTAGAGGTGGTGAAGGGTTCTTCTTTGCTGAAGAAGAGGGTGTAAAACTCTAGTGGAGTATCATTGTTGAAGCATGTAACCCGGTCTAGTAAGGTCTTTTTTGCAATAGGTCTTAAGAAGATCGTCCATTCTGGATGGAGGTGAAGTTCTAAAATCAAGCTAGCCCATCCTTCTGTAATGCAGAGGGTGGAGTTGTCGTTGAACTCTATATTGACATCAAATTTTCTATTCCCTGGAGAGATGTCAAATTTTTGGTAAATCCAAGCTCTAGGAAGAGGAATGTATGAGTGGTATTCTGGGTTGGAGAGCTTGTAATCCATGAATGGGAATCAGGATGCCATGTCTGATTCAGATGGCGGGTCACAACTATTTCTGATCAGCGTTGATGCTTTCTTATACCGTAGAGCCTGCAGCAGATGGTGTGAGGTTTCAGCACTGTGTATGAGCCTCTTGTTCTTGCTTTTGGTAGTTGTTAATAAATTGTCAGTTCTCATTTTGGGGAACCATATCTGCTTCAAGGTCAGGCGAGGGGGCTCGAGGAAATGGCGCTGACCTACCCAAAGTTTGATCATGATGGGTGGGAGTGCTTTGTCTGTTGGTGGGTGAGCCTTACTTGTGTTTATTGCAGACGCATGCAGGGTTTAAAATAGATGTTGTTGCGGCCGGGGCGGCTAGTAGTGTTGTTTCCCTCCAGGAGGCGATGACTCACTGGGAAAATAGAAGAAAGAGATTTGTGTACTTTGATTGCAAGAGTTTGAAGTCAGGTGATGTAGCTATTTGAATCAAATAACCCAGTTGTCAACTATGTCGGGGATTCAGGTGGCTTCGGGTTGGGAGATCCAACCGGCTATGAATAGGTAGAGGAATCAAGTATAGCTACAGAGATGGAGGGGTTTAAATGAGCTAAGCCTAGACAATGTAGTTGTTGGAGAATTGCTCTCTATGATCTAGGATGTTTCAAGTCAAACACCTCCGAATGCACGATGAAGAGATCTGTTGGTGTTGTTCACCAACAAGGTTTGTAGCAGTACAGGGGTAGGGTGATCAGATCTCTGAAAAGGAAGAAAAGCTGATGGAGATTAGCTCGATGAAGAAAAACCTATTATGTCTCAGGTCGAGGATCCCTTCAACTAAAGTGATAAGTAGATGGTAAATAATCTCATATCAAAGATGAAGTGCCCGTTGAGTTGATCCGATCGCCTTCTGATGGATGTGTCAAGTAGGTTGGTGATGAGGAGATGGTACTAGAGAGAAGTTGGAGCTTTCTCTCTCAAGAACTGAGATGATGATATTAACATGATACATGTTTAACATTGACTAAGTTTTTTATAAGTTTACTGCTTAATTAGTTCAGTTGGTTGGTTTGGATTTGATAAGACAATCCTAATTCTTATTGGGGATTTGTGGACATTGTCTGTCTTTTTTCATGCAAAGCAAAGTGAAGATATAGCAAAATAATCATAACTGCTGTGCTCCCAAAATTTGAGGGTAATTTGGGTAAGAATAAACCTTCTGAGGTAGGTTTGAACCCTTGCTTATAGGTGAGGTTCTGGTTTGAAGACTATAGAGCGAATGTTGCTTCTTGGTCAAAGATTGATCATATTGCAGCCGAGTACCCTACTTTTGGAGTCAACGCATCAATTATCCCAGTCCTTGATTACTAATATATGTCGATCAGCCCAGCAACTGACTTGCTGTCGTTGGTGACTAGCCCCAGGTCGGTCAACTTACAGAAACATCATTACAGTAACTACACGTTACATTTGTCACTTTACTTATCCCCTTAACGTAGTTCAAGCAACAACTAATTAATCAACTTACATAAAAGTTTGACATTGTTGCAATATCCACCATGGTCGATGATGTAGAAAAAATAGAATGACAGCCTACTACTTTGTCCGCCACAACATGCTCACTTTCTTTATTAAATGTATCCACGTCCACATCGTTGTGTTAAAACATCAAGAAATCAAATTGCAAATAAAATACCCTTCATTCAATTGTTTTATATAAACCTCTTTCTCTCACACCGTATATTTGCTACGACATGATAAAATTGAGTGTAAGCATGGGTCATTACTAACTTATTACATCTTTCTTTTGTCCAAATAAGTGGGTGACAAATAATAGAATTGATACTACATAGTTGCACCAATTTTTTTTCACATACTACATAGTTGCACCAAAAGATGGAACTATTCACATACTATCATGGAATTATTCATACACGGTATTTTCTGGAATAGTTTATCAAAATATAATGTCAACCTTTAAAACTACACACAATCTCTCTTGATGAAACGTATCTCGTGTAAAAAATATTTTTCATTTCCATGTCTTTGTACTATAAAAAGAATTAACATTTTTCTTAATTAAATAGTTACTTGTTCAAGCATTATTTTTTAAGACCGAAAATAGAACTTTAGAATTTGTTTACAAAATCTTATATTGGAGTAATATACGTTATTTATGATGACGATGAAACAAACTTTATTTGGATACTGATAATTTTTCTTATTTAAATATGTTCCTCTTAATAACATGTCTCTGAATACAACTTTCACTTCTCTTAGGTATGGGAGACCGTATCCACAATTGGTCAGATTTGTCATTGCTATCCTCATCTGGCGTTCAGCTTTCAGTATTATCTGGTAAGAAGAACGAAATTTAGGCTGCATTTAAGGAGAAGACACTGTGAAATAGAACCCTTTCAGCAACCAATAAATACAGACCATTAATTTATTACTATGATTGCCACATTTCCTATCTTAGTTTTCCTACTGTTCTCAAAAAGAGTGACCCTAAAATTCAAAGACGTCTGTTAACCGACCACACGGGGACACAGAAACACGTTCAGAAATCCAGACAATTGCTTTCGCTGACCAGGCGTGGGCTCCAGAAACGCTACGATTTTTAATTAGTGGGACCCGCTAATTCTAGCAGTTCCCTCCAAAAACTGGCGTATGCCGCTTATTGCGGCGAGCACACGGTATTCTTTAGTAAAAGGCGAAAGAATAGTTCGCTCTGTGCTCATCGCGCGGCTGCGTGGTTTGGGATAGGTAAAGCCGCTGCACTTTTATACTGATCGTGGCATCTGAGATTTGCCGTTTCTGCCGATATGGGCCTAAAACAGAACTTAAGCAATACCAACACTCTTAAAGACAATTTGCTTATGAAGGCTGTCCTTCGTAGTCCTGCTAAAAGCTCTTCGACGAGGTTCATGAAAGACATAACACTCTTAAAACCGAACCTTGCTGGCGTTTTGCTTCTCCAGATTTAAGAAGAGTGTATTTTGTATGCTTGCAGTGGACTGAGCCGCCTATGCTTGCTTAAGCCAGTTGTACTCCACTTTCTCACAGCGACACATGAACAAACGCCAGGTTTTATATCTCTATCCAGGGAATTGTCTAAACGGTGGACTTGGACGGAAGACTTCATATTTGGTCAGGATTGGTTACTATCAAAGATTTGAACCTCCTTCCCCTCCCAAATCATGCCAGCTTACCACCATTCATTTCTACATCAAATACAATAGTAATCCACGCATACTGATATGATGATCATAAATTCAATTCACATTGGAATTAATTTATAGTACAGTGTGCAACTGACGTCTGATATGGTAGATGCCAAGCACCTAGACTACCGACCAAAACAGTGAACATCTCCTACGAAGAGAAACACGCTTCGGATATATAGATGTTACCACTGGTATTTGCATCGTTAACTTATGTATTATATTTTAATACACGCATCAGTTATATCAACATAGTTTGATGAGGACTATAACACGCAGGCTAAGGGACACAAGCAATGGTCCTATATCAACATGTGAAGTAGAAGTTCAAGCTAAGCTCAAACTGGAGTGAGATGAAACTCAAGAGCAATGGGTGTGGAATTCCACATGTGATGCAAGCAAAAGTCCAAAAGAAAAAGAAAAATGGTGCAAGCTAGTTGGTTTAGGCCTCAAACATCATCCTCGAGATCACTATATTCAAACTATAATGAAGGAGAGATATCATGTCAGGTTCGCATCAATGGTTAACACTATGAAGGCGTTTAAACATTAGGGTGAAGGAAGCATCACTTGCGACAAAGAGTGAAATTCTAAGGGTGAAAGTGGAGTATATGTCAAAACAAAGTTGCGCTTGTGAATGTCTAATATCCTAAATACAAGTAGCCAACTTACACAAGGAACCCTTAAGGAAAGGTCAATTCAACTTCAGTTGTTACAAAGTGTATAAATCGTAAATATCTTCAGGTCAACATAGTCAAAATGTATTTTGCATAAATGGGACAATATCATAGTTGTGTAAGAGCAATCACATATTATACAATCAACATTGTCAATAATTATGAAAGAGGAAGAATATAAAGGTCTTAGGTTCACCCTTTTGTGCTAGTTATAACCCATAAGAAATTTGATATGACCAATGAGCCACAAGAGAACATGTTCTTTAGGTGCTTTCAAAAATAGATTCTCAAATAATAAGGTTTGACTTGTATGGCTGAAGAAGTTGTAAAGTTTGGCGACTATGAAGTGATCTTCCCTTTGAGCTTGATTTAACAGTTCGAGATTAATAGTTTGCAATACTTATCCATGTTGATATTTTTTATGTTGTTAGGGGTATGCTATTTAAGATCGTGTTGAAGAAGTTTGTTGTGAGGAAATTCGTGGCTGGATTAAAATGTAATATGATCCCATGAGTCAGGAAGGGTTCATATGGAAGATTATATTGTGTATCTATAATTAAGAATGTGTCTCCAGAAGTCCTAGTATTTTTTGACAGTTAATGTTGGACTAGTTTTTCTTTGTTGTAGTATTTGCTGAAGACAAATAAATACCATTGGAATAATGCTTTGTTAGCTAGAGAGGCAAGTACTTCCCATATATGAAGTATGAATGAGAGATCGAGGTATTTTGGGTGGCAGAGGGTGGATAATTGACAAGATGGATCTTATCTCTTCTTGAGGAGGACCCTCAAAGAAAGTGTCTTCTTAATTTATCAAGGGTAATTTCCACCCCTTGAGAAGGGCAATGTTGCTGATGGAATAAGACATAAAATTGGTTATTAAGACTTTGACAAGAGTTAGTTGGCCAATAGGACTTTCCTAGTGTTTTTCTTTTTCTTCAAGAAGCTCATTAGTTGTGAATTATTTTGATAAATGCCTTCCATTCAAGTGAGGGAATATTATGTGGTGATCAATGGGAGACCTTGATATTTTAGACGAAAGCTTTTCGAGTTGTAGTTTAGCATATGGGGAAAAAAATCAATATGATTCATGGATGTTTGTACCTAGTAGAGAAGATTGTGGAAGTTGATCTTCATCCCTAAGAGGTTATGAAAGATGCCCAAGATACATATCATAGTAACAATACAATTTGGTCCTTTACTTTTATACAAATTTTTGTGGCATCCATAAATGTTATGGTGTCGTGGTCCTTTTCATAGAGAACCTCCTTTTTCTTTGATAATGTTTTGGACGGTTAGCTTAAACACAGAAGTTAATTTGGGTGTAACAATGACCAATAAGCTTGGGGAGAAGGAATCCACTTGTCACATCCCATGAGAAATTTTGTAGTAGCCAATAAGAGTCCCATTAATTAGGATTAAGAAGTGGTAGTAGCTAATATCAATTTAGATCCAAAGAATATATTTTGTGGAAAGTTAAAGCCATTTGTGTAATTATTTAGGACTTTTAGTTGTTGTTGTTGTCAAAAGTCCAAATCAAGCTTGACTGTGGGAAGAGAAGTTTTTTATGTGGGCCTGAGTGGGTCACTTCATTAACTATGATGTATGTCTTATATACATATACTACAACGAGATGATGTTTGCTCAATATCCATAATATAATGTGTATGAGTCTTAAATCTTGAGCTCATTGTGTTGGATATGATTTTTTATGTACAACTGATGAGGTTACTAGGTCTAAAGTGATTGACATGCCAAGGGTTGTCTTTCATTTTTTTTAAGAGCCATGTGTGTTTTGTTTTGGGAAGAAATCAAATTAGAAACAATGTTGTTTTGATATAAATATCAAAAATGTTATAGCAAGTGTGTTTGATCGTATCACAACATGTTTGGAAAAAGGATAGATGAAAGCCGTATGGGTTAGGAGACTTGTCAACACCCAGATATAGGTTATTGTTTTGATCTCTTCAGGGTTGAATGGTTTGATGAGAGTTTTAGGATCATATTTTTTGTTTTTGTGAAGTATATATGATTCGATATTAAATAAGTCATACTAAGTGTTCTTGTGGTTGAAATTAGCTTATAGTGATTAATAATGTGCTCTATAATGTGTGATTTGTCATGTGCTTCTTGGATGTCAATCACAAGGATGTGAAAGGTAGTGCCCCTTGTGTGGTACTTACTGATGTATGGAAGTATTGCGATCACCTTCATTGGTTTGTTTGTCTTTTGAGCCTTGTTTCCTGACAATTTAATGGTCAATAAGAAGTTGGTTGACTTTATTATTTACATTTTAATATTAAAGTTTTTTGAAGGTTTTCGTTTCAAACGTGAAGAAGTAAATTTGTTGATCATATATATTAATTTATGTTTTTATGAAAAGAAATATTGAAAGGAATGAGGAATTATCTGATTAACGTGACATTCTTTTGTAAGTCAGTGGTTGAATATAAACTTCATATATTTTCTAAAGATTGTCAATATATATTTGAAGTGCATATACTTACACCAAAAGTACTTGAAACAAAAATGGTTACTTCATAAATGAATGCATTCAGTCTTAAGAATGATAGGAAGATGATCATATATAATTCATGGTCCCTAAAAGTGATGAGTTTATGGGGTATTTGATAACATCATATTTCATGCATATTTCATAACTCTTTCATGATATAAAATCATCTAATTAAGCAATTAGAGATCATAGATTCCATCACTTTACACTTGTCACCAAATACTCTATTCTGACTAAGTTCTCATGCAAAATGCAGAAATTGAACTCAAAATCATGAAGTTTTATAGCCTACCAATCGACCTCCAAGGTCGATCAATATTCATTAAAAAGATATCAACCATGACAAAGAAATCATAGCTCGTAGACCTCTCACATTGATCACACAAACTGACTCAAGTGATTAATATATCATCATCGAGCTACTACACCAAGACAGACATCAACCTTAAGATTGATGTATCCCAAGCTTGACATAAAGGAATCAATCTAAGAGCTCGATGAAGGCCCATCAAGCTAAACACCTGCAATATGCCATCAACCTCTAGGTTGATGGTCATCAAGTAAACTCACCAAGTTGTTGCTTTCCAAGCCACGGTCAACTGTCTAGGTTGATAACTCTTAAAAGTCCAAGAGATTGACCTCCTCATGGTTGATGAAGAATCAACCAAACTAAAGACCCCATCGACATCTAAGGTCGATGGTAGGAAGTTCAAGGATCAGTGCCACGTGGACCAATCACATATCAAAAAGGGGTATAAATAGACCCCAAAAGCGTCAGTTCAAGGCATCTTGTGTTCAATGAAGAAATCAAAGAGTTGTTGCAAAGACTAAGTGTAACACCCTGATTTTCATATCACATGAGCGGAAGCATTTTTTTCTACTAGGGGTGTCACAAACATGACTATCATTGCAATGGAAGTAAATGAAACACTTTGCATTTGAGTAAAACTGATTCATACATAGTTCTTGATAAAAAGAAAACTAGAACTTGTCTATCTAAAAAACAATTATTTAGTAAACAAAATAAGCATGAAGTAGTTGACAACTAAATATCTGTATCGTCTCGGTAGATGGCACCCCACTAGGAAAGCTTGAAAATCTCTTAAACCTTTACTTGTTCCTTTGATCCTCAACTGCTCTAAAACCTACAGACATCACATCCACATCCATGTATTGGGAAAAATAGACGTTAGAGTAAGTGGCATGAGTATTCTAAAATATACATTGCTAAAGAACTAAAATGGGACATTATAAACATGAAACTAACATTAATCTCTGAATAAAATATAAAACATAAAGTCTCTTATTTCTTAATCTGAATTATTATATTATTCTGGAGTCATGTACTTTGGAACATGGATCTCATGACCTACACCAACGTACCTAGGTCATACTTATCTTATCTAGTTCCCTCTCATCATACTCATAGATGAGGTTATGGGCATCTCAAATCTAAGGTATCTTTTACTTACAATTTTTATCTGACTGCGGCCACCATTATACAATAAGTCATCCTCTATGACATCGAAGTGTCCTCTATGGTGCAACACACCCTCTGTTGACACTGAAGTATCCTCTATGGTGAAATGCACCCTTTGTTGGCATAACATGCCCTATGTGACATCCGCAGTGTCTGGCACAACACACCCTCTGAATCATCCTAGGACTCTATGGTGAGGACTTATTATATAATGTAGTATGTGAAGGTTTTGAATTAATTATCTGAAGTCTATCTTTACTAAACTCTGAATCTAAACTTATCTGAAACTGAGTATTAAACATGTACTTAGTTTTGAATCTGAATCTTTGCTCTTCCAAATCTGAACTGAATCTATTATGGAATTTGGATATGTATTTCAAATTACAACATAATTGATATTGGGTCTATAACCCATATCATGTATCTTTATTCAAAATCTAACTATTCACATAGTGAGTAGTCTAAGTCTGAATCTAAATCTCTTATTCTTAAGTTCTAAACTAAATTCATTGCTGGATTTGAACATGTATCTCATTATCTGGGTAAACTTTATTCTAAAACCCTTATTTGGTAAGATTACTTCATTATACCAATTATATCATAAATGGGTCTAATGTCTTATAAGAAAGGATCTAACATGAATATAGAAATACTAAGTATACAAAGTATCTTAAGTCAAGCTTATGAAAGTATCATAAGTACAACATATCCAAAAATATCAATTCTGACAAGATGGTTCAATCCTTCTTATAAAATATGATGTTACCCTGAAACTTTGTATATGAACTTACATATTAAACCTTAAATATCAAAATAGAAATCTTATAAAATATTGTATTGCAACCTAATCATAACTTAATGTGTCATTATCTTATAATGCCATAATAAACTCATTTTTACAATGCATTGTGATTCCAAAAGTACCTTTATTTCTAAAAGTAGACCATGTCTTAATATTTTGAAATTCATATTCTTATATTGTAATTAAATTCTAGATATTATTCATTCTAAGGAATCTAGTCTTAGATCTCTACATATGTATGAAATCTTAATGGTAAGTTTCTACTTGAAATCATAATACATAGTTATGTCTATAAATATGAGAAATCCTGATTACATATGTGTACTTAAATTCTCAATACAAAGCTATCCCAAATCACCAACTAAGTATGTCTACATTACTTGCATATCTTATCTTATAATCTTATTCATTAATTTCAAACATTTCTAAGAAATCTTGTAGGAACATGATTCTTTAATTTTCTCATGGACTTGGTCCATGGGTCACAACTATTTTGAGCAACATGTCTCTATTTGAGATTTTGGGTATCTAAACTTACATAATGATAGATATATGAGAATATCCTTGTTTGCATTAAAATTTTACAACATTGAACCATATAAATTATGAAAGCCTTATCAGGAGACATGTAAACATATTGAACTTAAAACATGAGTACTCATGGGCATGGACCACTTACCTACTATGGTGAGAAATCCAAATATACTTCCAGGTCATGATCAAGTGTTAGCTTTCGTGAAAATGAGATGATGCATATATCAAAATTATATTAAGATATCCTAGATTATCCTAACAGACTTTCTAGGTCTTCTAATCCATGTTGGGATTTCTTTATGTACCATCCTCTAACAAAATTAGATATGATCATGGATTCTAATTATATATGATCTTTATACATTAACGCCATTATTAACATGATCAATCCCTTCACCACCTCAATTAACATCATGACCTAGCTTATATAACATTAAATCCTCATCGTATGGTAGTTATCTTCTTAACTTAAACAAAATAAAGCTTAGTGTGACATATCTCAAAATGGAATTCTAGAGATATTCTACAAATTAATCTCATCATTTGACAACTCGAATTACCTCAGTAATTCTAATAGGTAAACTTATCATAATAAAGTTTATTATTAAAACACTAAGATTAGATCTTGAATTTCTTTTCTAAGATTCAAAATATAATCATGTAAATTTACCTCATCAAATCTTGACATTCTTGTCACAATCTATTACATAAACACCATCATCTTATCTATTTTCTTCTTATTAAATGTTTAGCCTACTAAACATCTAAATATCCTCAAAATAGAAAATTTATTAATGATCTAATCTGCAATATCTTTTCAATGACACATTATTTTCCAAGACTGGACATCTAAGTTAAAAGATACGTGTTTTTCAAGATTACCTCTTTCTAGAACATGTCGGCCATTCATCTTGAATCTAATGGATTATATATCAGTTTAGTCTTTTTTTCTTCTGGTTTGCAGATCTCCTCCTTATATCTACCTATCTGGAAACCCAGTCCCGATTGATCCTTGTCTCCTTCCTCTCCCTTTTTGCATCCACGAGTACAATGTCTTCCCTGATTTGCGTGTATGACGTGCCTCCGAGTGCAGTCGTGTTGCCGAGCTCTGGCGAGGGCTCCTTTGTGTCCTCATCACTCTTTTGTCCATAGACATCTTGTCATCAGGATATCACCTTTGAAATGCACCCTCACATATTCTCATCCCTTATCAGGATACCTTCTATTTAACCTTCGTTGGTGCACCTCCTGAGCCAATATTGTAACATTGGATAATTTCAAAACATAGAAATAATGATGTCACTCACTGTAAAAGGGTGTCTACACAATTTGGTCCTCCGATACTGTGGCATCCAACTTACAAATCACAAGATTAAGCAATGCGGAAGCGTATCATTTGCAGCGGATTACTGAAAATCACTAAAAATTAAAACTTTTTGCAAAGAGATCCACATATAGGAAATCTTTTCCATCAAGAACCATTGTATAACATTTACATTCTGGTTCAAACGTACATAACCTGTACCGTCTCTTTTTAGAGACTACAACATCAGTTGTCTTATTCAACATTATGTACAGACAGCATAAAACCTCGAGGCATCAAGCCAAAATCTCAAGTCGATGATGAAAACATTATCTATAAATCCCAAGGACCTGAGAGTACAGAGACGACACATAGGACTACTATCTATATAACTAGATAGGTAGTATCTCCACCTGAGATATTACTACTGTCCTTGATGCTGCTGATGTTCCTTCTCTGCTAAAGGTTTCCAGCCTCTTTGTCCGCATCCCCCTAAAAATGTTAGATCCCACGGGGGTGAGACAATTGTAAATTACCCCAGCGGGAGATATAACTCTCCGCCAAAACATTGTTATTGCAGTTTAAAGATATGAAACTGAGCAGAGGATAAGCAGTTTAAAGCATTCTTAACTTTGAAAGCATTGCAACTATTTATGATAGAGCAATATATCATCTATTCTTTTAATAAGGAATAGAAAGAACATGTATATCATTTATCCATCATATTATACCATCATATCAAACTTTTCTCGTGACACTCATTACCTTGATATGTCACCCATGAAACATTCTTGTTTCAATCTGTTGGCCTTAGCCAATCTTCTAAACAGATAAGGAATTACATCTACCATGTACTCATATATCATTAATACAGGCATTGGGTTATTACCAATCCTGTGTCATCATTACAGGCATTGAGCCTCTTCCAGGTATTGGACTCTTCCAAACCTGATTACACCGCCAGGCATTGGACTTTAACCAACCCTGATTACAGGCATTACACCTCTGCCAGGTATTGGATTTCTCCAAACCTGATTACACCGCCAGGCATTGGACTCTAACCAATCTTGATTTCACAGCCAGGCATTGGACTTTAACCAACCCTGATTTCATAGCCAGACATTGAACTTTAACCAACCCTGATTTCAAAGCCAGGCATTGGACTTTAACCAACCCTGATTTCACAGCCAGGCATTGGACTTTAACCAACCCTGATTACACCGCCAAGCGTTGGACTCTAACCAACCCTGATTACAGGCATTAAGCCTCTACCAGGTATTGGACTTTAACCAAACTTGATTACACAACCAGGCATTGGTCCGTAACCAACCCTGATTACAGGCATTACACCTCTTCCAGGTATTGGATTTCTCCAAACCTGATTACACTGCTAGGCATTGGTACGTAACCAATCCTGATTACATGGATCTTGGGATATTCATCCCTATAATTCATCATTGATTATCACATCCTTCTCTAGGCTTTGAGCCCTGAGGTTAGCCTTCATAGCTGTTCACATTCTTTATTTAATACAATGGTTCATTTTATTATGTTTATTAAAACATTAACTTTTCTTACAAGAACCATTAAAAACATCTTGTCACCTCTCACTAGGTAACAATTAACCTTATGGCTCTCCAGGCCATTAAAAACATCTTGTCACCTATCACTAGGCAACATCTAATCATTTTATCTCTTGTAATATAATAGTAACACCACTATTCCCTTAATAGGGTTAGGGCTTACTATTCACATCACTTTGGGGTTTCTCATGTCCCATTACCCAATTTAGGGTTAGGGTTTCCCATCTCACATTAGGATTTCATAGTTATCAAAGTATATTAACTTTGAGATGCTAACAGTGAAGTCTTTCATATCTTGATGTATCACTTACCTCATTACTTCCAACTTTCTTAAATTATTAGCTTATCTTGGATTAAGGTATTTCCCATCTTAATCCTTTCATCATCCAACATATCACTCTTAACCTGAAGTGCATATGTTCCACATAAGAATGGTGCAACTATCTTTAATGATATGGACTCATCCTTAAGTTAGGAATTGACAAAAGACCATATTAGGTTCTTTTTAAAACAACTTTAAGTCAAGCATAGAGTACCACGCCCGTGCAGCCAGGAACGGCCGTGCAAAGTGAATCCACCACGGCTGTGCTACCTTACATGGTCGTGCTACAAGAGATAACCTCATGAATCATATTTATATATAAATTCTATACTTTTATCCTTTCAACTTGATTAGGTCACATCCACCCTTCAATCAAAAGTATACAACAATGATTACATAGTATACCAAGTCATTGATCCTATAAGCAATTAGGGATTCATCCCTTAATTGGCACTTAATCACTTGGGTACTATTAGGGTTTCAACATTTGTACCTTCATTGATTATCATTGCTAATCATCATTGGATCAATAGAACATTCATCATCTTAATTCTCAAAGATTCAATCACATTGGACCTCCATTACATAAGGTATCCAATTGAATTAGGGTTTCCAATGTTGATTCCTTCAATCATTGAATTCATGGAACCAATCATCAATTGGACCTATACTCATACTTCAATTGAGTTTAATAGGTCAACCTTCAACTGATTTGACCCTCAATTGGTCATCAATTGGGGTTTGATTCAATTGAATTAAGGTTTGGAATCGATGATTCAACAACATTATTCAATGTGAGATTGGTTACTTTGAAACCATTGAACCATCATCCAAATTGAACATGACCTGACCCCAAACGGTCTTTAGGTCGTTTGTATGACCTCCAAACGGTCTTGAGACCGTTTTCCCATCATATCATCAAATTCCAAGTCAACCAATTAAGGTTTCGATCATTGGATTGATCACCAAATCAGCAATTGATTACACTTTAACTTAGTAACATTGGATCATCAATTGCTTAACCATACTCACCCCTAGACCTCCAAATGGTCTTGGGTGACCTCCAAATGGTCTTGAGACCGTTTGGCTCATCCAAGCCTTGGATTCTAGTGAAAATTCATCAAGGTTTGGTCTATTGAGTTGATCAACAAATCAACACTTAACTGCAAAGTGATTTGATACCTTTGGACCTTCAATTGGTCAACTATGCTTAACCCCAGACATCCAAACGGTCTTGGATGACCCCCAAACGGTTTTGAAACCATTTGGGTGATCCCCAAACGGTTTTGAAACTGTTTGGGCCAATCAACCCAAAACATCAACTCAATCACTTGCAAAATCAGCACTTAGCCGATTAGGGTTCATACCACATCTTTGGATCTTCAAACACATATCCATACTTGAAACTAGACTTTCAAACGGTCTTGGGTGACACCCAAACGGTTTTGAGACCGTTTGGGTGATCCCCAAACGGTTTTGAAACCGTTTGGGCTAATCAACCCAAAACCTCCAATCAACTCATTGGAATTTCAACACTAATTCCAATTAGGGTTTGCCTAATTGATTAGCCTTCAACTCATGATTCCTTGGGAATTAATCCATCAAATTTGGTGAGTCATTAACCAACATAATTAGGATCAGTAATATCAAACGGTCAACCCTTGTTCAACCATAACAAACGGTTTTGAAACCGTTTGCCCAAAAAGTCAACTTAAATCAGGTTGAAAAACAGCACTTAATTCAATTAGGTTTACCTAATTGATTAGCCTTCAACTCACGATTCCTTTGGATTTAATCCCTAAAATTTGGAGGGTTATCAACCAACATAATTATTAACAGGAATCTCAAACGGTCAACCCTTGGTCAACCATCTCAAATGATTTTGAAACCGTTTTCCCCCAAACGGTTTCAAACTGTTTGCTCTCAAACGGTTTTGGTGAAACCGCATGAGCAACTAATTGAAACCGTTTGGCTTTGATATTTGGTGAGGTTCTTGCTTATGATGATGTCATCATCGTCAAGCTCTAAACCCACAAAACATTCTGTGATTTCCATGGATATTGCATCAATCAACCGAATCAATTATTGTAAATGTAGAAATGATCATTATTTGATATGGAATTGAATACAATAGCAAAGTTAGGGTTTCAGTTATAAAACCCGCCTCCAATCGAGCTCCAAAGCTCCATGTCCAGGGAAACAATGGTGGATGAAACTCCTTTCACCATTCCAAGGCTCGTCCTCAAGGTTTGAGTGAAAAGGAATGGTTAGAATTGAAGAGGAGATCGAAATAGGAAGAAATCCATAATTTATTTTCGATTTCCACCATGGAATCAAGGTGAACCAAGGTCAAGAAGCTTACCAATAGGTTGGGGGTCGTCCTCCTGACCATCCCAAGATCCCTTGGTCGTTTCCCAAGCAAGGAGAAGAAGTGGGGTCGAAAAAGCCTTCCATTTGGCTTGTAAAAGGTTCTTTTATAAAAACAATTCAATGAGAGAGAATATGCTTTGTAATAATCCAATTAATCCCTAAAATATGGCCGCCTCTTCCCCCTCAACTTCCTTTGGTCCGAGGAAATCTTTTTTTCCTCATATTCTTCTCAATTATCCATGATTTAAAGAAAAGCAAATCAAGCACCTTAAACATATTATATTAATATCCATATGTGAGTGGATATTTCTTTTTCTTATAAAATTGTGTGTGAGTTATCCACTCCCTTGGATATTTTCGTGATCCTTGCAAGGCTCAAGGACTTCACACACACATATAAATCCAACCATTTTAATTTTGGTTGAAGGCCCTTTAATTAATACATTCATTTTTGCCCTAAATCGAATTAGGGTTTCAATTAGGATTAAATCTTGATTATTTTAATATCAAGATTCTCTCTCCTCAAACTTAATTCAAATGATGCGCCCCTATCATTTTCTTTGCTCTACATGATGCCAAGAAACATTAGGGACCTTATTGAAGTGGTAATTTGCATATTGAACCCTAGGTTTTGGGTAAATTGCACATTACACCAAAACTAGGTTTTAATGCACATACATTGCTTTATCAGCTCTTTCTTGGTACTCAGGCTTCCATAAGCCATACCTCTGCATCATATTCACTCTCAAGATGCTTCAACACATGAGTAACATATTATCATGCACAATTTGCACTTAAACCCCTCAACTTGGGTAATTTGCACTTTAGTCCAAAACAACAAAACATTGATTTCAACAATGTTCAAAAAGGACTAGAATTGCAATATAAGTTCCTCTTGAGCCCTAATTACTTTCCACAAGATGAAATTAAGCATATAATCATCTTTCTTAATCAAAACACCTAGGGTTAGAGTATAACCCAGGTCAGGGATGTTACAGATACAATGCTGATGTGGATGGACATACTTGATCAGTGATGGTTCAGGATGAGTTCTAAAAGAATCTATAAAGACGAATGGTTGGGGTATCGATGATTAGTTGGGCTCTTTAGCCACCACCATGCCACATTGAGGAAGACTGTCAAATGCCTCTTGTTAGCTTTCCAAGACTTTGTGGGTCGAGACGGAAATCAAGTGGTTTGATGCCTTTGACATCAGTAATCCAATTATGTTTTCATTGCTGCCACATATTGGCGGTGTTGGGAGATAAATGTCAAGGCTATATATGTCATGTATCTGTTGGGTTGCCCTAAATCTGGTTTCTTGCACTAGAACATTTGAGACAATGAATGTAATACATCTCTACGCACATAGACCCCTACATATCCGCGCTGTCTATTATAAACGAAATTGTTTAATGATATATTTACCTTTCTGAAAATGCCTAAACTATTATGGAAGTGTCTTCTTATTAAATGGAATCATGCGTTGACATATCCCTATGCAGTTTTGTTTTCTATTTATGGATATGGTCAACTCTTCTTCATTAACTCATTCATAGATAAATCCCGTCGAGAAACTCATATAAAATTTCAAACAGAGACTCTTTTCATCTTGATTAGACTTTCACTATTTTAATAAATGTCCATGTATAAGGACTAGACTATCGTGATTTTACTTTGAAAAAGAGCATCGTAATAACTGTTACAAATACAACTGTGATATGTTTCTTTTGGATTAAACACACATGCAATATGTATTCATTTTATTTTATTTTCTTACTTTAATTTTTTTATCTTTTTATGTTCTTTTTTTTCTATATTAAGACCCTCAATTATTTTTATAAAAAATATTATTATACTTAAATTAGTTTATGAAATTTTAGGATGTTACAATTTTGCCCATCTTAAAATAAATTTCACCCTCGAAATTTCTCTAGGCTACTACCCACCTTAGGGCTCTGCTTACCTCTTCATTTATTGACAATTAACATATTAAGGTACACATGCTCCAAATTTTGCATGAAAAGAGATATGTAATGTATTTTCATAAAATATTTATGTAAGCATTATCTATTACGTTGGTCTATTGCTCAGCTTATACTTGGGGTTTATGAAACCAAATTTGGCTCTATACTTAGGGCATCTACTTCAACCTTGTCATGAATTCTAACATTAGGTGTAGTTGACCATCTAATCTTGGTTCTTCCATGTATCTTGTACATTTCTAGATATGTGGTGATTAGGCACATACCCAGAGATGTGGGATCCTGACATACTATCCCTCACTAACCACTAACACATGTGTCCCATACCACATGGGCTAGTAAGAAAGGAGAGATGCATAATAGTCCAGCGCTTATGAAATTCCTTTTCAATTCTCAATTGGCTGGCCATAACCACAGAGAATGGAGAAGAAACCTCATTAGCTAGGTTTAGGTTGCTATTTAGATCTAAACAAGGATGACTTCTACCTCTAAGATATCTATCTGTTCTAAGGTTAAGACCCATAATCACTCCAAGTTATGGTATTCTTCTTATGGAATCTATCCCTAAACCCTAATCTTACCTCTTCACTCTAGGGTGACTATGAGAATCATGTTTGCCTAGTGGCCATTTACCAAATTGCTCTGATACCATATTGTAACACCCTAATTTTCATATCACATGAGCGGAAGCATTTTTTTTACTAGGGGTGTCACAAACATGACTATCGTTGCAATGGAAGTAAATGAAACACCTTGCATTTGAGTAAAATGGATTCATACATAGTTCTTGATAAAAGGAAAACTAGAACTTGTCTATCTAAAAAAAAATCTAATCTATTTGGTAAACAGAATAAGCATGAAGTAGTTGACAACTAAATATCTGGATCATCTCGGTAGATGGCACCCCACTAGGCAATCTTGAAAATCTCCTAAACCTTTACTTGTTCCTTTGATCCTCAACTACTCCAAAACCTATGGACATCGCGTCCCCAGCCATGCATTGGGAAAAACAGTCGTTAGAGTAAGTGACATGAGTATTCTAAAATATAGATTGTTGAAGAACTAAAATGGGACATTATAAACATGAAACTAACATTAGTCTCCGAATAAAATATGAAACATAAAATCTCTTATTTCTTAATCTGAATTCTTATCTTGTTCTGGAGTCATGTACTATGGTACATGGATGTCATGACCTACACCAAAGTGCCTAGGTCATACTTATCTTATCTAGTTCCCTCTCATCATACTCATGGATGAGGTTATGGGCATCTCTAATCTAAGGTATCTTTTACTTATGATTTTTATCTGACTGTGGCCACCACTATACAATTAGTCCTCCTCTGTGACACCGAAGTGTCCTCTATGGTGAAACACACCCTCTGTTGGCACAACGTGCCCTTTGTTGACATCGAAGTGTCCTCTATGGTGCAACACACCCTCTGTTGGCATAACATGCCCTCTGTGACACCTGTAGTGCCTAGCACAATGCGCCCTCTGAATTGTCCTGGGACTCTCTTGTGAGGACTTATTATATAATGTATTATGTGAAGGTTTTGAATTAATTATCTTAAGTCTATCTTTACTAAACTTTGAATCTGAACTTATCTAAAACTGAGTACTACACATGTACTTAGTTTTGAATCTGAAATATGAATCTGAATCTTTGCTCTTTCAAATCTGAACTGAATCTATTATGGAATTTGGATATGTATTTCAAATTACAACATAATTGAGATTGGGTCTATAAAGAAAAGCAAATCAAGCACCTTAAACATATTATATTAATATCCATATGTGAGTGGATATTTCTTTTTCTTATAAAATTGTGTGTGAGTTATCCACTCCCTTGGATATTTTTGTGGTCCTTGCAAGGCTCAAGGACTTCACACACACATATAAATCCAACCATTTTAATTTTGGTTGAAGGCCCTTTAATTAATACATTCATTTTTGCCCTAAATCGAATTAGGGTTTCAATTAGGATTAAATCTTGATTATTTTAATATCAAGATTCTCTCTCCTCCAACTTAATTCAAATGAGGCGCCCCTATCATTTTATTTGCTCTAAATGATGCCAAGAAACATTAGGGACCTTATTGAAGTGGTAATTTGCATATTGAACCCTAGGTTTTGGGTAAATTGCACATTACACCAAAACTAGGTTTTAATGCACATACATTGCTTTATCAGCTCTTTCTTGGTACTCAGGCTTCCATAAGCCATACATCTGCATCATATTCACTCTCAAGATGCTTCAACACATGAGTAACATATTATCATGCACAATTTGCACTTAAACCCCTCAACTTGGGTAATTTGCACTTTAGTCCAAAACAACAAAACATTGATTTCAACAATGTTCAAAAAGGACTAGAATTGCAATATAAGTTCCTCTTGAGCCCTAATTACTTTCCACAAGATGAAATTAAGCATATAATCATCTTTATTAATCAAAACACCTAGGGTTAGAGTATAACCCAGGTCAGGGATGTTACAGATACAATGCTGATATGGATGGACATACTTGATCAGTGATGGTTCAGGATGAGTTCTAAAAGAATCTATAAAGACAAATGGTTGGGGTATCGATGATTAGTTGGGCTCTTTAGCCACCACCATGCCACGTTGAGGAAGACTATCAAATGCCTCTTGTTAGCTTTCCAAGACTTTGTGGGTCGAGATGGAAATCAAGTGGTTTGATGCCTTTGACATCAGTAATCCAATTATGTTTTCATTGCTGCCACATGTTGGCGGTGTTGGGAGATAAATGTCAAGGCTATATATGTCATGTATCTGTTGGGTTGCCCTAAATCTGGTTGCTTGCTCTAGAACATTTGAGACAATGAATGTAATACATCTCTACGCACATAGACCCCTACATATCTGCGCTGTCTATTATAAACGAAATTGTTTAATGATATATTTACCTTTCTGAAAATGCCTAAACTATTATGGAAGTGTCTTCTTATTAAATGGAATCATGCGTTGACATATCCCTATGCAGTTTTGTTTTCTATTTATGGATATGGTCAACTCTTCTTCATTAACTCATTCATAGATAAATCCCGTCGAGAAACTCATATAAAATTTCAAACGGAGACTCTTTTCATCTTGATTAGACTTTCACTATTTTAATAAATGTCCATGTATAAGGACTAGACTATCGTGATTTTACTTTGAAAAAGAGCATCGTAATAACTGTCACAAATACAATTGTGATATGTTTCTTTTGGATTAAACACACATGCAATATGTATTCATTTTATTTTATTTTCTTACTTTAATTTTTTTATCTTTTTATGTTCTTTTTTTTTCTGTATTAAGACCCTCAATTATTTTTATAAAAAATATTATTATACTTAAATTAGTCTATGAAATTTTAGGATGTTACAATTTTTCCCATCTTAAAATAAATTTCACCCTCGAAATTTCTCTAGGCTACTACCCACCTTAGGGCTCTGCTTACCTCTTCATTTATTGACAATTAACATATTAAGGTACACATGCTCCAAATTTTGCATGAAAAGAGATATGTAATGTATTTTCATAAAATATTTATGTAAGCATTATCTATTACGTTGGTCTATTGCTCAGCTTATACTTGGGGTTTATGAAACCAAATTTGGCTCTATACTTAGGGCATCTACTTCAACCTTGTCATGAATTCTAACATTAGGTGTAGTTGACCATCTAATCTTGGTTCTTCTAGGTATCTTGTACATTTCTAGATATGTGGTGATTAGGCACATACCCAGAGATGTGGGATCCTGACATACTATCCCTCACTAACCACTAACACATGTGTCCCATACCACATGGGCTAGTAAGAAAGGAGAGATGCATAAAAGTCCAGCGCTTATGAAATTCCTTTTCAATTCTCAATTGGCTGGCCATAACCACTGAGAATGGAGAAGAAACCTCATTAGCTAGGTTTAGGTTGCTATTTAGATCTAAACAAGGATGACTTCTACCTCTAAGATATCTATCTGTTCTAAGGTTAAGACCCATAATCACTCCAAGTTATGGTATTCTTCTTATGGAATCTATCCCTAAACCCTAATCTTACCTCTTCACTCTAGGGTGACTATGAGAATCATGTTTGCCTAGTGGCCATTTACCAAATTGCTCTGATACCATATTGTAACACCCTAATTTTCATATCACATGAGCGGAAGCATTTTTTTACTAGGGGTGTCACAAACATGACTATCATTGCAATGGAAGTAAATGAAACATTTTGCATTTGAGTAAAATGGATTCATACATAGTTCTTGATAAAAAGAAAACTAGAAATTGTCTATCTAAAAAAAAATCTAATCTATTTGGTAAACAGAATAAGCATGAAGTAGTTGACAACTAAATATCTGGATCATCTCGGTAGATGGCACCCCACTAGGCAAGCTTGAAAATCTCCTAAACCTTTACTTGTTCCTTTGATCCTCAACTACTCCAAAACCTACAGACATCGCGTCCCCAGCCATGCATTGGGAAAAACAGTCGTTAGAGTAAGTGACATGAGTATTCTAAAATATAGATTGTTGAAGAACTAAAATGGGACATTATAAACATGAAACTAACATTAATCTCCGAATAAAATATGAAACATAAAATCTCTTATTTCTTAATCTGAATTCTTATCTTGTTCTGGAGTCATGTACTCTGGTACATGGATGTCATGACCTACACCAAACTGCCTAGGTCATACTTATCTTATCTAGTTCCCTCTCATCATACTCATGGATGAGGTTATGGGCATCTCTATTCTAAGGTATCTTTTACTTATGATTTTTATCTGACTGTGGCCACCACTATACAATTAGTCCTCCTCTGTGACACCGAAGTGTCCTCTTTGGTGAAACACACCCTCTGTTGGCACAACATGCCCTTTGTTGACATTGAAGTGTCCTCTATGGTGCAACACACCCTTTGTTGGCATAACATGCCCTCTGTGACACCTGTAGTGCCTAGCACAACGCGCCCTCTGAATCGTCCTGGGACTCTCTCGTGAGGACTTATTATATAATGTATTATGTGAAGGTTTTGAATTAATTACCATAAGTCTATCTTTACTAAACTTTGAATCTAAACTTATCTAAAACTGAGTACTACACATGTACTTAGTTTTGAATCTGAAATATGAATCTGAATCTTTGCTCTTTCAAATCTGAACTGAATCTATTATGGAATTTGGATATGTATTTCAAATTACAACATAACTGAGATTGGGTCTATAACCCATATCATGTATCTTTATTTAAAATCTGGCTACTCACATAGTGAGTAGTCTAAGTCTGAATCTAAATCTCTTATTCTTAAGTTCTAAACTAAATTCATTGCTAGATTTGAACATGTATCTCATTATCTGGGTAAACTTTATTCTAAAACTCTTATTTGGTAAGATTACTTCATTATTCCAATTATATCATAAATGAGTCTAATGTCTTATGAGAAAGGATCTGACATGAATATAGAAATACTAAGTATACAAAGTATCTTAAGTCAAGCTTATGAAAGTATCATAAGTACAACATATCCAAAAATATCAATTCTGACAAGATGGTTCAATCCTTCTTATAAAATATGATGTTACCCTGAAACATTGCATATGAACTTACATATTAAACCTTAAATATCAAAATAGAAATCTTATAAAATATTGTATTGCAACCTAATCATAACTTAATGTGTCATTATCTTATAATGCCATCATGAACTCATTTTTACAATGCATTGTGATCCCAAAAGTACCTTTATTTCTAAAAGTACACCATGTCTTAATATTCTAAAATTCATATTCTTATATTGTAATTAAATTCTAGATATTATTCATTCTAAGGAATCTAGTCTTAGATCTCTACATATGTATGAAATCTTAATGGTAAGTTTCTACTTGAAATCGTAATACATAGTTATGCCTATAAATATGAGAAATCCTGATAACATATGTGTACTTAAATTCTCAATACAAAGCTATCCCAAATCACCAACTAAGTATGTCTGCATTACTTGCATATCTTATCTTATAATCTTATTCATTAATTTCAAACATTTCTAAGAAATCTTGTAGGAACATGATTCTTTAATTTTCTCATGGACTTGGTCCATGGGTCACAACTATTTTGAGCAACATGTCTCTATTTGAGATTTTGATTATCTAAACTTACATAATGATAGAGATATGAGAATATCCTTGTTTGCATTAAAATCTTAGAACATTGAACCATATAAATTATGAAAGCCTTATCAGGAGACATGTAAACATATTGAACTTAAAACATGAGTACTCATGGGCATGCACCACTTACCTACTATGGTGAGAAATCCAAATATAATTCCAGGTCATGATCAAGTGTTAGCTTTCTTGAAAACGAGATGATGCATATATCAAAATTATATTAAGATATCCTAGATCATCCTAACAGACTTTCTAGGTCTTCTAATCCATGTTGGGATTTCTTTATGTACCATCCTCTAACAAAATTGGATATGATCATGGATTCTCATAATATGATCTTTATATATTAACGTCATTACTAACATGATCAATCCCTTCACCACCTCAATTAACATCATGACCTAGCTTCTATAACATTAAATCCTCATCGTATGGTAGTTATCTTCTTAACTCAAACAAAATAAAGCTTAGTGTGACATACCTCAAAATGGAATTCTAGAGATCTTCTACAAATTAATCTCATCGTTTGACAACTCAAATTACCTTAGTAATTCTAATAGGTAAACTTATCATAATAAAGTGTATTATTAAAACACTAAGATTGGATCTTGAATTTCTTTTCTAAGATTCATAATATAATCATGTAAATTTACCTCATCAAATCCTGACATTCTTGTCACAATCTATTACATAAACACCATCATCTTATCAATTTTCTTCTTATTAAATGTTTAGCCTACTAAACATCTAAATATCCTCAAAATAGAAAATTTATTAATGATCTAATCTGCAATATCATTTCAATGACACTTCATTTTCCAAGACTGGACATCTAAGTTAAAAGATACATGTTTTTCAAGATTACCTCTTTCTAGAACATGTCAGCCATTCATATTGAATCTGATGGATTATATATCAATTTGGTCTTTTTTTCTGGTTTGCAGATCTCCTCCTTATATCTACCTATCTGGAAACCCAGTCCCAGCTGATCTTCATCTCCTTCCTCTTGTTTTCTGCATCCACAAGTACAATGGCTTCCCTGATTTGCATGTATGACGTGCATCCGAGTGTAGTCGTGTTTCTGAGCTCTGGCGAGAGCTCCTCCGTGTCCTGATCACTCTTTTGTCCATAGACATCTTTTCATCAAGATATCACCTTTGACATGCACCCTCACATCTTCTCATCCCTTATTAGGATAACTTCTATTTAACCTTTGTTGGTGCACCTCCTGAGCCAATATCATAACATTGGACAATTTCAAAACATATAAATACTAATGTCACTCACTGTAAAAGGGTGTCTACAAAATTTGGTCCTCCGATACAATGCTGATATGGTTGGACATACCTGATCAGTGATGGTTCGGGACGAGTTCTAAAAGAAGCCATAAAGACGAATGGTTGGGGTATCGATGATTAGTTGGGATGTTTAGCCACCACCATGCCACATCGAGGAAGACTGTCAGATGCCTTTTGTTAGCTTTCTAAGACTTTGTGGGTTGAGATGGAAATTAAGTGGTTTGATGCCTTTGACATTAGTAATCCAATTATGTTTTCATTGCTTCCACATATTGGCGGCGTTGGGAGATAAATGTCAAGGCTATATATGCCATGTATCTGTTGGGTTGCCCTAAATCTAGTTGCTTGCTCTAGAACATTCGAGACAATGAATGTAATACATCTCTACGCATGTAGACCCCTACATATCCGCACTACCTATTATAAACAAAACTATTTAATGATATATTTACCTTTCCGAAAATGCCTAAACTATTGTGGAAGTGTCTTCCTATTAAATGGAATCATGCGTTGATATATCCCTGTGTAGTTCCATTTTCTATCTATGGATATGGTTCTTCTTCATTAACTCATGCATAGATAAATCCCATCGAGAAACTCGTATAAAATTTCAAGTCGAGACTTACTTTTTTCATCTTGATTAGACTATCACTATTTTAATAAATGTCCATGTATAAGGACTAGACTATCATGCTTTTACTTTGAAAAAGAGCACCGTAATAACTGTCACAAATACAATTGTGTTATATATGTTTCTTTTGTATTAAACACACATGCAATATGTATTCATTTTATTTTATTTTCTTACTTACGTTTTTTATCATTTTATGTTTTTTTTTTCTATATTAAGACCCTCAATTATTTTTATAAAAAATATTATTATACTTAAATTAGTCTATGAAATTTTAGGATGATACATTAAGGTCAAGTGTATAATGATTGAAGTAGCTAGTAATATCATCCTATATAGATTAATCAACCTCTAAACTTGCCACTAGCCATTTCTGCCATCGGGTTGATAGACCACCGTGATTCAAGTCAACTAGTGAAAGAAGTGGAGATGATCGACCTTCTCAAGGTCAATTTGGATATCTTTTGGTCTCTACCAGGGTGATCGATTGCTTTGTCAGGTTCAACCAAAAGGTGAGTAGATCGATCGTTGGACTTTATCTACCCTTGTATGAACTTCTCCCCCCTTTTTTATTGTTTCATAATTTTCATTCAAGAACTATGACATGTTCAATCTATAATCTTCTTCTTTTTTTCTCCATGAGTGGCTAAAATTGATAAATTAGGTTGGGAGTGTCTGTTAGGCCCTCTTAACCATGTAATATTTCCTTGTTCTATTTATGACATATGTTCTTGCAGTTTCGTTTCTATAGTGTTGTTTTAATGTGTCACTTTTGTTATTATCTATCTTCTTGAAATTTTTTATCTGGATCTATTTGAGAGAATTATTTTAGTAAGATCTAGAGTATGGATTAGTAACAGGACATAAAAGTGAGTAGCTAAAATAGGGAAAGACATTTGTGTTAGGATTTCGAGCAACAGAAAAGACAATGGAAAAATATTTGTTTGCATGAATCCCAAACTAAAAGATCATGTCAACAACGATATATCTAGGAAAAGGGATTGTAGGTATATACATGGTCCTAGAATAAGTCCAGCGACAATCCTCACAATGTCTCGTGCTTCTTCTTCATGTAGCATGAAAATAGTTTTTACAACCCCAATTTTTGGGTTCTTTTGGTGAGAAATGTAATTTCTCATATTAAAGATATTTGAACAAATAATGATATAATATGGTCTGAATAAATGGATTTTGTTTACAATAGCCTTGATGTTTGTGTTGTGGGCTTTATTGGCTATTGGGCCCAAATAACAAGAAAATTCAATTAGTGAATGAATAATTGAATAGTTGAGAAAGGAAAGAGGTAGAAACCTCTAGAAGGCAAGAGGTGTAATCCAAGGATGGATTCCGTGCCTCTTGGGTTCCTTGGGTTCCAAGGAGTCCAAAGTTGCAAAAAGAAAGCAATAAGAAAAGAAAAGATTAATTAAGTAAGAAAGAAATTGAAAATAATGTTAAAATGTTGGAAATAAGTGGAAAAAGGTATAATTGGGTTATCCTTGGTGGAATTTCGTATCCCAAGGATTTCTAATGATAAAAGGAATACCAATGAGGAAAATAAAAGAGAAATAAAGAGAAATCCTCAAAAAGAGATATCTTAATAAGAAATACACATGATAATGAGAAATAATGCATTTAGATGCATCTAAAAGGATAATGAGTATCCCATAAAAAGGATTTCGAAATAATAGAGTTTTTTGGGATCCAAGGAGTCCCAATGAATAAAAAGAGGAAAGAGAGAATAACCATAACAGAAAGTAAGAGGATAATGTGATACATTATTAATATATTATGTGGTATTACTAAAAGGAAGTATATTCTATTAAATGAAAGTAGAATTTTGTGCCATTAGAATTAAGGGCAAGTACTAAGAAGATAAAAGAAGAGATTTTTGTAATCCTAATATCCCAAGGACAATGAATATCAGGAGGATATTTAGGAGAGAGAAGAGACTTGCTTCTCTTTGAAGGATTAGGATTCCTAATAGGAGGGGACTTGTTCCCTCTTAGATGGGGCTCTTAGGGCGAGGATATCCTCCCCTATAAAAGGGGTAGACCCCTGGATCGAGCTCTAGAGAATCCCAAGGATTCTTCTCTCTCTCCCATCATCTTCTTTGCATGTAAACCCTAGGGTAAAGGGGTAGAGCGCCCACAGAGCAACTATGGACCGTTCGATGCACTCTCTGGATGCAGGATGATCTCACGTTACCAACAGAGTGCTTGGTGGCCATCCCTTCGCCTGAACCAACACACATATCTAGCCACACGGCTGCAACGACGACCGCAGTTGTAGGCCTGTCGTGCACGGAAATGACCAACTAGGTCGTGGTTTTTGCGGTGCTCTAGCTGCGCCCAGGTGTGGCGGAGTTGGGGCGGCCCTTGGCGGCAACCCCCGAGCCCTGAGGAGGAAGGGGCGCGCCCACGCTTGCTGTAGCTCGGCGGCTAGGGTAGCAGCCCTAGAGCAATCTGAGGTTGAAGAAGGGAGAGCCACATTGGACAATTTTTCCCTCCGCGGGATAAAGAAGCAATCCACTTAACCAAGGGCATTTCGGTCAATTCAAAATGTTTCCAAATCTGCAGCAACGTTGCATGAGATCGGCCACATGGCGCTCTTGGATTGGCCCAAAGTAAGTATTTTTGTGAAATTCATATCTCGTTAACCGTAGCTCGGATAGATGTGCATTATACATGAATTTTGTTCACAAAAATGAGAGGAATCCAATAAAAATATTTTTGAAGCATAATTATAATTATAATTGGAAAAGTAATGGAAGATAGCAACTTTAATACTTTAATGATTAAAGAACCCTATTTTGAGTTGATTAATATATTTCATGGGGTTTAATGGATGATTAAAGTTGATATTAGTCTGTTAATGATAAAAAGGAACATTAGGAACAAAAAAGATGAATTTTGCACGTAATTAGTTTAATTGAGAGTTCATGTGCATTAGTATGCTTTAATGAGACTTGAAACCCTAATATTAGTGAATGAGACTATTAATGGCTTTAATTGATTAATTTCATGATTAAAGTTGGAATACACTGAAATCAAGCTATTTTGAGTATAATAGTACCTAAATGTTGATAACTACCCTTAATGTAGTAATTAGGATTTTCTGATGAATAAAAGATAGAATTAACGGTAAATCAAGCTCATATGCAAATTAGACTATAATGAACTTTGAATTGATGATAAATGAGCATAATGATCTTGTCATGGATTAAAAGGATAAAAAATTAGTAGCTTTAATGTAAAAAAGGTTTAAGAGGCTTAATTATGGATAATTATGCCTTTAATATGAAACTGAGGATTAGATGTTGAGATCACTATTCGGAAAATCCCCCGCTTAGGCCGAATAATCGGCCAAATATTCCTTTTTGGGGGTCTACCGAACCGATTATCAATAATCGACCGATTAATCGGTCCTTGACCGATTAATCGGTCGATCGGGGGAATAATCGGCCGATTAATCGACGATTTTCAAAATCAAATGCTAGTAATAATTTTTTTTACATTAATTTTTTCTAATACTACTATTGGTCATTACAATTACATTCTCTTCTTCCAATTTACATATTTGGTCTTCTGCTCATGTTTTCTCTATAAGTTTATACTTAGTGTTTATTGAACTGATCCTTACTATTGACGTTTTCTCTATAAGTTTATAGTTAGTCTATTACTTATAAATGTTTCTAATTACTTATCATTGTCATTATTATATGGTCAATATATAATTTACATATCTTTATGATTAATATTAAAAAAAATCAAAACCGATTAAAACTGAATATTCTCCCGCTTATACTCCCGCATACCGTATATACTCTATTCGGTACCCTCTCCGCCCATACACCGATTACCGCTTTTCAGAACACTGGTTGAGATAATTAGGGTTTGTGATCAATTGCATTAAATTAGGGTTTAAAATAGTATACGATGAAGGGAAACCCTAATTGCAATGGAATCCCTAAAAGTGGACTAGAAACCCTAGGAAGCAAGCTAGATTTAATAGGTCTTACTAACATGAGTAATAAAAGGGAATTGTATAATTGTTTTAGGATCTTATTGAATGCTTGCTTGCCTATTGTTGATTGGATTATTTCTGTCTCACATCATCTTGACAGGTATGTGGTTAATTATGATTAATCGCATTAGTTTCCCGAGGGTTTCCCGAATGGTTCCTCGCATTGAATGCAATCTTAACAGTTTGGATGTTCATACTGCAATTATAAAGTCACTATGACTATCACAGTTATATATACATGTGAATTCTCTCACCTACATGCCACCCTGATGGAAGATGCCATGAAGGTCAGGCCCAGGAGGGTAGACCAATGGGCACCATGAGAGGTGACCCCAGACAACAAGCTTGGGAATGAGAAGGTGGTCTATGATGCATGACTATGGAGCACCGTGAGAGGTGACTCCCAGGCACCAAGCTCAGGATTGAGAAGGTGGCCTTAAGTCAATAGCAAAAGAGAAACCCTAGAGGGGTATGCCAGGGTTAGGGCAAAAGCGGTGGAGAATGACACATTGAAAATGTAAAGTGGCTGGTTAAATAATTTGATTGTGATTATTAAATTTTTAGCCATATTTGCAATATTTTGGTTGTTCCCACATACCACTATATTTCGATATATTGACCGACGTTTTGTTTGTCGGTGTTTTAGGAACAACAATTGAAAGAACAAACAGTAAAGTGACACATTGTGGAAATAAGAAATAAAGTGCAAGGAGGATTAGATAGAATAACTCAAGCTCTGGATAGATAGATTTCCAAAGTTTTCAAAGGTAAGTAAAGTTTCAATTTTATACCAAATTCCAGTTAGTTAGTAGAATTTCATAATTATTATTGATTATTTGTCGAACCTTTAATCATGTTAATTGAATAATGGCTCTGACCTTTGGGTCTCCCTTAATTGGGGGTTACCGGGAGGCGGGGTCGTTACAATTAGTATCAGAGCATAGGTTTCTCACTTAATCATTAATAATTATTAAATTTTACAAATTCCATAGAACCGAGGGAGTTATTAGAGGATTGTCCAAAAGACTGAGGTGTCTAGAAAAGGATCACGTCTGGGGGCTGGCAATATTTTCCTCCGCACCGCTAGTCGGAATACGAGGACTCCTGGATTGTGTGACTGTCTGGCCGATGTTTTAGGATATGACTCGAAATAAGATACCTTTAGGACTCTCTCATCTTGTTCATCCCTTCTCAACTCAAATTCTGTTAAGGACCTTAAGGATTAGGGTTTTCTCTCCTTTCCTCACCCTCTTGAGGTATGTGTAAGGTTGATAAGGATTAAGGAATCCTCCACCAAATTAATAAAAAGCATGTAAATAAGATGTCATGGACATAAGCTTAATAGAGTAAGCATAAAGGAATAGATACATGCTTAGGTCGTATGACATGAGTTGTCATTACCCTCAGGAGAGACCTGAGGATAGACCTCCTTGGCAAGAGGATGAGTAGAGAGAGTTAGTCTTGGAGGTAGAGACCTCCATTAAAAGTAGAGACCTAGCACATCCTTCGAGGATGATGTTAACCCTAACCCTAAGTGAAGGTTAGAGAGAGAGAGATGACACGAAGAGTTAGATGTCATGGTAGACCAGGTGTTTGGATAGACATGCCTTGGGATGCCATATGAGCCAGGAGAGGTTAGATGACCCAGTGCTTTTGGCGACCCAACCCTAGAAAGGGTCGTGCATGTTAGGGTGAAGGATGGCTCCTTCATGGATGAAGTTAGAAGAGAACCTGTAGAAACCCTATGGGCTTATGCAAGTAGGGGATAACATGCACCCAGAGTACGTCATTAGTACGGTAGTAGGTTGAAACCTTGGCCAGTAAGTATGATGGATAGCTTATGAGGTAAGCATAAAGAACTAAGGGTAACCTCGAGCAAACATAAGTTAAACATAGGCATCACCCATGTAGAAGTATGCTTGTGAGCTTGATCCTTCATGGAGAGAGGACCTCTAGTAGTAAGGCTGGATGTGGAGTTAGCTCTAGAGAGAGAAAGCATGACTCAAGCAAGAAGGTTGGAAGCTTAAATTCTGAGACATGAGGAACAATGGGGAGTAGAGGATGAAGCGACCTAAGTGGATGATAGTGGTTGCCTCGTGCTTGACCCCTGAAGACTGATGTTATCTTGGTGTCCTTTAGAGGAATCAAACCTTAGAGAGAGGACAAGTCTTCTGGTACCTATGTGCCTATAGTATAAGTGGTTACCTAATGAGATGAGACAAAGAGTGCCTTAGACCCTGAGGAGGTTTAAGTAACCAGTTGTGAAACTTTATACCTAGTTGGTTGTCCTTGAGGAGGACTCAACTCTGAGGTATTTCTCATATAAAAGGATCATGGGAGTACATGACATACCTTGGACATGTTTGATTCGTGGTTAAGAGATTGAGCATGTAGTTGGATACCAAAGTAGAACCTAGGGTTCCTAGGCCTAAGAGGGGAAGCAATGTATCCAATGATCATGATGAGATTTGAGTCTCTATAGTTTCAAGCATGGTACTCCTCATGTGTAGAGGTAAAAGAAACCCCTTAAGTTTAAGGTGTGTTTGATGAACCCCTCACAAGTTAATGACATGGGAAGGTATGATCTGGATCTAATGGTGAGGAATGAGAACCCGGATGACCTAGCCCGGTGGTCTACTTGTGCCTTAATAGCTTACTAGGGTTAAGCATATGGATGTAAACCCTAGACCTAAGGGCGGTTGTGACCTTGTTGTCAAGAGGTGTAGTTTTCTCCCATCTTGGGAGAAGGACCCTTTGGTAGGGTGTATACCAGTTTGTTGGTTTTGAGGTAACCTAAAGAGGTTTCAGAGGATCTTGTGAAGCTAAGTGAAGAGTACATGGTATGAGAATGAACCTGCAGACCCATAGATAACCATCTCTATGTGCATGTGGATGTGTTACCATGGAGGTAACCAGTATGGGGCCTGATCAAGGTAGGCAGGTCGCCATGATCCCTGAGAAAGGATGAAAGATAGCCCAAGAATGCAGAGAGAGAGAGATGATGAAGGCTTGGGTAAGGTTCTAAGTTGAACATGTATTATGTTAGAATCCTAAGTCTATCCTAGGGTCAGGTGGGGATAAGACCAATGGAAGTAGGAGTTTCCTAATTCCCTAGTTGCACATGACCATTGGGTCAGGAGGTAACAACTATCATTGTCTGAAGGCCATGGTTTAGGAGATTGATCACCTTCATGAACTCATGGGACCCAAAGGGTAGATGAGTAGGGCACTCTCTGGATGCATAAGGGAAGAGGGATGACCCCTAAAGTGATGGCACCCTATAGACCTAGAGGAGATGACCAAGGAATGGGTGTGGACCCAAGTAGATTTGAGACCATTTTTCCATGGAAGTAACTTTGATATCAAGATGATTGTGATGAAGAGACATAAGCTGAACGTTTCAACTTAGATTTGAAGGTGTACGGGCAATGTGGGATGTATCATCTCTACTCTTGGAATAGGAAGAACTTTGTGTTTGGAGGGCCGCCAAATGCTTATTTCCTCTTGTTATGGGAGGGAGAGATGGGATAGTACGCATGACATACACCAAGGATAAAATATGATGCGAATTGGAACGTTGCTACGAGGTATGAGGACAGAGATGATAACATACCTTGGTGGAGTGAATGATACATGGATGGTTTACAAACACTAAGAGGAATAGTGTAGTCACCTTATGAGGATGTTTTATCATGAGCTATGTGGAACTAGAAAGTTATAGAAGGTTGAGTTTGATCACCATGAGGATGAGCTTAGGGTTTCTTAATTAAGACAAACCTAGTCTTTGAGATGAGATGATAAGTATAATACATGGAGGTGTATGTCCTCAATAATACCTAACACCTAAGGATGAGAAGTGGTAATGAATGCTCTGGTTGAGATACATCTGCCTAGTTTAGCTAGAAGCTAGAAGGAGTTGAGGTTGCTAGGCTAACCTTAAGTTGAAAAAAAGAGATAAGTTTGGCTAACACCCATATGTATCAATAGCAGTAAATCAAGTAAATGATTGTTTGGTTAGCCAGTCTAGTATGTGATATAATGAAAGGATGGTTGTAGAACCTCAGATGTACTTCTTTGGAAAGGAAAGTGATGAAACCCTAATAAGAGTGGTTTAGGGTTTCTAAGGTATCTATCTTGAGGAATAATGACATACCGAAGATCATGGTTTTAAGATCACCAAACACCGTGATACTACAAAGATAGTAAGTGATAGTAGCACTTTGGCTGCTTGATGTGAGTTGCATGTAGCATGTAGCCATGCAAGCCAAGGGTGAAGGATGAACACCAGTAACCTTGTGCTTTGACTTAGAGGTTAAAGAATCCCTGAGAGGGAATGAGAGTTCACCCACTATGGATGGTGGTAAGTCTTCCCTCGACCAAGAAGGTCAAGATGCAATATGGGTTATGGTAGATCACCTTACCTAGATGACATGAGAAAGAAAGGAGTACTGTCAAGAGACAGATTTTGTTGAACCTACATAAGATAGAGAGATGGTTCAACTACACCATGATGCAAGTTCAAGAGTTCTTGAGTAGGACCTAAAGGTTCACTTCCATTAGGTGGAAGTAGATACATGAAGAACTCAATGTTAGTACAGTTTATCACCCCATACGAATGGACAGTATGATCCAGACTAGAGGGTCTGATGAGAGCATGTGTGATAGTTCAGGGTGATACATAGAGATAGTTCTTAAGATGTGATGTTAACCACCATAGCCTTTATCGGGATGCAAGAATTTCTAAAGGGAGGTTGTGTCGGTCACCACTTCATTAAGATGATGTCGGTGAAGGAGGCTTCGTGAAGGTTAGAAAAGAACCACAGTGTGTGCAGATGAAGTCGCTTTGATTGTGCAATGGCTGAGGGAGAGCCCAAAGGCGACATGAGTCACAAGCTGATGCAAAGCAGACTGACATGCAGTTCACTGTGGGAGAGTATGTGATGTGTAAAAATTCGACCCCTCTAAGCTACAACTGAGAAAGTTGAGTCCCAGATATATGGGTCCATTTGAGATGGATTGGTGGAGATGGTTGTGTTTAGCCTTACCCCTCAGGATAACATGATGTATAAGGTGTTACATGAGTCCGATCTAGAGCACTATGCGAGGTACCCAAGCTATGTGTTGAGCCTTGAACCTATTCATCTTTTGAGAGGCTGAAATGTCCTGAGTCACCTATGAGGGTACGATATACCAAGGTAAGAAATAACTCAGATGGAAGAATATGAGATGATGAAGGTTCTTGGAAAGCACCATGGAAAGGGTGAAGCCACATGGTAGTCCTGATGGACATAAGAAAGACTTATCATGTTTGTTTGCTTGCTTGATGGAATTTTGAGGATAAAATTCTTATAAGAGGGGAAGGATGTTACAACCCCAATTTTTGGGTTCTTTTGGTGAGAAATGTAATTTCTCATATTAAATATATTTGAAAAAATAATGATATAATATGGTCCAAATAAATGGATTTTGTTTACAATAGCCTTGATGTTTGTGTTGTGGGCTTTATTGGCTATTGGGCCCAAATAACAAGAAAATTCAATTAGTGAATGAATAATTGAATAGTTGACAAAAGAAAGAGGTAGAAACCTCTAGAAGGCAAGAGGTGCAATCCAAGGATGAATTTCATGCCTCTTGGGTTCCATGGGTTCCAAGGAGTCCAAAGTTGCAAAAAGAAAGCAATAAGAAAAGAAAAGATTAATTAAGTAAGAAAGAAATTGAAAATAATGTTAAAATGTTGGAAATAAGTGGAAAAAGGTATAATTGGGTTATCCTTGGTGGAATTTCGTATCCCAAGGATTTCTAATGATAAAAGGAATACCAATGAGGAAAATAAAAGAGAAATAAAGAAAAATCCTCAAAAAGAGATATCTTAATAAGAAATACACATGATAATGAGAAATAATGCATTTAGATGCATCTAGAAGGATAATGAGTATCCCATAAAAAGGATTTTGAAATAATAGAGTTTCTTGGGATCCAAGGAGTCCCAATGAATAAAAAGAGGAAAGAGAGAATACCCATAACATAAAGTAAGAGGATAATGTGATACATTATTAATATATTATGTGGTATTACTAAAAGGAAGTATTTTCTATTAAATGAAAGTAGAATTTTGTGCCATTAGAATTAAGGGCAAGTACTAAGAAGATAAAAGAAGAGATTTTCGTAATCCTAATATCCCAAGGACAATGAATATCAGGAGGATATTTAGGAGAGAGAAGAGACTTGCTTCTCTTTGAAGGATTAGGATTCCTAATAGGAGGGGACTTGTTCCCTCTTAGATGGGGCTCTTAGGGCGAGGATATCCTCCCCTATAAAAGGGGTAGACCCCTGAATCGATCTCTAGAGAATCCCAAGGATTCTTCTCTCTCTCTCCCATCGTCTTCTTTGCATGTAAACCCTAGGGTAAAGGGGTAGAGCACCCACGGAGCAACTATGGACCGTTCGATGCACTCTCTGGATGCAGGATGATCCCACGTTATCAACAGAGTGCTTGGTGGACACCCCTTCGCCTGAACAAGTGCACATCTGCAGCCACACGACTGTAATGACGGCCGCAGTTGCAGGCCCGCGGTGCACGGAAATGACCCGCTAGGTTGTGGTTTTTATGGTGCTCTAGCTGCGCCCAGGTGTGGTGGAGTTGGGGCGGCCCTTGGCGGCAACTCCCGAGCCCTGAGGAGGAAGGGGCGCACCCACGCTTGCTGCAGCTCGGCGGCTAGGGAAGCAACCCTGGAGCAGCCCGAGGTTGAAGAAGGGAGAGCCACGTTGGACAATTCTGCCCTCCGCGGGCTAAAGAAGCAATCCACTTAACCAAGGGCATTTTTGTCAATTCAAAATGTTTCCAAATATGCAGCCACATTGCATGAGATCGGCTACATGGCGCTCTTGGATTGGCCCAAAGTAAGTATTTTTTTGAAATTCATATCTCGTTAACCGTAGCTCGGATAGATGCACATTATACATGAATTTTGCTCAGAAAAATGAGAGGAATCCAATAAAAATATATTTGAAGCCTAATTCTAATTGTAATTCGAAAAGGAATCGAAGATAGAAACTTTAATACTTTAATGTTTAAAGAACCCTATTTTGAGTTGATGAATATATTTAATGGGGTTTAATGGATGATTAAAGTTGATATTAGTCTATTAATGATAAAAAGGAACATTAGGAACAAAAAAGATGAATTTTGCACGTAATTAGTTTAATTGAGTGTTCATGTGCATAAGTATGCTTTAATGGGCCTTGAAACCCTAATATTAGTGAATGAGACTATTAATGGCTTTAATTGATTAATTTCATGATTAAAATTGGAATATGCTGAATCTAAGCTATTTCGAGTATAAAAGTACCTAAATGTGGATAACTACCCTTAATGTAGTAATTAGGGTTTTCTGATGAATAAAAGATATAATTAATGGTAAATCAAGTTCATATGTGAATTAGACTATAATGAACTTTGAATTGATGATAAATGAGTATAATGATCTTGTCATGGATTAAAAGGATAAAAAAATAGTAGCTTTAATGTAAAAAAGGTTTAAGAGGCTTAATTAGGGATAATTATGCCTTTAATCTAAAACTGAGGATTAGATGTTGAGATAATTAGGGTTTGTGATCAATTGCATTAAATTAGGGTTTAAAATAGTAAAAGATGAAGGGAAACCCTAATTGCAATGGAAATCCTAAAAGTGGACTAGAAACCCTAGGAAGCGAGCTAGATTTAATAGGTCTTGCTAACATGAGTAATAAAAGAGAATTGTATAATTGTTTTAGGATCTTATTGAATGCTTGCTTGCCTATTGGTGATTGGATTATTTCTGTCTCACATCATCTTGACAGGTATGTGGTTAATTATGATTAATCGCATTAGTTTCCCGAGGGTTTCCTGAATGTTTCCTCGCATTAAATGCAATCTAAATAGTTTGGATGTTCATACTGCAATTATAAAGTCAATATGGCTATCACAGTTATATATACATGTGAATTCTCACACCTACATGCCACCCTGATGGAAGATGCCATGAAGGTCAGGCCCAGGAGGGTAGACCAATGGGCACCATGAGAGGTGACCCCAGACACCAAGCTTGGGAATGAGAAGGTGGTCTATGATGCATGACTATGGAGCACCGTGAGAGGTGACTCCCAGGCACCAAGCTCGGGATTGAGAAGGTGGCCTTAAGTCAATGGCAAAAGAGAAACCCTAGAGGGGTATGCCAGGGTTAGGGAAAAAGCGGTGGAGAATGACACATTGAAAATGTAAAGTGGCTTGTTAAATAATTTGATTGTGATTATTAAATTGTTAGACATATTTGCAAGATTTTGGTTGTTCCCACATACCAGTATATTTCGATATACTGACTGACATTTTGTTTGTCGGCGTTTTAGGAACAACAATTGAAAGAACAAATAGTAAAGTGACACATTGTGGAAATAAGAAATAAAGTGCAAGGAGGATTAGATAGAATAATTCAAGCTCTGGATAGATAGATTTCCAAAGTTTTCAAAGGTAAGTAAAGTTTTAATTTTATACCAAATTCCAGTTAGTTAGTAGAATTTCATAATTATTATTGATTATTTGTTGAACCTTTGATCCTGTTAATTGAATAACAGCTCTGACCTTCAGGTCTCCCTTAATTGGGGGTTACCGGGAGGCAGGGTCGTTACAATAGTTGTCAGCAACGGCCTCCTAGTGTGAAACCATAGACGACAATTGATGACGTTCTCCTAGTGTGATGACAACGTCTTTCATAGCTCTACATAGGCCATGCAGACCATCGCGAACTCCTCATCACGCTTCTAGATCCAACATGAAGGATTTTTCCCATCGATGTCAATGTGCTAGCACTGACTTGTTCTCCCTTGTCATCTCTCCCTTTTACAAATAAGACTCACTTGGGCTCTCACGTTACAACAATTGTGAGTGGAAAAGTTTGTCATTGTTAATTATGTTTTTTGAAATCCTTGACTACCCCTCTACTCATAGGAGGGCTAGGATCATGGTTTCTTGATAATCTGGGAGTCAAATAGATGAATTTTCATGATTTTTTGGCTATTGTGGATCATGAGTCTGTCGAATCAACACTTGAGTCAGTCGACTCACACCCAGTCAGTCGACTAAACACTTGAATTGGTCGATTGGAATGCTTTCCTATTCACAAACATATTGTCTTTCAACTAAACATTTAATGCACTACATGATGTCAGCATCAATCCTTGATCTAGTCCTATTGGTCATCCAGTCAGTCGACTAGAACTCTGAATTGGTCGACTCGACACTTGAGTCGCTCGACTCATAGTCCTAGTCAGCCAATTTTCAGCCAATGTTGTTTTAAATTGCTTACTTAAACACTTTTGTAATCATGACACTTGAGTAGGTTTGCTCAACACTTGAGTCGGTCGACTCACAGCCCCAGTTAGCCTAGTGTTGTTTAAATTGATTACTTAAACACTTTAGTAATCAAGTCAAACCTTATTCATGAGTAAACTCCTATTCCAGGTGCATCCCATGTGTGTGATCCTATAGGTCATATTTTATGTTGATAATAAATGTCCATAATCAATTTATGACATCAGAAATAATGAATGGTATATATCACACATCATAGCTACATAAGTAATTGGAAAGTTGGAGATAAACTTCAACCTACAATATATGATCAAGGATACTATGATCATATAGTTCCTTTATCTCTCATATCCAAATTGAACTCGAGGCATGGAATCATCATCCTCTCAATATTCAATCCATATTTCTTGAACTAGAGTAGATTGTTGAGATACACGTGATAGCAATATCACATATTGACTCACATGAGCATGGCCATATATTTCTTAGTCTCACTTATCAAGTGGATAGGATATCAAATCCAATAGGAGGGATAACTTCCATCTACATCACTCAGTCAATCCCCATGTGTCACAAAATGCCCGAGCATCACCTATATGGTAACCCTTATTCAAGGTCACATTGGATGGTGTCAAAGTATATTGAACAACGTCTCGTTGTATCTCATAACATGGTGCTTGCATTAATGAAATAGAATTTTAGGATCTTTCAAAGTACTTCGACCCTTATCCCTTTCCTTTTGAGTCTCCATGGAAGTGTCCACCACGACACCCCATGTTTGAGGTATAGATTCTTATTTTGTTTAATTCACAAAAATGGCTAGGATTACCCAAATATGGTGATGAATGCATACTCATCGTAGTTCAATCATCTCGTTTAGCCAAGTTTTGGTTGCATTCGTGCATTTATTGGCCTTATCTTCTTATATGCAACTCATTTTGGCTTAATTGATGTTACTCCTATTTTTATTGATTCTTTGCACCCTTGTGCAGGTCATTTTGAGATTTGGGCCCTATCTTCTCAGCCCTATATCCATCTTGGCCCTTGGATTAGGCTTGGTCAATGCTGGTCAACGACCCCCTTTATTTCTTTAGCGGCTACTGTACGGGCATCTACCCTAATCACCCGAGGATCCCCTGCTTAGCTGCGATCACAACTTCCTCTCCACCACAGCATCGCGACTCGCGATCCTTAGATGCCACGAATTCAATCCTAAACAATCGCGACCGCGACATACAAGAGTCACGACCGCGATCTTTGCCGCGACACTCTCTCTCCCCCCATAAATCGCGACCTCATCCCTCAATGCCGTGACCGCGGATTCTTCACACCTGCCCGCGGTTATCAACATATCGCGACCGTGGCACCATCGACCCCGCCCACGATCTTTGCCGCAACTACAGGTGTTACCTCGACCACCCTCTCATGCCCACGGTCTGCTCCCCTCCAAAGGAACCGCAACCTCATCATCACGAGCACAACCGACAAACCTTGATCCCTGACACCTGTCCGAGGTCCTGTTCTGCTAGCCGCGATCATCCCTCCACCCGCGACCGCGGCATTCAAAAGAGGCTGCGACCGCGACATTCAAAATGCCACGACCGCGACATTCAAGAAAGAGGCCGCGACAGCGAAAGCAAAAACTCGTGACCGCGACATCATTCAAAAGGTCGTGACCTGCTGCAGAGTTACTAAGGTTGAGAATCCAAGTCGGTGCCCAGCCTACCTATAAATAGAACACGACTCCAGTTAGTCGAATCATCATCTCCAGACATCGTTAGGCTGTAGGTCTGTCCTGGGCCTAAGGAGACGATCTTCATAGCCAAGAACCTGCCCCCGTGGTGGTTTTGCGGCCTGTTCACCCAGATCTAGAGTGAAGAATCAGATCTGCAAGCCTCCTCGTTCAAGATACAGATCTAGATCTACATCTTGATCTAGATCTGCTGCGTCTATGCCACTTCCACACCACCATCTCGTCCATGAGCTGCCCCTCCTGCTGTGAGCGAGGACTACGAGAATAAGAAGAAGGTGGAGAGAGGAGATCTTCCCCGTCCATTGTGGTGTTCTTCTCTCTTCTTCCAGATCTGCTCCGACGTTGTGTAGAAGACCGTTCTCCACAGAGCTGTGATCATCTTCTTGACCATGCTCATGGTGGAAACTTCTCTCTCTCTTGTTATTCTTTCTTCTCTCACCATGAGTGAGTAGTTTACTTTCACTGGGGTGCGGGGACTAGCCCCGCTACCCATGCTTTCATATCTTTTTGTTAAACATTCCATGGCATGTATATAATCTTTCATCTCATTGTTAATAGTCGATGTGTGCTTGTGGATTGAACACCTACTTGCATTTATCTTGTCCGTTTCCTATGTTGCGAGAACTTCAATGTGTAGGTTTTGAATGTCGATTAACGCGGTTGACTCCCAAACTAGAAATAGAATGGGATTCCTTGAGGTCGTAAGTGTATGATCCGTGTGGTGACGAGCCATCTAGCCCACAGTGATGCTTCTGTGTGCCTGATGCCTATATAGGGGGCCCACAACCTCATTTGGATTTCTGTATCTTCGGAGCTGTAAGTATGTGATCTGGACGGTGATGAGACATCTGATACCTAAGGTGATGCTTACGCGAACCTAACACCTGTATGGGGGGTTCTGCAGCAACTCTATTTGAATGGCTACATCTTGCGTGGATGTTTGATGTTTGGATGTGATTGCATGTGTAGTGGTGGTGAAATCCGGGACCATCCCAACAATTTCCATCATTAATCTTAATCCACTTTTAATCCTGCTCTTTTACTTTCCTTGCACTTAGTTTAATTAAACTCAATTCAACCAACCTTGTTCTAAATATTAGTCTCGATTCAACTAGATTCGACTAGAGAAAGATTCTTAAAAACATTGTCCCTTAGGATTCAATCCTCAACTATACTACGATAAGACTCGTCCGCTTGCGGGTGGTATTATTGCACGTTTGTTTTGGTTAAAAACTTAGGGATTTCAACCCTAAGTGAGTTTGTTAGTGCGATAATATAAGCCACATCAAATTCTGGCGCCGTTGTCGGGGACAACGGAATCGTCTAGTTAAATCTAGTTCTTTTGAGAATAATTTAGGTTTTTCTTTTACTTTTGATACTATCGATCATATAAACTCAAATTCGGTTCTACTCCATCCATCTCATCAGCAAAAGATCTTTTTATCCTAGGTACCCACAAAGTCTAGTGTATGCGCCGCTCGGACAGTCCTAGACTCTCTGCTAGCTTTGACCCTGAGATAGACAAAACCTTTCATCGTCAGTACAGAGAGAACCAAGCAAGAATGGTTCAAGAGGAGGAAATTGCTCGAAGGGTAGCTCAATCCCTTAATGCACAAAGAGATAGGCTTATGCAAGAAGCCTGAGCCACAGTTCAAGAACAAATCCAAGCAGCCTAAGCAGCAGCTCAACAAGCAGAGTTACAAAAAGACCTTAGGGAGTTCTCAATCCCTAAAGCTGCTGACGTTCACCACCCAGTGAAACCTCCTCCCATCAATGCTCCCAATTTTGAAATAAGAGCACATTGGGTCACTTTGCTTCAAAATGGCCCTTTCTATGGTAAGCAAGGAGAAGATAGTCAAGAACATCTTCTGAGGTTTATAGACCTATGTGCCATGACAAAGCAAAATGGAGTCACAGATGATGCCATCAGACTCTGTCTCTTCAAATACTCTCTTGCCAATAGAGCCATGAGTTGGTATAACTCCTTGCAATGCGAACCCATCACCACTTGGGAACAACTTCAAAATGTTTTTCTGGAAAAGTTTTATCCACCTTCTCTTACCTATGAAATCAGGGGCCGAATAACACAATTCAACCAGGTCCCTGGAGAATCCCTAGCTGAAGCATGGGAAAGATACAAGGAGCTTCTACACAAATTTCCACATCATGGCATTCCAAAGAATCAACTCATTGAAATCTTTTATAGAGTTGTGGATGATGATATCAAGAGGTTTTTGGATTCCTCGTCTGGAGGAAACTTCATGCGTCAGAGCTATGATAGCGCATGGAAGGTGGTCACCCTTGGAGCTGAAAACCAAGCCAATTGGGGTAGACCTGTTGGCAAAGGAGTGCTGAAGGTAGCTATGGCCGAAGTAACACCCAAGTATAAGTCTATCGCTGAGTCTCTCAAACTCCTAGTTGCAAAGCAAGACCATCTAGAATCATCTCTCGCAGCTTATGAAAGAAGACGTTCGCCCCCTCGACAACAAGAGCAAGTTAAGTCAGCCTCACTCTTCTGCGAAGCATGTAAAGGAACTGATCATTCTACTCTAGCCTGTAACATTCTCTATGATGTTATTTTGAGCAATACCTGTGCTCAAGGAGATAATGGTCAAATGGAAAATCTGAATGCTGTCAACACCATCCCTGGTCAAGGGTACTATAATCCGAATCAGAATAGGAACCATCCAGGTTTTCAATATGGAAACCCTTATGGAGTGGAAAACTCGCAACAACTTGGTTCAAATACTCAACAACGAGGCCTGCCAGGATTCCAGTATAACCAACAACCAAATTTTGGGAACCAGGGGAACTTTAGAGGAAACTACCAGAATAGAAACTACAACAATTATCAGAACTATTCTCAGTTTCAGAACCCCAACCAAGTCCCCTATCAACACCAACAACAAGGGAAACAAGCCGGTCCCATCTCTCCTGATGACAAATTGTCAACTATTGAGAAGATGCTTTAGTCGCAGCAGACTATGATAGCTAACCAACAAGCACATCGGAAGGCTATTGAATCTCAACTAGCTCAACTTGCAGCTAGCATGAAGCCACCTGCTGGAGTCTTTGCTGGTCAACCAGAGAACAATCTTAAGCACCCATAGCAATTGAAGGTTGTCACCACCATGTCTGGAAAAGACTATTCTGACCCCCCTGCTAAGATACCAATAGCAGAGACAAATGATGATGACCTTGCAAATGTCCAAGACTATATAATACCTGAGTCTCAACCGAAGGAACAACCAACCGCGGATAAGAAAGACAAAGCAAGAGTGGAGGAACCATTGGCTACAGAGGCAGAAGATAAACCTGAGTCGGATGTGCCAGTATACAAGCCTCGTCCTCCTTTCCCAGCTCATTTGAAGCAGACAAAGCTTGATACCCGTTTCAATAAGTTCAAAGAAGCTATGAAGAAGCTTCATGTTGATATACCCTTCCTTGATGCCCAGGCTGAGATACCAGCTTGGACCAAGTACTTAAAGTCTCTCCTCACAAGGAAGTACATAACTGAGGAATACGAGACTGTTAAGCTAGCATCAACCACTTTCGATATCATCTAGAGCAAGATGTCCAAGAAGCAGAAAGATCTGGGATCCTTTGGGATTTCATGCCATATCGGTGACTCTTCATATAAGAAGGGATTAGCCGATCTCGGTGCTAGCATCTCTATCATGCCACTTAGCCTCTGTAAGAGGCTAGGGTTTGCAGAACTTCTCCCAACTGGAATGACTATACAACTTGCAGACAACTCTATGACTCTTCCCTTAGGAATCATCGAAGATGTCCCTGTCAAAGTTGGAAAAGACTCTTATGTCCCATGTGACTTTGTCATCATGGACATAAAGGAAGATGCCAGATACCCTCTCATCTTTGGCCTTTCTTTCCTCACCACTGCAAGAGCTTTGATTGATGTTGAAGTAGGGACCTTGTTGCTCAGACTAGGGAAAGAAACCCTCAAGGTCAAAGTTTTTGAAAGCATGCGAAGACCAAGCATGCAGGAAGAAGTCTATTTGATCGATTGCATTGAGAAAATGTCACTCCTCACACAAGAGGAATATGAACAAGACGATCCTTTAGAAGTGGCTCTAACAAACCCACCTGCTGAGAATTTCACCAACGAACAAGTTACGGATTGTTTCCTTCAACTCAACTCTGTAGTGGAAGATCCTGAACCCAGGTTCGAGGAGCTCAAAGCTGTGAATGTATCCGAAGAGCCATGTGAGAAGCCGGAAGCCCCTAAAATGAAGCCCCTACCTGAGGGACTTAAGTACGTGTTTTTGGATGATCTCAAGGTTTGTCTAGTTATTATAAATTCCGATCTAATGACCGAATAAGAAGATAAACTCTTGAAAGAATTAAAGGAAAGAAAGAAAGCTATCAGCTATAAGATGAGCGATCTCACCGGGGTTAGTCAAGTGCTTTGCATGCAAAAAATCCCTATGGTGGAAGACCACAAGCCCACTATTGAGCATCAACGGAAATTGAATCCTAATATGAAGGAAGTAGTTTGCCATGAAGTCCTCAAGTTGCTCACTACTAGAATCATCTATCTGATATCTGACTCACCTTGGGTGAGTCCTGTACACATTTTTCCAAAGAAAGGTGGCACTACTGTGATACGGAATGGAGAAAATGAACTCATCCCCACTCGAACAGTCACCGAGTGGAGGATGTGCATCGACTACAGGAAGTTAAACAAGGCAACACGTAAAGATCATTTCCCGATGCCTTTTCTAGATCAAGTCTTAGAGCGATTGGCTCACCAGGAATATTTTTGCTATCTCAATGGTTACTCTAGATTCTACCAAATTCCTATACATCCAAATGACCAAGAGAAAACTACTTATACTTGCCCCTTCGGAACTTATGCCTTCAGAAGGATGCCATTCAGACTCTGTAATGCGCATGCAACCTTCCAACATTGCATGGCAACCATATTTGCTGGGCTAACAGAAACCATTATGGAAGTTTTTATGGATGATTTCTCTGTATATGGGGATTCATACGACTCATGCCTGAAGCACCTCTCCCTGGTCCTCAAACGATGCGAAGAAGCACATCTTGTGCTGAATTGGAAGAAGTGTCACTTTATGGTAAAAGAAGGCGTTGTCCTTGGTCATAGGGTCAGTAACTGAGGAATTGAAATGGACAAGGCCAAGATCGAAGTGATCTCCAAACTATCTATCCTTACCAATGTAAGAGAAGTCCACACATTCCTTGGTCATGCGGGCTTCTACAGAAGGTTTATCAAGGATTTCTCCAAGATAACCAAGCCCATGACAAAATTGTTGCTGAAGGACGCTGACTTCTATTTTGATGAAGAATGTACCAAGAGTTTCAACAATCTAAAGCATGCCCTTACAACAACACCCATCATTCGATCCCCGAATTGGGATCACCCATTTGAAATTATGTGTGATGCCAGTGATTATGTTGTGGGCGCCGTTCTGGGCCAATGTATAGAGAAGAAACATCATGTCATCTATTATGCATCGAAGACCCTGGACGAAGCTCAGAGGAACTATGAAACTACCGAGAAGGAACTCCTAGCAGTCGTATATGCCTTTGATAAGTTTAGATCCTACCTCATTGGTTCAAAGGTGATTGTCTACACCGATCACGATGCTATTCGTTATCTTCTAAAAAAGAAAGATGCAAAACCAAGGCTAATAAGATGGATTCTCCTATTGCAAGAATTTGATCTTGAGATTAGAGATAAAAGAGGCACAAAAAATGTTGTAGCAGACCACTTAAGTCGTATCCACACTCTGGAAACTGAGAAGATACCAATTAATGACTCTCTCCCAGATGACCAGCTTATGAAAGTCTCAGAAGCTACTCCTTGGTACTCGGACTATGTGAACTACCTTGTCACTGGTGTCATCTACCCTGAGTGTACTGGCAATGCTCTAAAGAAATTCATGCATGATGTGAGGCAATATCACTGGGATGAACCATACCTCTTCAAGCTCTGTGCTGATGGTCTCTACAAACGTTGTATCACCGAGGAAGAAGCCCAACTTATTCTAGAACAATGCCACTCAAGCCCAGTCAGAGGCCATATGAGTTTTAAGAAAACTTCTTTGAAGGTTTTGCAATGTGGTTTCTTTTGGCGAACCATATCCAGAGACGCTTATAACTTTGTGTTGTCATGTGACAAGTGTCAGAGAATGGGAAGCCTTATGAAAAGAGATGAGATGCCACTTAAGCTATGGAAAGAAGTCGAGGTTTTTGATGTTTGGGGAGTGGACTACATGGGTCCATTCCCATCCTCACATGGATTTTCCTACATCCTAGTTGCAGTTGATTATGTGTCCAAATGGGTAGAGACAATACCAACGGTTACTAGCGATTCAAAACCCATCATTAAAATGTTCAAAGATATCATTTTTCCCCATTTTGGAGTTCCACACACTGTGATCTCCGATGGAGGTTCTCATTTTCTGGAAAGAAGCTTTGAAGCGTTGTTGAGAAGATATGGTGTAACACACAAGGAAGCTTCCCCCTACCACCCACAAACAAGTGGGAAGGTAGAGGTTTCAAACCGTCAACTCAAGGCTATCTTGGAGAAGACAGTAGGATGCATCTGAAAGGATTGGTCAGTGAAAATCAATGACACCTTGTGGGCCTACCGAACTGCGTTCAAAACTCCTCTTGGAACAACACCCTTCAGACTCATCTATAGAAAATCATGTCACCTGCCCGTGGAACTAGAACATAAAGCATGGTGGGCAATCAAACAGTTGAATTGTGACATGAAGAAAGTAGGTGAAGCCAGGATTCTACACCTTCAAGAGTTGGATGAACTCCAAATGACAGCTTATGAGAATGCACAGATCTACAAGGAACGCATGAAACTTTGGCATGATGGTCATATGAAGAGGAAGGACATTCAAGTGGGAGACCAAGTTCTGCTGCTCAACTCGAGACTGAAGTTATTCCCAGGAAAACTCCGTTCTCGATGGTCTGGGCCATACATTGTCAAAAGCATCTATCCACATGGTGCATTTACCTTATGGAGTGAGAAGTCAGGTGATTTTGTGGCAAATGGCCAACGCTTGAAAAGATATTTCACCGCAGCTGATACTAGCACTGAAAAATCGATGAATTTGTCCAAACCGACATACCTACCAGAAAGCTAAAGAAATCACGTCGAGCCATCGACGTAAAACAAAGGCGCTTGTTAGGAGGCAACCCGATCTTTAACTTAGTTTTTACTTTTAGTTTAGTTTTTAGAAAATTTTGCACCTGGTAGGCAATGCATCACAAGATGCAGTCTTAAGCTCTGATAGTTTCTATTTTTCAGATTGCAGATGGAGGAAACGTCACCGAAAGGAATGCAACCACATCTGGTGGACCAACCGGCACGAGTTTACCCCTCCATCTCAGATTTAGAGTTTGCTCAGGACGAGCAAATTTCTAAGTTTGGGGTGGAGGGTGGGTGGTACATACTTTACTTTCCACCCTCTCCTATCCATTTCAGACTTAAGATTTAATCGTTGAAACCTTGTTGCAATTTTGAGCAAAATTTTCAAATATTTTCAAAATTTTCAAACATTTTCATAACAGTTGTATAGAAACTTGATGAAGCTTTGACGCTTTTGTTTCAATCAAAGCCATTACCTAGCCAGCTATCATGTTTTCCCATGCAGTTTTGAATCATTATACCCTCCTTATTCGAAGCGAAGCCTCAAGGAGAACGATTTATGAAACTAGCCAATGATTAGAAATCATCGTGTGAAGCTTATGAATCCAAACATCATGATCAGTAGATATGGCAAGTATCTGTCGAACTGAGAGGGATCAAACACGTTGTGCTTCCTATCTGACTAGTGGAACAATAACATGGAATCTCCACTGGATCCTCATCAAGTCATTATTTGAGCAGAGTATGATAAGGAGAATGACCCGGTCAGTTTGTAAATCAAGTTGCACTCTGATCTGAACTCTTTTCTACACTTCTTCCATCATCTTCTTACACCTCCATTCATCAAAAAGAAACAAAAATAGCCAATATAGTGCCAAACCCTAAGTTTGGGGTGGCACACTCTCTCTCCCTTCATGCTTCTTCCATACCCCTCATTACGAAATAGGGGCGTATCACCAAGAAAAGATGCCAAAGTGCACACAAAAAGAAATGCAATCTCGAGTCGAATAGAGGAGAGGTTCTCACACAAAAAATGCAATCAATGAAATCGCAAATCACATAATAAAAATCTCGAGTCGAATAGAGGAGAGATTTATTTCTTCCTTCCATACCACCCTTCACTCCCTTTTCCACCTACTGGCACAATGAATGCCTACGCTCACCAACATCCTAAAAACACCAGTGTCAGATCAGGTGCACACTTGTTGTTCTGCGGGTATCTTTGGACTCTTACGAAACTCTCTAACATGCTTGATTTTGGAAAAAGTAGAGAGGAAATGATATTGGGAAGCGAACTCGGGAACGAAGATATGGTAAAATGTGTTATGTGATCTCAAGATGTTGAGACACTTAGTCATACCAAGCAGAAAAGAAACAATCGTGATGTGAAGATGAAGCAATCGCACGAGTTGAAAGTATTCATCCGGTGAGTGTTTTAGATTTTGTGTTACTCGAGGACAAGCAACATTTAAGTTCGGGGTATTTTGATGAATGCATACTCATCGTAGTTCAATCATCTCATTTAGCCAAGTTTTGGTTGCATTCGTGCATTTATTGGCCTTATCTTCTTATATGCAACTCATTTTGGCTTAATTGATGTTACTCCTATTTTTATTGATTCTTTACACCCTTGTGCAGGTCGTTCTGAGCTTTGGGCCCTATCTTCTCGGCCCTATATCCATCTTGGCCCTTGGATTAGGCTTGGTCAATGCTGGTCAACGGGCCCCTTTATTTCTTTAGCGACTACTGTACGAGTGTCTACCCTAATCACCCGAGGATCCCCTGCTTAGCCGCGATCATGACTTCCTCTCCACCACATCATCGCGACCCGCGATCCTTAGATGTTGCGACTTCAGTCCTAAACAATCGCGACCGTGATCTTTGCCATGACCGCGACATACAAGAGCCGCAACCGTGATCTTTGCCGCGACCTTCTCTCTCCCCCCATAAATCGCGACCTCATCCATGAACGCCGTGATCGCGACTTCTTTACACCTGCCCGCGGTTATCAACATATCGTGACCGTGGCGCCATCGACCCCACCCACGATCTTTGCCACGACCGCGGGTGTTACCTTGACCACCCTCTCATGCCCGTAGTCTGCTCCCCTCTAAAGGAACTGTGACCTCATCATCACGAGCACAACCGACAGACCACGATCCCTGACATCTGTCCGAGGTCCTGTTCTGGTAGCCACGATCATCCCTCCACCTGCGACCGTGGCATTCAAAAGAGGCCGCGACCGCGGCAAGAAAAAACCCACGATCGCAACATCATTCAAAAGGTTGTGACGTGCTGCAGAGTAACTAAGGTTGCGAATCCAAGTTGGTGCCCAGCCTGCCTATAAATAGAACACGACTCCAGTCTATCGAATCATCATATCCAGACGCCGTTAGGCTGCAGGTCTGTCTTGGGCCTAAGGAGACGATCTTCATAGCCAAGAACCTGCCCCCGTGGTGGTTTTGCAACCTGTTCACCCAGATATGGAGTGAAGACTTGGATCTGCAAGCCACCTCATTCAAGATACGAATCTAGATCTACATCTTGATCTAAATCTGTTGCATCTACACCACTTCCACACCACCATATCGTCCACGAGCTGCCCCTTCTGCTGTGAGCGAGGACTATGAGAAGAAGAAGAAGGTGGAGAGAGGAGATCTGCCCCATCCGTCGTGGTGTTCTTCTCTCTTCTTCCAGATCTGCTCTGACGTTATGTAGAAGACCATTCACCACAGAGTTGCAATCATCTTCTTCATCATGCTCATGGCGGAAACTTCTCTCTCTCTTGTTATTCTTGCTTCTCTCACCATGAGCGGGTAGTTTACTTTCACTGGAGTGCGGGGACTAGCCCTGCTACCCATGCTTTCATATCTTTTGTGTTAAACATTCCATGGCATGTATATAATCTTTCATCTCATTTTTAATCATCGATGTGTGCTTGTGGATTGATCACCTGCTTGCATTTATCTTGTTCGTTTCCTATGTTGCGAGAACTTCAATGCGTAGGTTTTGAATGTCGATTAACGCGAGTGACTCCCAAACTAGAAATAGAATGGGATTCCTTGAGGTCGTAAGTGTATGATCCGTGTGGTGATGAGCCATCTAGCCCACGGTGACACTTCTGTGTGCCTGACGCCTGTATAGGGGGCCCACTACCTCATTTGGATTTTTGTATCTTCAGAGCCGTAAGTATGTGATCTGGACGGTGATGAGACATCTGATACCTAAGGTGATGCTTACGCAAACCTAACGCCCGTATGGGGGGTTCTACAACAACTATATTTGAATGTCTACATCTTGCCTGGATGTTTGCTGTTTGGATGTGATTGCATGTGTAGTGGTGGTGAAACCCGAGACCATCCCAGTGATTTCCATCATTAATCTTTAATCAACTTTTAATCCTGCTCTTTTACTTTCCTTGCATTTAGTTTAATTAAACTCAATTCAACCAACCTTGTTCTAAATATTAGTCTCGATTCAACAAGATTCGACTAGAGAAAGATTCTTAAAAATGTTGTCCCTTGGGATTCGATCCTCAACTATACTGCGATAAGACCCATCCTCTTGCGGGTGGTATTATTGCACGTTTGTTTTGGTTAAAAACTTAGGGATTTCAACCCTAAGTGAGTTTGTTAGTGCGATAATATAAGCCACGTCATATGGCTAAATCATATACCAAACTGCCTGGGAGAATGACTAGAATCTAAATAAAATAATCTCATGACTTGTATCTGATGCTAAAGTAGGTCTAATACAAGATTAGGTGGTGATTATATACATGGAAGGCCTATGACTGATAATTAAGATATGGAATATGTTATAAACATTTACTTTGACATATAGTCTGATATTGTTGAATATGATGGGAATCCAATAGTTTGATGATCATGATGTGTATAATTAGGGTTTTTAGATCAATGGTCACACATATGTATAATTAGGGTTTTAAATCGAAGATCATAACGTGTGATAATCTTAATGAACATAATCTAATCTAAGTGTTCATGATGCAAGTATATGATAAATCTGATAACTAGAGTTTCACCTAATGTTTAATATGCAAGACAACCCTAGATTAGGACTCGAGTAGGGTCTAATCTGAATAGTATGATGGTGAAACTTTAGAATATACATACATGCATATTGGATGCTAATTTCATATATTCCTATTTGCTTGCTTGATTGAATGATATGCTTAAAGTACTTGAAGTATATTTGCATGGTTCTACATTGAGGTGTGTGGTTACAATTATGAATACTCACATTATCAGATGTCGGTGTTGAGGTTTTCTTGAGGATTGTTGAAATAAATTTTTGGATGTTTATTTACATTTTGTTTAATTATAATGCTGCTAGGAGTATAAAAAAATGTAAGATATCATATTTTGAAAACTACAATAACATCTATTAAGGAGTGACGCACATGGGCCATGGAAGGGACAATGATTATGCCCAAAGCAATCAAGTAAGGGTTTGAATATATAATAAAAATGTCAATTCTAATTTTGCAAGTAATTGATATGTTGTTATATTACTTGCACACTTTTGTCTGCACACCACATACACAATATAGAAATATACTGATCTGAGTTTTGTTTGTTAGAGATTTAGGCAAATGTAATAAATGAATAATCACAACATGATGAATCAGATGAAATCGACTGAAACATTAAATCTAAGTAAAGGAGGATTAGTTAGACATTTCTTCTCATATTTATTATTCCCGTGTTGGAAATTCATGTAACTTCTTAGAGGAGCATTATTATGCATCTTGTAAATAATATTTATAAAATAATAGAAATTATTTGCTATTATTTGTTATTTGTTAAATCTAGATCTTGTGAATTTTAGGTGATGTCTCTCATCTTTGAGGCCTTCTTAATTGGGGGTGTTGAAAAGTGAGGCCATTACAAAATGTTTGTAGAGAAAGTTATGCAAAAGACAAGAACTAAGTTAAAGGAAGAAGAGATGTATATGTTTTAGAGTTGTTATAAACTTTAACATTAGTTCTATGTATAAAATGTTTAAGAATATTTTTAGTGTCTAATTACTCTAGTAATGCATATGTTATAATACTGCATGCCACGTACTAACATCATTTTTCCAATGCATGGTTGGGTATGAGATGTTCCCAGATTAGGCGTAGAATCGGGAGTAAAAGCATAACTCAATGACGGGTGAACAAGGATAGAGAAGAATAAGATCTAGTGGGGTGGAAACTATAAGATGAACCTCATCTTTATAGATTCATCTATATGTTTCCATGTTTAGAACGTTGGTATGGAGACTTAGTTTTTAGGGGTTAGAATGAGTTCTTCATGTAATAAGATTTATCTTTCATTTTCTAAGAACAATGATGAGAATATTTATGTTTTAAGATTTTGTGGATTGATTATATTCTTGTTATGAATGACAGTTTTGTATAACAAACACCTTAGATGTATGAGTTATGGATACCTCTATTTTGCTTCCACTATGTGCATGTGTGTGCTTAGGGAGGGCATTACATAATGGTATCAAAGAAACATTTTAGTTGTCCATCGAACAAATTTTCATGTTCTTACTTTAGAAGCAAATTGGGATTAGAGTACAAACTCAAAAAGATAATTAATATCCCTATGTATAATAGAAGCAAGTGAATGATATAGAAATCAAAGTTGAGATCTAGTCAGGAGATAGGAGTTAAAATGAGGATTAGGGTTATGCATCTATATGTTTTGGCTTTCCTGTTAACTCTAGAATTGCATATAGCATGCACTCTCTCTTTCCCACATGCTTGTGGTATGAGATGCAAGCTTATGGGGTTTTGTAGAGGGAACTTTATGTGCATATAAATATGTTTTCATGCTTGTTTCATCCTTTCGAGTGTATCTGGTATGGGACATGCACTTGAGGGAGGTGAGTGTGATTAGACATGCCATATTTAGATATATGATTCACATGCATGTATTCTAAGGAGACCAGAAAAGGAATAAGAGTTGACATTAAATTTTAAAGCATATGGTCATGTAAACCTAATTAGTTACATATTAAGACTAATAAGGTATACAAAGGGTTGATAATTTGACATAGATACATGAGTTGGATTCAGAGTGGAACCAAAACCCTAATTTAGCTCCCTTAGGTGAGAGTCAAGCTAGGTTCTTGCCATAGGTGATGGTGTTGTGAGGTATATTTCAAGAATCATTAGTATTATATGCACATATTAGTCTAATTTAGATGTGAAGATCACACCTTGAGTGTAATTGTTTTTGAAAAGTCAGGAGATTCTTTTATTCAACCCGCCCTCCCCTTACATGCATAAGACTGGGATTTAGTACATTATCAGCTATGAAATGAAAATTGGTAGGACTCCTACCATTACAGAGGGGATAGGGGATAGGTTGACCCACATGGTCGATAGGAGGGTCTGTATAGGTGCGGCCATCCTTATAGTTTTTTAGGTGGTGTTTGGACAGAACGTCAGCCAACGTGTTATGTTCTCTCGGGAGGTTAACAATCTGTAACTCTAGGTTCTCATTGAGCATATTATGAATGGACTGAATCCAATTGGTGAAGGCTGGGAATTTCTCTGGAGGACCATAAATAGCTTTAATAGCTTTAGAGCTATCAGTGACGATAGATGCATGTCCCACTATAGTTGCAGCATAGATTCTTAGGGCAAGCTCTATTGCCTGTATTTCAGCTTTTGTCACTGACTATGCAGGGATATACATAGCCGATCCTCCTAGCCATAACCTGTTCTCATTCAGAACCGTCATCACAATAGCCACCTCCTTGTCTTTAACAGCAACATCGACATACACAATCTTGTGTTCATTCAACACCCCAGTTTTCTCATTATCAGCCTCCTGATCCTGGTATTTAACTGGAACCTTCCTACGTCTCCCTTTGAAGATATTGGTGCAGATGTTGTCGATTTGAATAAGTTGCTTAGCTGTGCTAACATGAACATTTTCGAACACCGTGCTATTCCTTGCTTTCCAAATGATCCAGCATGTGACAGTAAAGTGGACAATGTCTTCCTCCTTTCCATGCAGATGATTCACGAGCCACTGTTGAATGGAGGTATGCAACAAATTGACATTGTTGTTAAGGTTCAACATAATCCATATTTCTCTCACATAAGGGCAGCCACAGAGGGCATGAAGGGTATCTTCTTCTTGTGCCTCACATCTAGGGCATATGGCACTATCCGTGAAAGTCCATTGCTTATGTCTCCCATTAGTCATAATTGCTTCATGGGCTACTAGCCAGATAAACACCTTGATTTTGCTCAATATCTACAGCTTCCAAATAGTTGGCCAAATGTAGTTGATAGGGTACTGGAGGTCTGCATGAATAAGATCGTAAGCAGAGGAAGTGGTGTAGGCACCACTCTCATCATGCAGCCAACTCCATTTGTCGTCACCTTTACTCCCGGCTAGGACCAGAAGGTCATTGATACGGTTCACACAGTGATCTGGGAGATAAGAAAGGAGGAATTCGTCGTCCCAATTGCCCTCAAGATTACGTAAGCATCCAAATGTAAGGTCGAGCACTTGGCTGCTGATGGGCATGGCACAGTATGATTGCATATGTCTATAACCTGGAACCCAGTGGTCCGTCCACACTAAGGTGGATTCCCCGTTCTTAATCATTTTAATGCAGTTATTTTTTATGAAGTGCAGACCTAATTGAATGCTTCTCCAGAAGGGTGTCGCTCGGCTGCACGAGTTGTTAGTGAAATTCTTATATTTTTGAGTCAGTCCCTTGGCCCATAAGGAATTCTTGTTGTTAAGTAGCCTCCATGAATTTTTCCAAATGAGTGCTTTGTTCCAATCTGCCATAGATTTGATTCCCAGACCACCATTCTTGGTGCTAGTGCAAACTTTCTTCCATGCAACCAAGGACACTGGGTTGGCATTTTGACATCCACCCCAAATGAACTTGCGGGTAATCCTGTCAAGTTTAGTACAAACAGATTTCGGGATTGTAGCTATTTGCATGACATACGTAGGTAGGGACTTCAACACTGATTTAACCAAGCATATATGCCCTGCCAAGGAAAGAGTTCTGGATGTCGAGCCGTTAACTCTTGTCTCCATACTATTTTTGAGAAATGAATAGGTTTGCTTATTAACCCTTTTATGTAGAAGCGGGACTCCCAAGTATTTACCGAGATCGTCCGTTTCCATGATCCTGCTGGCCCTACAGATTGCCGACCTGGTTGCTCGGGTGACAGATGCAGTGAAAAAGATTTTTGATTTGTCTATTGAGATTTTTTGCCCCGAAGCTTCTTCAAACATCTTGAAGCATTGGTTGATAGTGGAGATCTGTTCTAGAGATTCTTTTGTGAAGATGACTATACCATCTGCAAAACTGATGTGAGTAATATGCGGGCCCTGTTGAGAGAGCTTAATGGGGGTCCATTTCTTGGTTTCGACGTGCTGGTTAATTAGTTGAGTCAAGAGTTCCATGCAGAGGACAAATAAGTAAGGGGACAGTGGGTCTCCCTGTTGGAGGCCGCAAGACTTCTTGAAGGTGGGAAGCAAACCCCCATTGAAGATTATACTCGTGCTGCCTGAAGAGAGAGACTTTAGAATATAGGACTTAATGTTGGGAGGCCAGGTCATCTGGTTAAGCATGTGGTCAATGAATTTCCAAGACATCCTGTCGTAGGCCTTCGAGAGGTCAACCTTTATGGCCATATATGGTGTGCTAGATTTGCGCCTTAGGTTATGGATGATCTCTTTAACAATAATAATGTTGTCGGATATGCATATGCCAGGAATGAAACTGGATTTCTCGTGCGACTCCCATTGAGACATATGTTTCTTGACTCTTCTGACGACGACTTTGGATGCCAATTTGAGGCATACATTGTTCAGTGTAATGGGTCTGAGCTGACTGTAATTAGTGGGGTGCCTCACTTTTGGAATCAGTACAATGCTTGCGTCTGCCATAGTGTTCGGGATGTCATTGCCATTGAGCATACTTCTGATAGTTAGGAGAATTGTGTTCCTGAGGTGCTTCCAATTAGATTTGATGAATTGCATGTCAGTTCCATCGGGGCCTGTGGCTTTGAAAGGGTCTACATCCTTAACAATTTTCCACACTTCGTATTCCGTAGGTGCAACACCAAGGTTTCTAATCTGCCTCGGTTGTAGTTTCTTGAACTTTGCCGGGATGGTTTCCAATGTTGTTGTTGGTGGTGGATGGTTCTCTGTAAACATCTCTTCAAAATAATTGGATACTAGTGTCTTGAGCTCAGCTGCATTCATATGCCACTCTCCTTGATTATTTTGCAGGCTCCTGATGGTATTAACTCTTCTTCTGTTGTTGACATAAGTATGGTAAAATCTTGTGTTGTTGTCCCCCTCAACTAGCCAGTTGAGGTGGCTCTTCTTCTTCCAATCTTCCTCTTCTCTCGCCAGGAGCTCTTCCAGATTACTTTCAAGTTTAAGACATTTGCAATCATATTCCTGAGTGTATTGTCTTTCCAGTGTGCGTTGCAATTGAGCAATCCTAGAGATGAGTTGTTGTTTGGCCTTGCCGTGGAGACGTCTGGCGTTGGTATTCCACTTAGTTATGTAGGGTTTTTTTTGTTGAAGTGTAGTATGAAATTGGGCATTTGGATTCCAGTGAAGCTCAAGGAGATTGCGGAAATTTGGGTATGTATTCCATGATGCGCGAGTCTTAAATCTTGCAGGTTGCGTAGGGATAGGAGAATTGAGTACAACTATCGGGTTGTGGTCTGAGCCAAACCAGGGTAGATTCTCACAGATGAAGGTGGAATATTTCTGTATCCACTCCCTATTAGCCAAGGCTCTATCGATTCTCTCATGGAGGAGACCTTTCTTATAGGTAAACGCATAGCCTGTGCTGCCGAGGTCGGTGAGGCCGGCTTGAAGGATGGCATTGCTGAATCGTGATGCTTCAACTATGTTGAATCTATTGCTGCCCAACTTCTCATCAGGGTTGAGCATGCAGTTGAAATCCCCTAGCATTATCCAAGGCATGGTAATAGACTGACTCATCCGGATTAGGTGTTCCCAAAGAATAGGCCTTCCCCCAGGGTTAGGTGAAGCGTAAACAAAGGTACAAAGGGTGTCTCCGTCAATGCAGCAGTGAATGAAGTGTTTATGGCTTTGAAGGATCTGTATATCACACTCATCTTCATTCCAGAGGATCCAAATCCCTCCCGAGAACCCATTTGCCTCTACTCTATGGGAACTCAAAAACCCAATGTCTTTAATAGAATTTTGCACCTCTCTACCAGAGATACGAGGTTCAAATATAGAAACGAGCTGGATTTTATGTGTAGCCACTAGGTGTTTGAGGAATTGCCTATCTTTCTTCTTGACGGCACCCGTAATATTCCAGGATATTGTATTAATCATAAGAAAAGAGGGGTTTTATTTGGAGGAGGAAGCGCCTCCTTCGCTAGCTTCAGGACCTCATATCATTCTATTTCTTATCACATATGGGCTATGTGGGCTTCTTGTGCCAGTTGGTTTGCCTTTTCTTTAGCTTTCCTACCAAGGATTGCTGGTTTCTTTGTCCCATCACTGGCTTTGCCGCTTTCTGTGCTAGCTGCACCTTCCGTGTGAGTGCTAGGTATCTCTGTATTCTTCTCAGCTGTGGCATCACTGGTCTGTCGGCGATGACTTCATTGCCCACAGGTTTAACCACTGTGTGATTAGGAGTAGGATTGTTAGGAGGTGATGTGTCCTTCCTCGATTGGCCCTCGTCATTCACAGGTGAAGCCTCTGTGTTGTTCTTCGATGAGACGTCAGCATCTTCATTCCTTCTCTGTTTCTTCCTCCAGATATTTGGTCCGCGATTGTCCTCTAGAATAGGTGGCTCTGGTTGATCATCATTCGTGCCCTCTGCAGCACTGATGGCCCCTTCTTCATCCACATCTAGGACTTGGAACTTATTTACCAAGCTCAAAGTCTGGTTTTTCTTTTGGTTCTCATTATTGCGTTGTGGCCTTCGAGTCATGACATTTTTCCCATAATAGACTTGCCATTTCTCTTCCTCCTCCATCCATCTGACTCCTGCATCATCCTTAGATGGGTCAGTATTTGGTTTTGTAGGTTCCTTGTCAGGTCCCTTGCAGTTCGCCGCATCATGTCCAAGTTTCCCACACTTGAGACACATGTGTGACAATGACTCATATTCAATCTTATATTCACATCCATTAACAGAATTGCTGGTTGGATAGGCCTAGATGTTTCAATATCCACTGCCAGCCTCGCAAACCGGCTTCTAGAGCGGTTAGTAGAGTGATCATCGACTCTCACCAGGCGCCCCATGGCTTCACCTATTCTCTGGCACATTTCTCGATTGTAGTAATGGATTGGGAGTCCAATGAATCGAATCCATGTTACTATGTGGCTTGGGAGGCCCTTGGAGGGTTCAAAGTACCCATCCTAAGGCCAGACAACAAGGCAACTGCCGAATAGGGACCACAACCCCTTGGTTAGGACATTCTCCTGGTCCAATTTGCTGTAGAACTGCACCACATAATTAGGGGTGTAAACGGTGCGGGTACAGTGCGGGTCTGGCCATACCCATACCCATACCCATCTAATTTAGCGGGTCTGGTTCTAGTTCTAGACCCGCATAATACAAAACCTGGACCTGCACCATACCCGTACCCACAATAATAGTGGGTATGCGGGTAAGAGGTTCTATAAAACATCATATTATTTATGTAAAAGAAATGACTATGTTATATATATTTAACACAACAAGATATTGTTATCATATAGTATATTAACATGTAATAGTTATATTAGACAATGTTATATTCTATACAATAAAATTAATTGAGTAATTGTTTACATATTTGTAGTCATGATCATAACATTTAATTTATGTATAAAGTAATGTAGATTAGTAGACATTTTGATTTTAAGTTTACATATGATGTTCGTTATTGTAAGTAGAATAGCTAATTCTTAGTTATATGACTAGTCTCAACCTTAGAGTAGGATATAATCTCAATAATTATATTAATTAGACTAGTAAAGTATGATATATAACATATTATTTTAGTAGTTACTTATGTATAGAGGGTACACGGGTCTAGCGGGTCTGGGTCCAAGCATACCCATTATTGGACCCGCTTATATGCGGGTCCAAGGGTATATGGGTCCAAGGGTATGCGGGTATGAAAAAGTAGACCCATGACGGGTTTTTTAAGGGTCCAGATTTGCGGGTCCGTGGGTCTACCCGTACCCATTTACAGCCCTACACGTAATGCTGCTCGACAAGTTCGTAGAGTTCAAAGCGTCCCATCGGCTTCCAGAGCAGCTTTAGTCTCTCAGCCATGGTTAGGAATCCCACATGTCTGTCGATGAGTTTTACAATGACTGCGTACTTGAACGGTTTTCTCATGATCTCTTCCACTTTAGGGGCTACATATATTTCAAGGAATCCTCTCTCGTATACGAGTTTGATGTCTTCAGGATTGACAATTTCCTCCGGTTCATCTTCAATGAAAAAGGGATCCGTTGCTGCGGCGCCACCGTTTCCTGTCATGGCTTGTTTGAAAGATTTCGTCTTGGCTGATGGCTAGTCGTCTGGTAGGAGAGGATTACCATCATTGTGTGTGCTCTGGTCCACCTCCATCTGGTTCGTGTAATCCGTCTGCTCATTAGGGTTTCCCCCTCTCATCCCCTTGTAGTGATGTTGATGCCGACCTGCTGTAGACTGGCTGAGTTGGATGAAGAGCTGGGTCTAGGATCTGTGTTTCTTGTCCCCCCACCGTCGTCTTCTAGGGTTGTTTGTAAAATTCCTGTAGCGCCGCCACCCCCCGCACTCCCATCCATCAGTTTATGTATCACACCTTGAGTGTATTTATGTGCCATACAAACAACATTAGATATTATTACTTAGAATGTGTAAAAGCCTAAGGCATATAGCCTAATAAAAAATTTAGGACAATTTTTTTTCAAGATGGGTAGTATTGTAACAACCCAAATTTTAATAAAAGTAGTTTAGTAAAAGAATTTGGTTGAAAATATCCTCCTTAAAAATTATGTACTTAAGGTCTTTAACATAAAATATCCACACAAAATCATGCATATTATTAAATATGAAACAAATGAGGTATGTCAAACTTATTTTGATATGATGAGACATAATATCAAGTTCCAAGATGTTTAAGATATATTTTACATTTAAAATGCACTTAGAATTTCATTTTATATTTTGGAGCTTCTTCCAACTTTTAGGAATCATGGAGGTGCTTTGGTGTCTAATGAAATCACACATGCATGTAAAATAAGTCATTGTTGATGGACTAGTTATTGTTGACCTAAGTGTTACACATTGTCCATATTTTGATAATGACTTAACCATTCCATTCATATTTATATAATATGTTTGATTGAGATTGATTTCAGACATTAGGTACATGAAAAGGATCAAATCGATCAAGCCCTAGCTTGTTTTAGTTCAAGTGAAAAGCAATGCAAATATGCATTTGTGGAAAACACTCCAAATCACCTTAGATTATTTCTGTGATTATTGGTATTGATGATATGACTTGTAACTAATATGAGAAAGAAAAATCAAGGACACTTAATTTGAATGCTTGATCACTTAAAAGTCATTTTGTAAAATTCATTACAGGTTGTTCATCGGTCGAGTTACAAACTTGACCTATCCTTAATGGATTTTGGGGATGACTTGGATCGATCAAGTTACACATACATAGAACTCGACCAATCCCTGTGCAGAACAAAATAGATTTAAGTGGATTACTCAATTTTCTACTAAGACAAGCTCGACGGATGGTTTAAATTGGCTTTGTCGCATAGTGTGGCCAGTCGAGTTATCTTTATTGAAACTGAACCAAATGCACTGTACAAAAAATGTAGAAAAAGTGATTCTAATTGCTGGAGTGTTGTAAACTTGAAATTATATCCTTTGCAACCCTCCAAACGACTAGAAAACAATCACAAGTGTTTCCACACTCTAGTGGACACCCTCAACTATAAATAGAACCTCTTGGAGTTCATTCTAAGGTTTCTCCTTCATGCTATTCAAGCTCCTTACTATCATTGAGTGCATCTAGTCTGAAAAACCACTAGAGGGGGGTGAATAGGGTTTTATAGATATTTTAATAATAATTCAACCAAAGCAAGCAACCACAAAAATATTGGACAAGGGGACAAGGATTTAGAGTGGTTCCAACCTTAGCAAATACTAAGGCAGTCAATCCACTACCCGGTTGCTTACCCATCCGGGATTTTGAAAGTATTTAATTTTATTACCTCGCAAGGATGTTACATAAAATTACAACACTTTCACCAAATCCCTCAGACAACCTTCACCTAGAAGTAGTCTCACCAACCTTGAAGCAGCCTTCCTTGAAGTAACCTCAAGCTTCCCTTGAAGTAGCCTTCCTCTTGAAGTAGATTCCCATTGAGACAGCCTTCTTGAAGTTGTCCAAAGTCCACCTTCTCCACCGAGAAGACCCTTCTCCACCTGAGAAGTCAAACCCTCTCCAATCCACAACCTCCAACCTGAGGAGTAGCAAGGAAAGTACAAAAGATATAAAGGAACAAGAAGGAAAAATAGAAATTACAATACCGTAGTAGCACAAGGCTTGATTTCCTATATCAAGCATTTTGATCTCCTAACCAATGTTTATGGAAGTGTTGGTGCAGTGGGTAGGAGATGCTAGCCTATAGACCACGTATTTGGAGCAAACGAAATGAATAGCCAATGTTGGAATTGCTCTATTGCTCACAAGAATGAATAGCCAATTGCAAGTGTTTTGCTCAAGTGTAGCACAAGTGTATTTTGGGGGTCCTATGGCTTGTCCTATTTATAGGAATGGCCTATGGATGCTTAAGGACGTTCTAGACACTTTCGAGGGGGTTCTTAGTGCTTAGCTAGCCGTTAGGTATCCATTAGTTGCTTTGACAACATCTAGTTAATTAACTCTGAAAAGTGCAGACAGAACTCATCACGATCGAAGAATTGTCGACCGAGAGTCCTTCTCAATCGAGGACTTGTCGACCGAGGGACTGTCTGGAGCAAGTGTATATAACATTCTAATCCAACTCCCAACTACCTTGTCTACTGCATCTAACGGCTACCTGAGTCATTCTCGATCAAAGAGTTTTTCGACCGAGAGTGTCTCGGTCGAGAAGTTTGTCGACCGAGAATGACTCTGTTTCAATGTTTTAAACTATCTAAACGCTTGATTTACATGATATCTAAGTACTTGTACATTATATACTTGTACAAGTTTTTACATTTGATTACAATCATAAATTAAAGCAATTTGAGCATATAGATCTTCCAAGTTGTTTGTCATCCACCTAATTCCTGCAACACTCAAGTAGCACGTTAGATCCACAAGAATGAAATGTTTGTCATCATCGAAACAAAGAGATTATAATAATGTCCAATTTAGCCAACAATCTCCCCCGTTTTGAAGATGACAAACATTTCCTAAATATAAAATAAGGAAATATAAATCATATGAGTTTCATACCTGAAGTTTACCTTTTGTAGCCATTCTTGTTTTGCAAGTGTGTGCTGGCCGAGATATTATGAAACTCATTTTATTGTATGTTTATTATTTTATATTATTTCTCCCCCTTTGTCATTTCAAATAGATATCCAAGATAATCATTTAGTTTGACTTTTTATTTCTCCCTCTTAATTTTATGCTATGCTCCCCCTTAAAGAGATATTCAATTTAAAAGCAAGGGATTAATGAAAACCAATTATTGTTAAATTTAGCCACAATTTATTTCTCAATCATTTGCAAAGGATATATAGCCTTGAAATGATATGAGTTATTTTTAAGTTCATGGCATATGTGTATTGATTTTTCATCCATTTTACAAGGGATGTTAAGCCCTGAAACTGAAATGAGATTCCCTTAAGCTCATGATGAATACATATTGATTTCTCATCCATTTTGCAAGGGATGTTAAGCCCTGAAAATGATATGAGAATCCTTTAAGCTTATAGTAGAATATATCTCTAATCAAATACACGAGATGTTAAGCCCTAATTTGTTTAGAGAATTCCATTAATAACAATATATATATCATATTCATGAATATTGTATATTTCTTTGTTTTCATAACCAAAATTATTTTTAAGGATACTAAGGTCATAACAAGCTTCAAATGATGTTTACAAAGTTTTTTAAGCTTCTTAATCTTATAATCAAGATAGTTTGTGTGAGCTCCCCCTTAATCTTATAGTCAAGATAATTTAAGGATTCTAAGGTCACAATCAATATTAGATCATAATAAGTTGACCTTTTATGAGAGTTATGCACTAAAATTATGTTTTCAATATGATTAACACATTTTGAATCAAAATACTAAGACTAAGTGCAGTAAAATGATGTACAAATAAGCATTTTGTCAAGCTTATTTTAGTTCGACCTTGACTTCGACCATAGCGCCCCTTGGTCAAACTTGATTTCAACCAAGAGGCAATTTCTGCAAATTTTCAAATTAAAATGCATTTGTGCCATGAAGTTTTACTGTTTATGCAAAATGGCATCTTCATATGAGCTAAATCACAATGATCAAAAACAATATCCATTCATGGTTTGTGTATATGAATCAAATATTATTTTAGACAAACCAATGAAACATAATGATCATGGCACAATGATTATGATAGAATAGTAGAAGCATTTCCATAATACAATGATTAAGATAGAAGCATGTAATTTCATGAAATACAATGATTATGACCATTTAAATTTGAATACACATGGTTCCTATATAGATAGACCAAGAAATATTTGGGATAAACCATGTGGACTATGATAAAACAAAAATTTCCTAGATTAGACCAACATGGTTCATAATTTTCAGTTTTAAGCCAAACCATGTAGAGGATAAACCAAAATAATCTCATTTATGGTTCATGGATTTTCAAATTTAAGATAAACCATGTAAATGAACATGCTTAACAAACTTTGTCAATCAATGAAGAAAGTATGTTCAATATCAGTTTTCATATATCACTTTTGCAATATGTTTAAGAATTTCATATTCACAAGGTTGTACCTTCTTTCAACAATTTATGATTCAAAAGATTAATATGTTTTGATTTTAAGATGGTCTCTAAGATTCATTCTTGATTTGCATATTAAATCAATCATTAGTAACAAATTGATAGCAAACTAGATTAATTAAAAACAGGTTCAGCAGAACTTGGTTTGGTCGAACTGTTTGTCAACCGAATTTATCTCGGTCAACATTTTTCTCGACCGAGAATGCTGCTGTTTGTACAGGTTTTATCATATTTGTTGCAAACTTGAAAACAGTAACCTGCTCGGTCGACTATTTCTCGACCGACAATGTTCTCGGTCGAACATTTTCTCGACTGAGAATGTTTCTATACTGTTTCAGAACTGTTTTCAGTAATTGTTTCCAAGTAAAACAAGAATATGAAAGTTAAAGCTTGATTGTGTTGAGATATGACATTTGTATATCAAGAATCAGTTTAGGTCAAATCTCAACTAGTCAAATTTAAACCTCTAAGTTTTAGGAACCCAAGCTAGATCATCATTCCTTTTCTTGTATGGGCATGAAAAAGAGTAGTGTCCAAGATGCAAGAAATAAAGACAACTAATAGAGTCAATCTCATTTCTCTTTCTAGGAGTTGAGTTGTTCTTGGGTACATACATGGATTGATTCTCTAGCACTTGTGTCCTTCTCCAACTAGGTTTTTGATAAGATTTTCCCTTAGTCTTATAACCTAGTCCTCTCCTTCCAATTTGACGATAAGAATCATTTAAGATATTATCAAGAATATTATTGTTACTCAAGCTACTCACTTTTTGTTGTAACTTCATAATCTCATCCATTTTCGTCTTGATATCTAATTTTGTTTGATCTAGATTAGATAATAAAGAATCTCTATCTTTCACAACGATATGATAATCTAGATGTGTGCACAAAATAGGTTGTTTTTGAAGATCATTTACTTGAGTTTGCAAGTTTATCTTTTCTACGGAAAGAAGATTGCAATTTGCTTCTACAGATTTTAGCTTAATATCATGATCTTCAATAGCCTTTTTGAGATCTTCGTTTTTAGATGTGAGAGCAAGAAGTTTAGCATGTAGCTCATCATTTACTTTATTTGATTTCTTAAATTTCTTTTTGCACTCAATATATTTCTCATGTGTATCTTGAAGACTAGCAATTAGATCTTCTTTTGGCAGATCGAAAAGACTTACCTTTTCTTCTTCTTCATTTGTTGTAGCAATAAGACATTCTACTTCTTATTTTCCATCATCACTATCATCACTTGAATCATCCCATGCAGCTTTATATGCTCTTTCTTTCTTTTTGTGAGATGATTTCTTTCCTTTCTTGAGTTTTGGACAATCACCTTTCATGTCTCCCTTTTTGCCACATTCAAAGCACCTGGAAGAAGAAACAATAGAAGTTTTGTTAGTTTTAAAACTTTTATACTGCTTACCATTTACAATGAGAGTTTCTTCTTCACTATCATCTTCACTTGTGTCATGACTAATCTTGGTTGATGCTTTGAATGCAATGTCCTTCTTTCTCCCTTGTTGAAGTTCATGTTCTCATTTTTCTTCCTCTTCTAAAGTTGCCTCATGTGCTTCTAAGTTGCCAATGAGTTGTTCCATTCTTAGCTGGGTGAGATCATTTGCTTCTTCAATAGCAGTCACCTTGGGCTTGTATTTGGGAGGAAGAGACCTAAGGATTTTTGATACTTGATCTTCTTCACTGATTACTTTACCTAAAGCATTTAAACCATTCACAATAGAAGAAAATTTTGCATACATTTCACTAATAGACTCATTTTGATCCATATGAAACTATTCAAATTTTTGCTTGAGCATTCCTATTTTAGAATTCTTAACTTGAACAATTCCTTCATATGTTATAGAGAGTCTATGCCGTATGTCATATTCCATTTCACAATTTGATATTCTATTGAATTCACTAACGGAAATTGAACAATAGAGTATACTTACAACTTTTGCATTCATTTGGCCTGATCTTACCGTATTAGCATCCCAAGTTGCATATTCTGTTTGAGGGAATTAATATGGATTTGATACCATTCTCCATAGATCCCAGCTAATTCCTTGGAAGTAGAATTGCATCCTCCTTTTCCAGTAGGTGTAGTTAGTGCCATCAAAAAGTGGAGGTCTTGCCACGAGTGTCCCTTCTAGGTTGAGGTTGTTGAGTACCCCGTCACCCATTCTTCAAGACTTTGTTAGAGTTCCTTGAAGCCCTGCTCTGATACCAATTGAAAAACCACTAGAGGGGGGGTGAATATGGTTTTATAGATATTTTAATAATAATTCAACCAAAGCAAGCAACCACAAAAATATTGGACAAGGGGACAATGATTTAGAGTGGTTCCAACCTTAGCAAATACTAAGGCAGTCAATCCACTACCCGGTTGCTTACCCAACCGGGATTTTGAAAGTATTTAATTTATTACCTCGCAAAGATGTTACATAAAATTACAACACTTTCACCAAACCCTTCAGACAACCTTCACCTAGAAGTAGTCTCACCAACCTTGAAGCAGCCTTCCTTGAAGTAACCTCAAGCTTCCCTTGAAGTAGCCTTCCTCTTGAAGTAGCTTCCCGTTGAGACAACCTTCTTGAAGTAGTCAAAAGTCCACCTTCTCCACCGAGAAGACCCTTCTCCACATGAGAAGTCAAACCCTCTCCAATCCACAACCTCCAACCCTAGGAGTAGCAAGGAGAGTACAAAAGATATAAAGGAACAAGAAGGAAAAATAGAAATTATAATACCATTGTAGCACAAGGCTTGATTTCCTATATCAAACGTTTTGATCTCCTAACCAATGTTTATGGAAGTGTTGGTGAAGTGGGTAGGAGATGCTAGCCTATAGGACACAAATTTGGAGCAAAGGAAATGAATAGCCAATGTTGGAATTGCTCTATTGCTCACAAGAATATATAGCCAATTGCAAGTGTTTTGCTCAAGTGTAGCACACATGTATTTTGGGTGTCCTATGGCTTGTCCTATTTATAGGAATGGCCTATGGATGCTTAAGGACGTTCTAGACACTTTCTAGGGGGTTCTTAGTGCTTTACTAGCCGTTAGGTATCCATTAGTTGCTTTAACAATGACTAGTTAATTAACTCTAAAAAGTGCAGACAGAACTCATCTCGATCAAAGAATTGTCGACCGAGAGTCCTTCTCGGTCGAGGACTTGTCAACCGAGGGACTGTCTGGAGAAAGTGTATATAACATTTTGATCCAACTCCCAACTACCTTGTCTGCTGTGTCTAACGGCTACTTGGGTCATTCTCGATCGAAGAGTTTGTCGACCGAGAGTGTCTCGGTTGAGAAGTTTGTCGACCGAGAATGACTCTGTTTCAATGTTTTAAACTAAGTACTAAGTGTGTGTATGAGTGTGCAGTTGTGACACTATTGTAGGGGATGACCTATCTAAGTGTTGTGATTTACTAGGGAAGATCTAAATGCTTGATTTACATGATATCTAAGTACTTGTACATTATATACTTGTACAAGTTTTTACATTTGATTACAATCATGAATTAAAGCGATTTGAGCATATAGATCATCCAAGTTGTTTGTCATCCACCTAATTCCCGCAACACTCAAGTAGCACGTTAGATCCACAAGAATGAAATGTTTTTCATCATCGAAACAAAGGGATTATAATAATGTCCAATTTAGCCAACATAGTCCACTTGAGCCACTTTCTCCCTCTTTATTACACTTCAAGTTGTTCACATGAGTGAGATAGGATCTGTGTGAAAGAGCTACTCCATTGTATACGTGTAAAGATCTCAAAGATTCTCTTTTTCCAACCCCTTTCCTAAAGATCAAGTTGGTGAAAGCTTCTCCAAGAGAAGGAGAAAGTTCAAGCTTCTTTAAGCTATAGAAGAAGGTTCATAAAAATTCTTCGAGTGAAGGAGGAGGAAAAAGGTAGAAGATCCAAGGAGTTGTGGGTAAATCCTTCAAGGAAAAAGACTCAGTGAAAGAAGGGGATCTCCTTGGTGAAGGCATCCAACTGCTTGCGAGGTAGGTAAGACCTTGGTGAGGTAGAAGACTAGCTCTTGGATAGGTAAGACCTTGGTTGTAAGTTAGTTGAATCCCTTGACCTCAAAGGGAAGCTGAGTATCCTTGTCTCGGAAAAGGAAGGTCATATGTTGTAACTTTTATAAGTGAATATAAGAAGTAGACATATATTAAGATATCCTAGAGGTTGACCTCTCTAGATAGTGGGCTGACTCTCTCCTAATTTGGAGAGTGGAACCACTCTAAAATAGCTTGTTCAAGTGCTTGTTTCAATCCCTCTCATCCTTTCTATGCATGTTTATATTGCCATCAAAATCACTATTTGCAATTGATATTTGTTAAAGTAACTTTAAGGTCTAACTATTTTTGTGCAAGTGTTTTTAGCTTTATTCACCCCCTCTAGATCCCTCTTATCCAACAACTGGTATCAGTGCCACAGTCTTATCTGACACATCTCCCACGAGATAAGAAGATGGGTGACAACTTACTTCAGTCCCTCAACCTAGAGGGAGGCTTCTCTATTAGACCCCCAGTCTTTGACGACACCAATTTCCTCTATTAGAAAAGAATGATGTTGTTCTACTTTCAAGGAATGAATTATGACATGTTGAAGGTGATGATTGCACCCTACAAGGAGTTGACGGGAGATGTATCTACTTGGGATGAAGCTACACACAAGAAGGCATAGCTCAATGCCAAGGTGATAAGCATCATTTATGATGCCCTCACTCCCTCTGGGTTCAACTGGATCTTATCTTGGGACACATCCCATGAGATTTGGAACAAGTTGTGAATTACTTATGATGGTACATAACAAGTCAAAGAATCCGACATCTACATGCTCAATTAGCTTCTTGAGAACTTCAATATGGGCAAGAAAGAAAGAGTTTTCAAGATGTACACAAGGCCCAACACCATCATCAATGGGCTTGCTGCCTTGGGCCACACCTTGGATAGAGGGACAATCATCTCCAAGATCCTAAGGTCTCTTCCCAAAAAATGGGAACCCCAGGTGACTTCAATTGAATAATTTAGAAGTCTTGGTGACTTACCCACCGATGATCTCAAAGGCAACCTTCAAGATCATGAGCCAAGACTAGACAAGAAAGAAGAAGATGGCAAGCAATAGGAGAAGGATCCAAAGAAGATTAAAGACAATTCTTTCAAAGATCAAGTGGAGGCAATGATTCTCCAACAACAATTTTCTTGTTGATCCTCTCCACCGTCCTCAAGTGAAGATGATGGCCCTAGTGATCATGAAGCAAACTATTCTAACGATATGCACTTCAAGGGAAAGTCTTCCTCATCCTCAACTCCTAGGTCCTACGAATGTGGACAAAAGGGGAACTACAAGAATGAATACCCCAAGGCCAAGAAGGCTTACCACAAGAGCAGCCACAAGAAGAAGGATGATTACAAGAAGGAAGGAAAATACAATAGGAAGGATAAGAATGACAAGAGGAGTAAGGATGCAACTCATGCGGATTGGGAATAATCCTCTTCAAGTGTCTCGGGCTCTGATGAAAGAGAATTCCATCTTGTACTCATGGCCTCCACAAGTGAAGGCATTGGTGAGGTAAGTGAGGTAAGCTTACATGAGTTATCCAAAGAAACTATTATTAATATGCTTAATTCTACCATCTATTTTTATTCTAAATGTAAGTCTAATAAGAAGAGGTTGGGTAAAATCATAGATGACTTGTATGCCAAGATTGATATTCTTGATAAAAATGAAAAGTTGCATCTTGATAGTATTGATTCCTTGTGAGGCCAGTTTCTTGAACTTGATCTCCAATACAATGGAGTTGAAGTAGAGAATGGTATCTATCTTAAGAACATCAATATTCTTAAGGAAGAAAACCAATCCTTAGTAGATAAGCTTGATTTTCTTGAAACTGAAAATTACGATCTTAAGATTGCTTGTAATGCTACAAACGATGAAAATAGAATTTATCTTGATGAGCCTATTTTGCTTAGAATTGAAAATTCTAGGTTGCTTGCTCAAATTAATGATTTATCTTTTAGACCTATTTTTCCTAGCAATGAAGTTGCCTCTATTTCTTTGGAAAAATATTCCTATTTGACTAAAGCCCTCTTCTTAGAGGTCGACCTGTTGCATGCAAATGATGATATTGCTTGTTTGTCTTCTACCGTTGTCACTCTTCCCAGTGATAATCACAAGCTGAGAGCCACTTTGCAAAAAATCCTCAAAGGGAAGAAGTTCCTTATTGAAGTCTTAGATCATTCTACCATAGTGGTACGAGTGTATAGGATATGCGGCTACTTCAAAAGGCAAAGGGAAAGGTAAGAATAAGAGCAAGGCACCTCCAATCTTCCATGGAGAGTCATCTAACTCTAAGAACCCTATGGTGTGTGTTCATTATAAGAGTCATGACTACTATTCTACTTATTATCCTTACAAGGAGAAGGGAACCAACCCAAAGATGAAGTGAGTCCCCAAGCTAATCCCGGATCCCAAAGTTTGAATTGAGCATCTATTATCTTCCTTTCTTGTAGGTTAAAGGCAAATGGATTGTTGATAGTGGTTGCTCAAAACACATGACAGGTGAAATCAATCATTTCAATCAAATCACTAAGAAGAAAGGAGGATCAGTGACATTTGGGGATAGAAACAAAGGTAAGGTAATAGATGACAGTGATGTAGGTGTTTCACTATGCATCAAGAATGTTCTTCTTGTGGATGGCCTACATCACAATTTAACAAGCATTAGTCAACTTTGTGACAATGGTTATCTTGTTCTTTTTACTTCTTTAGAATGATTGATTCTAGATTCCCTCTCCTACAATGTTATATATAAGGAAACTAGAAATGGTAATCTCTAGATTATTGTTCTTGACTCTATTAAGCCTATTGTTGGTAGATGTCTTGTTGCCAATTCAAATGATATTTATTTGTGACATTGTAGGCTTGATCATGTAAATATGCATCAAATGAAGAATTTGAGCAGAAAGGATTTGGTGAAAGCACTTCCTAAATTGGATTTGAAAAGGATGAGGAATGCCAACCTTGTACCCAAGGAAATGAAACCAAGTCCTTCTTCAAATCCAACCTCCACCCACTTTGACACATAGTCGATATCGACTAACATATATTGATTCTCGAAACAAGAAGGAAAAGGTCCCATGTAGTCTATTCGCCAGACATCAAATACTTCAACCTCGATCTAATCAGCAAGAGACATTTGTTCCTCTTGCTTCTATTTCCATTTCTATGGCATGCATCACATACTTGCACATAAGATTATGAATCCTTGAATATGGAGGGCCAATGAAATCTAAATTCAAAATTTTCATAGTTGTCTTCTCAGTGCCTATGTGTCCCCTGTATGGATCTATACAACATTTCTCAATGATAGAGTGAGCCCCATCATCTGAGCCACATCGTGTATAAGCATTGTTTGCGCATATCTTAAACAAGAGTGGATTATACCAGTAATAGTTTTTTAAAACAATAAAGATTTTTTTTGGTTATATGTCATGTTAGGCGACAGTTGCTGGAAGGCAAGGTAATTGCAAAAATCTACATACCAAGGTTTGATAGAATCCACATGCAAATGGGTAGGAGTGATTCATCTCCATAGGATTCGTCAATAGGAAATGAGTCATTCTCTTCACGGGTATGGGAAAAGTGGTCAACAACCACATACTTGGATCTCTTTTTGTCAATAATTTCATGATCAAATTCTTGTAGTAGAAGTTCCCATATAGAAGACAAAGTTAGTATCCTTTTTCTACATCAAGTATTTGGTTGATCCATGCTCGGTATAAATGATCACTTTCCCTGCCAATAGATACGATCGAGATTTAAAAGCGTAAATGATTGCTAGCATTTCTTTTTCAGTGGTAGTGTAGTTTACATGTGCTTCATTAAGAGTTTTGCAAGCATAACAAATCACATGATGCTTCTTATCTTTCTTAATCCCAAAGACTACCCCAACGTCAAAATTGCTAGATCACACATAAGATCAAAAATGGAGATCCCTTCTAGAGCTTGCATAATTGGTGCAGATGTAAGGGCATTATTTAGAGTTTTAAAAGCTTTAAGGAACTCTTCATAAAAAATAAACAAGTGTCTTTCATCAAAAGTTTAGATATAGGCTTCACAATTTTGCATAAATGTTTAATGAAAGGATGATAAAAACCAACATGGCTCGCACAAAATAGATAGAAGAAGAGAGTGGTAGTTTGTATATGGATTCAATATTACTCTTGTCAACTTTGATATCGGCTTCAGACACATTGTGTCCTAAAACAATACCTTCTCGTACCATAAAGTGGCATTTCTCCCAGTAGAGAATGAGTTGTTTTTCCTTTCACCTTTGTAGTAACGAGACAAATATATAAAACAATCATCAAAAGAAGACCCATAGATGGAGAAGTCATCCATGAAGTATTTCATGATTTCTTTAATAAATTAAACAAAGATAATTGATATACACCTCTAGAAGGTAGCCGGAGCATTGCAAAGGCTGAATGAAATTTGATAAAAAGTGTAGGTGTCATAGAGATAGGTAAAAGTAGTCTTCTCTTGATGATCTAGATGGGTATGACTTGGTAGAAGCTAGATTAGCAATCTAAATAACAAAAGTGAGAGTGATGTGCTAATTGTTCTAGGACTTGATAGATGAATATAATTGGAAAATGACCCTTCCTTGTCACAACATTTAGTAGTCTATAGTTTATGCACATGTGCCAATCAGTTATTGTGTGTGTTGCTAATTCCTTACCATTGCTGCCTTTAGTGATTGTCATCCCTCCTTTCTTTGGTACCACATGAACTGGGCTAACACAATTATTATTACTAATCACGAAGATGATTCTAGTGTCGTAAAGCTTAATAAACTTCTTGTGCATGATCTCACACATTTTGTCATTTCATTGACCTTGGACATGTGGTATGGCATTGTCCTCTTACTTGATTTGATGCATACAAACGTTCTACTAGGTCCCTTAATGTCATCTATACAATAGACAAGAGTTTTCCATCGAAGTTTGAGTTCGGTGAGGAGTTTTTCTTACTGATCTGATGGTAGTTGAGAATTAATGATTATTGGATTCCTTTTCTTATCATCTAAGAATTCATACATCAAACCCTCAGGGAGGGGTTTCAATTTCGGTAGGGGTCTTGGTGCAAAGATATTTATTGGTTCTCACTGAAGAGAGACATACTTGGCTGTTTTGGTAGTTCCTTGTTGATTCACCTCCTCCTCTTCTATTTCTTGTAAGTAAGCCAAAATTTCTTCTACTTTTGGATAGGTGGTCCTATAATTTGAATTTATGAGAGCTCGTATCAAGGAATCTGCAATCACATTATGTTCATGGATCTCAACACACAACTGGCTAAAACAATCAACGAAATATCTTGTTTCTACAAGGGAAGGTCCCTTCATGTGATCTAACACAATGAAGATCTATTCATCTCCAATCCTAATGGTTATTATCCCATTTATGAAATAAATTAGAGCTAGTGCAGTAGAAAGAAAAGGTCATTCTAAGATCATTACGCACGCAGGATCCCCAAGGACATTTATGATGATTATTTCACATGGAATGAAGAAGTTTCCAATCCGAATAGGGACATCTTCAACTACAATAACTAGATTGGTGTATAAATTATCAACTAACTCGATCCTCATATTCAAGGGAACTATGTCATTCAACCCATATCATGTTGCTAGAGAATGTGGCATGAGGCATATGTTTGCACCTAAGTCAGCCATACCATATCTTTCTAAGGTGTCTCCTAAAAGAAATGGGATAATGAAAACTCTAAGATCCTTCTATTTGGTTAGCATAGTTGATTGAAGAAAGGCAATGGACATCCTGGCTGAACATGCAATTTCTATTTCTCATATTTTTCTTTACGTAGTCATCAAATCCTTCAACAATTTGGTATATGTTAGTATTTTATAATTGGCATCAACAAGAGGGATATCTAGGTGTATCTTCTTGATAGTGTCTAGAAACTTAGTATATATTTTGTTAAGAGGTGCCTTAATGAACCTATGAGAGATAGATACTTCAGAAGGATATTTTGAAGACCAAATAGAGGGTACTACTTTGGTTGTTCCTCACAACTTCTTCATTGATAGGACAACCCCTTCCACATGAACATGTGAGTCATTGTCCTATTCAATGGTAGGTCGAACTATATATGGTGCACTTCAACTGGTGCCAACCCGAAGTTGGGCCCTTCTTGCAGTTTCACTCTTTGGATTTTGTTTGGTACTAGAAGGGAGATGGCCAGTGGGATTCTTGATTGATGCAGACATGGAAGACAAATTTTGACCCATCATTCTATTATCCTACTGCAATTTTATTATTTGAGTATTTACCACCCCTAATTGTGTGTGCATATTGGTCATTAGGTTATTATTACTTAGGATATATTGCCCTGATCTCTCATTTAGTGAGTTCAATTGGCTTATTGAGTTTTGTTGTTGTTGGAATATACTTCCTTTGTGCGTCCTATTAAAATCTCCTTGTTAATGTTATTTTTTTGAAACCCCGGGGGGATTAGCTCTCCCTATGGCTGGCCTTTTCCCATGGTTTGAGGTGGCTAGTTCAATTGGAAAGAATTTTCTGTTATAGAAGTATTACCATACAAGAAAGTAGGATGGTCTAGTCTTTTATAGATTGCATAAGAAATGTTCCCCATAGGGATGATCTATTGATCTTCTAATTTGTGAGTATATATGCAGTGATCGACTTCTTGTCCACCTTTCCCACATGTAGCACATATCATGATCACTTTAGCATGGCAACCTTTTGTTCACTTCCTTTAGATTATGCACATCTATGGCCATTTTGTCTAGCTTGGCTTTCAAAATTTCAAGCAATTTAGACTCAGAAGTGGAGTTGATGGATGATGTGGTCCCAATCAACCATCTGTCATAGTGGAGTCTAGCTTGTAGAGCGACCATATTATTAATGATTTCTTTAGAACACTCGATATTTTTTTTCATGAAATTGCTTCATGTTGCTTGAGAAGCCATTGGTCAGTGGAAGAGGTGATCAAGTTGTGGAAGCTCGCAAAAAATCTCCTAGGATGAAAGAAGGAGGTTAGAACTACCAAAAGGAATTGAATGTGTCAAAGTCAGTGACTAGAAATGAAAATAAAACCAAAATCAAAAAGAGTAATGATGTGGTGTAGGGTGTAGTTAAGCTTATTACTAAACTTAATAACACCTGGCTATCTAAGTAGACTTCAAGTTCTTAGTGGTTATTGTTTGCCTTATCCTCGACAACAATGCCAAAATTTGATCGCGCTTTTACATGGGCTAAAAGTGTAAACACAACGAATTAGTCAAAGATATCATGCTTTAAATTTATAACCAACTTTAATAGAAGTCCATAACTCAATATGGATTCTATTGCAATAATAAGGGGTCAAACACAGGGATGAGGAAAAACAACATAACAAGAATAGAAAGGCTTTACTCAGTTTAGTTGAATTAAAAGGGTGAATTTAGTATTCCTATTAAAGAATGAGTTAATCTACTTTAAACCAATAAATCAAAGTTATGAAAGATCAAATGAAATGATGATAATTGTGAATATGCTAAAATTAATTGGATTCAATTTCACTAATTAGACAGCTTCAACCATTCAAAACCTTATCTTCCAATTTTTTTATATTCTTGACATATTTTGTAGGAAATCATAAAAGATATTATTTATCTCAAAATCCAAGTAGATTTGTATCTCAAGGTATCTCTCTGTCCAGATGATAACTAATGGATCATATGAACGTATTATTGGTATGTATGCCCATAGAGTCAATTATGTGATAATTGTAATGTGACATGATGTAATTAATTTGATAATAATAGAAGGCAAGTCCATTTTTTTTTGTTTAGTTATGAGATATATAAACATAGTATATCTATAAAGGATGATGTTACCCAATGACATATGTCTTTAGGTTTAGGACATGGACAATAAGATCATATGTATGATAAGAGTACATACATTCTTGTTATGTCTCTAGTAAGATACTAATGTGGAAGAAAAATAGACAACAATAATACGTAAGACTAGAACATGTATTGACTGATGATAGATTCTCAATAGTCATGATGCGAGATATCAAGTCATGCATGTACTAGAGAATAGTGTACCATATAGACCCACCTTGAGGATGATATATGGAGCCATTTAATGGTAGTCAAAATCAACTCTCAAAGTGATTGTGGTGATTGTGGTTCTTAGACCTGCAGTCACTACACTCATCATAGATGATTGGATGAGGAAGAGCATTGCCATGATAAAGGGAGAGAGATTTACTACCACAGTGTTGTGGAAGGATGCACATTAAGGAAGGAGGGGATTGGGGCAATCCATGCTCTCCTTATACCACTTCTAATATAGAACAAGGTTGGAGATCAATGGGTCTAGTTTTCATAAATTTTCCTTATGCAATTGGCATGACATCATGCTAGGAAAGTAACAACTGTATTCCTCCCCTGTCCTTAAAACAACAATCTCATATCTTTTAGTTTATAGACCCAAAATTCATGTAAATGAAACCACCCCTCATATCATTATTTTTTAAAAAGTCTATTCATACTATTACCTTCCATTGAGAAACGGAAAACTCCTTACATTATTTAAATGAAACTTGGTTTCAAAGGAAAATCTACATAATTACCAACCTACATAATTACCAACTGAATTATCTTTGTCACCAAAATATTTATAAATTCCTAGATTTTCTTTCGCAAAACCTATATTTGGGTTATCTATCCCACAAATTATCTTGTGTATTTTTCATGAGCATGAAAATACTTATTTCCCTATTTGGTATCCCACAGACCCTTTGTAAACCTTGATTGTGGAAATTTAGTAATTCATACCTCTCTCATATTTGCTTCAATTGGTCACAAAGTTGGATCCTTCCTTTATTATCCTAGAGTCTCATATTAAGCCAGGTTTGGTAACAAAGGTATGTTTCTAGATACCATTTTCTCTTTCTTCAAACAAGGGAAACAATATTTAATTATTACAAGCAAGTCCCTCTCCCTTCTTGATTTTCCATAGGCTACTAGGAGCGTCCTTTCACTATGAAACTTGTTGGGAAACTCATTAATATTTTTCTATATTTTTCTTTTTAGGATATATTGGGATAACTTTCACAAGCAAAATTTATCCTTTATGTATCTCCTTGAAACAAATTACCCACATCATATGGAAAATCCTTTTTATCTCAAATTATACAATTATCTTATTTTCCACATTATCTTTAATTTTTACAAAAATCAGACCGAAATATCTTCATTTGATGCCTCAAAACTTGTATTTCTAGTCATAGTTAGACAATTACTCCATTAATTATCTGAATTGCAAATTATCTTAGAATATTTTGGAAACTTGTCTATTATTCCTTATTTTAGTTGTCTAACAATTCACAAAACCATTATCATTTATTTATGCATGAAATATCTTATTTTTGTAAACTTGTGCCATAAGGAACTATTTGCAAGCCACATTGTCTAATGGGCCTTACTTGGGCCATGGGTTGAACTATTCTTTGAAGCAAATCATACATCGTTCTCAATTCAAGTCCATATTCATAAAATTATTACATTTCAATTATGAAAACACATGTAAAATTGAGGTTGTAACATCCTTCCCCTCTTATAGGAATTTTGCCCTCAAAATTCCACCAAACAAACAAGCAAATAGGATAAGACTTTCTCATGTCCATCATCAGCTCTCATGTGGCTTCGTCCTCTCCATGATGCTTCCAAAGAACCTATATCATCTTATATTATTACATCTGAGTTCTTTCTCACCTTGGTACCACATACCCTCATAGGTGACTCAGGATATTTTAGCCTCCCTAGAAGCTCACTAGGTTCATTGCTCACCACATGGTTTGGGTACCTCACATAGTGCTCTAGATTGGACACATGGAACTCGTCACACATCATGTTATCCTAAGGGGTAAGGCTAAACATAAGCATCTCCACCAATCCATCTCAAATGAACCCATGTATCAAGGACTCATCTTTCTCAACTATAACTCAGATGGGTCGGGTTTTCATAACACATATTCTCCCACAGTGAATTGTATGTCAGTCTGATTTTCATCAGCTCACGACTCATGTCGCCCCTGGGCTTCTCAGCCATCGCACGATCAAAGCGACTTCATCTGCACACACTTTGGTCTCTCTGACCTTCGCAAGGTCCTTACACCAACATCATCATAATGAAATGGTGACCGACACAGACTCCGTTACAGAGCTTCTTATATCCCGATACTAGCTATGGTGGCTATCATCACAAGCAAACTCTTTTAGAGTAGGAACTGCTCCCATGTATCACCCTGAACGAGAACACATGCTCTCATCAGACCCTTTTAGTCTGGATCATACTCTCTTGACTGTCTATCAGCAAGGGGTGATGCACGGTACTAAACTTCAATCTAGCATCGAGTGAACTTGAGGTCATGCTCCAAAAGTTGAACTTAGATCACGATGTAGTTGAACTACCTCTCTCTCATGCATACAGTTCAATCAAATCTATCCTATTGACAACACTCTCTCTTAGGAAAGGGGTTAGGTCAACTTGGTAAGGCGATTTACCATAACCCAAATTGCATCCTGACCTCTCTTGGTCCAAGGGAGACTCACTACAATGTCCATAGTGATACACTCCCATTTTCTCTCAGGGACTCTTCATTATCTGTAGCAACTCACTGGGTTACGGATGTTCATCCTTCACCTCCTCACATGCTTGGTGAGATGCCACATGCATTATATACTTCTTCATCTCTGATATTCAAAATACTACTGCAAACTTTAACTATCTTGGTAGTACTACGGTGTACCTAACATCATGAGCCTCTACTTGTCATGATTCTTCAAGGCTGGCTTCTCAGAAACCCTAAAACACTCTAGTAGTGGGTTTCACCACCTTTTTCTCCTGAGAGGTGTATATGAGGTTCTTACAACCATCCTTCTATTTCATCAAGCTCTAGGCTAGCTAAATGAGCAACCACCTTGACCAACAGGTCTGATGGTACCAGAGTGTTAGTCCTATATGCCTCACAAACTTAGGGTTCACCCAACAACCTCTTATAGCCTCTCTACTGGCTAAGAGAGACAATTGTGTTTCGAATAAGAGCATCCATTATCACCTTACATCCTTATGTGCTAGATATGGGTGAAAACATAAACCTTCATATACACCACTCATCATCCTCATCTCAGTTTTAGGTCTAACTGAGTCAAGAAAACTCCGAGCTCATTATCTTGGTTATCAAATTCAAACATATATAACTCATAAATTCCATACCGCTCTTGATAAGGATGTCCTCATGATGACTATCCTAGTTCTTCTCATGTTTGTAAACCACCCATTCCAGGTACTTTCCAAAAAGGTATGATACTTCCTCTATACTCAAACATCATGGCAATGTTTCAACTCACATCATCTTTATCCTCAGTGTATGGCATGCGTATTGCCCTATCTCTCACCCCCATAACGAGAGGAAATAAGCATTTGGCTGCAGTCCAAATACATAGTTCATCCTGTTCCAAGAGTAGAGATGGTGCATCCCACCTTGCCACTACACTTTCCAATCTAAGTTGAAACGTGCATCACATGTCTTCACATCATGAACATCTCGATTTCAGATTTACATCCATGGAAAACTGTTCCCAAGTACTCTTGGGTCATCACCCGATTCTTAGTCATCTTCTCAAGGTCTGTAGGATGTCGGTACTTTTAGGGTCATCCCTTTCCCCTATGCATCCAGGGAGTGCCCACCTCACTTGCCCTTTGGGTTCCATGAACACATGAAGGTTATCAATCTCCTAGCCATTTGTCTTCTGAAAAAAATAGCTATTTCCTCCTGACCCTATGGTCTCATGCATCCAGGGAACAGACAACTCCTACTTCCATCAATCTTATCCCTTCATGACCTTAGTATTGACTTAGGATTCCATCATAGGACATCTCATTCTTGCATCTTTACCAAAAACTCCATCATCTATGGGCACTCATAGTCTAACTTACATCCTTTCATAGGGATCATGGCAACCCACCTAACTTGGTCAGGCCCCATAAGGTTACCTCCATGGCAACATATCTTCATGCCCTTTAGATATGGTCAAACCTGGGTCTATAGATTCATGCTCATACTATGTGTTCTCCATTTAGCTCATCAAACTCCTATGAGAGACCCCTTTAGGTCACTTTGAACCTAAATAAAAGATGATACTCACCTTACAGAAGGGTCCCTCCCAAGGAAGGAATAAAACTATCTCTTGACAGCAACAAAGGTCACAAACGTCCCTATGTCAAGGGTTTACATCATCATATGTAAGCTTAGCCCTATCATGTTACTTAGGCACGTAGCTAGCAAGAAGACAATCCACTAAGACACCCTGAGTTCCTTAGTATGTCATACTTTCTCCTATTTCTCAACATCAGACCAAATCATACATGCATGTGTCACCAACCTATGTGTGAGGGATTCATCAAACATATACCTTAGTCCAAGGGGTTTCCTTTTCCTCTATACATAAGGGGATGCCAAACTCGAATCTGTAGGAACTCAAACATCATTGTGACCATCAGGTGCACCAAGTACTACTACTTCCCCTCTTAGGTCAAGAAACCCTAGGTTCACTTTTTATGCATTAGCTGTCCAACCACAAAAAAACATGCACAAGGTAGGGCATACACTTCCTACCATACTTTCACATGAACAACACCTCAGAGCTCTACACCAAGACAACCAACGAGGTATGATGCCTCACAACTTGATACCATACCTCCTCGGTCTAAGGAACTCTCCTTTATGCACCTATAAGGTAAGGTAGGTACCTACATCTTCTGTACATTGGTTCAGGAAACCTCTTCTCATTCTAGGGTTTGGTTCCTATAAAGGCATCCAAGGTACGATGAGTCTATGAGGATCATGCACGAAGCAACCACAACCATCCTCTTAGGCCCTCCATTCTAGGTCAAAGCATACCCAACCTCTAATGGTCCCTCATGTCTCAGAGTCTAAGTTTCGAACCCTCTTTTACATGTCTTGCTCTCTTTCTAGAGCTAACCTTACCATCGACCTTACCACTGAAGTTCCTCTCTCTAAGAAGGTGGACCAAGCTCTTATGAATACATGCATACACCTACATGGGTGAAACATATGATCCAAACCTATGTTTGATCAAGATAATCCAAATCTCTGCATGTTCATCTCCTAACCTGTCGGGCATAACCCTTCTGACCTAAGTATCATCCTACTACCAGTACTTCTGACGATCTCTATTACATAGGTGCATGCTCATCTAAGATCATATATGCCCATAAGGGTTTTTATATGGTCACCACTATCCTCTTTAATGAAGGCGATATCCTCCACCCTAACAGGCATGACCCTTCCAAGGTCGGGTCGCTAAAAGGCAATAGGTCAACCAACCTCACATAGATCATGCTTCTCACGGGTACTCAAAACCAATTATGCATGTCAACCCATGTACATACATGCATGGTCAACTGTGATATCCAACTCATCTTGTCATCCCTCTTTCTAACAACCCCTTAGGGTTAGGGTCAGCATCATCCTCAGAGGATGCATCATGTATCTACCTCTTCTTGGGGGTCTCGACCCCCAGGGCTAACTCTCTCATCATTCTCCTACAACAAGGTCTAACCTTAGAGCTCTCCCGAGGGAACGACAACACATGCCGTGCAACCTAAGCATGTAACTAGTCTTTAGTTTACGCTTAAACTATTAAGCTTATATCCATGACATCTTGTTTACATGCTTTTCATTAATTTGGTGGAGGATTCCTTAATCTTATCATACATACCCTGACCTCAAGAGGGTGGGGAAGATACAAAAAAACCTAAATCCTAGGATCCTTAAATGAATTAGGGTCGAGAAGGGACGAAAAAGATGAGAGAGTCCTAAAGGTATCTTATTTTGTGTCAAAACCTTAGACTTTGGCCAGGCAGTCACACCGCATTCGGGAGTCCTCGTGACCGACTAGCGGGGCAGAGGAAATTATTGCCAGCCCCTAGACCGCGATCCTTTTCTAGACACCTCCATCTTTGGAAAATCCTCTCATAATTCCCTTGGGTTCTACAGAGTTTGTAAAATTTAATAATTATCAAGGATTCAATGAGAAACCATTTGCTCTGATACCAAATGTAATGACCCCGCTTCTTGGTAACCCCCAATTAAGGGAGACCAAGAGGTCAGAGGCGTTATCCCAAAATTCAGGATCAATGGTTTAACAATTTAATCAAAACTAATTATCAGATTCTACTAACACTAAACTGGAAAGCTAGTATTAAATAAAACTTTTACTTACCTTTTCAAAGTAGTATCTAAGAATTTTATCCACAGTAGAATCTAACTATCTAATCCTCCTTTGGATTACTTAATTTATCTTCACATATTCCATTTTACTATTTGTCCTTTTTAGATAATTCCTAAAATGATGACAAACAAAATGTCGGTTAGCATAAATGAATATGCTGGTATGTGAGGACAAACAAAACTTTGCACATAAGCTTTAATAACATTATACACAAATATTTGTTAACAATGCAAGATTACATTTTCAGTATGACTCCTCAACCGCTTTTACCACCTATGTGATACCCTCTCTAGGGTTAAGTCCTTGCAAGTGACTTTAAGGCTACCTTCTCCATCCTGAGTTTGGTACCTGGGGTCACCTCTCTGGGTGCCCTGTGGACTTCCCACCGAGGCTTGACTCACTTTGACCTTCCCTCTAGGGCTTGGTCCATTATCTTACATCCATAGGGGTATGTAGGTTTGAGTGAGTCACACTTATACTTAAATTGTTATACACATAGTCACTTTAAAGATTGCAGTAATGAAACATGCAAGCAGTTTAATTGCAGTGAAATCGATAAAGCCTCGAGAAACACCGGGAAACTAAAACGTGTACTCATAAATAACCACATACATGATTTGGAAGTCTCAAGGATTGTAAGAGAATAATCAATCAAGCAGTCAGATAAGCCAAGCAACCAATCACCCCAATCACTCAAGCACAACAAGAAACCTGGAAAACATGTGCAATCTAATTACTACATTTTTATCATGCACTTACTTCATTGAATTGGGATTCCCTCCTAGGGCATTCCTAAGTTGAATTAGGGTTTTCTTATAGTTCTTTATATTCATTTCTTAACCTTTACCTTTTAGGTCAATTAAACCCTAAAATAGCATTTCTATATTCCAAAACCCTAATTACTCCCTTATTCATATTTAAGCCTCATTATTACCAATTCAGATTAGTTCTAACTTCATCTTATACATAGGGTTTTTGAAATATAACTTATCCAAAAGTCATAAATACTTGGATTATGGTTTCTAGGTTTTCAAGTATATCTTTATTCATATGAAACCTTAAAACATCCCTTTTTACATTAGAAATCTATTTACTCAAGTTATCTACTCCAAAGCTCCTTTATTGTTAATTATACTTAGAATCATCATATCTTTGTCTTAAGTATGCATTTTCTAAATAAAAGCAATTAAATTCATATTTAACAACATTAGGGCTTTTAGGCCCATTAATGCATTTCTTAGTCATAGAACCCTAATTAATCAAATCATGGGTTGTTAAACTCAAATTAGATTCATATTATCAATTTTATGCCAACATGCTAAATGTTGATTCATAATTCCAACTTAAGTAATTGAACTAATTCCTAATCAACATCTAGGGTTTTGATTAGACTTAATGCATTAAAGTTACTAACTTTATGCACTTTTCGAATTAGGAACATAAAAAGACTCTAATTATATTTTTACTAGATTCCTCACATTTTTCTGAGCAAGATTCATATATTACATATTTCCATTAGAGATACCAATCTTTTTCTACAATTTTTTCAAAATAATTACCTTGAGCTAATGAAAGGCTGCCACCTAGAGACTTCCTCCTTGTGAGCAACACGCTGGACTGGGTCCATAGATGCTTTTGCCCCTGCTCCCATAATTTAGGGCCATGCACACCCGGGGGCAAGAAGGTCATTTCCTCCTTACCATCTTCATCCTCCGCTCACTATTCTGTCCGTGAACCAGGTCCCTGGCTCGGTCAACTGGAGGGTTGACTCTGAGATCCATCTCCCCGTAGCAAATGGCTAAGCATCCATGACATCTGCCGCACCGATGCGAACTCATAGGTTCTTCCAATTTATCCAAACATGGCTGGAGTTGCTGAGATGACAAGAGAGGTCTCCAACGGCCAACTAGGAGGGTCTGTGGTGCAAGAGAGGTTCGAGGGGGACAAATTAATGGCTGGTACTCAGTCTGTAGGTTTTGTTGGATCTTGCAGAGTGGTGAGTAGTCTCACAGAGGGGTTACATCCCCTTTTATAGCCCATGGATATGGCGCATAGTCGGTGTGGACATTGGGTTTTAGGGGATTCTTCTAGACGCCCCCAATATAGGCAAAACCTAGGATAGGTATGGCCGCAAAGATCTCATGAATCTGGCTGGATTGTTTCCAAGTGTGCTCACGCACTCAAACGCGAGAGATCTACTATGGAAAAATCATGCTATCTGTTCTGACTTTCCTTATCTATCTCAAGGTAGGTGATGATCGTCTGATCATCGGATCTTGATCCCACGGTCAGAAGTTCACGCGATAATAACAAAGAGTCCAAGTTAGAATAAACTTTGTAACATTTAGAGATTATCCATTTATTTTAGGGATTTTCAAAAAATCCATATCTCTTAAACTGTACGTCCAAATAATCCCAAATTTTAAAGGAAACTCTATAAAGACTTAATCTACTTATACTCCAAGTTTCAAGCCAAAACACAAAAGGAATAACTCCTTTTCTTCATTTGCAAATTAATGACTTAAAAAGCATGTATTATGCATTAAAACATATATTTTCTCTTTCCTCTTTTCCTATTTCCTTTATTATGACTACTCTTTCCATTAGAAATCACATGTAAATGAAATCTAATCAATTGTGGCCATCAATGCCACTTTCTAGAGATTTCTATACATTTCTCATAAATACATTGCTTAATATCCATTATCTTGTATCTTTCTTTATTATTTGGACTTTCGTCTTTTCTTCTCTTTTATATCCATTATTGGATTAACAAAATAGTAGGAATCACGATATTCATATAAAAGGGGAGATTTGAAAAGAAACCCATTCTTTGAAGCAAATCATACAACCTTCTCAATTCAAGTCCATATTCATAAAAATATTACATTTCAATTATGAAAACACATATAAAATTGAGGTTGTAACATCAGTCCTAGGAAGAAGTGATAATAAGTGATGGACTAATGGTTGAATATGATGTTACCCCAATTATTTTGTGTATTTTGAGGATGGAAAATGTATGAATAATATGTTTTAGGATTAGGATTTTTCAACAAGAGTATGTTTCAACCATAGAACAAAGATAAAGTGTGATGTTTAAAGAAGAGTAAGTGTATGTGGATTGTACTAAGAGTTTGATGTGAATACATAACAAGCCTTGTTACCTAGAATACAAGAGTGGATATGTACATAGTAAGTGTCCACCTATTATATGACTTTGAGTAACACATGAAGAGTAATATCCTAATAGTGAATATGATCAGCCCTTAATGGGAAAATAACATAGTGAACATAAGATTTGAATAATAAAACCTTAATGGAAAAACATATTGTGTACGCATAAGGAAAGAGACATAATAATAACTAAGAAATGGACAAAAATAATGTAGTATGATAATCTCATTAATTCCTTAGCAGGTGGTAAGAAACTATGGTAAAACAATGAATGATACATAAGATGTTGAAATTTGAAATCAACAATATAGAATTTACATGTTAACCCATAACAAACTTCGTGTGAATCATGAAATAATGATAATGGTGGAACATAAGCTGCCCCTAATAGCATCGAGAGAGGATTATATGTTGCTTGTTGTTGTTCTCTACCATAGCATGTAATTTCAGGGATGAACTCCTTTTGAGGCATTTATGGCTGTAAGGCCATGAACCTAGATTAATGATATATTCCTCAAATCTTGATTTCTTTTCATAATTGTGTGCTTGATTAAGTTTTGATACAAAATGATTAAGATATATCTCTAACTTGGTTTCATTTATAGTTAATTTCAACTTTCCTTGCAAATTGTAGACTTATATCTAAATTTCACATCATATGATGATCTAATTGAAAATTATGAGAAAAGTACCTAAATATGTGTTTTAATTCATAATGATACTTTTTAAATTGTTTATATTAACTCATCAAGAGATGACTCTAATATGACTTCAATATTACCTTAGTTGTGTTGATTTGCAATTTCATGTACATTGCGGACTAAACCAAGGACCAAATTACAAATTGAGCATATGTTATTTAGAACATTCTTCCTTTCATAATAATAAATAGTTTGATTGACTTTGGATCAATTATAAATGGGTTTTCATCCTAGGGTTTCTAACCATAATCCTAGCTAGTGAGGTAGTTGATGAGAACTGATGGAACTCTCAACCAATGAGAGACCTAGACTTCTCAAACCAATGTAGTTCTTGTACCTCTCAACTAATGGAGCTCCTAGACTCATCAATGAATGAGATATAAAGGATTGAGAACTAATGGAATCCCCAAACATGGCAAATAATAGGAAGATAATCTTGACAAATGATGGAATTTCCAGGTTATCAATTGATGGAGCTTTTATGTACGCACAACAATTGGACTTTCACGCCTATGGAAGTGATAAACTGATGAAAATATTGTATAGAGCGATGAGAATGATTCCCAAAGTGATGATATTTATATGAGAGTCTATGAAAGGGATTTTTTGACCATGAAAGTCCTGTTCTGATGAATGATAACTCTAGACACTAGTTATGGGTAGTTTTCCACTTTTGCTCCCACTATAGTATATTAAACCCCTCGTATTGGTACTTAAGGGTTACTTGAAACCTCAAGTACTTCTGGAAATATTTGGGGATCCTTGGAGGTCGACAAAATCCCCTTAGTGCTAAACAATCATGGATGGGATCTTGCTTGTCGATGCACGTCAAAGAAACTCCATGATGTTTCCAAGCTTCCCAACCTTGTTTTTAGCATAAAATGATAGATTATATGTCCTAATCTCTTCTTTATTATGTTATTTACACCTTCTTTCTCATTGGATGAAGTCCATGGTTTTTCATGGTGGTAACTTTCTCATCTAGCTAAATCACCTTCTTTTCTCCTCTTTTGCCCTTGTTTGCTCTAGATCCACCATGAAGGAGTAATCTTGGAGCCGAAGAGGTGATCTTAGGCATGCAAAGGAGGTTTCTTGGACGTGTTCTTATCATTCCTCACCACATACTCTTACTTTGGACTTACATGGTGGAACCTAATCCATCTAGCTAAAGAACCTTCATTTTCCTCTCTTTGATCTAAGGGAAGCTACATCTTGTGTGGAGTTTTGGTTTTGGGTATGCTTGAGAGATCATCTAATGTCTGGAAGGTTGTTTGTGGCTGATTGATATGGAGTATCATCACCATCAGATGTGATTATTATAGCATTTGTTAGCATTCGTTTTCTTACTCATACATGCAAATCCCTAAACTTGCTCTAACTTTGATTTAAATGCCTAAAGGTTGAATATTTACGATCTATTTCTATTATACGATACAATATTTGATGTTAATATTCTTCATTATATTATAAAAGTGATACTTGATGTTAATATCATGTCCACTTGAACATGTTTTTATTTAGAATTCAAAATACATGTGAAAAGATACTAATAATGCGATCTTTATGGTATATTGGAGCCATATGATTTTAGGAATTGAGAAATGTTATTCTTACTAAGTGAGAGTGGATATATAATGACATTAAGGTATTTATAGAACTATTATTTTACTAAAAATTCATTTGAGTTATACCTATAATCTCAAGATAGCTCATCTATGCATAAAAGGGTCATTTTTATGTGTATTCATGTATTTGATGAAACTCTCACATACATAGTAATTTGAAGTTGAAATATGGTATGGTGGAGTGTTACAATAATATGAGGAGGAATACCAAACCATGCCCATTTTGATATTCAAGGTATTATCCTTAGTATGGATTTATGTGCTGAAATTAGCCTTTCATGGCCAATTGTGGTGGTTTGTGCCCTAATGAGTCCTTTTTGTTACTACGTGAACTATTTTATGTCTATCAAAGTTATACGCACTTAATGAATTCATAGATGAAGCTAAAAATAATTATGAATCAAGAAGCATATTTATATGACTGTAGATGAGCCTTCAAATAATAATATGAATGTACATGAAATGTATCACCAGGGTTAATTATTAACTGAATATAAAGTAACTTAGAGGTTTGTTAATCCATGCGAGCTATAATAAAAGATAATGATCCATTTATGGTTAAATGTCCGAATGGAGTGTCTTTCTTATATGATTATTATGACGTTCATCTCCCCTTTTTCTGAGATCTTAAGGGAATGAATTAAGTATGTCATTGAATGTGACAATATACTATGTGTCTTGGATATGGGATACATACATGTAGGCTTGATGCCTTGAGGTTGATACCTTGAATGCAATGGTATGGGTGTCCTCATTGGGATGGTTCCAGGCCCCAAGGGCTAAGGTTAATCTATAATTTAATAAAATTGTAATATAAGATGATGGTTAAATGGTGAAAGGATTTAGGCGGAATAAATGATGTGATCTAGTGGATTTGATAAACCCACCCTTGAATGATTATGCACACTATATATTAACCAAGTGGCTCTTAATGAAAATGTATTCAATATTTATTGACTTGAACTAAATATTAATAAATACAACACATTGTGACAACTCATCATGACACCCTTACACGTGAATGGTGATAATTAAACAGTTGTATAATCATGTTTTGTTCTATGTGATAATTATGAGAATTTCTATATATGAAAATTAACTATCTTTTGTAATACTATTTGAACATTAGAAGAACTAGTGGATGGAGGTTGTTCCTTGATTATGGTTGATGTGCCATGACTTAATATGTTGATCCTTGTTATGGGCAAGATTGAAGGTTGGGCCTTGTTGTGGCTGACATTAATATGTTGGGCATTATAGGACCAAAGATGATTACTTGTACCCTAATGCGGTTGTTGGTTATAAGTGAATATGTTTTATATCTTTTGGAGTTATTAGTCTTGATTAATATGTCAATTGTATCTCTTTACATCATTTTTATGTGTTTTATAATTTGAAATACAAGTAATTGGCTTAATTAATCAAGTGTAACCCTAATCATGTAGTGCTCAAAGTTTGGATATTTATTTACCTAGGTCGTTAAGGGAAACTATGGAACAAGTTGATGTAGTAACAATATATATATATATATATATATATATATATATATATATATATATATAGTGAGAAGATTCTCAGAGATTTTTTTTAATGTATAGGAACATGTGGGGTTGGTATACCTTATCATCAACAAATCTTGTTGGGACTCTGTTATAACTGATGATTTAGTTATATGTGATGGAGGGCGACTATGGCTGCGTCTTAGTCTTTTGCATTAATTTATACATAATTTCTTGCTATTTGACCTGTATACCCAGGGAGGACCTATGGTATATCTAAATCTTCTTTAGAGAATTCTTCGGTAGAATAATCATTTAATCACTCAACTTTTTTTAACCTCACATCTATCGAGGTGTATTGATCCCTTGAAGATGAGAGAAAGTAATTAATCATGAAGAATTGAAGTGAATATGAAACAAGATGATGAGACAAAAACCCTATTTTATTCATAATCATATTCCTAACAAGGATGTTTTTTGATAATCAATATAAAGTTTGAGTTCAAATCCTCCATGTCCATTGATTTAGGCTCCTCCCCCCGAGACAACCTGGCTCGAACTGACCCATTCGACTCACTCTTGTATGGCTCACCTTCGAGCTTTACAGAGCACATGGTCTTTCCCTATTATTCTGTTCCCGTCACGAGAAAGATGCACGGAAGTGGTATGCCCAGCGCCTGGGGAATCCATTGAGAGTTTTTCTCGGTAGGGAACAATACGATCTTTCCCCCTTTTTTGATCCAGTGGCCCCAAAAAAAGAAAAATCGACCCCAAGGCCAATTTCTCGTACTTGCTCAGTCTGCCCCCCAACCCAATAAAGAGGGGAAAGTATAATATTTTGCAATAATAATCACATAACTAGTAGGTTGGTCTAAGAAGAAATGAGAATGAGTGATGTAATGGAGGTTGAATATGATATTGTCCCAATCCATTAGTATTTTTAGAGGATTAGAGATGTATGAATGTGATGTTTCAGGAGTAGGATTTTTCGAAAAGGACATGCTTTAGACATAGAATAAATCCAAGATGGTGATGTTTATAAGAAAATAAGAAATTGTGTCATATACATTGTGAGTTTGATGTGGATCAATAATAAGAACAAAGGTGTACCTGGAAAATAAGAGTTGCTATGTACAGAAGAGGGGTCCATTATTTGTATGAGTTTTAAGAAAACATGAACTAATAAACTTGTTGTAAGAAATATTATACATAAATATCTATTGAGAAGAGTAAGTTCCTGAGAGTGAACACAAATTATGACAAATCAAACCCTAATAAGAAAATGAAAAGTGTAATGATTAGGAAAGAGACATGAGTATGATTATACGATTGCAAGTTAGTAAAATGGAGCATGATAATCCCACTATTTCCTAATGATATTCCAAGGAACCTATGTAAAATAATAAAGAATTCATAACAAGTTGAAACTTGAAATCAACAATACAGAATGTACATGAGGAATGTTGATTTATAGTCTTAGATCCTCCAAAACAAGATAGATCAACACCACCCAAGAATGTGCATGGGAAACATCCTTGGGTTCATCCTCTCCCTACTCCAACATCAGTTCAACAACTCATGAGGTTGCAAATAAGTGCTAGGAATGATGGAGCCACATATACCTGAAGGAAGGATGGTGAAAATTGCATATCAACCCCTAAATAGTCCCAAAAATATTCCTACATTGGGAAAATTGGCCCCTAATCCACCTACATTGGGTACCACAAAACACGCATCAGGTACCAAATATCTCAGTGCCTGATGGGCCTGCATGGGTCACCAAAATGCTTATTGGGTGTGCCCCAACTCGATCAACTTGCCCAAAAATGACACTCGACCAATGCACCTGCATCAGGCGACACCTTGCCCTTACCACTATCAGACACTAGACCAAAAGGCCCCTACCCAATGTGGCTCCAATGAAACAACATTGACCTTAATCCTGACTCACATGGACACCTAACACAGTCAAACAACCCATCTCTTGCATTATTGATCCATTAACCAATTCAAGCACACTAAGATGACAACCAGAAACCTTTTCCAAAATCTTAGAATGCAATAAACAACACTAAATTCTACTTATTCCATGACCACATCAAACTATAAGAGAATGGTACTTTAAAACTTATAGTAATCAATATGAGTTGCTTCCTCATATATTGTGTACTCCCCACTAGACACTTCAATGCTAAGATGGTTGATGCATGGTCAACTAATAAAAACATGCAACTATAATATTATTAAAATATTAAATTGTTAGGGAAGAGAGAGGATGTCATGTCTGATCTACAGCCATAGAGGGTGCCTTGTAATGGCTATGAGAGCTTTGATCAATCTAAGCTCTTTTTGAGACATGGATATTAAATCTACTATCCTTGCCTTAAATATGTTTGAGGACAAATCCCTAACAGTATCAACCTTTCATTTGTGATTTCAATTTCACTTGGTAATTTTATTCTTAAAAAGGGTTGGCGATGCAACTTGTTGTCCATCTACCTTCTTTTTCACTATAAATTTTTACATGTTGCCAATGCATATCTAGAATTACAATTTAAATATCTTCAAATAATATCTACACTTATATTTAAAATATTTCACTTGGTAATTATCTTTTCACCTAGATTTCTAAGACATTCATTTATTCTTGTATAAGGGTGAGATAACACCTCAAAACCCTAAATTATTCCATGAAACTCAATTATGGGTATTCATTATCATATGTCAATTTTAAGCATAACATGCGTCTACCCAATCTATCTCACTCATAATAAGATCAAATAATCATTTGGCTATAGTATAAATACAAAGTTCATCCCATCCCAAGAGTAGAGATGGTGTATCCACACATTATCTTCTAATTTGGATTTGATTGAATTATCCTTGAAAATAATTCCAACTCATGATTACCCTTTTAATTCCATGGTATCCTTATATATCAACTCAAAGGATAGTGCCTTTCTCACTCTTGAGTTTATGCACAACTCTCTTTATAATTTATATTCAAACAACATGACTCTTTGTGTTCCTTTTATTTATATCCCATGTTTCATTAGCCTTACTAATTTCCTTATGGTCTATAGGGGTACATGTACCTTTGGAGTGATCTCCTGTTGACCTCGTTGACCTTATGCACTTATGGAGTGCCTCCCAAATTTACCCCTTGGGCCTCATCAACTCATGAAGGTGGCCAATTTCATGACCCCATGGGCCTCAGACAGACATGGATGACCATCTTCTTACCCCATGGTCTTATGCACTTAGGGCATGATCAAATCCAAACCTCATAGGTCTTATGTGCCTTTAAACCTCCCAAGATGACCATAGGATTTAGTTACGACGCTACCCTTCCTAGGATTAATTGACATATCACAACCTTAACAATTTTAGAGCAATTTTTTTGCTTATGCAATTCTTTAGCCTGGATTTCCTTCATCTATTAGGGTACACATCTTTAATTTATGTCCCTAAATAGGGTTCATGGTGACATTCCCTTTCGAGATTGGTCTTCATGGCGGCCTTCCCTTTCGGACTTGGCTTCTTAGTGACCTTCCCTTCCATGCTTGGCCTTCACGGTGGCCTTCCCTTTCGGGCTTGGATCCTTAGTGGTCTTCCCATTTGGGCTTGTTCCTTATGGTGGTCTTCCCTTCTGGGGTTGACCTATAAAGACCTTCCCCTCCGGGCTTGGCCCTCATGGTGGTCTTCCCCTCCAAGCTTGACCGATTATTGACCTTCCCCTTCAGGCTTGGTATTATACTGTCAGTCACTTCCTCAATGAATTTTCTTTGTGTCCCTCAGAGATGGAATACTTAGGTTCAAATAATTATACTCCATATATGTCTTTTCATGTTTTGTATACTTAATTATTCACACCTTAGGTGACATTCCAGGTTACCACAAATCTTAAATTGATATGCAAACTCACCCTTCTACGAAAGGTCCTAACCAGGGGGCCTTCTTGACTCATAGGGTGAGGTTAGTGTAACAAACTGAAATCTAGGTACATTCTTAATCTAGCTCCTTTCCTAAGTTTTTCCTATCCTTTTTTATCCTTGATGTTGAATTTTTGGATTTATTAGTAGTTTGGAGTATGTTTGATCTCTATTCATGTCAATGTATGGGTTTGTACATAAATACCTTAGTTAATGTTTCAATCATGGTCTAAGATTCAATTTACCACTTAAGTGATATATTATTAAAATAATTTCGTTCTAGAACTTCCTTCAACCTTTTGGAGCAATGAAGAGAATAAGTAACAAATAGTAAGTCTTTAAACATGATAATGTAGCATTATATAATTTAATTTGAAAAATAGTGATAATAATGTGTAACAGGGGTAAAAGTCATAAAAGAAGACTCATTGGATAAAATAAGTATATATATGAATTCCTTGGGTCTTAATGGACTTGAGTGATAAGTTTCACTTTATTTGCAAGATAACAAATATTTTAAATCAATTTGCAAAATAAAAATAGGAGTAAAGCCCAAAAATATGAAATAAAACATTAAATGACTCCAAAAGAGAAAAAAATCTCAAATTCGAAATCTACATTCCAAAATTGGTCTATGTGTAAATTTTCAACTAATTTGGACAATCTTTAATTTTCTAATGTGTTTAGGAAAGCAAAAGTATAATTAATGTCCAAAATATTAAATAATGTGTTAAATAATGCTAAAAGAGAAAATTAATGGAAACTTTGTGTTTTACAAGTTTAAGTTTACTTGAGTAAAAGTTTCACATTAATTGGTGGTTTCAAGATGTCTCTGATGTGATAGGAAAGAGAAAATATGATTTACTGTAAAAGAATTAAATAAAATACTTAGAGTCTCCAAAACTGAAAACTAATGCCAAAATTAGATCCTACACATCCAATTGGTCTAGGTGCCAATATTTTTTTTAATTTGGAGATTGTTTTTACCCTCAAATTAAGAAAGAAAAAGGAGAAATAATTAAACATATGACTTTAATTTAAATTAGATCTGGTAACCAATTAAATGTCACACATACACGCCTTAATATGGGTCATGGGATTTTGATCGGATGATCTGTAGATCGTCTCCTACCTCACGTAGGACACCGACTAAGATGCCTATTTTGCTATTTTTATTATGCGAATGTGTCACTCGATTCTTAATCTTTTTCTATGATTCTTTCGCCAATATGTTCTTTTTAGATTGCACATCTTTTGATCCACTACTCACGCAATTTTGTCAAGAAACTGGGAAATAGCCAATTCTTGGGCAACAAGTATTTTGACCAATTTTCTTTTCTTTAGTTCTCGAATCCACCCATATAAATAGGACTACAAAGACCTTCATCTCTCGTTACCTAGCCTTTCTTCTCTCTCAATTTCTTCACATGTCATTGTTTTGGTCATCGATGATCGAGTTCTCTGTTTTGACCTTGTAGTGATGATATCTGGATTACGGTGACACCAACGCGTCAACTGATCCCTGAGGTGAGTTTGGTTAGCCTTCATCTTTATTTTTGTGCTTTCGTTTCGACAAATTGTCATGAACCATAGATTTTCCCAAAACCACCCAAGCTCCAACATGCTACTCATGCAACAATGGCAATGGTGGGGGTAGGGGACAAATCCCCTTTTGGTATAGTGTCTCTACCCTTTGACTTTCCTCTTTCTTTGTCGTTCTCGGCTAGGGTCAATATGGTCATTTAGCCCCATTTTTCTTTCACTTTGAGAAAGTACACTATGTTGTTGATCATGCGACTTGGATGCATCTGACTGGGCCAAGTCGACGGGGTCTGACCCCTCCCACTCTCTCTCTCTCTCTCTCTCACAAAATAGCTTATTTGGCTTTTTCAAGTGTTTAGATTTGTCATATTTGTAAAAATCATATCTTTTGCTCTGTTTTTCCAAAAATTCTATAAAAATATGTTTAAGAATTGCAAAAATGAGATCTTTCTAATGGAAGTGTTTCCATATTATAATTCCAATGTTTTAAAAGGTTGATTTTTGAGGTTCTAATAAATTATTAAAAATCCCTAAGACTATAGCTAATTCATGTGAACTCCAAATAAAGCAAATACATATGTTTTCTTGATTAAAAAATGTAAGGAATTGATTGATTTAAGTTTTATGTCTAAAATATGAGGTTTTCCAAAAAGGTCTTAAATTAGGGTTTCTTTACACTTATATGCATTATAAAACCCTAACACATGTGAATAACTAAAAATTAGGCAAAGGTAATCTTAAAATCTTCTAAGTTGGTGAAAAGTGATAACTAGGACTATGCATTAAGGTATGTGCATCTTATCCCTTAAGTTGGGCATTTTTGATATCCAAACCCTAATTTCCCAAAGATGCATGGAATGAAATAATTATTTCCATTATTGTTCTTTTTGGCACAATTCCTTCAATATTTACTTGGGTCTTGGACCTCACCTACTATATTTCCATTATTTAAACTTGCCATATGATTTCTTTTAGCATTATGATTTATTTGACTTGTTAGCTAATGTAGTGGAACTTTTATACAACCACCCATAGTTAGGCATGTGTTACTTTGACCTGGGGAATGAGTTTACTCTCCCCCATATATAAATATTTTATAGGCGACTGGGAATGTGGTACTCTCGCCTCACCTGTTGGTTGAGGTCTGGTTGGTTCCTCAACCCTACTTAGTTAATGTAGTCATATTATTAATCATGCATGCTACTTTCTTATTATTTATTATGGCAAGAATCTTATTTCTTATTATTTATTATTGACTATCCATATTCTTCCCAAACTTTTCCTTTGTTGTTCTTATCTTGATCTTGTTCCTTATTTGACACATACCTTATTTGCTCCTATTGCTGGGTGATCTCAACCACCCAGGCCTAGGACAAGGAGTGGAACTAGACCAAGGAGGACCTACCTAGGAGTAGTTTTAAGGAGACTTTGCTGAAATGTCTAGGTTACCACTGTGAGATATTATAGTTTCCTTTTGTAGTTTATGTTTTATGAAACTCATGTAGTGAACTTGGATCAAAGCTATTTAATAACTTAGCATTTTATTTCCACTGCTACTATTGACATTTTTTTGTATCTGAATCATGCTGATTTAAATAGCATTATTATGCATGCATCCTTAATTATCTATGTTCTTTCAAAATAGATGGATGTTGTGTATTTCCATTAAGTTTTATTAACGGGTGATATCTCCTTCTTACAACATGGTATTAAAAACTGATAGGTAGATATGAGGGCATAAGTTGAAAGCAAGGGTATCTAGAAAGGATTAGGGTTCGGGGGTTGGCAAGATTTTCCTCCGTGCCACTAGCTTGGTTTATGAGGACTCTCGAATCTATATGATACTTTCCTGACCTACGCTGATACTGACTGTCCAAAATAGCATACCTATAGGCAACAATAGCCATTGATATCTCTGTTGGATACTCCTGAGAATCTAATGTTATGCCTTTGTCTTTCAGGTGGGGTGATTTCTTTTAGGGACATAAAAAAGTCGTCCAAGGGAGCCTCCTCTAGAAAGATTGACAACCAGGACACTCCGAGGACTCCTCATAATGATATGTCAACCCCTACTCCTCTTGTGAGCAGTTCGGTCTTGATCCCTGAGTAAGAGTTGAACATGTTGCACCAATTACTCTCAACTTTCTTAGTCAGACAACTCTCTACTATTGTAGCCACTGCTAGAAAACCTAAGGAGTTCATCTTGTGACTGACTTCATCAAGATGCAACCATTGTACTGTAAGGGCGAGCATGAGCCAAACATGGTGGATAAGGATCACGACTGGGTGTTGGCCCTAGAGTGGACTTTCGAGGGCATGGCTTGTCCTCCATATCAGAAGGTTTGCTTCATGACTTATATGTTGGACGAACCAACACATGTATGGTGGAATGGTATGTCTCGTACCTGTGACATCACCATCATGACTTGGGAGCAGTTCCTCAAGATGTTCCATGAGAAGTACATTTGTCCTACTTATCTAAGAAGGAATGAAGATGAGTTTTACAACCTGCAATAGGGTATCATGAGCATTTTAAAATACGTTAAACTTTTCCTTCTTTTGGAATGCTATGCTAGTGACCTTGGAGAAAAATAAAGATCGACTCTTTTCTTGGAAGAGCTCAGCTACAACGTTGGAAACAACCTTGGTCCACAACTACCTCTCACTTTTCAACAAATGGTGGACAAGGCACTTGTAATCGAGTCCTATCCCAAATTTCAGTCTTCCGGACACAACAACAACAACAACAAGTAGAATAACTCAGGTGACAATCAACGATGTGAATGATGCAACTGATGTTCCCATTCTCATCCTCATGGGAGGTTAGGCAATGCCCCACTCCATAGAGATGATCGAACTACACCCATCTACCATAAGTGCAGCCAAGATGGACATATTTGACCTAATTGTCCTAAGCTTGAATGAGGACATGCCCCGCCTCAACACCCAGCTCAACAACCGCTACAACGATAGAATTGGCCTCCAAGGAACAACAACCAGAACCAACAAGGATGTCGACCACCAGTGGAAAGGCGGAATGCAAGAGTGTTCACTCTGAATGTTGAAGAGGCTGGAGGAGAATGAAGTTATTGAAGGTACTTTACATATTAATATGCATCCTATCATGGTGATTTTTTATTCTAGATAATCCCATATCTTCATATCAACACAAATTATTTTGATGTTAGAATTATAATCTAAATACATGGATTACATGTTAGATGTTAAAACCCCTAGAGGTAGAATATTCTCTTCTTTTCTGTCAAAGAAAAGACTCTACTCTTCTTATATTAAACTCCCAACGTTGTACCTCTATATATCTAGGAAAATGTTTCCTTCATACTTCATCCTGCTTGACATGTCTTATTTTGATGTTATCTTGGGGATGGATTGGTTGAATAAGTATAATGTAGACCTCTTGTAGAAGGAGTTAAAATTTAGCATTTTGCACCCTGATAGAGAAAGGTTGTGTATCAAGGGTAGGAAGTGAGAAGATTGACAATTCATCATTTCAGTCATCAAAGCCGAAACTCTTGTCTCTCAAAAATGTAGTATATTTAGCATCTATCATTCTCAATGCCACACACCCTACTTTATTTCATATAGATGTGTTGAAGGACTTTCCAGTGATTACTAAGAGTTTCTTGGATTTCCCCCAACTCGTGAGGTGGAGTTTTATATCGATCTTGCAACTATAACTTTGCCTATCTCAAAGCTTCCTTATCACTTAGCTCTAGCTAAACTCATAGATCTAAAGAATCAACTTCAAGATATTCTTGACATGGGTTCCATTTGCCCCAGTATTTCACCTTGGGTAGCCCCTATCTTGGTTGTGAATAAGAAGGATGGTTCATTGCAGATGTGCATGGATTATCATATGCTTAGCCAAGTGGCGTTGAAGAATCATTATTCCTTACCATGAATCGATGATTTATTCACCCAGCTTAAGACAACCACTGTGTTTTCAAAGATGGATATGCAAAATGGATATTATTAGATTCATGTAAAGGATGAGGATGTTCTGAAGATGGGTTTCAAAACTCGATGTGGGCATTATGAGTTTTTGGTCATACCCTTTGGCCTAACTAATGCCCTTGCTGCTTTTATGGACCTGATGAGTCAAGTGTTCCATCCTTATCTCGACTAGTTTATAGTGATGTTCGTCGATGATGTTTTGTTCTACTCTGAATTTGAGGACAACATCGTGTATATCTACAAATTGTGCTTAAGACACTGAGAGAAAATCAACTCTATGCTAAATTCTTAAAGTGTGAGTTCTTGACAAAGGAAGTGATGTTTCTAGATCATGTGATTTCAGCCAGACATATGTCATTGATCATGTAAAGGTAAAAGTTGTGACCGAGTGGAAAGCTGCAAAGAGTCCATCTAAGATATGTAGTTTCCTCAGATTAGTATTTTACTACTGGAGGTTTATCAAGAGCTTCTCCAAGTTATCTCTCCCTTTGACAAAGTTGACAAGAGAAGAAGTCAAGTTCATGTGGACACGAGAATGTGAGGATAGTTTCCAGAAACTAAAAGAGTGTTTGACATTTGTTCGTGTTCTTGCGTTACCTATTGAAGGAAAACTCTATATCATTTACATTGATGCTTCTAAGAAAGGTTTAGGGTGTGTCTAGATGTAAGAAGAAAGAGTGATCACCTGTGCTTCATGTCAGTTGAAATCAAATGAAGAGAACTAGCCTATGCATGATTTAGAGCTCGCCGCCATTGTGCATGCCCTAAAGATCTGGTGACACTATCTTTATGGAGTTAAGTTTATATTCTTCGCTGATCACAAAGTTTTGAAGCGTATGTTGACATAGAAGGGTATCTAAACCAGAGACAACATAGATGGATGGAATACCTTAAGCACTATGACTTTACCATCACTTATCATCTCGGTAAAGTGAATGTAGTTGTTGATGCCTTGAGTTGAAGGAAAGATATAGTTTATGTTACTACGAGTTGTATAGTGTCAAAGAATCTGGAATATGTTTCTTGTTGGTAACTGTAGCTTGTTGATGCAATGGATGAAGAAACTGCCGAGAAGTTGTTTGTTCACATGGACAACTTATCCATTGCACCATCTTAGATCTCTAAAGTCATTGCTGCCCAATTAGAAAGTCCTGAGCGTGATGGGATGAAGATTTTAGCAAAGAAACCTCAATTTGACTTCTCAGTTGGAGTATATGGTGCAGTCCGTTTCTGATAGAGTTTGTGGATTCCTGAAGTTGGTCATCTACGACAAAAAGTTTTGAGTGAAGCTCATCGGTCTAAGTACACTATTCACCCTGGTACGACCAATATGTACAAGGACCTATGACAAAGTTACTAATGGAAGAATATAAAGAAGGATATCACTCTATTTGTTGCAAAGTGTTTGACCAACCAATAGGTTAAGATAGAGAATCAATGACTTGGTGGTCTTCTTCACCCACTTGAGAATCTATAGTGGAAATGGGAGAAGATAACTATGGACTTTGTCATAGGTTCCCCAATTCCAAGAAAGTTAATGCGTTGTGTGAGTAGTGATTGACTGACTTACTAAGTCTGCATACTTTTTGTCTTTCAAATCCACTTACAAGGTTGATGATATGGCTCAATTGTATGTGGATTGGAACACTCATCTACATGGTGTGCCTAAAGTGATATATCTTATCATGACCCAAAGTTTACCTCTCATTTGTGGAGTTAGATTTAGGAAAAAATGGGAACTGACTTACATTTCAGTACAACTTTTCATCTACAAACTGATGGTCAGTCAGAGAGGACAGTGCAAATTTTGGAATATTTGCTACATGCTTGTGTTATGTACGGGGGAGGTGCACGAGATAAGTACCTACCTTTGACTAAGTTTGAGTACTACAATAGCTACGAAGATAGCATTTGTATGCCTCCTTATGAAGCTCTTTATGGAAGACCTTATCATTCTCCATTACACTAGGATGATGTGGGAGAACGTTCTCTAGTGAAGACTAATGATATTGAGATGATGATAGAGAAGTTTCTATTGATTAAGAAGCATATGCAAGCTACACAAGATTGATACAAGATGTATGTAGACAAGAATAGGTCTGATGTAAGTTTCTTGGTGAGTGACCATGTGTTCCTAAAGATCAAGCCTATACACTCTATTGCACGATCTAAGGTTAAAGGCAACCTTAGTCCCCACTATGTTGCACCGCGTTTGAGATCTTGGATAAGGTTGGAAATTGTGCATACCATTTAGCTCTTCCTCCTACCTATGAAAATATCCACAATGTGTTTCATGTGTTTGTGTTGAAGAAGTATGTGAGAGAGTCTTCTCATGTACTTACAATAAAATATTTAGAGATTCATGAGAACCTGACCTATGAGGAGTTGCATGTGAATATTCTTGACTCCTGTGTTAAACAGTTAAAGAACTAGGAGATTGAGCAGTGAAAGTTTTGTGGAAGTACCATGGTTTGGAAGAAACAACCTGGGAGCTTAGAGATGAGATGTTACATACTCACCCTTCTCTCTTTTCTTGAGATTTTGGGGACAAAATCCTTTTTAAGGGGTGGGGATGCTATAATGAGCTAAATTCTAGGTACATTCTTAAATGTATCCCTTTTCCTAAGTTTTTCCTATCCTTTTTATCCTTTTTGACCTTGATGTTGAATTTATGGAATTATTAGCGGTTTGGAGTATGTTTGATCTCTATTCATGCCAATATATGGGTTTGTGTACTAATACCTCAGTTAATGTTTCAATGGGGGTCTAAGATGCAAAATTATCACTTAAGTGATATATTGTTAAAATAATTTTGTTCTAGAATATCCTTTAGCCTTGTGGATCAAGGAAGATAAAAAGGAATAAATAATAAGGCTTTAAACATGATAATGTAGCATTAGATAATTTAATTTGACAAATAGTGATAATAATGTATAAAGGGGATAAAACTCAGAAAAGAAGTTTCATAGGATGAAAATAAGTATAGATCCAAATTCCTTGGGTATCAGTTGACTTGATTGACAAGTTTTAGTTCATTTGCATTATAATATATATTTAACTCAATTTGTAAAAGAAAATAAAAGCAATGCCCAAAATTTGAAATGAAACATTAAATGACTCCAAAATAAAAAACAAATTTCAAATCAAAATCTACACGCCAAAACTGCCTATGTGTAAATTTTCAACTAATTTGGATAATCTTTAATGTTCTAATGTGTTTAGGAGAGAGAAAGTATAATTAAAGTCTAAAATACTAAATAATGTGTTAAATTATCCCAAAAGAGAAAATTAATGGCAAATTTGTTTTTAAAAAGTTTAATTTTGCTTGACAGTGAAGTTTCACAACAATTGGTAATTTCTAGATGTCTCTAATGTGACATGAAAGGAAAATATGCTTTACTTTAAAAGAATAAAATAAAATACTTAGAGTCTCCAAAACTAAAAATCAATGCCAAAATTGGATTCTACACATCCTAATTAGGGTAGGTGTCAATTTTCATTTAATTTGGAGTTTGTTTGGACCCACAAATGAAGAGAGAAAAAGGAGAAATAATTAAACGTATCACTTTAGCTTAAACTGGATTTGGCAATCAATTAAATGTCATGCATACATGCCTTAACATGGGCTGTGGGATTTCCCTCAAATGATTAACAGATCGTCTCCTACCATGCGTAGGACACCGACCAGGCCAGTTATTTTGCTATTTTTGTGAATATCTCACTCGATTTTTAATCATATTCTATGATTCTTTCACCAATATGTTCCTTTTTAGATTGACATATTTTGGTCCAATACTTGTGTCATTTTGCCAAGAAATTAGGAAACGCCCAATTCTTCGGCAACAAGTATCTTGCCTGATTTGCTTTTCTTTGGTTCTTGAACCCACCCCTACAAATAGGGCTACCCAGACCTTCATCTCTCATTACCTAGACTTTACTCTCTCTCTCTCTCTCTCTATTTCTTCACACATCATTGTTTTGGTTATCATCGACCGAGTTCTCTATTTTGACCTTGCGGTGCTGATCTCTGGATCATGGTGACACCAACACGTTAATTGATCACTGAGGTGATTTGGCTAGCCTTCTTCTTTATTTTTGTGTCTTCGTTTTGACAAATTTTTGTGAACTGTAGATTTTCCCATAACCACCCAATCTCCATCCCACTATTTGTGAAACAATGGAGAGGACAGGGGATAGGGGATGAATGCCCCTTGTGATATCTTATCTCCACCCTTCGACTTTCCTCTTTCTTTGTTGTTCTCATGCGGGGCAATATAGTCATTTTGCCCCATTTTTCCTTCACTTTTTCTCAAGCCCAGTTAGTTGTTAACCACACTACTTGGTCGCATCTGATTGGGACAATTCAAATGGCTTTGACCTCTCCTTCTCTCTCGCACAAAATAGCTTATTTGGCTTTTTCGAGTTTTTTGATTGGTCCAATTTGTAAAAATCATATCTTTTACTCTATTTGTCCAAAAATTCTATAAAAATATGTTTTAGAATTAGAAAAAGGAGATCTTTCTAATAAATGTTTTCTTGGAGTCCAATTCCATTGTTTTGGAAGGTTTATTTTTGAGAATCTAAGAAATTATTTTAAAAGCCCTAAAATTGTAATTAATTCATTTGAACTCCAAATAATGCAAATAATATATTTTTTAATAGAAAAACATAAGGAATTGATTGGTATAGGTTTGTGTCCAAAATCCAAGGTTTACCAAAAAGGTCTAAAATTTGGGTTTCTTTACACTTATATGCATTATAAAACCCTAATACAATGGAATAACTTGAAATTAGGCAAATGTGATCTTGAAATCTTCTAAGTTGGTGAAAAGTTATAACTAGGACTTTAAATTAAGGTATGTGCATCTTATCCTTTAAGTTGCGCATTTTTGATATCCAAACCCTAGTTTCCCAATGAGGGATGGGCTAAACCATTATTTCTATTATAGCTTTTTTTGGCACAATTACTTCAATGTTTACTTGAGTCTTGGACCCGACCAACTATGTATCCATTATTTTAACTTTTCGTATGATTTCTTCTAGCATGATGATTTATTTGACTTGTTGGCTAAAGTAGTGGTACTTTTGTACCATCACCCATAGTTTGGCATGTGTTATTTCATCCTAGGAAGTGTGTTTACTCTCCCCCATATATAAATATCTTATAGGTGACTGGGAATGTGTTACTCTCTCCTCACCTATTGGTTGAGGTCGGTAGGTGCCTCAACCCTACTTAGTTAATGTCATCATATTATTAATCATGCATGTTACTTTCTTATTATTTGTTATGGCAATAATATTATTTGTTATGTGTCTCATACTTTTGACTCTCCATATTCTTACCCAAAATTTTCTTTTGCTATTTTTATATTGATCTTGTTCCTTATTTGACACATACCTTGTATTCTCCTCTTGGTGGTTGATGCCAACCACCCAGACCTAGAACAAGGAGTGGAACAAGACCAAGTAGGACCTACCCAGGTGTAGTTTTAATAAGACTTTGCTGAGATGTCTAGGTTACTACTACTAGATCCTCTAGTTTCCTTTTCTAGTTTTTGTATTATGAAACTCATTTAGTAAACTTTAATCAGAGCCATGTAATGACTTCATCTTTTCTTTCCGCTTGACATTTTTTGTATTTGAATCATGCTTATTTAAATGGAATTTTTATGCATGCATCCTTCATTATATATTTTCTTTCAAAATAGATGGATGTTGTGTATTTTCCGTTAATTTTAGTAAGGGGTGATCACACCTTCTTATAGTCAGACTCTCTAACCACAACCTGACCCCATAGGTTTAGGATTTTTCCTCCCCTATAGGTCCTTTTCCCATTCTTGGGTTGACCCACCCCAAGTCGGGATACCAACCCTTAAAGTTGAATTGAGAGTTTTATATGTTCATATTAATGCACGAGAGACTGGGCCACTCAATTCATTTGGATTTTTTATTCCTTTTTACCCCAATTAGGATTCATATGGGTAGGGTTACTATTTCACTCACACTACTCCCATTTTCCATGATTATGGTTTAGGGTTTGGGTTAGGGACTACCCCTTCACATTAAGGTTTTATGATTCTCTTGACCACTAGGGGTTTTCCGAACTCAAACTTAACTTCATCTAGGGTTTACCCTTGCAAGCAAAAAAATCATAAAACTAATTTTCTTTACTTTATCATTACTTCCACATTAAATGCAAATTAATTGGTGGATGAGTCCTTAGTCCTACTTCTTCTCAAGACCCGAACTTGAGATGAGGTTGGAAGTATATTTTAGCATTTATTAAGAAAGAGAATGAGAATTGGATGAAATTAGAGATGAGAATAATTAGAGTAAACAAAAATACTAAGAGGAAACAATACTTCAGGCAAACCTTAAGTTCTGGCTAGGCAGGTATCACTTTATCTAAGGGAGTCCTCATATACCAACTTTATGGTGCGGAGGAAAATATTGCCAACCCCAAAACTTTGATCCTTTCTAGACATCATTAATTTTAGGATATGCCTGAATAATTTTCTTTATATTTCTAAAGATTACTTGATATTATCAAGTATTAAATATTATTTGAAAAATCTAGAGCTTTGATAACTAATGTATCAACCAAACTTTTTAGAGTCCCTCAATTAATAAGGACCTTAAAGTTGAGAACCATTACTTAAAATTTCCAAGATCCAAATTTAACAATTAAAAAATAACAAATAATAACAAGTAATTTCCATTATTTCACAAATATTGTTTTCAAGATGCATAATAATGCTCATCTAAAGATTTATATGAATTTCCAACATTGGGCTAATACATATGAGAAGAAGTTTCTAACTTACCCTCCTTTATTTAGATTTAGTGTCTTCAGTCAATTTCATCCAATTTCCATGTCTTGATATCTCATATATTGCATTTATCTAAATCTCCAACAAACAAAATATGGATCAATATATTTTTATACTGTATACATGGCGTGCATACAAAAGTGTGCAAGTAATATAACAACATATTATCAATCAATTACTTACAAATAAGAACTAGCATTTTCATTACATATTATAACCCTTACTTGATATTCTATCTTATGCATAATCATTATCACTTCCAGAGACCATGCACATCAATTCTTGATATATGTCATCCTAGGGTTCATAATATGATACTTTTACTTTATGTTATACTCATAGTAGCATTATAATTGAAAGAATATTAGCAAACACCCAACAATTTATTTCAAAAATCCTTGATAAATACATGACAAATACTGGCAGTTGACAATGTGAATATTCATAACCGTAACCACATATTTCAATGTAGAACCATGCATACCATGAAAACATACTTCAAGTACTTTAAACATATCATCCAATCAAGCAAGCAAAAAGGAATCTAAGAAATCAACATCCAATTCACATGTATGTATGTCCTAAAGTGTCACAATCATATGTTATTCAAATTAAATCCTAGTCGGGTCCTAATATAGGGTTACTCATGTTTGGATAAGGAATAAGGCTACAAACCCTAATTCCATTCCATATTAAACATTATGTGAAACCCAAATTATCAAATTATTATAAACTTGCATCACAAACAGTTAAATCACATTATGTTCATTAAGATTATCACAAGTTATGATCTTGGGTTTCCAAACCCTAATTATACATATGTATGATAACTGATCTAGAAACCCTAATTATACATCATCAGGTCATCAACCTCTTAGATTCCCATCATATTCAACAATACCAGGTTATATGGCAAGTAATCATTTTTAACATATTCAACATCTTCACTATAAGACTTAGGCATTCCATGTATATAATCACCACTTAATCATATATTGGCCCTACTTTTAGAATTAGGATCAGATCCAAGTCATGATACTAATTTATTTGGATTCTAATTGTTCTCGAGACCAGTTTGGTATATAATTTTTCCACATTCGGATAATCCTAGAAATTTCTACAAATTAAAAAAACAAGAATCTATACCTTACACATGGGTTGACATGGCGATCTCTTCCTTGGATACTATGAAGGAAAGGTATGAGGGGCAAAGCACTTTGTAAGATCCTAGACTTCTATTTCATTGTGTCAAGTAGCATTCTATGAGATACAATAAGACCATCATGGATGAGGAAGAGCATTGACATGATGAAGGGAGAGAGATTTTCTACCACACTGCTATGGAAGGATGCACATAAAGGAAGGAGGGTATGGGTTAGTTCATCTTCTCTTTGTACCACTTCTTATGTAGCACAAGGGTTGGAGATCAATGGGTCTAGTTTCCATAAAGTCTCCTTATACAATTGGTAAGGCAACATGGTAGGAAAGTAATAACTACATTCGTCCCTCATGTCCTTATCATAACAATCTCATATGTTTTACTTTACATACCCAAAATCCATGTAAAGGAAACCACCCCTCTTACCATTATTTTGTAAAATATATATTCATATTATTACCTTCCATTATTTAAAGGAAAACTCCTTCATTATTCCCTTATAAGACTGAAATCGTGTTACAAAGGCAAATATGCATAATTACCAACTAAATTATATTGACCACAAAATATCTTAAAACTTCCGAATTTTCTTCCATAATCCTATATTTGGATTATCTATCTCATTATTTTCTTGAGTAATTTTCATGAGCACGAAAAATCTTATTTCCCTACTTGGTACCCCATGGACCCCTTTGTAAACCTAGATTGTGGAAATTATACTTACTTTATTATCTATGAATCTCATATTGAGCCAAGTTTGGTTACAAAGGGGTGTTTCTAGATACCCTTTTCTCTACTTCAAACAAGGGAAACAACATTTAATTATTACAAGCAATTCCTTCTTCCTATTTGATTTTCCATAGGCTACTAGGAGCATCCTATCTCTATGAAACCTGGAGTGAAAACCATTGTCATCTTTCTAGACTTATATCTAGTTTTTGGGATTTATTGGGACAAATTTCACAGGCCAAACTTGCATGTTATGCATTTCCTTAATATAATTACCCACATCATAGGAAAGTCTTTTTAGTCTTAAATTTTACCATTATCTTATTTTCTGCATTATCTTTAAGTGTCCCAAAATTCAGATGGAAATATATTAATTTGATCCCTCAAAACTTGTTTTGCCATTCATAGTTAGATAAGTACTCCATTAATTATCTAAATTACAAATTATCTTAGAATATTTTGAAAATTTTTCTATTATTCCATATTTCAATTATCTAACAATTCACATAGTCATTATCATTTATTCATGCACAAAATATCTAATTTATTGAAATTGTCACAAGGAAGTATTTGCAAGGTACATACTCTAATGGGCCTTACTTGGGCCATGGATTGAACGCACCCCACAAATTGGATAGCTTTATTATCCTTTCACCTATAATTTGGAAATTTACCTATCAATTTAAGACTTATATTAGAGACCTAAACACCTTCATTATTCCTATACTTTACATGAAGATCCAAAAAGCAAAATGAATTTTTAAATACATTTTATTTGTAAAATAAATATGACATCTCTTGGAAATAGATTTATTCCATCATGTCAAAATAAGTCTACCTCATTATTTCATATTTAACTATATGCATGATCTTTTATGGACATTTTGCATAAAACACCTTAAGCTCATATTTTTTTAAGTTGGATATTTTCAACCAAAATTTCACCTAACACTTTTTTTATTAGAGTTTGGGTTGTTACACTGTGGGCCTAATCATTATAAGATATCTCTACTTTGGTTCAATTTTCACTTTGGTTACCCTAATTTCAGTTTCCTTGGAAGTTGTCGACATAATTGTAAATTCTACATAGTATGAGCACCTAGTTGCATATTATGCAAAAGTATATAAAGTTTTGTTTTCCTTCATAATCATACTTTTTTAACACTGATATCAATTGGTTAAGGGGTAGATCTAATATAACTTCAATTGTACCTCTATTTCCTTGATTTGTAACTTCCTGTACAATTGTGGACTAATATGAAATTTTACCCTAATCAAGGACCAAATTATAAATTTAAGTATATGTTATCTAACTCCATGATTTATTTCATAATCATAAATAGTTGTATGAACTTTAAGTTGCTTTTAAATGGGTTTTCATCCTAGGGTTTCTAACCCTAATCCTAGCTAGTGTGATGGTTGATGAAGATAGATAGAATTCTCAATTGATGAGATACTTGGTCCTCTCAATCGATGAAGTTCATGGACCTTCCAAACAATGGATCTCCTAGATCATTAATTGATAAGAACTATCAGATTGAGAACTAATAGAAACCCTGAACATTGCAAATGACAGGAGCTAGGCTTGATAATAAATGATGTTTCTGGGTTATCAGTTGGTGGAATTTCTATGTACCGATACCAATAGACATTCTATCATATGTACATTATAAATTGATGAAATAATTGTGAATAATCATAAAATTGACTCTCAAACTGATGAAAATGCTATGAGGGTCAGTGAAAGGGATGTTTGACCAATAAAAGTCCTACTTTGACCAATGGCAGCTCTAGACACAAGTTATGGGAAGTTTTGGAGTTTTGCACCCATACTAGCATATAAAACCCCTCCCACTAACCCCTTAGGCTCATTCGACACCACAAGTTCTTCCAAAGATGTTGGTGGAGACTTGTAGGTTGATGTCAATGGATTGAAGCTTGTATGTGGATGCATGTCAAAGACCAAAAAACTCCATGGTGTTGCCAAGCGTCGTGACCTTGTTTCTTGCATAAAAAAAATCATCTCTCCTAATATATTTTACCCTATGTTCTTCAAACCTTCTTCCTCCATATCCAAAGTCAATGGTTTTTCATGTTGGTAACTTGATCATCTAGCTGAAGTAGCTTCTTTTATCCTCTTTTGTCCTTTTTTGCTCTAGATCCACAATGGAAGAGTCACTTGGAGATGGAGAGGTGATCTTGGGTGTGAAAAGGAGGTTTCATGAGGTTTTCTACTATTCCTTACCTCTTCCTCTTTGTTTGGTCGAGTCACATGGACTTCCATGTTGGAACCTACTCCATTTTGCTAAATAACCCTCTTTCTTCCTCTTTTTGGTCTAAATAAAGTTAGGTCTTACTTGGAGCTTTGGTTTTGGGGATGTTTGATAGCTGATATAGGATTTGGAAGCTTGATTGTGGTTGCTTTAGATGAACCTCATGATCATTTCCATGCGTGGCAAGTGGTATAGATTTGGCAGGAACTTTTTCCTACTTGTGCATGTAAATCCCTAGACTTGCTCTAAACTTGACTTAAATGTCTAAATGTTGAATATTTAAGATCTATTTTTTTATTATATGACATGGTTACAAATTTTCATGCCTCTCTATATTTATTTATAGTGATTCTTGATGATATGGACATACCTTATTGATTCAAAAACTAAATCCATTGGATTTATACATCAATGCTCTAATACACATGAATATTTCTCTTTGATCCCCTTATATGCTAAAAGATGATTTTTGATAATTGTTTTAGATAATTTAAAGGGAAATATGAAATTTCACATTCTCACTAATCTTTTAACAGTGATCCTTGATGTTTATCAGATGTCCACCTAAACATGGTTTTGGTTGAAATTCTAAATAAATGTGAAATGTTACTACAAATGTTATCTTTAAGGTATCTTTGTTCCATATGATGTGGAAGTCAATATTTATGTTATTATTGCTTACTGGGAGTGGAAATATAGTGACCTTAAGGATCTTATGACACTGTTTTATTCTCAAATTTCATTTGAATTTGACTTTTAATCTCAAGGTAGTTCAGCTATGCATAAGCGCGATCCTTTTTATGTATACTGTTGTATTTGATGCAACTCTCACTTACTTTCAAATTTGAAATTGGAATTAAATATCATGGTTTTTATAGTAATATGAGGTGGAATCCAGAATATTATATTGTTATAATATTTCTGTAAGGTCTTGTCGTTACTGTGGACTTATATAGTGAAATTAGCCTTTATGACTGATAGTGGTACTTTGCGCCCTAAAGAGTACTTTGGGTTACTTTTTGAATTATCTTGTATCTCCAAAAGTGATCCACACTTAATGGATTCATAATTGAAGATAAAATTAATTATGATACCAAAAGCATAACTATATGATTGTAAATGAAGTGCTTCATGGGTAACTAATAAAGTGCACACGATGTAACTCGGAGGTTTATTAATCCAAGTGAGTTCTAATATAAGATGATAGTTCATTTATGATTAAAGGATCCTAAGGGATTAATTATTTTCCTCATATGCTTAGGTATGTATTTCATCTCTCATTTTTCTATAATCTTAAGATATTAAATAAGTATGTGATACAATGCAACATTACAAGGTGTAACTTGCATATGGGATATATATGCACATGTGTACTTGATCCCTTGAGGTTGATACCTTTAATGTAATGTTATGGGTATCATTAATGGGATGATCCCAAGGTCCCAAGGTACATTCAGGATTGAACATGGATGAAATATAAGACGATGGAGAATATAGTGAAACATTTAACGTGGAAAGATGATGTGATCTTATGAGTTTTTGTAACCTTGTCCTAATTATAATGTACACTTTATTATGACCAAGTAGGAACTTAAAAATATAAGTAATAAGTATTGTTTGACTTGAGCCAAAGGTTCATAAAAACAACACGATATGAAAGTTCCTCATGATACACTTGCACTTTAATAGTGATGATTAATCATATCTTGTTCAATGTGATGATTATGAGAATTTCTAAGTATTAGATAATTGCCTATCTTTTGTGATACTCTTTGAAATTGGAAATGAAATAGTAGCTGGAGAGATATCCCTTGTTATGCCTTGGTTAAGGCTGATGTGACATAACTTAATATGTTGGGCCTTGTTGTGGCAGAGATTGATGGGTTGGGCCTTATTGTGGCTGAGATTGATATGTTGTGCCTTTTTTTGGCCAAACATGTATACTTGTACCCTAATATGGTAATTTGATATATGAAAATATATTTTATATATTCTAGAGTTGTTACAATTGATTAATATGTCAAATATATCTATATGCAATGTTTGTAAGTGTTTGACGCAAATGAAATATGAGTAATTAGCTTACTTAATCAAGTGTAACCCTAATCGTGGAGTGCCTCGAGTTTGTAGATCTGATTCCTTGGGTCATTAGGAAAAAATAGTGAAAGGCGTTTATCTTCTAGAAATCTATGGATTGTGATAAGATTCTTGGAGCATATATTTTGAATATATGGGGGTGTGTTTGATTGATATACCCTAACATCACAAGTTTTGTTGGGACTCGATTTTGATCTATGGTTGGATTATATGTGATGGAGAGTGGATGTAGTCATGTCTTGGTTTGTTGGGTTTTATAACTTGGTTTCTTAGTTACATGAAATGTGTAACTAGGGCGAACCTGTGATGTATGTGGATCCCCTTTGAGAAATTCCATGGTAGAGTCATCCTTTCAGGACTCTATGTCTTGTTACCTTCACATTGTCACATGTGTGTGGAGATATCTAATGGAGTCTGATAATACTAAGATCTTATATATAGTTAATTTGGGTTTTTATCCACTGGTTATTAGCTTCAGTTGTACACTTCAAACTACCCAGGGTAAAATAATATCTATAACTCAGTTGTGTAATGTCTTTTAGGTTTAATTGACAAATTACATGGATGTGAAAATGTATTCCTTTACTTATTGCAAGTACTATATTTATTTCCAAGTTAGAATTAGAAGTGTATGGCTCATGTATATTTACAATACAACCTTTTGTACTTGCTGAATATACATCCATGTGAAGAGACTTAGTACTTGTTGAGTGTACATCCATTTCAATAGAATTAGCACTTGCAATATATATATATATATATATATATATATATATATATATATATATATATATATATAGTAAAGAGAAAAGTACTTTATGCATCTATACTGTGTTGATATTTAACTATTGATTAATCCACCTCTACATAATCTAACAATCACGTGTTTGTAAGAAATGTGTGTGTTAGATTTTTCTCTATCATATCACTAGGACTGGGGATCTCACCCCATGATTTACACATATTTTAGGTATGTCTAAGAAGTGGGAAGGTCATGTTGATCAAAAGGTAACAAGAAATCATATATTAAAGTATTTATCATCCCAATACTCTCACAATCTTGAGTTATAAACATGTATATGATGATGTATCTGTTATGTCGTTTCTCTTGGCGTTTGTTTATGATCATGAGTTGTAAACTGAATTGACCATATTATGGTGATATAGTTTCTTAACCACAAACAAAAGTTGTAATCCTTTGATAAAATAAATAAAGAGAAACTTTAGTTCATTCTCTATCACGTATACATGTGGAATGATTCATATGTGCAACGATACACTTATATATATCATTCACTAGGTTTTTATGGTGGTTTTCATGATTGGATCTCTATGGGGATTTTTGTATGTAGAAATTTTGAACTTGGTTTTGATGGTTATTGGTTTTAATTCAGGTTTTTGTTTGGGGATTTGTCCTAGTGATGAATTAGGGTTTGGTCATCGGGATGGTTCCTTACAAGTGTGATATTAGAGCATATGTTAGAGGAGTCTACAAGGACAATAGCAATTAGAAGTAAAAGATAACTAAGTGATGAACCTAACATGAGCATTGTGTATGCTACTTGAACTCGGTGTTTTGATGTCCTATTCATGTATCCAAGTATTAGAGGGAGTTAATGTGTAACTCTTTGACTTTTCTACTTTTTAGTACTCTGACAAAGAAATCAGTTGGAAAACAACCCTACACTATTTTTTTTATCAGTAAGCGTACTACCTTCTATTTAATTCACAATAATTTTTACAATTGGGGTTGAGCTAAGCTCACAAAAAATATTTACCTATCTATGCAAGGCAATATAATCACTATCTATAAGACTCCATACATTTGTATTAGAAGGCTTTACATTATAAAAAATTACTCGATTCCTACCACACCACCCGTGGTAAATAATGAGCAGGCTTAGCAGTTTGCTATTTTTATCTTTGAACTTCACTAAGGTTACAATAGTGGAAGGTATATCCGGTAGCCGAGGTCTAGCTTTTTCCCATAGGGACTTTGTAAAATCGCATGACCACAACAGATTGTGCACAAATTCTTGTTGTTTGGTGCATTAATAACACCTAGATGCGAGGGAAAATCCTTTCTTCTACAGAAAATCTTTATTAACTAATCGGTGTTGAATGATTTTCCTACAACTAGTTTTTATCCGATTGGGAGCAATGGACTTCCATAGCTAGATCGCCCAGTCGAATTTGCTATTTTGTTTCTTGCATAACTGCCATGTGCCTTTCAGAGTGAAGGAGTCAAGACCCTTGAATAGGCATGCATCCCTGTCTTTCAACTACAGACCGGTGCACACATCTGTCAGCTCTTGGCTTCCCCTTAGCTCTGTTATAGACCAGAAACCATCAATGACAATATAGGACACTCTAGAATTACTTCCGAGGCTAGTTCTTAGTTTTAAGGACCTAACATCAGTGATTACATCACCCAAGAATTTCCCATGAATCCAGGGGTCCTTCCAAAGTGATATGGATGATCTGTCACTAATGGAGTATCTAACTAGATGGGCAAACTCATCTCTAGTTTTCAGAAGAGACCTCCACATCCAACAGTTAGTGGGTTTAGGACAGCAGGACCATAAAGCATCGTCCTTGAGGTATTTTCTATGTACCCATCTGATCTAGAGTGTGTTTTTGTTATTTGAGATGTCCCATAGAAGCTTGAGAGTACCAGCTTTGCTCTAGTCCTCAACCTTCCTTATTGCAAGGCCACCCTCTTGTTTAGGTTTACAGATGTCATCCCACACCACCATGTGAAAATGCCTGCTATCTTCCTTGTCACCCCAAAGGAAATTCCAGCACAACCTACAATATAATAAGATAAGAACTCATGATGAAGAGAATGAGATAAAATCTGACAAGAGATGCAGAACCCGACTTAAGTATGGATATGTTAGTGAAGTTAAGTACTAATCTAATAAGTTGAGGAAGATAAATCCATGCACTAACTCATCAAAACCAAAGAGTTTGATGACTAAAGGAAAATATACAAATACAAATTCTTAGGATGAAAATAAATTATATGAAAATGAGTTCCTATAACTTGAATGAACACATTTTATGGATAAGAATCCAATATTTGAAGCTAGGATTCTAGAAAATGATGCGATTAAGGAAAGATAACTTAGTATTTAAAGCTTAAATTACGTGCAAAAGTTAAGGAATCCTAATATAGTGTGTCCAATGTACAAATGTGTACATGTAAGTTCATAGAGAATATATGTGATAAAGAGGAATTTAAGGTGTGAGATCCAGATAAGAAAAGGATAGCTTAGATAATTAGTATGAGTTGAAATGATAAAAATTTAAAATGTTAGAATAGAAGAGTGGATCCTGAGGTAATGCCTGACCAACCAATGTGTGTTAAGAAAGAATGTAAGTTAATAACCATGATACAATGAAAAGGAAATTATCTCTTGTGTGTGAGAGAATGTGAATGATCATGAGGTATTGAAATGAATCTAAAGAAATATGAGAAGATAGAAACCCCAATCTGGTATATAGTCATATTCCAATCCAAGATGTATGGTGATAATTCACATGAAAATTGAGGTTGAATGACACAAAGAGGGGAAATTATGATATTTTTCTATAATAATCATGGAATCAATAGGTTGGTCCTAGGAAGAAATGATAATAAGTGATGGAAAAATGGTTGCATATGATGTTACTCCAATTATTTTGTGTATTTCGAGGATGAAAAATGTATGAATCATATGTTTTAGGATTAGGAGTTTTCAACAAGAATATGTTTCAACCATAGAACAAAGATAAAGTGTGATGTTTAAAGAAGAGTAAGAATATGTGGATTTTACTAAGAGTTTGATGTAAATCCATAACAAGCCTTGTTACCTAGAAGACAAGAGTGGATTTGTACATAGTAAGTGTCCACCTATTATATGACTTTGAGGAACACATGAAGAGTAATCTCCTGATAGTGAATTTGATCAACCCTTAACGGGAAAATAACAGAGTGAACATAAGATTTGAATGATGAAACCTTAATGGAAAAACATAATGTGTATGCATAAGTAAAGAGACATAATAATAACTAAGAGATGGACACTAATAATGAAGTATGATAATCACACTAATTCCTAAGCAGATGATAAGAAACTCTGGTAAAACAATAAATGATACATAAGATGTTGAAACTTGAAATCAACAATATAGAATTTTGACACGCTTTTTACGTGCGTTGAAACACAAGTGTACACGTCAATGTAATATAGGCCTTTGGAGGCCCGAGTCGAACTCAGGGATACGTGAATTGTCGGAGACTACTACTAACTACTCACAATCAGCTAGATCGATTAAATAGTTGGGAGTTGTTGTTAAAATTAAAAGAAAATGAAAATAAAACAAAACAAAGCAATCGATTAAATGTTTGGTTTAATCAATTCAAAATGAGATCTTTAGGATTGCAGTTTCACCACGGGTTTTCATTGTATTAAATTCTATGTAGTCACTCAAATTTATCTCTCTATCCGGGTAGTGGCCTGAAATCAGAATTGCCCACTGTCGTGGTACAATTCACTACCTATGTCTAGGTCGGTGCCACTGTCGTAGCAACCTATACCCTAAACTAGGTGCATTAAAAATGATCTCTCGGTATCCACCATTAACCTTACACCACCTTGTTCAAGGGATTTGTCAATTAATGTAAATTCTGTCTCTTTTCAACCATTAATTCTTCTTTCAAAGTAATTAAGGGCATTAGATTATTATTATGGTGATCAAGCATAACAATATAATTGAGAAAATGAAATTATACCATAGATTTAAGAGATAAGGTATGAATTACTATGATAAACTAGTCATACAATGAATTCTCGGGCTACTCCCAGTCCTAAGACAAAGGGGATTAGCCCCGCATGTTCATCTCAAAGCAACACATGGAGTAGAAAAAGGGAAACATGGAGAAAAACGTGATTGAGTGGTGAAACCCCTGAACGGAGAAGATCCAAGCAATCCTTGGCGTAGAATACGCGTTCTCCCGCCTTTCGGTGGTGGAAATCGTCTTCTTCGGCGTCCGGATAGACTGGGGCGTGCTTCTGGGCTCCGTTCTTCTCTCCACACCTTCTCGGGACGTGTGCAGCGGCTAATGACATGATAGATTGCTCTTGGCCACCATCATTAGGTATAATCACCGAGTTAGGTCGCCAAAATATCACAGCCGTTGGATTTAGATCAATCTGAAGCAAACATGTATCTAACGGTGTCGATACCATCGACGCGATTCGATGGTTTCGACCCGGCACTGTATCGGCTGAATTTCTTTTCTTTTCTTTGTCACAACTGATGCCACCTCGATACCATCGACGCGGGTCGATGGTATCGACAGTCATAGGCGTCGGTCTTGTCCTTTTACCGTCACTGTAGCTCCACTAGTCGATAGTATCGACATATGTGTCAATAGTATCGACTCACTCTTCGCCAACAACCTGTTGATATCTCGATACCATCGACATCCCTGTCGCTAGTATCAACTTTCTTCTGGTCCTTGCGGCTGGCAACCTGTGGTCCGGTCGATGGTATCGACAGTAGTAGATACTTGTTTTTCCTGAAATTAAAACACGAGACCACATAAGTCTAAACAAAACGTATTCTTTTGATAATTTATACTCAAAATGCTGAAATAAGGGAGATTTGACATAGAGAAGTAACATAGACCATAGTAGATGAATTATGCAACATTAACCACAAAAATGACTAATAAATGCATAAAACATATATAAAACAAGTCTATAAATGCGACTCAAAATCATCGCATCAAACTCCCCTAAGCTTGAACATTGCTCATCCTCGAGCAACAAAACCTTAGAATAGAATTGCCAGAGTCAACTAAAGAACAAATCATCACAACAGACATCCCATATGACTCCCACCGGACATTCGCATACCGGCCCTCGCTAACCACAGAATGATAATTACCCTAAAGGCGACAGTAATCATCCATAAAAGATATCTACCTCAAAACAAATGAACACTATCACATAAGGCAGTTAACATAATAAAATTTGCCGGTCCAGACTCGGTGCATCTTGTGATCTCTTATACTTAGTTGCTCGCCCTAACTACCATCTAAATGGAAGCAGCTCTCCTGATATTCACAAGTGAGGAGAAAATCACGGTGGCCTACCAATTCAAGCAACAGGTGGATGAAATGGGTGGTTTATGGAAGAAATGGAAGCAGTATACAGTTTCAACATGCATAAAACAAGAATGCCCTAAATGATGCATTTGCACATGAACATGCCCTAATGCCTAAGATTGGGTGGAATGATGCATGCACTAATACCCCATCTCAAAATGAGATGGATATTTAACTGAGCTACACCATGTACTTACTCATCTTAAAATGCATGTGAGATTATGTTCCTTTCTCCCTCTTATCCTACTTGCTTCTTAATAACTTTTTTTTTCAATTTCATTTTTTTTAGATTTAAAAACAAATTCTCTTTTTTTTCAAGCCATTATATCCACAAATGACAATGAATAATTTATTGGGCTTACTTTTTCTGCATAACTCAAATATTTGAACTATTTAGAAGGTATGGAACAATTTAATTCACCATCAAAGAAGAAATGAGGTACATGATATACTTTATGCATAAAAATTATGAATGCAACTAAATGACATGCACCTAAGGGTAATGTGCATGTATAACTATTCTATTTTTTATTTTTCATGCAAAACATATGAAAGTGGTTGCAATGCAAAACCTATCTACATGATATGCAATAAAAAAGGTTAACACCGTACTTTACTTCCAAATTTTGTGGTGGATTGTGAAAAACAATTGGGTGGAAAGATCACAAGAATAATTGACTGAACCTTTGAAAAGTATTATGTGTCCCTCCTTACTGACCTGTGTAATAGTTAAGAAGTTTCTCTCTCTTACTTCAAATTAGAGTCTCATTATCATTTGGTCAGTTTAGGCTCAAACAAACAATTCTGTCCACTTTTCATGGATCATTAGAGATGTACAGTTGTGATTTTCTATTTTAAAGTTGACAAAACCAATCATTTTCTTAAGTTATGTGCTCAAAGTTGAACAGCACGCAAGCTTGCGAACACTCAAATTTTTTTAATTTTCCCTTAATTCCCATGTACATGCAACTGAGATGACACAAGACCTAGGACATCCACGATTACACTAGATAGAATGTGGATCCTACAAACAAACTAAAATTGCAAGAAATAAATGACAAGAACAAAATAAAACTAAAAATAGAGAAAATAAAAGATAGAGCTGTTGCAACTACCCCCTAAGCTTGAATCCGACTATGGCCTCATAGTCAAAAACAATCTTAAAGGCTGGAACAGAGATACCAATTTACTCTTCTGGCGGAGGCTGGTATTGTGGAGCCGTGGCGTCCCAAGATGGGTACTCCCCCTGGAAGCTCGGATCAAACTGGGCCCTAAGTGGAGGTTGTGGATACCCCCCAAAATAGTCCTAGCTCCAGTAGTGATCATAAAAGGGATGCTGTTGCATCTCCATCCTATACAACCTGTCATGAATCTGTTGTTGGTTTCCAAGGAGGAGACACTCATTCTCGAAGATCTCCCTTTGATTGGCAAGTAACCGGTTCGTAGTATCCTGAATACCGGTATACACTATAGTGTGAAGTTCCTGCATCTGCTGTATGTCCTGCAGCATAGCATACATGCCTTGCATAGAATAGACATCCTTGCTTTGCTGCGAGGGAGATGGTGGTGGCAGAGGCTGTGAAGATGAAGATGCACCCGGATGCATGTGAGGACGCTTCTGTGGTGCCACTCGTGCCCGAAGAGGAGTGTAGGCCTCTTCTTCCTCTTCAGCCTCGATGTCATTGTTCTTGTCATCGTCGTTGCCGCCATCTTCATCGGAGGCAACAATGGCTATGATAGGCCATCAGAAATGTTGCGCCCCTTCGATATTGAAGACATGATCGGGAAGCGAGCATTCTTGGTAAGCATGGTTTACATGGCAATGAGCATAAGGTAAGCCATCATGAAGCAAGATCAAATTTCATCGGTGAAGATGCTGCACGTTAACCTTGCTTCGGCTGGAGAGCGGGGTCAAAGTTGAGAAATTCAGCCTGAGGTAGTGTGCCAACGGAGTAATGAGTCCTCCAAAGTGAATTGGAGCCCTCCGCGTGCTCTGCTTTACTGCCAAGACCCGCTGTAGAAAGCAAGCTCCCCAGTTGTATTCTTGGCGCTTCAAGAGTTTATACAAGAAAAATAGATCCGACTCTTGGAATTTGCTAAGGGACAGATCACCCCTAGCAAATAAAGTAGAACTCAACATCTGGTGGAGAATCCGTACGAATGGATGCTCGAAGTCGGCTACCGTAGCATTGTGGTAGCTCACTGATTTGCCCGACGGCACCGTCACAAGCTCGGCGAAGATCACGTCATAGTCGGTACGGTTGTTCGACCACCGGTAGTCGTGTCGCGAATTATTCCAGTTGTAGATCTTGTTGAACTGCCAGAGTGTAAGAGTGTAGTCGTTGTTGTACAGCTGGAAAGACACCTGACCCTTGATCCACTCGCGGTCGGTGGCTATGACGTCGTTGGGTACGACACAGACATCCAGTGACACCATAAACTCAGCCACCAGCTCCTTGTAAGTCAGCCACTCACCGAAGAATGGCTGGCCATCGGCATGGAACTCCAACTCGTCAGGCCTTCCCGTGTGTCGGGCCTGCCCCTTCAGAACGTAGGCAAGGTTGGCTTCGAACCCCAAGTTGCGGATTGTCTCCCGTTCAACATAACGGGTCGGCTCGATCTTTCTCTTCAAGATCTCCTCGTAGATCTTCTTGACCTCCCCGGATGGATGAATAAGTCGCGGCCGTGAAATCGAAGCGGTAGGTGGTGGCACGAACTCCGGAATTTCCATCGGGTCGGTACGTGAAGAAGATGCACCAGCAACATGCACCATGGTTGCGACAGAAGGAGGAGTAGAGAGAGCTCAGTGAAGATCGGAGAAAGAAATCTCCACTCGATGAAGAACGTGCTCGTTGTTGCTCGTCGTCGGGCTCAGATCACTCTGGAATACGCTCGGCACAGGTGGAGGGGGATTTCTCTGGAGTTGTGACGTCATATGATGACAATCCTTCTCATATATAGCCGTGGTCGGTGCTACTGTATGCCCGTCGATACCATTGATGTGGGTCGATGGTATCGACACGGGTAGCACAATCCGTACTGCCGCTAGTAGCGACGGTCGTCGATGGCTGGATCTACGGGTCCCAGATTGCTGACGTGTTGATACTATCAATGTGAGGTGATGGTATCGACCCATCCCCCGGATCGACATTCTGGTTGCTGCGATCGCCGTAGATCTCTCCTCACGGATTGTTGACGTGGCTCATCGATAATATCGACGCGAGTCGATGGTATAGACCCTCTGATTAGGGCAACTTCCTCGCAAGGCCGGCCGCCGCCTTCTGTATATGAATGTGTCGATACCATCGACAGGCCCGTCGATGGTATTGACTTTACTGAGATGATTTTTCTGAAAATCTCCAGAGATCTCGCGAGTATCGACACCCATGTCGATACTATCGACCTCTGCTTGCAATCTGCCTGTTGGTATGTCGATACCATTGATGAGGCCGTCGATAGTATCGACACGGTGAAATTGCTACAGTCGCCAACCTGTACCACGGTCGATACCATCGACTCAAGGGTTGATGGTATCGACTCTGCCTTAGTCCTGCACATGTAGAAAACGATCACGGTATCTTTTTTACACTAAAAACTAAGTCAAAACAAATCAAACTATGAATGTAGAAGAACTAAACTAAAGTACCGATGGTTGGGTTGCCTCCCAACAAGCACCCTTATTTAACGTCTTAGGCTAGACGACGTGAAGCTCGTCATGCATCCAGAAGTGCAATGAGTTTGACCTCATTCACCTTCCTTGTATATTCTTCACCATAATACAACTTCAACCTTTGTCCATTGACCAAAAATGTGGTCTCGCCATCGCACACCATGATTGCGCCATGTGGTCTGACCTCCTCTACCGTAAATGATCCACTCCATCGGGATTTTAGCTTCCCGGGATGTAACTTCAGCCTCAAATTCAACAAAAGCACACGATCTCCTTTCTTGAAGGTGCACATCTGAATGTGGCGATCATGAATCAACTTCATGCGCTCCTTGTATATCTGAGAGTTTTCATATGCATTCATTCGCATCTCATCAAGTTCATTTAATTCAAGTAACCTCTTCTTCCCCGCTTCATCATAACTCAAGTTTAGCTTCCTAAGCGCCCAATGTGCTTTGTGCTCTAATTCCACCGGTAAGTGACAGGCCCGACCATAAGCCAACCTAAAAGGCGTGGTGCCTATAGGTGTCTTGTATGGCATCTTGTATGCCCACAATGCGTCTGGTAGTAGGGCACTCTAATTCTTCCTCGTGGAAGCCACAGTACGCTCCAAGATCTTCTTAATTTCTCGATTGGAGACCTCCACTTGTCCTTGAGTTTGCGGGTGGTACGGGGTACCAATGTTATGTTTGACCTCGTACTTTCTCAATAGTGCCGAGAACTTTTGATTCTGGAAGTGTGTACCCCCGTCACTAATGATCATTCTGGGCACACCGAACCTACAGAAGATATTTTCTTTAACGAACCTGCACACTACAGTGGAATCATTAGTCCTTGTGGGTATTGCCTCTACCCACTTTGACACATAATCAACAGCCAAAAGGATATACAAATTAGAATTTGAGGACACAAAGGGTCCCATAAAATCTATACCCCATAAATCAAATACCTCAACATCTTGGAAAACATTAAGGGGCATCTCTTGTCTCTTCGAAATGTTACCCGCCCTTTGGCAGGAATCACATTGCCTCACGAACTCATAAGCGTCCCTAAACAAGGTAGGCCAGTATAGGCCACTTTCCAGTACTTTAGCTGCCGTACGAGAGCTTGCATGGTGTCCGCCCATCGGTAGTGTGTGGCAATGACGAAGAACACTCTCGTATTCCACGTCAGGTACACACCTGCATAAGACACCATCCCTGCATTGCTTTAAGAGAATAGGGTCATCCCAAAAATAATATCGTAGAGAATGGAAAAATTTCTTCTTCTCTTGATATGTCCAATCATCCGGAATGATTCTGCAGGCAAGATAGTTCACAATATATGAAAACTACAGATCTTTAGAATTCACTTTCAAAAGCTGTTCATCCGGAAATGTCTCGGTAATGGGTATGTGTAAATCTTTTCATCTACCCTCTCTAACCTAGACAAATGATCCGCTACAACATTTTCAATCCCCGCCTTGTCTTTGATTTCGATATCAAATTCCTGTAAAAGCAAGATCCACCTAATCAATCTAGGTTTGACATCTTTTTTGTCCATCAAATACTTAATAGCGGCATGGTCCGTCCAAACTATGACTTTTGATCCAACTAAATATTGCCGAAAATTTTCAAAAGCGAACACAACAGCAAGCAATTCTTTCTCAGTAGTCGTGTAATTGAGTTGGGCGTCATTCAATGTCTTAGAGGCATAAAAAATCACAGAGGGTTTATTGTCCACCCGATGTCCCAACACAGCTCCAACGGTGAAATCAGATGCATCACACATGAGTTCAAACGGCTTGGTCCAATCCGATGTTTGCACAACTGGTGCGGAAATCAATTTTTCCTTAAGCATGTTGAACACGTGTAGACATTTTTCATTGAAGTCAAAAACAACATCCTTTTCTAAAAGCTCAGATAGAGGTTTGGCGATTTTAGAAAAATCTTTTATAAAACGACGATAGAAACCGGCGTGACCTAAGAAACTTCTTACCCCTTTTACTGAATTTAGTGGGGGCAATTTGGAAATTACTTCAATTTTTACCGGATTGACCTCCAAACCTTTGCTAGATACTTTATGTCCTAGCACTATTCCTTCACTCACCATCATGTGACATTTTTCCCAGTTGAGGACCAAATGTGTGTCCTCGCAACGTTGTAACACCTTATCCAGATTGTAAAGGCATTCATCAAAAGATGCACAATAAACCGAGAAATCATCCATAAAGACCTCTAAACAACGTTCTACCATATCAGAAAAAATGGCGAGCATACAACGCTGAAAGGTCGCCGGTGCATTACATAATCCAAAAGGCATACGACGGTACGCAAACGTTCCATAAGGACAAGTGAAGGTGGAGTTCTCTTGGTCCTTAGGATCTATCGAAATCTGATTGTACCCCAAATACCCATCCAGAAAACAAAAATGTGATCGGCCGGCTAAGCGCTCTAGAATTTGATCAATAAACGGAAGAGGAAAGTGATCCTTTAGCGTAGCAGCATTCAGTCGTCGGTAATCTATACAAACACGCCACCCGGTTACCAAGCGGGTGGTGACAGGTTCATTTAAGAGATTATAAGTAACAATGATTCCCCCCTTTTTAGGGACTACCTATGTGGGACTCACCCATGTCGAGTCAGAAATAACATATATGATACCTGCGGAAAGAAGTTTAATCACCTCCTTCTTTACAACCTCCATCATGCTCGGATTTAGTCGAAGTTGTGGTTGAATCACCGGCTTGGCTCCCTCCTCGAGCCGAATTTTGTGCTAGCACAAGGTAGGGGAGATCCCCTTGATATCTGCAATAGACCACCCAAATGCTCCCCGGTGGTTCTTCAGCACTATCAGCAACTGATCCTCCTCCTCAGCACTCAGATAAGCAGATATAATCACAGGCAACTTTTCTTCCTCAGCTAGAAATGCGTATTTGAGGTGCGGTGGCAGTGGCTTCAATTCCAATTATGGCGGTTTGATTAAGGAGATTGAAGCAGTGGTGGGAGTTCACCTAAATCTTCATAGTATCTCGCATAGAAACACGGCAACATCTGAAGCATCTTAGCGCACTCCTTCAGGGATTCGCTTCTCATCCAATCATGAGTGATATTGACTAAGAAGGCCTCAAATGGTAATTCTGGATATGCATCAAAAACTGAATTTGCTATAGCCTCATCTTCAGTAGAGGGAGGAATGTCCTCCTCCTCATCGTTCGGAAAACCTACAGCCTTGCAAAGGGATACCACCTTGGTCTGCTCCATGATGTCCACAACCAAAGTCCCTTTTTCCACCTTAGTCATTACATGGGCCATATCTAAAAATGGCTTCCCTAGATAAAGTGAGATATTGTTGTCAAAATGTTTTACCATGTGGCATTGCTCCTTGGATTTAGGTGACGTGGCGTTGGAAGGCATGACCATCTCAAATCGGTCATCGGCTATACCTAAGGTCAAACAACCTCTCCCCATCTCAAGTATCATGTCAGCTGTAGCTTGGAAGGGTCATCCGAGTAGTAGCTCATTGCCTTATTCATCTTGCATCTCCATGACGACAAAATCTTCTGGAAAAACAAATCGATCCACTTTCACTAACACGTCTTCACAAATACCGTATGGCTTTACCACTGAATTGTCCGCCAATTGGATTGTCATGTTGCTTGGCCGTGACTCTTTTAATCCCAGATTCTTGAATGTAGATAGGGGCATCAAGTTAATGCTCGCCCCTGAGTCACATAGTGCTTCACCAAACTTAACTTTCCCAATGTAACATGAGATGTTGAAACAACCCGGATCCTGCCTCTTTGGTGGAAATGTACCCATGATGAAGGCACTCACCTGCTCCTTAAGCACAACAACCTCCGTGTCTGGGATTTTTCTCTTCTTGGTGATGATGTCTTTCAGAAATTTTCCGTAAGAAGGGATTTTCTCAATAGCTTCCAATAAAAGGATGTTGACTGAAAGCTTTCTAAAACTGTCTTGAAACTTTTTAAATTGGGCATCCACTTTCCTTGCCTTAGCACTGTTTGGATATGGGACCGGGACAGCCTGTGCCCTTTGATGTGGTGGCACATAAGGTGTCCTTTTCTGCGTCTCCTCCTCATCTGCAATAGGATCTTCAGTAGCATCTACTGCTATATCCGCAACTGGTTCTGTGACTGGTATGGGCAGCTCTTCATTGGCCTCACCTTCAATTTCTGCTTGGGGTTTGCTTGGTTCATCGGCTTTGGGATTTAACAGTTTCTTGCCACTCCTTAACAAGATGGCCTTCGCCTGCTGGTTTCCTCCTGGAATATTAGTGTTACTCGAAAAATCTTGGTGCGCCGACTTCTTCAAATTGGCTATCTCCGCTGCCATTTGCGCCATGGAGGTTTCTATTGTCCTCATTTGAGCCCCATGGCTCTGCAGTGTCTGCCCAAATTGGTTCATAAACTCCCCTTGTTGCTTTATCTGCTGGCCAAAAGTAGTCATTAATTCTTGATTTTGCTTTATCACTTGATTGAGCAACTCCGTGCTCTTATCCTCTGCTACTGGCTGGGGTTTTGCATCTGGATCCTATAAGAAGTTGTTTGGATCCTTCCTGGAGAACTTCTTGTCTTTCCTCCATGAATAATCATTATTTCTGTAGCCTTGCTGCTGCCTCATGAATTTAACTTGAGCCTCATCCTCAGACTCAGTATCCTCCTTTGTAAGCAGTTTCTTTGTGAGAAGATCCATCTTCCCATTCAGCTCCTTGATTGCTTTAGATTCCCCTACCACTTGAACATGCTCCACGGCGTCTCTTTCGCCCCACGATTGCTTCTTGACCATGTTCTTAAGGATTTCCCAACACTTGGTGTCTGTGTTGTTCAAGAAGAATCCTGAGCCTGCTGAATCGAGGTTGCTTCTATCACGCTCGGAGAGAGAAAAATAGAAGATCTTGACCTATGTCTCCTTGTCAAGCCCGTGATGTGGGCACCGCCTGAGCATGATCTGAAACCTTTCCCAGGTCTCAGAATAGGTCTCTCATGCTTTCTGGGTGAAGTTGTGGATCTTCCTTATCATGTCATTGGTCTTCTCGGGCGGGAAGAACCTTTCAAAGAAAACCTCCACCATGCGGTCCCAGAATTCCACATATTCATCGTCCAGGTTGTGCAACCACTCCCGTGCGTTTCCCGCTAGAGAACTCGGGAAGAGCTTCAAGTAGAGAACATCTTGTGGAAATCTGTCTATTTTTATCATATCGCAATTCTCCACAAATTGACTTATATGCGCGACCGAGTCTTCATTCTTGAGCCCATGGAATGCATTCGACTTAACCAAGTTAATTAATGCAGGATCAATCTTGTATGTCAGAATATTAACCACCTGCTTCTTGATCGGCCCCTTGGTAGCAGATGAAGAAGAAGCTTTGATCTTCTCCCATATTGTCTGTGGTTCTGCCATTTCTTCTTGTTCGGATTCTGAATCTGTTTCTTCTAAGTGGTCTTGATTGTGGCCTTCCTCGTTGTCAGGTCCCGTCAGTGGAACCTCTTATGCCTGTTGCGTGTAGTTGGTACTATGCGTCTGCACCATACACAATACCTGCAAAGTGAAAATTTAAGGTCAGTACCGTGCTTGACGATTACAAAATTTAGAGAATATACTATGAATTTTTAAAATGATAAAAAAAATAAAAATGTGGCCTAGAGTGGCCGCTTGCAGCACTCGTAGTGCCGACAACTTGTCGTATCCCCAGCAACGGTGCCAAAAACTTGACACACTTTTTACGTGCGTAGAAACGCAAGTGTTCACGTCAATGTAATATAATCCTTTGGAGGCCCGAGTCGAACTCAGGGATACGTGAATTGTCAGAGAGTACTACTAACTACTCGCAATCAGCTAGACCGATTAAATAGTTGGGAGTTGTTGTTCAAATTAAAATAAAATGAAAATAAAACAAAACAAAATAATCGATTAAATGTTTGGTTTAATCAATTCAAAATGAGATCTTTAGGATTTCGGTTTCACCGCATGTTTTCATTATATTAAATTCTATGTAGTCACTCTCTATCCGGGTAGTGGCCTAAAATCAGAATTGCCCACTGTCGTGGTACAATTCACTACCTATGTCTAGGTCGGTTCCACCGTCGTAGCAACCTATACCCTAAACTAGGTGCATTAAAAACGATCTCTCGGTATCCACCATTAACCTTACACCACCTTGTTCGAGGGATTTGTCAATTAATGTAAATTCCGTCTCTTTTCAACCATTAATTCTTCTTTTAAAGTAATTAAGGGCATTAGATTATTATTATGGTGATCAAGCATAACAATATAATTGAGAAAACGAAATTATACCACTGATTTAAGAGATAAGGTATGAATTACTATGATAAACTTGTCATACAATGAATTCCCGGGCTACTCCCGATCCTAAAGACAAAGGGGATTAGCCCCGCATGTTCATCTCAGAGCAACACGTGGAGTAGAAAAAGCGAAACATGGAGAAAAATGTGATTGAGTGGTGAAACCCCTGAACGGAGAAGATCCAACTGATCCTTGGCGTAGAATACACGTTCTCCCGCCTCTCGGTGGTGGAAATCGTCTTCTTCAGCATCCGAATCGACTGGGGCATGCTTCTGGGCTCCGTTCTTCTCTCCACACCTTCTCGGGACGTGTGCAGCAGCTAATGATGTGATAGATTGCTCTTAGCCACCGTCATTAGGTATAATCACCGAGTTAGGTCGCCAAAATATCACAGCCGTCAGATTTAGATCAATCTGAAGCAAACATGTATCTAACGGTGTTGATACCATCGACGCGAGTCAATGGTATCGACCCGACACTGTATCGACTGAATTTCTTTTCTTTTCTTTGTCGCAACTGATGCCACCTCGATACCATCGATGCGGGTCGATGGTATTGACAGTCATAGGCGTCGGTTTTGTCCTTTTACTGTCGCTGTAGCTCCACTAGTCGATAGTATCGACATATGTGTCGATAGTATCGACTCACTCTTCGCCAGCAACCTATTGATACCTCGATACCATTGACATCCCTGTCGCTAGTATCGACTTTCTTCTGGTCCTTGCGGATGGCAACTTGTGGTCCGGTCGATGGTATCGACAGTAGCATATACTTGTTTTTCCTGAAATTACAACACGAGACCACATAAGTCTACACAAAACGTATTCTTTTGATAATTTATACTCCAAATGCCGAAATAAGGGAGATTTGACATAGAGAAGTAACATACACCAAAGTAGATGAATTATGCAACATTAACCACAAAAATGACTAATGAATGCATAAAACATATATAAAACAAGCCTATAAATGCGACTCAAAATCATCGCATCAAATTTACATGTGAAACCATAAGAAACTTCATGTGAATCATGAACTAATGATGATGGTGGAACATAAGTTTCCCCTAAGAGAATTGAGATAGGATTATATGTTGCATGTTGTTGTTCTCTACCATAACATGTAATTTCAGGAATGAACTCCTATTGAGGCGTTTATGGCTGTAAGGCCATGAACCTAGATTAATGACACATTCCTCCAATCTTGATTTGTTTTCATAATTGTGTGCTTGATTACATTTTGATACAAAACGATTAAGATATATCTCTAACTTGGTTCCATTTACAATTATTTTCAAGTTGACCTGCAAGTTGTGGACTTACATGTAAATTTCACATCATATGATGATCTAATTGAAAATTATGGGAAAAGTATCTAAATATGTGTTTTACTTTATAATGATACTTTTCTAATTATTTATATCAACTCTTCAAGAGATGACTCTAATATGACTTTAGTATTACCTTAGTTGCATTGATTTGCAATTTCATGTACATTGTGGACTAAATCAAGGAACAAATTATAAAATTGAGCATATGTTATTTAGAACATTCTTCCTTTAATAATAATACACAGTTTGATGAACTTTGGATCGGTTATAAATGGGTTTTTATCCTAGGGTTTCAAACCCT